>CM063298.1:5107500-5707500 GCA_032173965.1 Sitta carolinensis | reverse complement strand
GTACAAATTCTTCACTTGCTTCTCCTCTCATTGGTTAAGAAAACTTAAAAAAAAAAACCCTTTACCAAATAGTCTAATTTAGTCCTACCGAGGTGATTACAAAATGAGGTCTTTCCAATCTTTGTCCCTCATCTCACTACTTTCTCAGACTAATTTTCTCCGCTCTTTCTGCCTCCACCATTCCACAGCTTCTCAAATGGGCACAATCTCCTCCACATCAAGTGTCTGCTCATCTGCCCACCCTAGCACAACTGTCTTTACCCAGCCATTCCCAGTTATAGCAGATCTCAAAATCTAGCCCAAAGCCCTTCATCTGATAAGACGTAGGCTTTGGAACTTATTTTGAGCTTACCAAGGAAATCTGTTTCCCTCAGATGCTGACTCCAATTTTATCACACTCATATATGCAAATCTATGCATGTGTGTGATGTGGTGTACATCTGTGGGCATAATATTTGCAACCATAACTAATGTGAATGTGATTTATATGAAAGAACAACAGCAGATCAGATCAAGCAACCTGGAAAAAACCCAGGAGATGAGATGAGTGCTTCCTTTGAGTTACTGAAGAGCTTCTGGGAGTAGGAGAGGGCATATGCCTGGGGAAGTGAGTCTCTAGACCACTGGCAGTTACAGCAATGAAAGGACACTTGAGGATCATGGACAGAACCAGGGGACACAGGTATTGAGTTGAGCACCTGCTCTTTCAGCTTTTTTTCTTCAACGTTGCTCCATTTCCAGTTATCCCATGCCCTGGATGCAGGTGGAAACAAGTTTGGGAACTGCACTAGTAAGCAGTAAAATTTGGAAAAAAGAACAAAAAACTAGGCAGTAAAGAGAGATCCTTCATTTTAAACCTTCCTGCCATTACAGGTAGAGGTTTAGGAGTCTCCTGAGCTAGAGGTTCCACTGCATTAACCTAGAAATAGCTGAGAATAATAATCCTCACAGCTCTCACCTCTAGGAAAAGACAACCTACAGCTAGGACAACTCAGGTGTATATTTAGAAAGATCAGTGGAGCCGTGCTGACTTACTGTGCAGAATATCATTTAGGGTGTAGTAGCATCCAAAAGCTCCAATTAGGAGGAGATTTCCATCCTGTCAAGCACCAGATGAATACCCAAGTCAGGCATGCCTTATTCCAGGGAGACAGGCCAGGCAGCCTTCATATGCTTCTAATTGGACTCTCCTTGAAACTTATCCTGATTCTGCAACAGTTGCAGATTGCAGCTGTTTGTTTACTTCACTGGACTGGAACATGAGAATTACTTTAGTGCATCCCTTGTGGAATGCAGGCCTTGCAAGTAGACTAAAGGATGGAACCCAGAGCCTAATGATAAGTTATAAAACATACCTTTGTCCTCCAGGCTCCAGGTATTTGACAGGATCATCAATTTCTGTCTGTCATAAAAAAAGTTTTATCTCAGCCCTGCAGGCTCAATAAATAGGACATTCATGGTTCAGACATCTCTAACTGCTTATGGGAAGTTGATAGCTCTATCCAGATCTTTCAGGTGACATTCTGACCTTCCTCTCCTTTTGGGGAGGAGACCATGGAAAGATAATAAAAAGAAGAGATTATGTACATCCATCTTCCTTATTTTTCATTCTGCATCTGAAATTAATTGAAATCAGCCCTTTCTGAAACAGCCTTTTCTTGTGCTTTTCTCATTGGGATATTAACATGTTATTTTAAACACCTTGTCTTCAACAATGCAGAAATGCTGAGCACCTAAATATGACATGAGGTCCATACTGTCACTTATAACTAAACAACTCTATGAGAGGGATCACTAAGCTCTTTATAGACATCTTTTTAAAAAAGCCTGTTTTGAGGCTGATAAAAAAGCAAAAGCAAAGTCAAGGTTCCAAGTTCAAATAAATACTACCCTGTAGATAATAAGCAGAAGATTCTCTTGGGGCGAAAGGGAACTATAACTGTTGCCTTTCTTCAGGAACAGGAATGTTAGGTAAGGCATGAGGGAAAGGAGGCCACATAAAACACTTGTAATATTTCAGCATCACCAGAGTTGTACTTGGGAAAACTTTTACTGGTAAGCATCCAACTCTGTCAGCTCTTTGTTACATAGCGGATTTTAGTCCACAGCAGAAGACCTTCAAAATAACAAAACCATGCAAAGGAAAAGCAGATTGACTTTTTGGCAGGAAGTCAATATGCAAATACTAATGAAATAATCTCAGTAAGCATTCAGACTCTTCAAAGGTCAACAGCAACACAGTGGAGGACTTCAGCATTTAAGTTATTAACAATTCTGTCTTCAAGGATTCTGGCAGCTTCTGTGCTCTTGAGTTAAGGGTTTTAAAAAAATAATCAAGATTTGATGACTGAACAGTCACTGTCTCTACATTTCTATCTCTGTGACTCTTCAGACAAAGAGATTGTCTTGTTCCTATGGGAGCTACCAACCCAATTCCTAACTATTTAGAATTAGAACCAAAAGCAATTAGAAAAGTGGACTGTTATCAATGATCTTTCTCATTTGTTTCTTGCAAAGACAATATGGAACACCCAGTCTCAGTTCTATCTTCCATTACCTGCATTCTTCCTATTAATCTGTATCTAGTTCTTTTATCTGTTTCTCCATTCTTCTACTTCAGCCTTCACAACTTCTCTTCCTTTCTCAGTAAGGGGGATCCCTCACTGATCTCCTCATGTCCTTCTTCTCTCCTAACTCAGAATTGGGTGCAAGCAATGACAGATGATGGTGAGGAGGAGAAAATTACCCTCAAGAATTAAAGTCAATGACCTCAAACTGCCTAAGCTTTGAAATGCCTTAGGTCAAAGTCACTTGCTGACACATAGTCCAAGTTTGGTAGAGTGAAAGTTAGTGGTGAAAACTTCAGTGGTTTTACTGGGATCAGAAGCGAGACTCCTGGAAGAATGAATTACATGAAGTACATCTGAAGCTTAAGTCTTCCAGTGTAAGTCTTACTCAGTGTAAGGAACACTTTCAGTTCTCATTTTTATTACTTTCAATTATGGAGCACTGATACATTTCCTGTCTTATACCTTCAGGGAGTAGGATCAATCCTGCTGTTGCAACTGACAAAAAAAACATCACTGGCTTGTCAATAATTAACAATTAATGTCAATTAATTCTGTATTAATCCTGTTTAGGGACACAATTTCTGTTAACTGTGTATGAAGGAACACTTTCTCCCACTCTTTACTGTCCCATTCTTCATTTTATTGACTTTAAAAATCTCTTATTTTCTTGTTGCTACTTTAGATGGCTCCTTCATATTGCGAATCTCCCTGAGTATATTGTAAATTGCCTGGAAAAAAATGTGCATATAAGGTAGACAATCCTCTTGTCTATGCTCAAAAATTGTACTGGAGAGATTTAGATTGGTTTAATTGGATTCACTTCAGTATCTTCCAAATAAACTAACTAAATTAATACAAACCAGGCTAATTTTATCCTAGGACTGCCTATACAGTATTTTGTAGCCCTTTATTGAAACTGATTCATTTAAAATACTTTTTTATTTAGACTTTGCTTTTAAAACATAAAAAAACCAGAAAATCATAAACAACAAATGCAGAATTCTACGACAGATTACATAAATTTTTACTCCTTGCTGTGCCTAGTTCAAACACAGAAGGGTTGTTTTCTTTCTGTAAAAATGGTAGGGGATAGATTTCATTTCCACTTAATGCAGTACTACCTTTGAGCTTCCTTATCCCTAACACAGGTCAGCTACGAAATCAATGTGAACTAAATCCTAACTCTCCATGAACCATGGAATTTAACAATAACTTAACTTTTCTGATCCAGCACTTCACAAAATAAAAGCTTAAGAGGAACAAGAAGGGAGCACCAGTTTCTGGTTATATTGATGTGTTTGGATTTCCAGTCAGACCCCATCAGCTCCAAATCACAGCAATCAAGAAGGTGAAATGAGAATTCTCATCTGCTAGTTGGGTTTCTGCATCCCTCCCTGCCAGTTTAGAAACATATGGAAAGTGAACTCCACACTGGCATGAAGACCTTTCGACTCTCACAGCGGAGCCTCTTTGGCAAAGACACATCCAGGGTCAGCCTCAATGAAACATCTCTGTATTTCATCTCCTCAAAGTGTTACCACTGGGGACAAAACAAGAAGAAGCACTCAGCATTACAGAGAAAGTGATCTCAAAGCAAAGGAAAAGAAGCTCAGGTAACATGGAAATGGAGGTGGGCCACTAAGGGTTATAGATATATAGGTTTTATGTCCAGCATGAAGTTATTTAGATAAAAGGGAAGACCTGTTGACTGTGACACTGCCAAAGCACAAGCACAGCAAGTAGGAAAGAAACACAGACATTTTACCCAGTCTGGGAGAAACTGCTTTTGCTCTTTTATTAGCCTCAAAACAGGGCTTTTTTTAAAAAAGATGTCTTTGATGAGCTTAATGATCACTCTCACAGAATCAGTTATAAGTGACAGTATGGATCCCATGTCACATTTAGGTGCTCAACACTTCTTCATTGTTGAAGACAATTAGACAAGATGTTTAAAATAACATGTTAATATGCCAATGAAAAAAGCACCAGAAAAGACTGTTTCAGAAAGGGCTGATTTGAGAGCAGATTCACTACTAGTGGCCACCAGGAAAATGTCAATTCACTTCAGGTGCAGAAGGAAAAATGAGGAAGATAGATGCACATACCTGGCTAAGTTAGAATCATTTCAGCAATGTTTTTATATTCTATAGAAAGAGCTTAAAATCCACTGATAGTGAAAACTGCTTAGGAATAGCACAGTAAGTTCCAGGCTTCTAAGCAATCACTACAGTAACACAGTCTGTTTCACAACATCTCTGCAGTCCTTGGAGAGGTGTAGATGCAGATTTAATGAGCAATGCCTACCATCTGTTAATACTGCCTCTAAGAGCAACTGAGAAAAAAACAGCAATACCAGAAGTGCACGAGATGGCAGAAGCTTTAGAAAAACGGACCATCAATAATCATGTTTTCTGTGTATGACTGCTATAAAAACAAATCCCCAAAAATGAACAGACTACATATTTATTTTCAAGAGTTACAATATTTAAGTCAGTCTTAAACCAGAATTTAACGAAGCAATAAACATTCAGGTTAACACAGCTAGTGAGCATATCAAGCTCAATAAAATGCTATATCCCAGTACCTGAACCTGCAGGATCCACGATCTGGGCTCATTCTTTTGTTAATGAACTAGAACAGCTTCTTTGAGGTATGCTGATTTACACGAAGTATTGCCTATACACGAAAGTAAATCAGTGTTTCCTTGTAGCTGATAGGACAAAACCTTTGTTTTCTTCATCCAGTCATATAAATTTCAGTCTTTTATTATTAATTTCTTCTTCATCAAGAAAGCTTGCCAAAAATTCATTTAAATGCTTTGGGTTTACTTCCACAATCCCAGTTTTATTTGAACACAATATTAAATCTGGAGGGAAAGACATAACTGGAGGTCCATAGTTTGCATGATGAGGTATCCTTGGCCTACTTTATCCTACAAAGCTTTGTGACGAGAACAGATGTAAAAGCTCCTTGCAGTCCTTAATCAAGACATACTATTAACCGAGATAACCAGAAGGCAAAAGAATAAACCATGTCACCAGGGTTCAGAAACAGAGATGGTTGCATGAGATAAAGGGCTTATTTTAATCCCAGGAATTCCCTGGCAGAGTTAAAGTCAATTATAAAGTTAAAGCCACGTTACCTTGCTGTATGTTAGTATAAAGATGTAGAATAGATTGGTAGTAATTTAATAATCATCAAATTTTATGAAATACTGACTCTTTGAATCATAAATGCATTATTTTTCAGTAATTTTAATGGGTTATTAATTTATGCAAGTTACAAAGAGAGATTACTGCCCTTTTCCAAGCAGATTATTCCAAGTACAGTTAAAATGCAAAACTATACTTTCTTCTGGTTCTTAACTTCTGCAGAGACAACAAAGGCAACAAAATTCTGCTTGTTTTCATCACAGAAAAATAGGACTCAAAACCACATTCCGAGCAAATTATAATTAAGTGATAATTAAACCGTGTTTCCTATTAAGGAGATAGTCATATTGAACTTTATTTAAACAACAAAAGCTTGTTGTTTAGAGATAGACTGTCACTATTTATTCAATCAACACAAAAATAAAGCACCCCCTCTATACTGTATGCAGACATTGTGTATGCCCACACCACTCTGGCAGGCACCAGGTACTCAGCTCCTTTCATCAAAGGAAATAATTTTTGAAAAACTGTATTTTGCATTCTTCTAGTACTCAAAATCAAATTCTTCTTTCTTTAATTCTACTTTTAGCATGGGGTATGGCAAACTGCAAAACACATGAAAACCAAAAAACAATTCCAATTCACAACCTTTCTTATAGAGGTGGTAAATAGAGCCCAAAACACACACAAGGTGCTCCATCCCTTTCCTTGCTCTATGTGAAGACATTCCAAGAGATTAAATACCCACCAAACTCTCCCAGCTACAATACAGTCTGGTTTCTTCCACAGCCTGTTCCCTCTGCCCTAACTTTTGGATCTCCCATACTGTACTGATGAAGGCCTATTAAAACTCTTATTTAAAGACCCCTGCTGAAACCCTAAACCACTGCACTGTAGTGTCCAAAGATACCTTGTGTCTCAGTAGACAGATAAAATGTTTTCCTTATTTTCTTCCTCTATGTTTTTGGTTCTTTTTTAAATTTCTACGTTGTTTTTTATCTGGAGGGTTTTTTAATACTTTCACAGAAATTAAGTACTGAAAATAAGTCCAGACATTCTGTCTCACTGTGCTAGATCGCTAGAGAAAGCCCCGATACTCCAAATACTCTGCTGGTTTAAAAAAGATAATTCTGCAAAAGTCTGAACAGCCATTTTGACTTTGGCCGCATCCTCAAATGTCAGTAAAACCCACCTGTCATTGTGGGATAACACATGACACGGATTCCTTTTGTGATTTTTGTCAAGGCTGCTGTTTATTAGAGATTGTCTCCCCTTAAATGTTTTCCACAGACCAATGTGATTGGTGAAAGACAAACCTCTTCACCCACACTGATCATAACAGAGGGACATAAAGAGAGATCCCTCCTCCCACAAAGAATGTACAACACAGATATTGCAAGAAAAAACATTTCTGGTGTTTATGTTCTTTCCTTGAGAAAGAATTTCAGAAAACAAAAACATTAGAAAACCAGAATTTGAGAAAAACCAGAAACTTCAAGCCTGAAACCAGACTACACCCACCTGTGGTGACAACCACTCCTGTTAATGGCAGACAGACTGAAGGGACATAGGGGCTGTTTTAACAGTTAGGGACAGTTGCACCACAAAGTAAAACCAACATGTAATTTCTATTGTTCTTAGTTTAGCTTTTACTAATGCCAACTCATATATAAACAATGTAACACTTTCTTCATCCACGTTTATTAGAAATGGTACACACTCTTAGTATGCTATAGAGTAGGGGGAAATAATAAAAAAAAAAGTTCAGTTCCATTTAAGAAGATCCAAGATCGGTCTCAAAGAACAATAAAAAATAATATACTGCAAACACCAAACATGAAGACAGTTAAAACCATTACAAATCTATATCTCTCAGTTACTTAACAATCTATAGGTTCAGTCAATTTAAAAGATCTAGGAACAGGGGTTTAGTGGATTAGTAACAACAGACCATTAATCTGTGCAGCCTCAATTTTAATCCAGCAATAACCAAAGTGACTGAAAATCATTCTGACATGTGACTAGTAAAGCTCCTGAGTATGGTTCTCTCCCATACCTTAATCCTCACTGCAGAGGTCATGGCACCTTTCTAATGGGACTATTTACCAAGGGACCTCTGCTTAATGTTTAATTAAACTCTAGGCCAGCATTTCTGGCTGAGTAATTTGTCTGCACACTACCTCCCTGAACTAACAGTTGATTTTGAAGGTTTTATTTTGCACTTCGTTTCAGCCTGTATTAGCAATTCTTTCTTTCTTTCCTAGTAAAATGTCCAAAAGAAAGTTGTCTAAAACAAATACTCATTTTCTACTAAGATTTTAAATAAACATGTAGGAATTGATGATTGTCATCCCAAGCAAATGCCAGGAGACTATTTCTGTACAGTTTATATAATATCAGTGAAAGTTAAATCCAAAAAACTTGAGTTTTAAAAATAATGCACTAGTATTACATCATATACATGGTTTTAAATATAAGAATGCTTTATTTCAAAGATAATAACTTCTAATTTTTCAGTGACTAGATTTAATTCTTAAATGACCAGTAATGTGATGATATTAAGTGATCAAGACACATTTCATCATTTATATCAGTAAAGAAGCCATTGAAAGAGACCTTGCAAAAAGGATTTAAATTCAGCTGTTGCTATCTGTGGCCTGAAATCTGAGCCACAGGTTCCTTTTCAGGAGCATTAAAAGTAAGATGCTGACTACCTTGTAGTCAGAAATGCTATTTTATTACTGCAAGGTAAATAAATATTTTAAAACATAAAAACACAGCAGACACAAAAGGTCCCAGCTACATAGAGCAGGAAACTAAAAATGGGAGAGTTTTAGAGTTACTTGCTGCCGTTTGTGAAGCATTAAGTAGGGCCAAAGTAGGCCAAGGGCTGGAGAAGAGAAAGGAGAAAGTCTGCAAGTTCTGTGCCCTTTCGTAGATATAATCCAAATACATAAATACAATGTAAATGTATTGCAGAGATGTCCAGCTGTTTTAATAAATAGTACAAACCTTTTTTTGCTTGTGGTAGAAATTGATTCATAATATTATAAATGAGCCTTACCTCATTTAAAACATGAAGAATTTTTCTGCTGACAGACTGAATATGCCACCAGCAGTGTAGAGGACACGTTTGCCTTGCTTGGTCCCAGACAGAGGAACAGACAGATCCTCAAGTACTTTATACTTCCCCCCAAACAGTTTTCTCTCAGTCTAACTAAATTCTGCCAGCTCCTTGAACAGAAAACCAACATGAGGTGTCACAAACATCCCTGTAGGTACCACCTGGTCCACATGTGAGTCCCCATCCCCATATGTATTGTTTATATTAGGACTTGAGGTCAAATCAAAAGAAAATTAAAATTTGTGGTGGGAAGAAAGGGGAACAGAAACTCACATATTAAAAGCACTGTATATTACTACTCACCTCTTGTAATTTCCTTTTTTAGTCTTCTGATTGTGTTTACTATTGTGGAAGATGGCATTTGTTTCTTTCACTGCATCCATACAGTGAGAATTAACAAAATATAATCCAGTTTATATGAATTCTGACTGTACAGTTTCTCTTGCTATGCTAATCACACTAGAGAAGTCTGCATCTTTGCTTTACCACACAAAGAACTGAGATTATTTTACCTGGATAAAAACTTGTTTTCTATACAACTGTATAATTTAAAGAGAGATTATAAAAGTTTTTGCTTATCTTAGCTAGGCTTTTACAAAGATTTTGGATTATTCATGTATTATACCACTGCTACTCCTTGCCTCAGCAAAGCACTTCAGCACATCCTTAATCTAAGTTGTTTTATGCATGTCAAGACTCAGATTTAGCAGAACACCTAAACATGTCTTTTAAGTTTTTCATTTTGCTGAATTTGGCTGTTAATGTATCAAAATAAAATGTAAAGAGGATTACTCGGTTTTAGCTTGCAAGTATAGAAACATGCTACCTAATAAAATAAACCATATTGTTTATTACGCTATTTTCCATCCTGTTTCACAGTGAGCTAAATACCTGAAACACAAAAGCAAAGACACAATTACAGACTGGCAAAGGTGAATTGTTAACAACTTAGAGACTGCTAGCAGGGCTACTGAAGATAAAAATTACACATCTGCAGATAACTTTAAATTCCAGTTGGAATTACTGCCACACAGTACCCTCAGGATTGTCTGGGCAAGCAAGAGGAGACTGTGGAGTCCTTGTATATTACTTTATTTTTCAGCAGATACAAAAAACAGTATGATGATAATGCTTATAAATATAAATGTGAACAAAAAACCCCCCAAACACCACAAATGCTGAATCCAGGTGAATATAATGCAAAATAAAAAATGGGAGGATTTCAGACATGATGGGCAAAATGCCCTGGGGTGAGGTTTCACCCCTCAAAACAAATTCATGTATGTGTTCACAGTATATCCAGGAATTCCAGCAGTACAGAAAGGAACCTCTTGGGCTGCTGAGAGCAAATATCAAAGAGAAAACTTAGGACCAAAATCTTTGGTGCCCTTTACTGTGTGTTGTCACCTACACCCACATTGAGGGGATGTGAAACACGAAGCAGGGAAGTGCTGCACTTGGAGGAGCCCACTCGTTACTCACAGCCCAAATGAAACCAGAAAAAGGCCAACTGAGTGAAACTTCGTAATTTAAACAGAATTTAAATAACACACATTTGTGGAGGAACCTTGTCTGTATCTGAATTTTACCTTAATATCACTCTAACTCCTGCAAACCAATTTAAGTTAAATTCTAACTGATTTAATTCTTATGTATGCCATAACTGTATCTCACATTAACTTTACTGTATGCATGATGAGAAAAAACATCTTGTAGTAGAAAGGCAGAGAGGATCCAGCCTGTAAGGGGACACACCAGGGCCCTTCTGTGACCCTGCACTCACTGAGGGGATCCAGCCCCACACCACGACCAGAAACATGGGCTAAGGGCAATCCTTGTGCTACAAGGAAATGGACTGCAACTACTTGAAGTCTTGCTGACTTTCCACATGACATTTTACGTCAGCTTCTCCATGTGTGAAAGTGTGGCCAACACTGTGTCTTCCATGCAAATTGCTTCAAGTTCTGACAATAAAATTATTTTAATTTTTTTTAAACTGAAATATAATGCAAAGCTCTTTCATTTCATACCAAGACAAGCAATTCAATACAGGGAACTCTCCCATCAGTAAGTGTTTACACACTCTCCAGCAGTAGGATTAGGAGCAGCACAGAGTCAATCAAACACCTGGCCCTTCCAGTAGTGGCATTAGGACTACCACAGGGTCAAACAACTTCCTTTCCTTTCCCTTTCCTTCCCCTCTCCCTTCCCTTCCCTCCCCTCCCCTCTCCGTTCAGTTCCAGTAGCAGCAGCCATTCCCTTCCATAACTGCAGCTTCCCACGTGGGAAACAGCAGGCCTCAACTCAAAGTCGTGTGGCATTCCACTGATGTAGAAACAAACAGCTCATTCTGCATAAAATTTACCTCCCAGGAATACTACTGAAGTATTGTGATCCTTTTTTACCAGCAGGTATAAATTTTTAGCACCACGTTTCTCCTGAAGTTTCCTTTCTCTGCCATGATGGCAAATGCAAGTTAATGTTCTTTCTAGCAGCCCAAGAATGTCACATGCCAAACAAACTTCAGCTGTGGCAGCAGGAACCCTTCCTGAGCTGCTCCATTATCAACCTAAACACCACCCTACTGGGAATGTCAGGGTTTGCTGGAGGACATAGCCACTTCAACATCACTTCAAACACTTGTTTTCCACGGTCACACATACAAAAGACCCTTTGCTAGCACTCACTATCTTTTTCATTTAGCATTAATAATCCATAGGAGTCCTACTGGCAAAGCAAAAAAATCGTCTTAGATTATTCCTGAAGCAGAGCGGGGCTCTATAGTAGTTAGCAGCAGGAAGGAACTGAAATTGGAAACAACCCACAAAAATGACAAGAGGATGATTTTTCAGAAACCATGTTTCCCTCTAAATTCATCTACTCAAATGCTATTTCCAAAACACAGGCATGTCAACACATTTAGAGGGAAAAATAAAAAGGATGATGTTGCTTAGCTGCCTCTTCCTTGCATGTGCTTAGAAGCCACTTTGGTTGAGTCAGTGCAGGATTCTTTCCATTCCATACTTAAAGCTTGACCAAGTTATGGACTAATGATAAAAGAAGGAAAAAAGACTCTATGCTTATTTTAGTATTTTGCTAAAACATACATCCTAATTAGTTATTTGTAGCTTACAACTGCTGTGGTATTTTTCTGGCAACAATATCAGAAAAGTTAAAACTGTGGGGCATTTGAGTTTAATGCTATTTTTACTACAGAAATACAAATGTTACAGATTCATGAATACCAAACAGAAATATTTTCATGTGGAAACATACATCTGACAATGAAAGTATTTATTTTCTTTAGTTCTGACCACTGATTTCAGAATGCATTATATGTGGAAACTGATCACCTTCCATTTTCCAAGATGAGTAAAAGTATATTAAATATTTTAGGACTGTGATCCTGAAGGGCTTTACCTAGCAGTCTACAGGAGCACAGACACCTGCCATCAAAAGCTTTTCTCATTGTTGACAGTTCAGTTTTTATAATTTTTAAGGCCCAAGTCTCAGTAACACCAAAGCCCTTTGTAGCATTTTTGGGAGTTGCAAGGACTTTTAGGGTAAACATAAATCTAGGCTACCTTTACCTCAACTGTCACTTGCTAAGTGCTACATGACAAATTTTGCCATATTGCAAACTGGAAGTTTGCACTTGTGAACACCCAACTGCATGAATGAGGCACTATATAACCAGAAAGGCACTACTCAGGATATAGGCCTACAATGTTTCAGCCCTTTATTTTCATTACAATAATAACTTGCTATTTTATCTCCAAGAAATTCCATTAAAATACCCTTGGGCAGCTTTTTAACTATCAAAGGTTAAACCAGCCATAAAATACTCTACTACTTTGAACTGAACTGTAAATAGCTTTGGCTGTAAAGCCTCCCCTCTCTCAAATGCCAGATTATTATCCTTTGAAAAAAATATTTCCCATTTATGTCCTAATAATGCTTCAATTCATTTACCACAGGGCAATTTTTTTGCTAACTGATTTTGTCCTCTGATAGTCAGGCACTTTTGGACTTTCTGATGGTATTACAATGGAAATGTAGTCCCATTGTACAGTGTTGCCTCTAAACAAATTAACTACAATTTGATCCCTATTTCCTATTCCTCCCAACATGGTGTGCAGCGAAGATAAAAACAAGACAGGAGTAAAATAACACTTATCACAGTATTTCAGTATTGTCCATTTCTAACTCTCATCTAGTTTTGTCTGCTGCTTGAGCTGGTAATGAGATAATGATGGAACAGTTTTATATAGTTCTCTATTAACAGCCCAGATGGGCCAATCATCCCATTCAGTCTTTGCCATGTTAAGTTTAGCCACAAACAATCAGCAATGATGAAAACAGCAACTTCCTCCTCAGCTAAATTACCCCTTTCAACCAAGAAAGAGTGATACTTTGAGCAATAGCAACAGAGAAAAACCCAGTCTTTCAGAGAAAGCAGGAATTCCCTGCTCATTCATATGCAAGGAATATTCAAAATGCAAATGGAAAGCCATTTCAATCCTAGCTATATTTAAAATCTAGCTGTTGTAGAATTAAAAATTGAGAACTTTCCAAAAATGTCAAGGGTAAAACTTCTCTATAGCCTCAGTTGCATTTTAAAGAGAACCCTTAAATTGCAAGTGCTTAATTTGAGTTGGGTTTGATTCCTGATTTTAATAATTTTGTCTTAGAGGCTTGGTATTTAGTTCAATTGGATTACAATGGGGTAACACTGTTGTGTCACCTTGTCAGGTGAAGAGGTTTGAAAACTGGGTACTACAACACTGAGATTTGGAAAAGAATAGCAGCAATAACCAGTTTCTTGGATGGAAAATAGCTCAGCACAATATGTGCAAAAACTATTCATGAACATTCTCTTCCACTACCTTAACATAAGCTAAAAATATGTGTGTTGTTCTAGCACTTTAGCACCTATCTGGTCACACTCTAGCTGTAAAACCAACATTAAAAATAAATAAAATCATAAGAAATACCAGACTTGCACCAAAAAAAAAGAGTAAAAGTAGATATTTACAGGAGACTACAAAAACTATTTCCATAGAATTTTCAAGCAGAAACATCTTCACACCTTTTGAGAAAGTGGAACAAAATCTCTGAAACATTCCAGAGCCGAGGAACTGAGAGTCTCTGGATGCAACCTGTGGTCCCTCCATTCTGTAAATGTGAGCAGACAGACTGAATCCATGTGGATTTTCAGTAATATCAACAAACTCTATGCAGGCATGAAGGTTTGCCCACAGACATGAGGCTCTGGAAATTTTATTAAAGCAGGAAAAAATATTGTAATGGGTAAAATTCTTAGTTAATAGAAATCCTCTACATGTTACACCTTCCAGTATGCCACTTTCATATATATGTATATATATCTGTTCTGTGAATAATTCCTTCCCTAAAATACTACATATCCAACTTAAATGTGACAGAAAAAGCTATTTCTGTGACACTATTTGAGGATAATTAATGTGGTTTCAACATTTTTGTCCTAACATAATGAACTACTATTCACTGTTCTAATGTTGGACATTAGACCTTTGATATTCTTGTCTACTCCTGCTTGAATTATCTCAGGGTGTGTGATCCTATGAGAAGAAGAGTTATGAGACTTTACAGACCGTGATTCAGCAGGTAATACCAGCCCTGGCATAATTTAGAGTTCCTATAGGGCATCTCTGTATTATGCCAGGTAATAAGATCTCAGAGACTGCAGAAGCAGCAAGACAGAAAATGAAGTACGAATGAGCTCCAAATCCACCTCTAGTCCTCGGTGCCAGGAGATGCCACATCAGATGCTCAATAGGCAGTGGAATTCCTAGATAGATGATGAGTTTTTTACACCATCTCAGTTGTTCGTCATATACGATTTATGGCACTTGTGTGCTTCCAAATAGGCCTGAGAAGTTGCATCATAAAAGGAATTTGGCTCCAAGTGCCTTGACAACATGGCAAAGGATGAAAATACTTCCAAATAACAAGACAGCTTTCATCCATATTAGGTCCCAGAAGCCAAACCAATAAGAGGTAGCATATCAATTAACAGGAAGGCATAAATATGTTGGCCATGCAGGTTTCATAAATCATTTTGTTGATGTATTAACAGAAAGTGTACATGGAAACCTTTTTAATCAATACCCACAACAGCTTCATTTTTTTTTTATTTAAATCAAGAGTCCTGTAAAGTTTTGAAAACAACTTCCTAGGTTTTTTTTCTTAAAATTGATTGTTAATATCTAACTTCACAAAAAACCTTCCTCATGGTTCACACAAAATGACTGTGCTCACACACAAAGGTGACAGCAACCTGAGAACACTGATGCTAATTCATCTTTGATGGCATTATTACTCAGGAAGGAAATTCTGGACATTATACAACAACTATTATCTTCTTTATATAAACAGTATAATCCCTTTGCCAGGAATATCTGCATCTTCAAAGGAACAACATCTAGTGAGGGCTTATTCCAGCATTCCGTTGACAGGACATCTTCACTTCCTTTGCACCGTGCTCCTTCTCTGCTGAACAATGTAATTAAAAGGACAAGACCTCAAAAGTCATAATACAAATCATGACTATTTTTCTCAGAGACTACAACTCAAAGGAATAAATATGACTGAAGGAAAGCAAGGGCTTTCATTTCTATCTAAGGGACAGAAATTGCTTATGTGGTCTTTCAGCCTGTTTGCATTTCTCATTTGAACCTGCAAAAGGAAACCAGATTCTCTTTTCAAACAAGCAATTCCAAGTAGCAAAAGCCTTAATTCAGTATGCCAGGAAAACAAAAATATTCTGTTCATGAAGTTCACAGATAAATTATTTCCCAAACACACAGAAAAGCAAATAATTTTTTTTAAAATCAATTTCTAAATCTCAATATAATTTCTTCCAAAACAATCTCTCATACGCACAAGTAAGTGACTAATAAAAAATGATAAATATAAAATATTTGGAAAACATATATACGAATTAAATTACCTTCCATATACTAAGTCTCCAAAAAGTAATGAACGTGAGAGACATCAAAAAGTCAATTGTATAACTTCATCATTACTTGTTTTAAATAAGAAATGCAGCAAAAGTGTGGCATTCAGCATAATTTACACTTAAATGTTATGTAAATACACAGCAAAAGACGCAACATTGAACCTGTGTTTAATAAGTTTATTAGTAATGATTAAGGACCTTAACAGTCTGTTTAATTCAGTGAATGACATTATCCCTTTGAAGAGCAGCCCCTAATAGGCCCTAATCCAAATAACCACTGGAATTAGCAGGAGGAAGATCATAGGTTTAAACAGACATTGAATCAAGCATTTGCTAATGTTCAGGAAAGATACATGCACAGCAGACCTGTCTTGAGTCTTCACTGCTGAAACAAGTGAATGAATAAGAAAGAAAAAAAAAAAAAAGAAAATAAATACTGCCACACTCCTTAATTCACATTCCAGTCATTTGCAGCACTAGTGCTCAACTAGTGGGTTTTTAAGTATCATGTTGAATGAATGATCAGTGTTGAAGTGCTAAAATACAGTGTCTGCAATCCTGTGCTGAGGCAATCCCTTAACAGGCTTTGTGACATCTACTTGCACTGTTATCCAGACCTCCCACCTAGATAATTTGCTACAAAACCCAGCAAAAAGGATGGCAGAGTGTTAGTGCCTGGTCAGGTATCTACAGATCTTAATCCTTTTTACTAAGACAACAGACAGTGAGGATTCCTGGAAAAAAACCCAAACATATGCGGGAAGGAAAAAAGAAAATAAGACTGAAGCATGTATACATCCTCTTTGTGGTCAAAATTATCTGAAACCACAGCTTTAACCATGCAGCAGAAGCATCCCACCATTCACTTATTCCCTAAAAAAAAAAAAAAAAAAAAAAAGCAAGCAGACATAGTGTGAGTGTGTACAGTATCAGGTATTAGTGCTAGAGGGAGATGGAGAGCAATGGGAGTCCCTGCAAGACTGAAGCCTAGGCTCCCCTGTCTGAAGAGCAGAAAGGAGGGCAGGAGCCTAGGGAACACTGACAGCTAAAAGCATGGCGAAGTAGCTGCACAGAATGAGAGAGCTTCTTTCTGTCTCAGGATATTGCTGTCACAATGGCCAAGAGAGTGAGGAGCTGAAGTTTGCCATTCTCACTGTGTTAAAGAGTACCTGAATTGAGGAGCACTGGACAGGTGGCACATCACGCTGAGCTAAATAGATAAGTGTGAGATTTCAATGACAAGAGGCAGCAGGTTTTGCTGTTCTAAAACGCGAGGGAGTGAATTTTTCTGATGGTACCAATGGGCAGGAGTGGAAGGTCAGCCTGGGGTGCTGGCAGTGTCACCCGGGTGCCTGGTGGCAGATGGTGCCAGTCTCTAGGGATAAAAGGAAGGCTGACGCAACACTGTGGACTGACAGCAATGCTATTTGCTCAGGAATAAAGGAGCTTTGGGGCAGGTACAGACAGGACAAATCAACAGGGATGCTGAGCCCCCAACATTCGTGTGTGCCCAGCCCAGGGGCTGGAAGGGTGGATAAACTAGGAGGTGCTGCAAGAAGCACGGTGGGGCTCACAACTGCCAAGGGAGATGCTTGCAGATGCTACTGCCCAGGGGCTGTGGCTGGGACACAGCCCAGGCCAATCTCTGCATGGTCCAGGAGAGCTTTGGAGCTGCCTCTCCCTTCAGGCAACCAGGCTGAACACTGATGTCCACCAGGACCCTGGATCTCCCCCCAGAAGTGCCTTGCTTGTGCTGCTTGTGTTCCCATTTCTGGACTTATGCAATACCGGAGAGCAGAGGCAGCCTGCAGGAAGTGGAGCAGTGGGAGATGCAGGCAGCCTGCATTCCCATTGGGCTCCCTGGAGTGTCCCAAAGTAGAAAACTGGCCACCTCACCACTTCTGCCTCCTGCAACATAATTATTCCAGCATGACCAACATGACAAATTAACAAGGGAGACAGGGCTTTTGTAGTCAAAGGGAGTGTTTTCCCCAAGAATAAATTGTTCAAATCCTTTACACTAGACACCTAGCCTTGCCTATTCATTAATTGGACAAGCTCTGGTGACAACTGAAATGACCTGACTTTCTACATATTAAAGGGAGAGAGATTTTTGCAAGCTTAAAATAAAGCAGGAAATCCCAACCACCGCAGAGCTCTCTGAATGGGGCTTTTTTTTTAAAAGAAAAAAAAAATTTCAGAGCACAGATACAGTAAAGCTCATTTTAAAAGCAAAGGCACATTCTTTACTGTTATCCCTCCCTTTGCAGACCCTGAACTGTGGCACCAGAACATGACAACTCCATCAACAAACCACAAACCTGTCAGGATCCGCACATCAGCCAAGTTTAAGAACTTCGGGAGATAGGAAATTCTGGGATCAAGACAATGTTGCAAATAATTACCACAATCTGGTACACTGGGAATTATAAGCATCTCCTTTATCAGTACACCATGTTGTCTATTGCAACCAATGAATTATAATTAAGACACGCGTATTGGAATTAATGGGGAGAGGGAAGTGATGAGAGTCAATTTCTGTCACAACCCACTGAGAGTACGTCATTCATGGATTTTTCAACTACGGTTCTGATCGGGGTTTTACTGTTCCTCTTTCCCCTTAATAAAGGGAACCCCGTACCGTATCTCCCCCACTCCCTCGCCTTTTCTGTTCTTGCTGCATACCTGAAATGCAGACGATGAAATTCGCTTGCAGAAGAAAAAGCACCTCCCAAACAATTTCCATCCTCCGATTCTCATTCCAAGTGCATCCCTCGGCGAAAAAAAATAACAAAAATCAATATCGCAGTTTGAACGATCCCAGAAAATTTCCTTTCGGACTTGCAGACTGTATTCCCCAAATGTGCTGACAACACATGTCCGAGCACTCTCTCCACACGGCTCAAGTGAGATCCCTTCCCTTCCTTCGCCCTCCAGAAAAGACCACGAAGCCAACTGCTAGCACCGGGCTCTTCCTCCTCGAGCGAGAAAAAATTCCACCAGATTTCCCAACACGACATAGACGACAAACCCCAACCGATCCGATATCCGGAGAGTCTCTATTCCAGGAGCGGCCAGGCGCAAATTAACCCCAAAATTCTTTGCACGTCTCAGCGGGGCAGTGCCGGCATGCCGGACAAAGAGGCGGCGGAGGGAGGGGGATTGCCCTCCTGTTGCTGCTGCTACAGAATAAGCGGAAAGAGATTAATACCCGCTTCAAGCCCCGCCACCCCCGCCGCGCTCGGAGCGCGCAGCCCCGGCTCCCCGGCCCCGCCGCAATCCCGGCGCGCCGCGGCGGCTCCGCCACGCGACTGCAGGGGTCGGGCTTGCCCCACGCAACGAGCGCCCTGCCTCGGGGGGCACCCCCGCAGCCCCCCGCACGTGAGAAAGGGGCTGTTTGGCAGCGGAGGAGGGGTGGGAGCATGGGGTGTATGTGTCCCCAGTGCGAACGGCACATATGCAGAGTCTGCATCAAGTGCGGCTTGTGTGCATCGCCGGGCGGCTTGACTGAGGACACCAGCATTTTAAAACTTATTTAAACAAGAAAGAAAAGAGATTCAGACCCGAACTTCTGTCGGGTTGGTGGCGGAAGGGCACCGGGAGGCGAGAGTGCCCGCGCTGCAGTGCTTATGTGATAGCATTCCCCGGGCACAACAGTTCTGCATTGCTTCCCCTCCCTCCCCCGGCAAAAAAAAATCAAAAAAACCCAAAAAGAACAAAAAAACCCCCAAACAACCAAAAACCCAACACCAAACCGTGTCAGTAGTTTTGGTGCAATCCCTCACTTACCCCCAAATCCTCCTGGTTTTTATCTCTCCTAGCTCACCGGACGTGCCGCTCGATCCTGCAGTCCCAAAATCAAATCGAGGTCAAGCTACCGCCGGCTGCCACCGCCTACCTTCACCTCAGCTGTCGGGAGATACCATAGCCGCTCGGAGCTCCCCCTGCTCCCCGGACCGCGGCTACTCCGCCATGTCCCCGGGCTGCAGTCGGTGCTGGGAGGGCCGCGGGCGAAGGCGACGGGCACGGCGGGGCTGGGGCGGCGGCGGCGCGCGCGGGCCAGCTGGCGCGCTCCGCCGCGGAGGCGGTGCCTGCGCGGGCGGCGTCGGCGGGGCCGCTCTGCGCCGGGACCGAGGCGGCCGGAGCGGGGGCGGAAGGGGCGGCACGCCCGACCAGCCTCCCACGGGCGCCCGGCTCGTTGGGCTGTCTTCTGCATTCCAGAGATTGCTGCTCACTTGGTTTCAAATGTGTGGCCAATTTGACTTTGCTCTCCCCCGCCACCCCAGGAAAAAAAAAATTATCGAGAGGCGCACCTGGCACGGGGTTCCCTGGCTGCGGATGGGGGAACCGGACGCAGCAAGGCAGCGCTGGCAGAGGCAGCGGGCCGTGTGTTGGGGTGCTGCGCGGCGCGGGTTGGTGCGCCGGGGTTGCCCCGGGCCGCGGCGCCTGGCGGGATGGCTCGGGTTGTCGTGGAAAGAAGGGAGGGGACAGGAGCTCAGGGCTGCAAACGGAAATCCCGGATCAGGGCAGGTGTGAGAAGGTGCAACTGCTTCGACTGCGGATGCCTTCGATGATCGCAGCAAGGCAGAGGAAAGGGGGAGGGAGATGCTTTAGGTATCAAACTGATCTCTCAGCTCTTGGCAGGTGTGCAGAGGTTATGTTACAAATACTCCAGCGGGGGATGCATGCAGAATAGGTTGAATACAGATTGGTTTGTAAACAGTTCTCAAAACTGGGCGTACTTGGGGCAAACAAGGGCATACTTGTGAAATGCAGCGTTGTGTGGATTCTAGCGAAAGGATGTCTTAATGGGGAAGGAAGGCATCTTGAAGAGAAAAGACTACAGGGCTCTGTTATTTCCATCGTCTCTGAGAAATGTGTAGAACTTCTAGGTTTCAAATAAATCTGATGGTATTTAATTGTGGCAGATCAAGAAATGCTTGAATGCTTCAGAGCAAATGGATGAGACAAAATTATCAGTGTTTTGAAAGGAAGATTTGGACTGCAGGCACTTAATAGTGGGATGCTTGTGTTCATTTTGCTGATTCCCAGGGTAGTGCAAGTCCTCTTTGCGCTGCAGCAGTCTCCGCTGATGTTTACTCCATCTCTTCTTAGAGCTTACATAGAGACTCAGGATTTTATCAAATTAATTCCTGTTATCTGCCCCGTGAGAACAGCGAGGCTGGACATGAGGCATTGTCATTCGAAACTTACGGACAAGAATTCCCATATGTATTGATGGACTTCTGTTAAACAGTGAGGCTGTGCAGCAGGAGGGAAGCCTTTCCATTACAGGTTTGCACAATGCTGAGTATCATTTTAATCATTAAGTATTCTATGCAATTCTCTTCTTTATTCGTTATTAAAATCCAGATTAATATCTCCTGTTCTGGGGTTATAGAAGGTATGAGTGGCATTACCATCTCTAGTCTAGATGTATGTAAGCACGTCTAGGAAATGCTCAGTAAAGATTTCCATTGATGTTTACTAAACTACTTTACTCAAACAGATTAATGTTTTCCATGGATTTGCCTGTGAATTCTATTTGGTTTTTCCCCAATAATTTGTTACAGTAACATCCCAATCCAGAACCTAATAACCCCCCCAAAGAGACCTTGTCTTTTGTATTTACACAGTCATCCTTGTTCCCAAACTAGTCTCCTTGAAATTATGGAATTACATGTGAGGAAATAAATGTCTCAAGCAAGTGAGATGACCTGTTGCAAAAGGGTGTGTTGGCCACTAGGCTAGCAAAGAACTGAATTGGTGATGAGAGAATTCCAAATCCTAAGGGTAAGCTCATGTTTAATTCCTACTGATGATCGGTGGGACTTTAATATGAGTTTAATGGCAGAAAAAAATTAGGTAGTTGATGTTGGCTGCTGGCAGATAGCCAAAAGTCCCAAATATATTAAATTTTGTGCATGTTTTTAGTAAGCTTATCATCCTCATGCAAACCTTATAATTATTTCAGTGGCATGTGATAACTAAGTAGTTTGTGACTGAAAAATTTGTGAAGGATCAAAGGCAACTTGGAAGTTTCCTTCTCCTGGAAAATACAGTAGTGAACTGGAAACTTGAGGTTTTTAAAATCTAGATAAATAATAATTAATTCTGTAATTATGAGGGTTTTTAAATCTAGATAAATAATAATGAATTAATTCTTGCTGTTATGTGATTTCAGTGGCAGAGGCCTTCATGCTTGATTTCGAAGTCATTATGCTTATACTGGCTCCTGCAGATCCCCAGGAAAACTTAGTTCAATAGAGATGAATGGATGTCAATATAGGCCTGTTCCAGAGCCCACTGAAATCAGTTTCTGAAGTATTTCTGCAGACTGAGATGATGTTCAGATCAGACTTTCTCTGCAGAATTTGGTGCAGTCTGTTTGATCCCAAGGGAAATGGTTTAATATAGTAGGGTTTATATGAGAAAGGAGCAGAACATCACTCTGCTGTGTGTACATTGCAGGGATGTTCCAAACAGACAAAAATTCTGCCTGCAGCACCCATTTTTTTTTTTTTTTGTAGTAGGGGTTTCCATTCAAAACTCCCATAATTCACTAAAATGAAGGAGGTTGATATTTACTGACCTTATTTGAATTCCATTCCTATTTATAAAGTTGACTAAACTTCTTAAACTTAATCTTGGCAACCTTTAAGCTGTACTGGAGTCCTTGGACTGATTGTAGCAGTCCTGAGGGGATTTCCCCTGCTACATCTTACCTGGTTTGGCAGGGGGAGTGTGGCTGTAAAAACAGGATGGGTGTGATGGATGGCCCAGAGATATTCTTTAATCCGTGGGAGTGACCATGTGCTCTCCAGGCAGCAGCCAGGCTGCATGGTCAGGAGCTTCTTCCAGAGGGCACCTGCTCTGGGGCTGCATCCAAAGACCAGGGGGCATGGCTAACCTGGCCAGATAGAGGGTTTGCCTGGTGTCCAATCATGGCTTGTAGGGCAGGGACTTGACCCTGTAAGTCCAAGGTCCCAGCCTCCTACACCCCAGGGTCCTAGTCCCACTCCTCTATGCAGATAACGTGGGCTTAATTTTTTATTTATCCCAGCTAACTGGGTTACCACAACTGACCACTCATGTCTGAAAGTTAAAATGACTGCAAAGTGGATTCAGCCAGGTCTCTGAAGCATGTTTGTGTAGTTCAGTTGTGAGGATTTTACTTGTGGTGGTGGATGTTCAATTTGTTTTTTCCCAAGTGGTCTGTCCCTGTTACCCCCCTCAATGGGTTTGGTCGGTCCCTGGCTAGCCACTCACTCCCTGTCCCATTTTATCTATCCCCCTGATGGGAACGCCCCCAGACTGATTCAGTTTAAAAGCTTGGAAATCAGGCTCTCTTTTGCACCCCCTTGAGAAGAATAAACCTCTCTGCAACTGTGCCTTCTTGGACCATTGCTTGAAACCCCAACTCTGGGAGGTCAGGAGCCTAGAGAGCAGAAAGCCTCTCTGCTTTCTACTGTTCAAGGACTCATTGCAGCCTGAAAACGGCTGACAAGGGGGAACAAGGTGGGACAAGGCTAGCTGGGCCCCTCGGGCCAGTAGCCACATTTGCTGTCTCAGATTTTTGGCTGGGATTTCTGGCAGTTTAGAAGCATTCAATATATTAATTGCAAGCTGGACACCCAAGTTTCTTCAGGCCAGATTTACATAGAAACACCATTTTAGCTGTTTGAACAGAGTTTAAAAGGTACTTACTCCATGTGCTGAAAGGTTTTTATACCAACATAACACAAGTTCATACCTGCTCAGAGGAGCCAGCATTTGACTCATTTTCCTCAAAATTAGCTTGGATCAAGAAAGATCAGTTGTAGAAGTTATTCTGAACTAGGAACTTCTGAGCAAAATAGGCTGAACTGTAGCTTTCTCTGTGTCACTGGAAGAGGTTGCTGACATTCTCACTCCTGCTCTGCTTAAGGTTCCCCCAGTCAGGTACAGGAGTTTTCCTGTGCATTTCCTGGCTCAATGCTGTTAAAATAAGTCACATCAGCAAGGGCCTGCTATTGAAGTTGGCTAAAGATTCTGGCATGTTTCCAGCAATTAAGCTGGCAGAACTGGAGCAGTTCCTGCTTTCTTGATTTCCCCCTCTCCCAGGGGCTGCTGGCCCCATGGCAGGGATAATAGAAGAATTTATGAGTTGGTGTCTGAATTACCACTGGGAATAACGTGGGATACAAGCATGAACCAAAATCAGTGTTACATCAAAACCAAAGAAAGGGCTAATGCTGTAGTTCACTCAGGTGGAAGGACACTCACAGGTCCACAAATCCAAATGGGCAGTTGAAGATCACCCAAACCATCAGTCTATTGGCGTCCAGCTCAGGGAACTTTACCAATCTCTACCAGAATTGGATTTTAACCACCACTGAGATGAAAGTGGTTGCCTGGAATAATTTATCATAATGATAGCATTGAACCTTGTTGTCATAAAGCACATAAATGCTATACTGTGCCTCCTGGTCTCAGGTTTATTCTTAATTTACACTTTTATTCCAGGTAGAAATCACACTAGTAGTTTTTTATTGCAGTTAAGTAAATTGTTTGCAGAAGACAAAAAGGGCTTTTGTGTTTGGGCTGTACCTTTAAATATCTTTCCATGTAAGTCCAGTAACTTCAAGGACAGTAAAATGTCATGATAATTTGTCAAAAACTACCCGAAAAATTCTATGCCTTCCATGCAAACTATTAAAACTATGATAAAGAATTGCATACACATTTCTTTTAAAGTAAGAAACAAAAATTTGTCTACTCAAACTTTTGTTAATTATTTATTTCCTGTTTCTGGAACTCCAATCTCAAAGAATAAGTGTGGGATTAGGAAACAATTTAAAGTGCCGATTGTGCCAACAATGTGTGGCTCTGCTGAGCTGCCTGTATCTCATTACCTTGCATCTATAAAATGGGCTACAATTCTGCAGGGAATTCAGGTTGATAATTTGCAGTGAGAAAGGCAGGATTAATTTGGGCCACTTCAGGAGTAGCAATAGCTCATCAGTGGCCCAGGTCTGAGGTGATATGGCAGTACTGGCCAGCAAGAGGTGAGGAAACACAGGCAGTTCCAGTCCTCCCTGCTCACCTCTTTGGGTGTTTGGGATGTGCTCATTTAAGGGGTCCCAGTCAGCAAGGAGGAGGGGGCTCAAAGTGTCGTGGTTCCAATTTGAAACCCGGCAGAAACACCAATTTCTGTTCTAGTTTGATTTTTTTTTTTTTTTTTTTTTTTGCCAATTTCAAAGTTTTCAATCAAGAGCAAAGCAGGCTTGAGCTTAAAAGTAATAAGACTTTATTAACTAATACTAAAAGAAAGAAAAACAACAAGAATGAGAATGGAACCTTAAAAACACTCTTCCTCCCTCCCCACCCTTTCCTTTCTCCCAGCTGACAATGTAAAGAAAACAACAGTCAGAAATCTCACTTAGTTTTCCCCTTCTAAAACAGTCTTTTTCACTTCATCTAGGGAGGGAAGCACCTCTCGTTCACTATGGTAAATTTCTCCAGAAGGAAACAGTTCTCTTGTAAATCTATTCTTCATGAACAGCAATCCTGTTCATGAAATTCCTCCCATGTTCACAATTGTGTCTCTGCGCCTCATCGATGTATGAGGTCTAGTTTAAAGATAAACATGTTCAAAACAAAGGTTCTCTTTGTCTTTGGGACCACCTTCACCTCCAAGGAACAGAGATTCACTTCTTCTTTTGAGGGCAAAGAGTCTTTATCACTTTATAACTCTGTTCAACTTCTCATGAAATCAACAGTCCCTTCAACATTTCACTCCTTTGCTCAGATCTACAACTTGAACTCTTTTATCTCTCCCATACTTCTTTATGGTTTAAAGGAAACATTTCAATGTGTTATATCTAACCACTATAGCTTACAAGAGTTTTTTATAGCTGAAAAGCAACTTCCCCACTCTTTCCATCTGGACGTTCACTCCTTCTTGACTGACTTTGATACTTCATGTGGTCTTTACACATTTACATTCTAATTTCTTTCACTGGAGAGAGGATGGAGGTTTTCTAAGTTCCATCTGTGCACCGATGCACTGAAAGAGTTAATAAGAAACAGCATCTGGCCACGGTAGTCCATGGTGTCATGTTTCAAAGCTGTGCTGGGGAGGATTCTCAGAAGGTTCAGGTCTAGAAAACAGTCACGGGAAATTTGGACAGATTTCTGAAATTCTCTTCCACCCCTCGGTCTCATCAGGCATCGTGCCTCATCGTGCCTCACCTTCCCCCATCGCCCCCCCACCCCGTCTCACCAGACGCAGCAAAGGTAAAGTGCAGCTCGGGACAGCTGTAGAGCAAATTCCATGCCGGCAGATGTTCCCAAATCGGCTGGGCCTGCCTGGCCCACGTGGCCTTCCCCTCCCCCCCATTCGGCCAGGGCCGAGCGAGGGGACAGGTGTGCTCACTCCGATGGCCGGAAGGAAAGAGAGTTTCCCGGGCTTCCTTTCAAAGGGAATAAGAACTAGACATTGCTTTCCCATTGGTCCAATAATATGCCAATCTCCTACCTAGCCAGCTCACTTCCCTGGGCTGGTCAAACTAGGACACAATGGCTTGGCAATAGCATTGGGAATTCATCCTTGTCAGAAATCTTCTGCCCACAACAACCTTCTATTTGTCTGTGTCTGAGCCCAGCCCTCTTAGTCAAAAATTTTTGTCACAAATTTGACACAAATTAGTAAAAAATGTCTCATTTTGAAGTTTTAGGTAGCCCCACTCAAATTACAAAGATACTTAAGTAACTTCTTAGTTCAGAGGTTAAGTCACCATTGAAAAGCCACTGGTGAATTGCTGAGAATGTGGAAATAAATACTCAGTGGTAGTGTTGTGACATCATTTATAGTGCTCCTGTTCTACATTTTACCATGATTGTATGTTCTGATCTCTTCAGTGTTTATAAATATGCTGGTCTCACTAGGAAAACTGATACAAAATTTAACATATTATAAAAATACAGCCCCTAAGAACCCATCTGTTCAATGAGCATTAAGGTGATTCTTTTCTCGTATTGGTAGTCTTTATCAAAACTGACATGGAATTTCCGTTTTCTTGGTAGAAGTTAAGTTCTAAGAAGTTAAAAACACCCCAACAGCAGAAGAAGGTAGATGACTGAGGTCAACCAATGTGTTTTTCCTGTGAATCAGTCTGTTCATTATCATAAAGATTTATTTTCGGTCCAACTCCCTTTTTCATGTCTGAACTCCAACAAACAGTGCTAAGACATCAAGTATTTGTGAAATAACATTCTCCTAATTCAAAAAGACTTATGTAAAATGCAGTGATTTAGTTTTTCTGTACATGAGAAGTCAGTCACAAAAGTGTTTAACATGTCATGTGATCCTGCTGTTCCTCAATAAAACCCAGTAGGTTTTCTGGGATTCTTTTTAGTCTAGCACCCACAGATCTGAGGTTTTCTGAGTAGGCACAAGCCACCAGATGAAATTGACTTTGGGTGGTACAGTGATTACAGTCCTTGTAGTATTCATATTCATATCATATTTTATGATTCTCATGGCTGGGAAGTAGATGAGGAAAGTTGCTTGTTAAAAATAATTAAAAAGATGGAAAAGACAGGATGTGGGGATTGGGTTGTTTTTGTACTAACTGACTGCAGTATAGTCCAAGAGAGGTGGGTGATGAGAAGGGATATTCTTTCAATCCAGTTTTTGGCTGACTCACATCAGATTATGGGCAGATGGAAATTGTGCCAAACTCCCAGTGTTCCAGCAGGATCATTAAGGCAAACAGGGCTATTTGGCCTCTATTGGTGCCTCTTCTATGACTCTTTTATCAACAGTCACAGGTGATTGGTTTCCCACACTGCTTTTAATTGTGCCTTGCCCCAGAACCTTTGCAAGACCATTTCTGCCACATTCAGGCAACTTCTGTTGGTGTGAGAGAGACTATTTCTACAACCATCTGCAGTAGCTACAAAGCAGGAAAGAAAACTTTTTGCTTTCTGTTTCTCTGCCTTCATCTTTTATTTTTTGCAAGCTTGAATTAATTAAACGATCAAAAGCAATATATATTTTTTGATATTGAGAATTCTTTTGTCATTTCACTGTAAAAGTAAAGAACACACATCTTGAAAAATTTTGTGAAATGAATCTCACTGGTTCCACATTACTGACTTTGACAGCCAATTGTCACCTGGTGCCTGTTTAATATAATTTATTAGAAATGGTGATTGCAATATCATAGTAATATTCTGGATGTGTGAGTCAAGGTAGCTATACTGGAAATTTTAAGCACATATTGCTTTTGGAGTGGGTTGAGTTGAATGAATACTCACATTCCCACTAGAACGTAAGAGATGTTTTTGCCACTTTCCTCATTGTGCTAAGATTTTACACCAAGACATCTGTCAGGAAAAAGGTAAGCTCTGAGCACACATTGATTCCTGTGTGACTGCCCAGGGCAATGTGCATGAACTTGTTAGAAGTTGTTCTCTTCTGAGATTTGTTCTAGAACCTAAAGGAGGAACATTGAGGAAAAAGTCACATTCCTTGATGTCTCTCTGTTTGGAAGGTTTGGTTTGTGCATGTGTGGAATATGAGGCCCAATCTTGTTGAAATTGTTGCCTGTTTCTAGTTGATATTTTTCTGTATTAATGCATGAACCATTTTGTTTTTTCTGGCAAATTCACTCTTTTTCTGCAGTTATGAATAGCAGTTAAGGAAAGAAACATGCTTAGTAGCTAGTATCATTCTTTTCTCTCTAGATTTTTTAACATGTTGTAGTCAAGGTTTTCTTTAAACAGATTTTTATTCTGCAAGAAAATACCTTACTTCTCCAGTATTATTTTTTAAACAAAATCAGTTAATATGAGTACTGTGAAACCAGAGATTAATATGCTTGTCCTGGGGTGTCTTTATGATACTTGAATCCCCAATTGTCTGTTCTGTTTATTCAGGATATTGAGTACTGCACCTTTAAGACTGGTTCCAAGAGCAAACCAGGGGGAAAAAGAAGTGCACATTTGTTTTCAGAAACTGAACTGTCTGCCCCACGTTCCTGCTCCTGGACTGTGTTGTCTGCAGCATGGACAGATGGCCAGTGAGAGCTCTCCTTTTTAGTTTTTGTGCTAGCTGAGGCAGAGAAGTTATTTTTCTTTTTCTTGGAACTATTCAAATCTGCTCTGGATCCAGAAAAACACTGGGAGCTCACACCTGTGGCCCACTGGGGCCTGGGATATGGCATTTTCCAGCACAGGAGAGACTGATAAGAAACTGAGCAAACTGAGCTATACTCCATGACAAGGACAAGGAGATGAGAGGGTCTGTATGCAGCAAACCCAGTGGAAGGCCACAGAACAACGCTTGAGAGAAATGGCAGTGGCAGAGATTGTCTTCTCAGATTACCTAATGGCTAGGAATCCAGACTTGGTATCATGTGCATCCATGATGTGATGTAAACTTGTACAACTTGGGCCACACGAATACGCTTCTGCTTTAGCAATAATGAAGTGCAGTGACAGGGAGGAGACTGTGCTTGATATGATGAAGAAGCTCCAAGCATATGCAGATGTTGTGCATGGCCCAACACGTGAAACAATCGCAGCTTTGGAAACACGTCTGCAGAAATTAGAAGATAATATGGAGGAGAATCACAAGAAACTCGGGGAGGAGATTAAAGAGGGCTTTCTCCAAATCTTGGCAGTAAAGATCAGAGGTTCTGGTACCAAACATGGACATGCCCCAAATAGGGAAAGAAGGTACACCCTATGAGCTGAGATGTGGTTCTTCCTGCATGATTGTGGAGAAAAATATGAGGAGGTGGTATGGAAAATCTACTGCTTCTCTGGCACAACGGGTGCTTGAGTTGAAGGACAGCAGGACTTAGAAAGGAAATTCCACCACAAAGGAAGCAGCTCCTGTAGCCCATAGCCAAACCGACAGGTATGATGATGATGATACATCCAATCCCCTTGAAGGAACCTCCAAGACATATGCCCAGGGAAGGAAGGATAACCAGACTTAGAGGGGCCCTGCCTCTACCTGGGTAGAGGCTAGGGAAAACTGTGTTTTTTGGACTGTGTGGATTTGTTGGCCTGGCACATCAGAACCACAAAAATATGAGGCCTTGGTCTACACTGGTGTGCAGTGTAAATTAATCCCATCAAGACGTGGGGGCAGAATCTGTTTCTATCACTAGCATCATAGGGGGATCACAGGATTTTACTTTTTTGGAAGCTGATGTGAGCCTGACTGGAAATTAGTGGAAGAAACACCCTATTGTGACTGGCCCAGAGGCCCCATGCATTTTGGGCATAAACTTCCTCCAAAGTGGTTATTTCAAAGACCCAAAGAGAATCAGGTGGGCATTGAAATAGCGGCTGTGGAGACAGAGGGCATTAAGCAATTGAACAGCTTTCAATTGAACAACTTTCCTGGGCTATCGGAGAACCCACCTGCAATAGGACTTCTGAAGAGGGGAGAGCAATGAGTACCACTTCTCTCCTTGACAGTGCACTGCTGAAAGTACAGGACAACTCAAGATGCCATGATCCCCATCCATAAGATGATCTGAGAGCTGGAGAGCCAAGGGGTGGTGTCATGGTTTGATGCTGGCACAAGGCCAGTGCCCCCATGAAGATATATTGTCTCTGGTGTTTGCTGTGAGATGTGACCAAAAACAGAGCAAAACAGCTTCTAACTTAGGAACAAAAGGAAAGAAAAACTTTATTTACTTACAATATGTAAAGGAGACACACACAGAAGAAAACTTTAGAAACACTCTTTTTCTTCCCACCCAAGTTTTCAACACAGTGAGACAGAACTAAAAATTCCCAGTCAAGTTGCCACTTCTCAGATAATTAATCTTCAGTCCATTACTACCTTTTTGATAATTAGTACTCAGTTTATTAAGGAGAGATAGGAGTCTTTCTTGCACTATATCGTGATTTCTTTTTCTATGTCTAGTGCTCTCACTACTGTGCATGGACCAGAACTGCTTCTAGGGTTTTTCTTTTTAAAGATGCTTTGGTCAGTTCTGAAAAAATGACAGTTTCTTAAATTTTGGGACACCAGTCCCCCCTAATTTCACCCCTTGGGGCCGAGGGGCCTTGAGAACAGAGATCTTCTTCTCCATCTTTGTTTATACAACACTTTCATTGTCCACTTTTGGCTCCAAGCCAATGCCTCTCCCTAGATGCAGTTTCTGTGTTATAGAAAAAAATGTGTCCTTCCATGGCCATACAAGAAAAGTCCAGCCATAGGCTACTTTATCATCTCCTCCCACCTAGGATTCTTTTCACAATTTTTTGACAATTTTTCACTTGTACGAACTTTTATTACCTTTTCCCAGTTCTCCCTATTTTACCTCTATCTTCCTACTTTAGATTTAGGAGGATTAGCATTTATAAAGTTTCTATTATTTATGAAAAGGGTTAAAACCTTGGGCTGTGCCTGCCCAGAACTCCCATGAGTTGACTTGCGGGCACCTTCTCGTGCAACCCCCTCTTTACTCTTTCGGCCGTGCTGCCTGGCTGCTGATATCAAATTTTAAAGTGGCACAGGTACAGTTTTTCTCTCTCCAGGGGGGAAAGGGGGGCTGTCTGATGCCTCTCAAGGTTCTTGTATTCTCTCCACCCTTCCATCCTGCAGGATCTTTCTCTCCCCCTCTCTGCCCAAGGCTCTAGTCTACCTCGCCCAAGCTGCATGGCTTCCCCTCCCCTGCCCAGGCCGCAGCCGGTCACGGACCGGAACCAAGAGAGAGTTTTCCCGGGAGCAATCTGCTTTTAACTCCCTGTGTTCTCAGAGGCGGATCCTTGTCCTCAGTGGCCACACTAAGTGCCAATATTCAAACCTGAGCACTCATTGGTTTGACCACTGAATCCCAAAAAACTCACTTCCTTTTTAAACCACTACAGTGGTCAGCAAAACCCAATCACCCTTCAATAGCCCCATCTGGCCTGTACACAAATCTGAAGGAGAATGGAGATTGACTGTGGACTATCATGCCTTGAATGAAGTGACTCCACCATTGAGGGCTGCTGTGCCAGACCTGTTGTAGCTTCATTATGAGCTGGAGTCCAAGGCAGCAAAGTTGTATGCCGCTATTGACATTGTCAATGCTTTTTACTCCATTCCTTTGGTAGCAGAATGCAGGCCTCAGTTTGCCGTCATGTGAAGGAGAGTGCAGTACACCTGGAATTGCCCCAGGAGTGGAAGGAAGCACAGTCCTACCATCTGTCATGGACTGATTCAGACTGCACTTAGAAAAGGGTGAGGATCAGAGCATCAGCAGTACATTGATGACATCATCATGTGGGGAACACAGGAGCAGAAGTGTTTGAGAAATAAGAGAAAATCATCCAGATTCTCCTGAATGCTGGTTTTGCCATCAAGAAGAGCAAAGTTAAAGGACCTGCCTGAGAGATACAGTTCCTGGGAGTAAAATGGCAAGATGGATGGTGTCAGATACCCATGCTCTCATCAACTAGATCACAGCAATGTCTCTACCAACCAGCAAGAAGGAAACACAAGCTTTCTTAGGTGCCATAGGCCTTCGGTGAATGCATATTCCTGAGTAGAGCCAGATTGTGAGCCTTCCCTACCTGGTCACCCGCAAGATGAACACTTTCCAGTGGGGGCCTGAACAGCAGCAAGCCTTTACCCAGATCAAGCAGGAGATCGCTCATGCGGTAGCCCTTGGCCCTGTCAGGACAGGACCAGATGTGAAGAACATGCTCTACTCTGCAGCGGGAGCCATGGTCTGTCCTGGAGCCTTTGGCAGAAGGTGCCTGGGGAGACTCGAGGCTGACCATTAGGATTCTGGAGTGAAAACTACAGAGGATCTGAAGCAAACCACTCCCCAACAGAGAAGGAAATTTCAGCAGCCTATGAAGGAGTCCAAGCTGCCTCAGAGGTAATAGGCACTGAAACACAATTCCTCCTGGCATCCCTACTACTGGTACTGGGGTGGATGTTAAAAGCAGAGTTTCCCTCTGCGCGCCATGCCACCAATGCCACATGGAGCAAGTGGATTGCTCTCATCACACAGCACACTTGTATTGACAAACTGAATTGCCCTGGGATTTTAGAGGTAATTACAAATTGGCCCAAAGGTGAAAACTTTAGTCTCACTGATGAAGAGGAACAAGAGCAAGTGACACGGGCTGAAGAAGCTCCACCATACAACCAACTGTGGCAGAAGAAACACACTATGCCCTTTTCACTGATGGTTCCTGTCACATCGTAGGGATGAATTGGAAGTGGAAAGCAGCTGTGTGGAGCCCCGCGTGACAGGCTGCACAAGCTACTGAAGGAGAAGGTGGATCAAGCCAACTTGCTGAACTGAAAGCTGTTCATCTGGCCCTGGACATTGCTGAAAGAGAGAAGTGGCCAAAGTTCTACCACTACACTGATTCATAGATGGTAGGCAGTGTTTTGTAGGGATGGCTGGAGAAGTGGCAAAAGGCTAATTTGCAGTGTAGCGGAAGTCCAGTTTGGGCTGTTGATGAGTGGAAAGACATCGCTACCAGGGTAGAGGAACTATCTGTGAAAGTCCACTGTGTAGATGCCCATGTCCCCAAAAGTAGAGCTAATGAGGAGGACCGAAACAGCAAGCAGGTAGATCAGACTGCAAAGATAGAGGTGTCAAAGATAGACTTAGGTTGGCAACACAAGGGAGAGTTGTTCCTAGCTTGATAGGCCCACGATATGCCTCAGGCCATCAGGGTAGAGATGCCACCTATAAGTGGGCATAAGACAGGAGCGTGGATCTAACCATGGATAGTATTTCTCATGTTATTCATGACTGTGAGATGTCTGCTGTGATCAAGCAAGGCAAGCAGGTTAAGCCTCTATGGTGTGGTGGGGGGTGGTCCAAGTACAAGTATGGGGAGGCCTGGCAAATTGACTACGTCACACTGCCCCAGACATGGCAAGGTAAGTGCACACAAAGGTAGAAGCCACCACAGGATGGTTGGAAACCTACCCTGTGCCGCATACTACAGCCTGTAACACCATCCTAGGCCTTGAAAAGCAAGTCCTGTGGAGGCATGGTACCCCTGAGAGGATTGAGTCAGACAATGGGACTCATTTCAAGAACAGCCTTATCAACACCTGGGCTAGGGAATGTAACATTGAATTGGTGTACCATATACCCTACCATGCACCAGCTGCAGGCAAAGTGGAGAGGTACTGTTAAAAAACACCTTGAAAGCATTGGGTGCAGGATCTTTCAAATATTGGGAGCAGCATCTAACAAAGGCCGCCTGGTTAGTTAACACCTGAGGCTCCACCAACTGAGCAGGACCTGCCCAATCTGAGCCCCTGCATACTTAGACAGAGACAAAGTCCCAGTGGTACTTATCAGAGTTTTGTTAGGAAGAACTGTTTGGATCACATCTGCCTCAACTACAGACAAACCCATTCATGGGGTGTCTTTGCTCAGGGACCAGGTTGCACATGGTGGATAATGCAGAAAGATGGAACAACACGATGTGTACCTCAGGGAGATCTGAGATATATATATATATATATATATATATACATATATATATAATATATGCAGTATAACATATATGTTTTGTAGTGTTAGAATATATACTAGTTTTGGCAGTAAGCTGATGTTATGGGGATAAGGAGTGGAATGTCCTGGAGTGACTTTATGATGCTTGAATCCCCAATTGTCTGTTCTGTTTATGCTGGATATTGAGTTCTGTACCTCTAAGACTGGTTCCAAGTGCAAAGGGGTGGAAAAAGAAGCACTCAGTTTGTTTTCAGAAACTGCACTTGCTGCCCCACATTCCTGCTCCTGGACTGTGTTGTCTGCAGCATGGACAGACAGCAGGTGAGAGCTCTCCTTTGCTTTTTAGTTAGGTTTTGTCATGACAGGTACAAGAATTATAAAAGAAAGGCCTCATAAAATCAGGCCTTGCTCCGCTAAATTAATAGCTGGCTTGTCACTTCTAAATGCAGTTAAGTAGTTTGCAAGTTCCCATGTGTAAAGAATCTTGGGAATGAGAGTTCATTAACAAAACAGCTATTCCTGGGTGAAAAACAACTGCACCTGCAATAAACAAGAGATCTGTCTCATGGGAATCAGTGAATAAAATACGTAAACTAACCAAGAATAGAGAGATTTGATGGACAAGTAAATACCTTTTACAGTCCAATAGAATAATTGGCAAGAAAACTATTAACCGATTGGAGTTCAACACGAGGTCTGCAAAAACTGTATAAAAATGGGTTATGTGAATAAAAAATTGGCTCTTCCTGCATGAAGAAAATAGTCTCGTCTGATTGATTACTACAGGTTTTTGCTAGCTGAGGCAGAGGAGTTCCTCGGACTGTGTTTTTTCTTTTTCTTGGAACTGATCACCTGCTCTGGACTAAAAACCCAGATAACCACTGTAGCCTGTAGCCCACTGGCATGAGGGGGCCTGGGACACAGCAATCTTCAGCATGAGACTGAGCTAGCTAAGCTACACCCCACAACAAGGACTTCCTGAATTTGCAAGGACTTTCTGAATTTGCCATCTATTCAGAACAGTGAGAGGTTTTACTCTTTAATATTATTATTTTTTATGCTTGTGAATACTCTGCTTGTTAAATAAACAGTTTTTTCCACTTTTCTCCAAGGAAATCTTCTCCTGGACCTCCCCCAGGGGAGGGGCTTGAATCTGCATTCTAGAGGAACCCTTATGGAGTTACCTCCCCAATTTGCCCTAGAGCATGATTATGCTCAACATTAAATGAAACTTCTCACATGTTGCAAATGTCCATAAAGCTGCAATTATGGGCCTGAGCTTCTCCCCATTAAAGTGAATGGGAATTTTACCCTTTTGATTTTTGGCACATTTCCTTTGAAATTAAGCCTCAATTCTGCTGGATAACTTTCATCACAAAAGTAATTGAGCAAATAGAATTATTCAAGCACTTAAAAGAGACCAGGCACTCAGGTTTTGGGGTTTTTTTAAGTCTTAGAGAGGCACAGTGTCTCATACAGCACAACTGCAGTTTATAGCAAATAACTGGAATAGCTGCAGATGGAATGTAACTTCCTCAGTTCCTGTGTGAACTGAACTTCTGTGTTTATTTGCAAAAGAAAACATTTCTCTCCTAACTCCTTCCTCTAAATCTTCCAACTTCTGGGATGAATTGCTTATACTGATGCCTGCTTCTTAATTGGTTTCATCTCCACACTTTTCCTCTGTAAAATGGCACTACTCCTCACAAAGATGTAAAAATACATCAGATAATGCTCGTAGTAAGCTCTGGAGATAAATACCATATGAGTCCTAAGAAAAGCTTTTATTTGAAAGAAGTCCATGATGACTGATCTGCAGCTACTACCAGTTGATTTATGGGACATGTGAAACTTACGCTTTGTATTTTTCTAGAAGGAGAGTGGAGGAATTCACTTCTATCACAATTCAAAAGGAACAAGCCCACGAAGAAAAGAAGACTCTTCTGACTTTTAGAAATCTTCATAAATGTCATTTAGTGTCATTTTCAAATACCTTGAAGGGATCATAAAACTTTGCTATTCTCTGATCATTGTATCACTTAGAAGTGGAAAGGTATGAACAGCCTAACCCTGGCATATTTTTAACATTGCTCAGGACCAAATGGGATTGTGAGATGGAAGCTTTGATAAGAAAAACATAAAGATGTCATTGTCAACTATCTCAAAATATACATGCTTGTTGTAAATGTCACATAAACCCACAGATGAGTGATGGATCAGAATTTCCTGTGTTTTCAAAATGCTCCTTTTGATGAACAATTTTAACTCCTTTATGAAGAATTTATTTCATGTCCCACAATTTGCTTTCTGTCCTTGTGCCTTTAATCACTGAAAGAAAAAAAACTCATTTAACATGAATAAGCTGGATATACAAGGTAGAATTTCAGTTATAATCTGCATCACAAAAAAAAACCTGGAAAATGTTTGGAATTAACCTGCATAACATTGTAAATCCCTTTATTAGCAATAGTATGAATTTTTCCTCTTTATTAAAATAATAGAAATGGTAAACTACACTAAGTGTTGGGAGAGGTATGGACTAATTTGGCCCCAGTAGAAGTCTTCATTCAGTGAAATACTTTAGCATATGAGTAAGATTAAGAATTTGATTCTGTCTTGGATCAGGTCAGCGCACTTTGCTGACAGGAAAAGAGGCAAATGATACAATCGAGAACAGCAGATTTGTCAAGACAGATTTTGACTCCTTAGTCCCTGCCCCTGTGGTCACTCATGGTGACAGGACAGTCATGATTGCAGTCAGGCCGATTTTGGGGAGCTAGAGGTCCCTGAGGTTGAGATGCCTGAGGATTTCTGTCTTCTGGCACTGTCAATCCCTGCCACACACAGTCCCTCACCATAAGACAGGGAGAACATATTGCCTGTTTTTGTGTACATGAGGTAAATCCCATGGGCTAGAGAGGAGAAAGCAGTATTTTGGGATTTCTTTAATTATCTAGCCACACTGTCTGTGAACTTTCTTATTACTTCTTCATGTCAATCATCTCTTATACGCTCACCTTTACCAAAACCAAGAGCCACCAATCTGCTCTCCATGTATGGTTTGCTCACATAAATTTGTATGGGTTTTTTTGAAGAGCTGTTGGATTATTTGGGGTTAGAGATGTTTGTACTATTTAAGTGCCCTGCTATTGAATAGAATCATAATAATAATTTTTCAATTGAGCTGTAGGTGCAAAATACAGGAATCATCTTTTGTCAACATTTATTAAGTGCATTTGGTGTTCATCACTTATTAAAATCTGTAATCCCAGTAAATAAAAGACAATTTTAAAATCACAGGCTGGTGGGTATCCCAACTCAACAATTAAAAATCTTTTTGACAAGTTGCAAGTCATTAATAATTAGTTTTACAAAAGCTATTATGTCTTTGATTGGGGAGAAATGGACTGAGGCTAGTATTACATTATTGAATTAGATTTAATTCCATTTGGTATGTGTTTTATTTTAGCTGAAGTTCCTGAAAAGGATCATGGTAGCAACCATCCAAAATATTAATTTGTGTATAGAGCAAATAGGACACATAATAACTTCATCATGTAGTGCAGCTCTGTTGACTGACGGTGTGCGTGCTGCTAGACTCACTATGGTTAATTAGATTTCTTTATGCATGGTACAGTAGCATTACAGACAATCATTTATAAATGAGTTTATTAATATTTCTCTATTCATATAGTGAAAACATGTTAAACTCTCTCTTTTGCCTCTTCAGTACAAAAATGTAAAATATCACTAGGAAAAAGTAAAATGAAGTAAAATCCTAAGTCACAGCAGTCTGTGAGTTAGCAGATCAAGTAAAAAAAAAAACTCAGGGATCAGTGGCCTGCTAACTGTTGAAAAGGTTACTAACAGCCTTGTCTTCTCTAGGATTTTATCTTCTTCTAGCTGACTGGAATGACATACATTCCCAATTTATAAATATTAGTCATATCTATCTGAGAAGCTGAGAGATTCGATATTTCTTTCCCAATTTTGTTCAATCTGTTAGCACTGCAATGAATCTATCTTTGTATTTATTTCCCAGTCTTTCTTATCTGTTTCTCCCTTGTTCCTCATTAGGAATTCCTTGATATTATGGTCTTGCCATTGTGTGGATTTCTTCCTCTCCTCCTAAAACACCACTTTCCACCATGAAGAAAACAACTTCATAACATGTATTTCTGTGGCAGTATTGCTCTGGGAAACACCAAAGAGAATATATTCTGTATTTCTGGCATGTTACACCAAAATCATCCATTTTAGAACCTTCACCACTGGACAAGTCACTTCATCAATATCCATGTCAATGCAAATGTAAAGGTCGAGATTAGCAGGAATATCTTTAAGATGTCAGGCAGAGAGTTCTCCTTGAAAATTCTGCCTGCAACTTCTGTCCTGTCTGAGCTGAACAGTACAGACACATAAAACAAACAGGAATTGACTAACAAGTGTAAGTTACACCTATTTGTTTCAATTGTTTCCTCCTGTGCAAGGCATTCTTACGTAAACTTACTGGTTACTTTCCCCCAGAGATCTGGGAACAAGTGGAGGGCTTCATAATTTATGGATGTAGTCGGGAATTACTTTGAAATTATAGTATTGTAGGGAAGTCTCTATAACAATTTAATTGAGCCATAATGACAGGAATTGGTAAAGAAGGGGACAACTGGAAGACCAGGTCAAGGAGGTGGGTCATTGTTATTCCAGCCATGTGTATAAGTAGTGCTCCAGAAAGTGAAACATTTCCATATTTAGTCTGTCTGGGGGGGCAGGCAAAGGCAGTAGAGGATTTAGTAACCATAATAGCAACCATTTTCAGTGTGATTCATGCTTCCAAATCCTCTGGTTCTTGTTCAGAACTCCTGTCTTTTTTTTGTCCCACCTATTAAATGTGTCGTGTGTGGTACAGCAAACAGTGAAGTTATCCTTGTAGACAGCCTTCTGCAAGGGAATTGGTAACATATTTTGGTTGCTAAATTATAGAGTTGAAACCTGTAGGGAATCTTTTGATCTATCTTGTGCTGGTTTCTGATCATGTCCACAATAGTAAAGCACAGGAGAGCACCAGAATCTGGAGTAGGAACATGTTCAGGATGAGAGACTTTCTAAGTGCATCAGGAAATTCTGGAATTAACATGATAATTCCTTGTAAATTCCTATCAGTTTAAGAAGGAATGACTGGGAGCTCAAACCTGTCTACAGTCAAGGGCATTACTCCTGATTTTTCTGCACTGAGAAACAGTCTAGATGTGAGAACATGAAATGTGCATGGAAGAGTGTATTTTTTACTGCCTGCCTAAGATATACTTGTAGAATATATATACTATGTATATGTATTTGTTCTAACAAAGATAAATCTGAATTTTTAAAGGTTTTTTTTGTTTGTTTGTTTTGTTTTTTTAATGCTTGCTCCTCACCACTGCCTCATAGATGTGCTTTCAGGGATGGTGTAGTATTAGAAGATGTACCTATGAAGTCATAGAGCATTTACATACTTATATGTAATATAAGACCTAAGGCAAATCAGAATAAGGAACTACTATGAAAAACTGAGTTCTGTGATGTTCCGGGAGCACAGATCTGATTTTTTACTCATAAAATGCAATATATATGTGTATGTGTGGAGGAAATTATTTCTTGGGATGCAATTAGCAAGATTTGGAAAAGGGAACCTGTAGTGGACCAGAACACAGGAAAAAGATTTTTACCTCTTCCTATAATATGAGGTTAACCTTCATACTGCTTTTACCCTGAAATCACTTCTAAACAGTGGCCTTTCAACAATACATTTCCATTCAAGTTTTAATTTTAAGCTGAAATACTCATTTTATTTGTGCAGCTGCTTTCAAAAAATCATTTATTGCACAGGGACAACTGGAACAATTGGTGTGGGAACTGCCTCCAGAGGGGCACCCCCACTACAGTATTTTCTGGCATGATAATTAATTACCTTATTCTTTAGCAGAATTGTCAGATATGAACCGTTAGATGTTACAGGAAGTAAAACTTTCACAAGCATTCTATTTGCATCACAGAAATAGATTTCAATAAATATGCCTCCTAGATTTCATGTCCTTCATTCTTGAATCTTTTTCCTACAGACATTTAAATCACAGGTGGTACTAATGGGCTTCTAGCACAAGACTTATTATTCTTTAGGAAAATAAAGCTGAAAAGAGCTTTGATGGTTTTTTGGTGGTTTGTTTGGGTTTTTTTGTTTTGTTCTGTTTTGTTTTTCTTTCCAGACAGTAGCTCAGCTTTGCCTCTTGGTGCCAGGGCATTTTCACTCTGCTTGGTTGAGGTAGTTCTTTCACCTGTGCTTTATTTCTTCTGCCTGCATCCAAGTCCCTTGGGCTAATGGGTTCAGAAATAAAAAGTTCAGCACAACTGAACCCCAAATCATTTGACACTGTAAGAAATACAGCTTCCACTGCTGAAATTAGAAGTCCTGTGGCTTTGATATTTTTTCCCTGACAAACACTTGGTGAATGTTTTGGCAGTGTTAGGTCATACTCATGGGGAAACAGAGATAAGCTGTGTTTGTGTGTGAGCTGCCTCACCTCCAGAGAGGTGGGTGATGTTGGCGTGTGATAATTAGGGTGCACTCCTAATCATATGTTTGTGAATCACCTATTCACCACCTGGGTGAAGTATGCTGGCCTCCAGGTAGGGGAAATTTATTCCCTCCTGGAGGTTCTTACCCTCATATTGACCTCTGTTTCAGGTCAGGAGTTCTCCCCCATGCCATCACTTCAATCCTTAGGTCACGCAGAGGGGCTCACTCAGGAGCAGTTCAGCCTCCTGAAACCTCACTGTGTGCATGGATCCATGGGCTGCCATAACCCAAGGCTAATGCAGAGAACTTGCTCCTCTTGTCTCCCTCTTGCTCTTTTCTCCAAGATGCTTTTCCCTCACATTTTATTTTTAAAACAGCTTTTGCTTCCAACTCACATTTTCAAGTAGGGCCCTTCCTAACCTTTGAATTCACTACAGTCAGGTATCTTTCCTCAACACAGTTGTTGATAAAAGGTCCCTTTCTGGCTACAGAATCACCAAGACCATTATAATATTATATAAATCATTAAGTACAGTGGTTACACAGCACTTACACTGACCTTCATCAAGAGCTAGACCTTGCACAGAAGTGATGTAAATGAAAAGCTTGATGGTCAGAGTATTTTCAAGCCCCTCCACACTTCTGTCAGATTTAGGAACACATCACTGGGTTTGTGGGTTTCCTCCAAAGAGACTGGGCAGCAGGATTAGACACAGCAACACAGTAGGATTCTGTGGTGAGAAGAGATACAGATCCTTCAAAATCACTGTGGAGAGGATTGCAACTAATGGATTTCTCTTACAACATGAGGAATGCTTAATTAGCTTTATTAACTAACTGTTCTTAATTCATCATTTACCCTTCTGTCCCTTTTATTCTTCATTCTCATTGCTGCATAACTTTTTCCTTAAAGATACCTAATCCCAGATGTATGGCACTCCAAAGAATTAAAAATATATTGATTCCCTATTGCTTTCTTTGAATTTCTCCATGATTTTTGTTTGAGTTTTTTGGGGGGCTTTTTTTTTTTTTATTTCGTGAATTCCTATAGGGGAAATCCCTCATGTTTTCTAGTAACTTCCAACTTGAAAACCTTTCTAGAATTTCTCCAGAGCTTTCTAATAATTTCTTGCTGTAGATTGTTTTCAAGGATGTCGCTGATCTAGAATTTTTCTAGGAATTTTTTAAAGCTCTTCAGAGATATCCCAAAGGCTTTCCAAGAACTGGCAGATGTGGTATCCCTGTCATGTTTACCTAGAATCCCTGCTGTTACCGAAAACCCCAAGTTCACTTTGAGCTTTACTGAGATGGTTACCTAGAATGTGTCCCTTGGTATCTCAATCCCTTGCTATGATTAGCTACAGCCTGTAGCTAATACCAGCATACCTGTATTTTATCTTACAGTTTTAGTGTACTTTCCAAAATGCAATATGGTGGAATAAATGCCAAAAGACACACAGAACTTTTCCTATTAAGTACAAGGATGATCCCTGTAATTGGTTGATGGCAGAAAGATTATTAAAAGGGAGAAAATAACTTTTTTCCTTTAGTTTAGTAGTTACTAAAGCTGGGGAGGACAATAGCAAGGAATATTGCCAGAAAGGAGAATCAAATCAGATCAAAACTTTGAGATGTCACAGGAGCTGAGTTAAGAAATCACCATGCAGTGAATGTGGAGCTGCAGTTGATGAATAAAGTACTGAGAGCAGACCTGAAGTCAGAGAACTGCAAATATATCTGAAGGGATGAAAATGGCCCAAGTTCAAAACACATAGGCTTTCATTCCCCTTCCACTCAGGATGTGAGTTGAATTAAGAGCTTACTCTTCACCTCTAACTTTCTGATATTTTATTAAACATGCAGTACTCCAAGAAGACTGACTGTAGTATCAAGCAATACCATGCAAAAGCACAGGAGAAGACTGAGACATGTAGACAGAATTGAAGATAAAACAAAACCATATTAAAATTACTCTATTAAAAAATAAGTAGGCCTGATTTCCTTCTGCATCAGATGTTCTTTATGTTGTTTTGTTGGAATAATGGGGCCATGAAGTGTGTTATAGTATTACTCCTGCTGCAGAAGCCCTCTGAGCTGAAAAACTAGTGTAAATGGATCATTGTATAAACAAGAATTGAGTTCAGTGTGGTGTAGATTGTATGTTTCTCTGAATTTCTAATACATTCTAAAATTTTAAGTAGGAAAAGTGGCAGGGATATCTCCCTCCCTCTGTGAGAAATATACATATTTCAGAGTCAACATTTTGTGTACAGGGGAATTTCACAGGACTTCATGGTATGCCTCTCCCCTTCACACAGGTGTGGTCATCCACAGAAGTATGTTGGAAATGCTGCCAAGTTGTTCTGTTAAAATTTTGCACCACTTTTGTTCAGCTATGACTGCAAGAGAGAGACTGTGCTGTCTTACCTGGTATAAAACAATTCAGGGCAATGGCCCAAGATGCTGGAGGGAGCTGGGCATAGAAAGGACAAACACAGTCTCCAAAAAAGTGTAAAACCCTTCTTGTCTGGCATAGGGTCTACAGCAGCCATTCCAAGTGATTAATCCAGCAATTGTACTGAGACCAAAGGAGGTTTAATGAGAGACTCCCTCTGCCATTCCTTTCTAGACTGCAAGGATGGTGTTTTGTGGCAATTCTTAAGTATCAGAAGCATAAAATACTGTGTGGAGTGTGTTCTCTACTTACATAATAAATAGCTGGCCAGCTTTTAAAACTCTGAGATTTCTCTAGGGGAAGGATAAGGTCAGGTGAGCTGGGGCTCTAATGTAAGTTTCTAAAAAGAAAATTGAAAAGCAGGTGAGAGAAACTGCCTTTCAAGATTCTCCTTTATTATTTCTCTTTCTTCCTGGAATTTCATATCAGGACAAGACCCACAAAACACTTCAACAGTATTGTAAGTCTGCTACAGGGTAAAATGTACTGCTCTGCTCAGGTGGATTGTACCCAGTGTATCTGTTTAGGTTAATGAAATCTAATCCTCCACTCTTGATAAAATCCATTTAGCAGTGACCAGATGCTTCCTTTGGAATCCCAGCTCTGCTGCATCTCCCCTTCGCTCCCATCTGTCAGTCAAGAAGGTTTCTCAGGGAAGGTTTCCTGCTTAGATTGTTGACTTCTGCTGCTTTTTGATCACTTTGAAAAAAAATTGCTGCAAAATGCAATAATAAGGATTATCTCTGGGACCTGATTGTCCATGTGTTTTGGATTGCTTTATTCTGGGAGCAGGCTCTCTAGAGTACAGTTGGTAATTTTAAACAGGATTTTACCAAGTATATATGATGTTGTTGGGAAATATTTCCTGGCTAGCTGGGGCTCTTTTACCAGTACTATCTTTTCAGTCTGAATATGTGAATGGCTGCCCTGGAGATTTTAACTGCAAATTTCGTTAGGTAAATTACTGTGATAACAACATATTGGGTTATCTGGGGTATCCCCAGACTTCTGGCCAAATGCAAACTTAAATAAGAAGAATTAACTAGCTGTGATGGGTGTTTAAGGAATTTTAGGTTGTGAAATGACTGCGGAGCCAAGATGCACCCACCAAAATGCTGGTGCTGCAAAGTACTTGATCATGATCTTAAGTTCTTGGCTGAATTACAGGCCAAGGCTAAAAAAAAGATTAAAATGGAAACTTCACCTTGACTTCCACATATAAATTGGTAAGCTTATTATTATGTTTTCATTCAGAAATCATAGTGGAATTAGTCAAGAGTAATAAAAATGCCATAACAAACAATCCTAGAGGATAATCCTTGATTAGAAATGTCCTCCAAGGTATAGCTTTTGGTATTATCCTAATTTTAAAAATGGAGTCTTTGTGTTACTGAGAAATGTGTGTTCTTAACAACAAAAGTGGAGCTGAATCACATCCTGCAAAGCAGTCTGAGATGTGTGCAGTCCAATGCTGTAGCACCCCTGGCTAGTTAGAAATGCATCACACAATTGTGCTATCTCAAAAGGCAGTGCTCATCAGCAAACCAGAGACAGTGGGAACATGAATGGATGCTTGAGAGTACTTCAGTGAGGAGGAAAGGGGAAAAAAAGGAAAAAGAAAATCCAGTCCACGTTTCTCTTTCTGCTGGAAAAATAATGATGCTGTGATCCCTGACCTTTTATTAGCAAGCCAGTCCCTTGCAGAGGACAGTGATTCATTGCAGAGCACCTTATCTGCATTTGAGCAGGCTCACCCCCAAGGCATTCCTTTGTCATCTTCTGGAACCACAGATGGCAATAGATTCACTGCAGCAGTTATAAAGGGCTACTTTATCCTAGCTGCAATATGAAAGACCCTTTAATGAGATTTAGAAAATTATGGATAAAGCCTAGTTTGACTTTTGTAATAAAGCATGCACTGACATCTCTAACTAATGTGCAGGGTTGCAGTGTAAGCCTATAGAGAAGAAAGGGTGCATTATTTGAATTATGAATTGATGAAAGGAATATGATCCTGTATTTGAGGGTAATAAAAAAGCAGAAATTTTCCATAGAAGTAAGAAAGAATAAAAATGTCTTTCTTGATCTTGTCAATTTCAAATCAAATTGAGGAAAAAATCCTGCTTTAAATCAAACATTGGACAGTCAATGAGAGGTGAGAAATATTCTATACAGAATGGGTAAATGGTTCCCCTCTGCTTTCAGGCAAAGTTTGGTGTGCCCTTACTAACTATGACTCTTTGAATTGTCTCAAGGGGAAGTAATCAAGAAGCTGAGACCATTTTTAAAAACCTTCTCATGAAATGCTCAGTATTAATACACAATCCTTTCAGATATAACCAAAATAAATTATGTACTGTGTCTGAGTGGTTACAGTTTGACGGGGAACTTTTAATCTCATAAATGTTAGATTGCTTTCTTTTATTTTTATGCCATCTGGAATTCCTGGAGTTCTGGATGACTTTCATTCCTACCCACACCTGTGTATATTACTTCAGAATCAAGTGTTGGATAGAAACACAAATTCCTGGTGACCCTGCAGGGGGCTAATAGCTTTGGTATTTCTCAATCCTGGTTTACAAATTATCAGAATGTATGTAAATTATGTAAATGCCTTTGCTCCTTAGTCCAGGCTATTTTCCCTTTGTTCCCCATCACAGCTGGTTAATTGTCACTATCCAATCTGCATGGTTCTCTTTAAACTCTCCACAGGTAATTAGGGTTTCTAGTACAGTCATATTAAATATTTTATCAGACATTGTGGCAGAATGTTTTTTAAGTGTTTGGAATTATTATATTGTTCTATGGTTCGTTCTATGTACCCCCTATGTTCTTTCCCTATTTGATTCTTCCCCTTCCTCCCCCCCGCCCGCCCCGGTTACTGTTGTCTGTCAATCTTAAGTTATGTAACTCACAGACCCTGTCTGTCACTCTGAGACCTCGCCTTCAGCCTAGAAAGTTCTGACAAGATCACAGAGTGATTGGACTGAATTCCAGCTTTCCCCCTCCACTGTATTCGGGTTTGTTCCCCTACATGTCACTAAGTTAGAGAGCCGTCCCCCGTTTATCCCTAATTGGTCCCAAGTTAGACCCTACCCCGAGTTCCTCCCCCCTTTATAAGCTGCTGTATTCAGGTGTGTGTGGGGCTTTTGCCTGAGCTGCCACCTGTGACTGAGGTGTCCCCGCAGTGGGACAAATAAAGCCAGTGGTTTAAGCTCAAGCGGAGTCTCCCTCTTTCTGTCCTGCCATCGTCGCTCGCTGCCCGCAGACAAGCCAAGACCCAAAGGTTCGGCAAAGTTCCTCTCGCTACTGAGCCGTGTCCTAGCTTCCGTGGTGCCAGGCTGAGGCAGAAATCACGCTGACACAGCCACAAGACATAAGGCATTCATGCATTTTTTTAGTGCTGCTGACCTGTGATGTGTTACCAAAAGCTATACCTGAACTGAAGGATCTGGGAATAACTCATAAAGGTCCAGCCACACTTCCCCACTCTTTTACTTGGTTTCTATTCCATGAACCTGTTTCCAGGGGAAAACCAAAACACACAAAGAGAGCAAGAGCTGAGACTTTGTCCAGTTTAGCAGTTTGGCTGTGGGAAGACTGTTCTCACTGTGAAGTGTGCCTCTTTTGTCTTTAAAGTGTGTTGACTTAGAGAATGGGTATGACGCATTATCAGCCAGGATAATAATCCAGCAGCATCCCACTTTCTCTACATTCTCCTCTCCCACACTTCTACTTCCTGTATTTCTTTAACATGGATGCTCAATATTCCAGGGATCTTGGAAATGAGTAAAAATCAGTAAAAACATTCTGTGATCATTATACCTCAGATCCAGTACCTGTCCCAGTAATCCAGCCACACACTTGTAGATTTTTCCTTTCAGCAAAATCATGAAGGTTTGAAATGCAACTACCCTAACCTCATGTTAGTTATTCTAATCCCCTTACTGCTTATCAAAGGATATCCTCTTAGAGATCCCATTTTCAATATCTGTGATTCTTTTTCTGTGAATTTTGCCATATTATATAGACTAATGTAGCATTTGTGGACTTGACAAGGTGAATTTTTATTGTCTTCTATACCTGTAAGGGTTTTAAGCATTCCATTTTAATAATTCACATTTTTTCAGCACTAAATAATACAGCACCAAATTCTTGAATTTACTAGGCAAATTTATGTGATGCAAGTGGAATCACACAGTGCAGTGTGTTTAATCTGAGAACGGTTCTGGGGAATTGTTCTGATTAAGAGAAAAATCTCTACCATCAGAAAGCTGCTGGAAGTAGCTGTTTGCAGACACCCTTTCCCCTGCTTTTAAAATGGTGAGAAGAGGGGTTATGTTTAGAGGAATTCTGGAGGGGACAAGGCATGAGGCCATAGGACAGTGATAATGGAGCAATATTCCAACTTTCCTACCAACAGCAGGCAAGGTTGATTCTTTCAACACTACTGAGATGTGGGAGGTGCAGTTTACTCTCTGTTACCACTCTCCTCCAGTTCCAAATGTTTTCCCTGTTTACTTTTCTCCTGTTCTCATTATAATACATTCCTTTTTGGGGTTGAGTCTGTGTTTTGATTTAGTGATCTCCTTGGGCACCTTCTGCTCTTGCAAGTAATCCTTATTCATAAAGAGCTCAGTTACAGGCAGTAGGGCCTAAATCTAATTTTTTGGCATCTCTGCTTGTATGAAGAACTATTCTTGTGAAAAAAGTGTTAGCTTGTGGTAAACAATGGTAAATAATGTCAACAGCTACAGTCTGGTTACAGCTATAGCAGTCAAAAGAGCTGAAAACTCGTATCTCTCTCAGGCACTGTCACTTTTCTAATATGGAAAACTGAGTAATTCCATGATATTTGGAAACATTTCTCCCCCTAGCAGATGATGAATTTTCAAATTGATGCTTAATTAGTCTTGTTACTTTTTAATAAACTATGGAAAGATATTATGGAACTACTAAAGGAGGATAAATCTGTGTATCAAAAGCTCCTGGTAGCTGGGAAGCAGATAAAACTAAATCCCACTGCTTTATGCAACAAAGTGCTTTAATCCCATTTGAACTGTACACCTAATGTAGACACAGCACTATTTGGGTAACAGGGGACAGTGCAGCTAAGAAAGAACGTGACAGGAAGACCATAAGGAATACACGTATTCCTTATTCTTGCTTGAAAAATACTGATTAAAGTTGATGGTATTGGTAACTTTTGATGTGACATAACAACAGAACTATATTGTCATGAAACTGTAGCCACTTTCTTTCAATAGATAGATAGATATCCAATAATTAATGTTTTCTGCCTCTCCTACCAGTAAGGTGGGAGGGTTGCCCATGGTAATTACTGTCTGCCTTCTCTCCACTTCTAGCCTTCCGAAGTCTGCCAAGTTCAGGTGACAAGCAGTTGAAGAATGGAACAAGCTATATCATTATATTAACAATGTAGATAATGAAGCTAAGACAGAAAAAAATATAACATACACGTGGTTTGGGTTTTTTTTCTCTCTTTTGCTCTAGATTGTTCTCCCATTTCCAAGAAATAGATGTATGAACAAAGCTTCTGAATCTTCCATGTCCCCATAACATCCAGTGACCCTTTACTGCTCTGTGACCATTATGTCCACGTTTAAGAAAGGTGCTTAACTAGCAACATGGGGTGATGGAAGATTAATACGGTACAGAATTCTTAGTTTTTGAAGGATTACTGAGTGGTACAACACCTCAGCATACTTCATTCCCTCTGGTCTTCCCTTCTTCCCATGCACAGTTCTGGGCCAGGTCAGGTGCTCATAGGTGCAAAGAAGGGAAGGTACAGCACTGTTGGACATCCGTTGAGCTCTTCCCCTTCTCCTCAGCTCTGCTCCCCACTTCAGGCAACACAACAGAGAAAAGGAGGTTCTTCTCTTCAGAAGGATTTTAAAGATGCTCACAGGCTGCACATGAGCACTTACAAGGCTTTGTGATTGAAGAGGAGCAGCATCTTTGAAAGTCATGGATGAGTATCTAACACCCATGCTCTGTGACCTTGGGCAAGGTGCTTAACACCTGTGTTTCCCTATTCCCTGCTGTGTAAAATATTGCTGATACTTATCTGGACTAAAAAGAGCAGTAAGGCAATGTTCATTAATTATTGTTGGATGGCGTTCTGAAATCCAGTCCATAGAAGTGTAGAATACAATGGTTTGCCCTTCTAAACCACATTCATTTGAGGAAGGTAAAACATTATATCTTCTAGTATTATGTGAAAGGGAAAAAAAGTACAACTTGGAGGCCTTGTTTTATTTTGCTTTGTTGTTTTTTAGTGTGTGTGTGGGATCTGGCAGGCCCACTGCGGCGCTGCCGTGGACGGAGGCCCCTGGGATGGGGAGGCGGGCCTCCTGAAGAGATAAGGAGCATTGCACAACAACAAATTCCAGACCCCCTAGATAAGGAGAACACTTTCTGGTTACGGAGACCCACAATTCTTTGAGGGATTTTTATGTAGATCTGTTGAAACCCATTGGTTTGTAACCCCCCCCACCCACCTATGTACCCTTATAAAAACCTCTGTACTTTCCCCCAGACTTTAGGGATTTCTCGTCCCTGGCTTCCCTTCACTGGGTGCTTGGCAATAAAGTTCCCCCCTGCGGAATGGCCATACGAGTCCCTCATCTCTCTCTCTCTGTGCCGGCTGTAAAGGGGTTGCCTTGCAGGATCACTGAGCTGAAATCACTGAGCTGAACTCACTGAGCTGAACTCACTGAGCTGAACTCACTATAGCCCGCCGTGGCTACTACCCTGCTAAGGCACCCCTAGGCTAGCCAAGGGAAAGCTGCTGGCTCCCTGGAAGGCATTCTCTGAGGAGAGTACCTCTCTGGGGTAGACCCGGCTATCCTGGCCTGAGACCTCTCAGGCCCCTTCCAGGCGGGCCGACTTTATGTGTGTGGTTTTTTTCCTGTGCCCAAGGCTAAATTCAGAAAGTTGTTTATAAAACATGAAAATATGCAGACAGGCACCTTATACAATTTGCATAAATACTCTGGGTTTCTGCTTCCTGTGGAGTCAGGCATCTCATGTGCTTGGGTGGCTTCATCAGTCGCTAGGGAATGCCCATCTACATCCTCATGAGTTCAATTTTCCCTTGCAGTCTAAGCGGCAGCTTCATTATTTGCAATGCTTAAAGACACAGTGTAGCCTTTTGAAAACAATTGTGAAGTCATCTTACATGTCCCTCACTATTGTGTAAGATTTTTTAAATATTTTCGAATATGAAGTTTCACGATGAGTCTTTATGAAAATGTTGCCCTCATTTCTTTTTGCACATTAGTCCCATTTTATTTCTGAGTGGAGTTCTATTAAAGAAAAATGCATTGATTGGCTTCTCAGATGTAGGTTCTCCCAGGGCTTTGAGTGGTGAGCCGTTGAGAGTTCATGGATCCCACAGACAGACATAGAAACTGCTACTCCTTATGAAAAAAATTTGCTTCACTGCAGCTGGTCTGAGTATGACTGGAAGAAATTTGGAATCCCTGACATGCTGCACTGGGACTTCACCTGGAATATGCTGCTAGAAGTTTTCCATTGAGATGTGTGTTCAAACAATTCCTGCCTCTGTGAATGTTTCTCAACATGTGCATATACAAATCCTACAGGAAAGGCCCAAAGCCATAAAACCAGAGTTGTTTTTCTGGGTACTTTCTGGTACATAGAGAAGGGGTAATATGATCTGAGAAATCCTAGAAGGATCTTGACTTATCTAGAGGGGGAGAAGAGGAGAAGGTGAGAGGGAGGCAACGGGGATTGGGGGAGGGCACATGGAGGGGTGTGATTTGTCCATTTGGGGGGTCTTGTGATTATGGAAGTGAGCTTCTGGTTGCAGGATGGCTGGTTGGTGATCTGTGTTGTCTTTGCTTCTGGGTTGCCACTGAGGCTAGATGTCTGTTGATTTTGGGCTCCATTTCTTTGGCAGTGATGTGGGGGACTTCTATGATGTGGGTAATATCTTGCATGGTTGCATTTTGGTACACGTCTGCTACCCTGTACTGGAACTCCACCAGGTCCAGTGATGTTAGCTGCTTGGGGCCCTTCTTCCCCTTTACAATATCAAATTAAACAGTGTTGTGGTTTCAATTGGCGGAAACACCCATTTTTGTTCTGGTTTGATTTTTTGCCAATTTTAAAGTTTTCAATCAAGAGCAAAGCAGGCTTGAGCTTAAAAGTAATAAGACTTCATTAATTCATATTAAAAGAAAGGAAAATAACGAGAATGAGGATGGAACTTTCAAAAACACTCTTCCTCCCTCCCCACTGTTTCTTTTCTCCTAGTTGACAATGTAAAGAAAACAACACTCAGAAATCTCGGTCAGTTTTTTGCTTTTAAAAACAGTCTTTTTCAGTTCATTTAGGGAGGGAAGCACCACTCGTTCTCCATGGCAAATTTCCCCACAAGAAAACAGTTCTCTTGTAGATCCATTCTTCATGAACAGTAACTGCCAGGATCTTTTGTGTTCATTAAATTTTTCCCATGTTCACAATTGTGTCTCTGGGCCACATCAATGTATAGGGTCTAGTTTACAGATAAACATGTTCAAAACAAAGGTTCTCTTTGTCTTTGGGACCACTTTCACCTTCAAGGAACAGAGATTCACTTCTTTTTCAAGGGCAAAGAGTCTTTATCACTTTATAACTCTGTTCAACTTCTCATGAAATCAACAGTCCCTTCAACATTTCACTCCTTTGCTCAGATCTACAACTTGAACTCTTTTATCTCTCCCATACTTCTTTATGGTTTAAAGGAAACATTTCAATATGTTATAACTAACTACCATAGCTTATCAGAGTTTTTATAGCTCAAAAGCAATTTCCCACACTCCTTCCACCTGGACTTTCACTCCTTCTTGACTGACTTTGATACTTCATGTGGTCTTTACACATCTACATTCTAATTTCTCTCACTGGAGAGAGGATGGAGGCTAAGTTCCATCTGTGCACCGATGCACTGAAAGAGTTAATAAGAAACAGCATCTGGCCACGGTAGTGCATGGTGTCATGTTTCAAAGCTGTGCTGGGGAGGATTCTCAGAAGGTTCGGGTCTAGAAAACAGTCACGGGAAATTTGGACAGATTTCTGAAATTCTCTTCCACCCCTTGGTCTCATCAGGTGCTCCGGCCTGCCTCATCGTGCCTCACCTTCCTCCCCCCACCTCTTTCACTAGACGTAGTAAAAATAAAGTTCAGTTTGGGTCAGCAGCAGAGCAAATTCCATGCCGGCAGATGTTTCCAAATCGTCTGGGCCTGCCTGGCCTGCGTGGCCTTCCCCTTTTCCCCCCCACTCGGCCAGGGCTGAGCGAGGGGAGAGGTGTGCTTGCTCCGACAGCTGGAAGGAAAGAGAGTTTCCCGGGCTTTCTTTCAAAGGTAATAAGAACTAGAAAATGCTTTCTTTCAAAGGTAATAAGAACTAGAAAATGCTTTCTCATTGGTCCAATAATATGCCAATCTCCTACCTAGCCAGCTTACTTCCCTGGGCTGGTCAAACTAGGACAAACAGTCCCTCCAACTCTTATGCTGTGGAGATATTTCCTGGGGTTACTCTTTTTTATAGTAGTCTGATGGATAAACACATCTTCCTTGGTATCATTCCAGGTAATGAACCTGTATCTGTTTTTGACATTGAACCATTTTAATGTTTGTAAGACTTTCATGACAAGAATCTTTTCACTTTTGCCAGTGAGTTTGTGTTCGTGGCTGTGTTGTTTCTGGGTGTGCTGTTGGCTAGGTTGCTGTAAGCTGTGGCCGTGGTGCTGCTGCTGGACGTGCTGGCAGGGCAGCGGTGTGTGTGTGATGTTTTATCCCTAAAGGGACAAAAGCTCATCACATGTCCTTGTCCACACTGGAAACATCCGACTCTCTTAGTCACTGATGGCTGAGGTGGAATGATGGCTGGTGCTGCAAACTGGTTTCTGAGCCTGGATCCTTTCTGCTGTTCATCTGGATCCGTTATGGCTCGTTTTGTGCAGGTCTTAATGAGGAGGTCTAGAGTTGGAGGTGGAACAACCAGAAGCCTCGTCATGATCCTCTTGCAAACCTCATTGGCATTGTTTTCTTCCACTTCCAGGATCATTTTCTGTTGCAGCTGTTGTCCTCCATCTGGTTCTCATTGCACTCAGTCTGTCTATGAATTCTAAGAAGGGCTCAGAAGACACTGTTTAACAGTAATATAACTCTGCCGAGGATCTTTGGTAGGCATGATTTGAAATGCCTTTTTGGCAGCCCCTTTCACACACTCAAGAACAGGCTGAGGAATTCCCCTAGCCTGCTTGCATGCCTGATCCCAATCCCCTTCGCCGCTTATATGAGTCATTGTAATAGGATTGTTTTGTGCATCTATTGCACATTTGTGGATCTGCAAGAGCTCAGGAAGAAGGTCTTTGAGTAACCTTTTCCAGGTCCTTTCCTACAGCATATACTCTGCAGGGGTTAGGAGGCATGAAAATAATTCCTTAATGTTACCTGGAACTAATATATTTGATGAAAAGTTAGCTTTCAGCAAACTTAAAGAATTCACTTTTCCAGCCAAATTCCTTTTGAACTCTGCAAAGTAATTTTTTTATTCTGATAGGAGAATGGTTTGTACTGGGGTGTTTCCCCTGCTGTTGTAAGAAACCGGAGCGGCAAAAGGAATGCTTCCCACTTACAGGTTTGTCAGGTTTTATAAATATAAAAATATAAAAAATGGGGGTTTTTGTTGTATGTTGTTTTGTTTTGTTTTGTTTCCTGGGGCTCCTGAGCTTGGCTTTCACCTGACTTGACTTTGTCTCTGTCTCTGTCTCTGTCTCTGTCTCTGTCTCTGTCTCTGTCTCTGTCTCTGTCTCTGTCTCTGTCTCTGTCTCTGTGAAGGCTTCCTATTTCTCCTAGCCCAGCATCTGAAGAAGAGGGAGTCATCTGTTTTCTTGTTCACAGATTTCTTTATTCTTTGTTATCTCACATTTGTGGCTCTGGCCTGCTGAGTTCTTTCTTGCAGGCCAGATTGTGTCAGACTCTCCACCTTTTAGGACGGCGCTATCTCTTATACTAAAAATTACGTATGCTTTATTTACAACAATTCTCCAATACCTATTAACTACATTGAACAGTGTACTTTTATTCTAGACCAACCAAAATGCCACACCACCACAGAAGATGAAGGACAAGAGATGAAGAAGCAGCCCAGGGACACACCCTGTTTCCTCCATCTTTGTCCCTGATCTCTCACTATAAAACCCCAAAATTCTACTTTTTCACCCTCTGATATGCTAATTATCATTTCTCTAAATTCTCATAACTTATAAATCTTCCCCAGGACAGTGAGAAGGATGTCCTGGTTCCCACACGGGTTCAAGTTCCACTGCCAGCCACTTCTGTGTTGTGGGCTGTGGGAACCGGGAGTCAGGAGAGGGGGGCAGAGCTACCCAACCAAGGTGTGGAAACCTGGGTGGAGTTACCAAAGGGAGTGGGGATTCCCGGTGATGTCATTGGGGGCAGAGCTATGGGCAAGGCCATGGGCAGGGTCAGGTTGACTGACACAGGGGGAGGAGCTGATGGGCTGACATAAGGGATGGGGCAGTTGGGTGTCAGGAAGGAGTTGGGTGGAGGGCAGGAGACAGGGATTCTGGGATGGAGGAGTATGTGATGAGGGCCAAGCCACATGGTACCCGCCATGTTGAGGGTTTGGGAACAAAGAGATGCCTGAGGGATTTTTCACTGGGATAAAGGGGTTGGGTTGGGAAAGAAGAGTTTTTCCCAGGGGAACTGGCAAAAACTGCAGTGCTTGCTTGTGGGAATAGTTTACATGCCAAGAATGGTAGACACAGTACTCAAGCAAGATCTCTGATGTTAAGTTTTGAAGTTTATTATCTAGGGTGTGGTGGTTTGAAAAGGAATGAGTTTTTTTTTTGGAATTCAGTAGTCAAACCAATGAGTGCTCAGGTTTAAAGACTGGCACCTGGTGTGGCCACTGAGGACAAGGATCCGCCTCTGAGAACTCAAGGGGTTAAAAGCAGAGGGCTCCCCGGAAAGCTCTCTCTTGGTTCCGGTCCCTGAGGACGGAGGGATCTCCCCTGCCCAGCGGCTGGCTGGGCGGGGAGGGGAAGCCATGCGGCCTGGGCGAGGTAGGCTGGAACCTTGGGCACAGAGGGGGAGAGGAAAAATCCTGCAAGATGGAAGGGTGGAGAGAGTACAAGAACCTTGAGAGGTATCAGACAGCCCCTCTTTCCCCCCCTCCAGAGAGAGAGAGAGAGAGAGAGAGAGAGAGGAGAGAGAGATGAGAGAGAGAGAGAGAGAGAGAGAGAGAGAGAGAGACTCTGTTTGTGCCACCTTAAAATTTAATATCGGCAACTGGGCAGCATGGTTGAAAGAGTGAAGAGAAAGAGGCGTGAAAAGTACTAACAACTTGCTGTGGGAGTTTGGACAGGCACAATCCAAGGTTTTAACCCTTTCTTGTAGATGATGGAAACTTTATAAATGCTAATCCTCCTGAATCTGAAGAAGGAAAATAAAGAAAACTAAGCAGAGATGATGAAAGTTCATGCAAGTGGAAGATTGTCAAAGAATACTGAAAAGAATCCTAGGTGGGAGGAGATGATGGAGTGGCCTTTGGCTGGACTTTTCTTGTATAGCCATGGACGGACTTTTATTTTTTGTGACATAGAAACTGCATCTGGGGAGAGGCATTGGCTTGAAGCCAGGGGTAGACAGTGGAAAGTGGTGTGGACAGAGATGAGAGGAAGATCTCTGTTCTCAAGGCCCCTCAGCCCCAGGGGGTGAAATCTGGGGGGGACTGGTGTCCCAGAATTTGAGAAGCTGTCATTTTTTGGAACTGACCAAAGCATCTTTAAAAAGAGAAACCCTAGAAGCAGTTCTGGTCCATGCACAGTGGTGAGAGCACTGGACATGGAAGAAGAGGTCACGAAATTGTACAAGAAGGACTCCTATCTCTCCTTGATGAACTGAGTACTGATTATCAAAAAGGTGGTAATAGACTAAAAATTAATTATCTGAAAGGTGGTAACTTGATTGAGAATTTTTAGTTTGTTTTATTGTGTTAAGAACTAGGGTGAGGGGGAGGAAGAGGTTTTTTTTTAAAGTTTTCATCTTCTTCTGTGTCTTCTTTACATATTATAAGTAATAAAGTTCTTTTTTCCTTTTGCTTTCTAAATTAGAAACTGTTTTACTCTGTCTTTGGTCACATCTCACAGCAAGTACCAGGGGCAGTATATCTTCATGGGGGCACTGGCCTTGTGCCAGCGTCAAACCATGACATAGGGTGTGGGTGAAAGAGCCCAGCTCAGAGTTAGCTCAGAGCAAGCTAGAGAATAAAGAAAGCAAGAGAGTGAAGAGCATAAGAGAGGAGAATAAAGAGAGTCAAGAGATAAGAGCAAGAAGAGCAGCGTAAGAGAGTAAGAGCCAGAGAGCAAGAGTAAGAGAGCGAGCTCTCCTTTTACAATGACTTATATCTCTTTCTATGTTGAATATTCTACTTTCACAGTAACCAATCTAGTAACAAATACAAATTTTCTACATTTACATACATCCTATAGGAATCGCTACATTACCATGTTTTACTACGTTCTAATTGCTAAATCTTATTGGGGGACATTTCCTGCCAGGCCAGGGAAGAAGGGTCTATTCTGGCTTTGGTATGTCTGCTTGTAAATTACATTCCTAACAAAGAGAGAAAGACCCTTGGTCAGCCAAAGCTGTTCTATAAACATTCAAACAAACACTGCTTTCATTTCAACGTCTCCTCTAGTTTCTGCATTCTTAGCATCTTTGGCTAAATAGTCATATTTATAGGACTTTCTTGTTTTTTCCTCTCCAACACTTGCTTTTCTATATTTCCTCTTCTTTTTTTCCTTGTCTCTTTGTCTCTCTACCTTTTGAATTTGAACCAACAAAGATAGAATTTATCTCTTGAAGAATTTCTTTCCTGAGTTTGCTTTGTTAGTACAGTTACTACCATATCCCAGAATGTGAAATTTTCCAATTCCCTTAAAAAACATTTGTGGGAAACAGGAGAGCAACCACTTACTAAACTCTTTTAATAAACTCTGAAAATTTCATTCCTCCCCTACGAGGCTATTCTTTACTTGGTTATAAACTTCTCTGTACTGAGAAGACTGGTTGGCACTCACCTTTATTTACACAGCACTGACTACAGTTTCTTTGCAGTAAAAGGAGAAAAGAAAAAAGGAAAAAAAAAGCAAAAGACACTCAAACTGATGGTTTTGGAAAATAAGGGCTGTAAGGAAGGTTGTCAAAACTGGGGAAGGACCTTTCTCTGTGTTATAAATACATATTTTGGTGTTGGCTTTTCACAAATGTTGGAATTAATGTTGTAAGTATGATTTTTTTTCTGTAGTTTTTAGTGTGTTTTAACTGCCTGAATAGATGTATAATGGATTTTTTTTTGCTCTAGTTTGGAATTCAGGTGTAGTGTTTCAGCTGCCTGAATAGATAACAACCAAAAGAGGCCCAAGTGACTCTCAGCATTCACTGCTTGTGAAAAAAAAGACCAAAACCCAAATCAGAAGATGGTAAGAACCGAATAAAAGTGGAATTGTGGTTGACAGACCCAAGGAGTGACCATGCAGAACAGTTCCTGGAAAAGTGAATATGCATAAGTCCATGCATAAAGAACAGTATAAAAAGAGGTGATTCCAAGACACCATTGTGCTCTTGGCAGTGCGCCAAGACACCCAGCCGGCCGTTTAACCTTTGCTTTATTTTCCATGTCTCTTATTGTCTCTATTAAACCTTTTTAAATTTTACCAGGAAAGTGAACCTCGTTTTTCACATGTGCGTTGAAAGGCTGTGTCTCCCTCCCTTACTGTCTCGCCCTGCGCCCCCCACCCCCACTTCCAAAAAGCGAACTGGCTGAGTGGGGGTGCCGGTGTTTCACGAACTGTATGATCCTTGGTGCCGTGAGCTACAGTGAGTGATGGGAAACTGACGAGGGTTATCCGATGAGACAGTGCGGGCAAGCGCTTGGCTGGGCTGGTCCCGCAGGCAGGCACGGGTGGCTCTGGCCTGACGGCACAGGCGGGCAGAGCGCAGTCTGTTCACGGCGCCCTGCTCCGGCCCCCGGGGTCGCGCGCGGCCGTGCAGACCGGTGCGTGCGGCTCCGCGCCCGTGCGGGCTCCAGGGGTTGCGGGCGGCAGCTGGCGGGTCCTGCAGGCGGTCCTCAGCAGAGCTTCCCCGCGGTGGAGCGCGGTGGAGCACGCAGCCCGTCTCTCCCACGAGGCCGGCAGGCGCGGCGGTTCCCTCGTGGCGCTGCGGGCTCTCGGCTTCGCAAGGCACAATCGCTCCATGTGGGTCCGAGCCCCACACATGGGCGCCAGCTGTTGTTGCTGGCCCGGGGGCCCAGCTAGCCTTGTCCCCCAGCTGCATAACCAGGTGCAGCTGTTTTCAGGCTGCTTCCAGTCTTCGATTGACTGAAAAGGCAAAGAGGCCTTTTGCTCTCTAGGCTCACGACCTCCCTGAGAGGAGGTTTGAAGAAATGGTCCGACAAAGCACATTTTCAGGGAAGTTTATTCTCATCCAGCGGGTGCAGAAAAGGGAAATCGGGTTCTTCGTTCTAAGCTTTTAACCGGCATCAATCCAGGGATATTTCTATCCAGTGAATGGGACAGGGAGTGGCTACCCACGGACAGACCAAACCGATTGTGGAGGGAACAGGGACAAACCATTTGGAAAACCCCAAATTTAACATCCACTACCACATCTTACAAAGTTTTAACTTTGAGCAGTAATTGTCACTTAGCTTTTAAAATTAATTTTAAACTAATACGTGAGATCTTTAACTCGAGTGAAACTTAGTTCTGGAATCTTCAGTGTTGCTATTCTCATTCATCTATCTGAGGACTATTCCTGGCAATCTCTTTTTTCCTTTTCCATCTCATTTTATTTAAAATTTATTTTAAAACCTGTTGAAGTGTCAGCTTCTGTAACAAATCCTAGAGGCACATCACTCTGACAGAATCTGGTGCCTGCATGATGATGTGGAGTAAGGACATTTTTTTTGTTCTTAGTTTCTTTTCAGCTGAGGCAAAAAAATCCAACACAAACCCCTGAGGTTAACAAGAGATCTTGAAAAAGAAGTGTGAAATCTCTCTCTGGTTTGTTAGTTTTCTTCCACTATGCTGAGGATAAGCTAATCATGAACATGAGCCAACAAGACCAATATGATGAGTGTCTACCAAGTCATTAAGAATAGAAAGGATTTGTTTTTTCAATCTGTTTTCTCTGTGGTTCACTTCTGGTTTAATAGTAAAAAATTTAAGGAAGCTCTTTGTGAGAACTGGGACATTTTTTTTATTATTATTTCCCTCTTTTTTTTCCTTTTAGGCTGACACCTTTAAATTTCGCTTAGAGGCTTCTGATCTCTGCAGTGTACACTACAGAGGCTTGTGACACTGCTTTCTGTTGGGATATTATAGTTATTTAACACATGATAGTCCCTCCAGAAGGCTGGTGCAAAATCTTCTTCAGCTTACAGTATTTGGGAACTGGAGGTCTTGACTCTAAATGCAGGGATGATTCCAGCATGCAGAAAGCAATTACCAGTCCTGGAACCTTTCCAGAACAGGAGGGCTGACAATGCTCCTTTTTGCAGTCCTGCCCTGGCAGTTCTAATAAGCAAAAGCTCCCTGTTAATATATCTGCTGAGACATGTGCATTCTAATAAGCACTCACAGTCATATACTTTTCTCAGTTTTCATTTGAATATTTATAATTATGTATAAATATGTATAATATTCAACAGATTCAACAGTGAATTTGCAAATAGACATGCAGTATGGAGACTTACAGAATGCTTGCCTTAGTAAAATTGTAGCATGTAAATTATGTGTGCTGTAGTCTATAATCTACATTATTATCATAATTGCTATCTGCATTATCTTTTTGGATGGTGATGAAAATATTTTATATAACAAAATTAAATATCAATGTTTGTTGTACTAAGTTTAATACTTTGATACCTTTTAAGTGCATGGTGCTGTAAAGAATAACTCAAGTGGAATTTAGATCAGTGATTGCTTGTAAAATGTCTGAGATGAAATGTTGGAAGATTGATTTGTGACTTTAAGACCTTGAAACCAAATACAAGGTCATTAAAGAACACTGCTAATTGACTAATAAGTTTATTATTACTATCTTTTGAAAAACTTTTGCACACTAAGTCTCTTTGTTCACTGTGTGTCTTCTGTAATTAAATGATTAACAGCCAATTATCACCTAAGACTCTCCTGCTCTAAACCATCTCCTTGTCTGAATGCTGACATGGTTTTCCACCCTGGGGCATTTGGCAGTAGTGAAAGGGGCTCGGCTTTCTGTTCATGAAGACCTGTGTGCCTTCAGCTTCACAGCAGGCACTTGGTGCTCACAGTTTTGGGGTCCCAAACAAGTGTGGTAGGAGAAGCAACCACACGTGTGGGATTTGCAGCTGCTGATAGGCAGGACCTGCTGCATTTATCTGCCTGTTTTTAGAAACTTCCATTGCAGTTGATTTGGTTTAGATATTAGAAAGGACAAAAATATATTAATGTATTGAAAGGCTTGGTAACACCTCAGAATAAATGTCTAGGGTTGGGGCTTTTCTGTATGGACAGACTCAGCCTGTTCTAATGGTGTGCTTTCCCTGGAATTTTCACAAGGTGGGCTCACAGCACAGGGGTTATTGGTGGGTGTGGAAGACTGAGGCGGGATGAAAAAAAAAGTTAGTAAATAGAAAAAAAATAAAATAGAAAAATAAATAGAAAAAAAAATGTTAGTAAAAGATTGTGGAAGCTTTTAATGGATCTGGAATATGTGGGGAAGTGTTCAGTGTTCTGCAATGTTCTTGTGTCCATTTTCTATCAATTGCAAAAATAATTGAGAGGTTAAGCATTTAATCAACCACTATTATAATTACATCAAGTTCTAGCACCCTGAACTTTCTCTGACACTACAAGTGTCACTGTCATGGGTTTTACTCATTCATTTCATGCTGTTCAGATATAGGATATGGGAGAGAAATATCTTGCCCTCCTGGTAACCATTCAATAAAGATAAGAAAAAGCAAGATAGATCCATGAAAACAAATGCTGGTGTTGAGATACTGTAGGAGAGCAGCACAAACTCTCCTTTGTTCACAGCAGCTCTTCTACTGCAATCCCAACAGTAAAATACAGAGTAGAGCACTTTTTGTGGAGTATTAAATATATCTTTTACCCTAAATTGTGGGAAAATATCCAAGCACACAAGAAAACTGTTTTATGGACTAACTTGATATGCTTTCATGCTGTCAGGGCTGACTAAACTCATACATCAATGTTGTGAAGCAACCCAGAAGCATCTCGTGCCTTATTATCTCACATGTGTCACCTACAGAGCCAGCTGTCCCAATCCCACTGCAATTGTGAATGAGTATCTGGTTAAAGCCATGGAATGGTGAAAGCAAGGGAGATGTTAGTCCAAACACACCCTGACAGTTGAGTGCTTCTGGTTCTATCTTTGCGGAAAAGGGACAAAGCTTCAGGAGCCAAAAGCACAAGTGATGTTATGAGAAACAAAAAAAAAAAAGCACCCTACCATTATGGTCATGTGGTGGTGGATGTTAAATTTGTTTTTTCCCAAGTGGTCTGTCCCTGTTACCCCCTTCAATGGTTTGGTCTGTCCCTGGCTAGCCCCTCCCTGTCCTATTGTATCTGTCCCCCTGATGGGAACACCCCTGGACTGATTCAGTTTAAAAGCTTGGAAATTGGGGTCCTGCGCTCTATTTTACACCCCTTTGAGAAGAATAAACATCTCTGTAACTGTGCCTTTTCGGACCTTTGCTTCAAACCCCGACTCTGGGAGGTCAGGAGCCTAGAGACAGAAAGCCTCTCTGCTTTCTACTGTTCAAGGACTGATTGCAGCCTGAAAACAGCTGCACCTAGCTATGCAGCTGGGGGACAAGGCTAGCGGGGGCCCCGGGCCTGTAGCCACAACTGGCGCCCACCCGTGAGGCCAGAATCCAAACGGAAGGACTGTTCCTTGGGAAGCCACGAGCCCACGGCTCCAGGAAGGAGCAGCCACCGCCACGTCTCCCAGCCACGTGGGAGAGAGGAGCCACGTGCTCCACCGTGAGGGAGACCGCGTGCACCGGCAGGGCCGCTGCGCCGAAGCGCCACTGCCCCTGGAGCCCGCGCCGCCGTGCTCCGACCCCGCACAGCCACTGGACTGCATGCGCCAACCCGCCGCAGTCACGAACAGCCCTAGGGGCCAGTACCACATGCCCGCCGAGCCAGAGCGGTGCGCCGTGAGTGGACTGCGCTCTGCCCGCCTGCGCGACTGCTGCAGTCACCCGTGCCTGCCCGCGGTGCCAGCCCAGCCAAGTGCCCGCCACAGCCATGCGGGGCCCCGGCGGCCACTCTCTAGCCAGGTGATCATCGTCAGTCTCTCGTCACCCGCCACAGCCGTGGTACCAAGGATCGCAGAGTCAGTGGAGTGCCAGCACCCCTGCTGGACCAGCTCGCTTTTTGGAAGCGACGAGCTGCCAGGGGAGGGAGAGACAACCTTTTTATGCCCAAAAAGATCTCTCTCTGGTTATGAAGATCTTCCCTGCAGCCTTTCATCTCCGGTACCATCATATTGGTAAGTGCCTGACCCTGCAACAGGCAGGGTTGAGTGCTAGCCCCAAGGGAAGGGGAAGCATGTGGGGCCTCGTGGCAGATGGGCCACGTAGCACCAGGAGGGCTGCTGAGTCATCTGGGTACTGAAATGAACAGGGCAGGACATTGGATCCCTTTTATGCTTTCATTAGAATATCAGCTCCGGGGTGGGGGAATCAGGACTGCACACGCCTCCGATGTTCCCATGAGGTCACCAGGAAGGAGGTGCTTCAGTCCTGTCAGTTGTCCCTTGGCAGGCCTGGGCCTTCCGTCCTCACGGGGAGACTGTGGAAGGCACTTTGGCTCGTTTTGTGCAGGGGGTCACCTCAGCCAGGCACTCTTGCGGTGATAGTGAGGACCTCGGGTATTCTGTCAGAAGCATGCTGGTCTCTCTGCCGATCAGGTCATGGGGCTCTTATGTTTCCCTTCTCTCTGGTTCGTTTGATTTTTAAAGGCTCTCTGTGTCCTCAGAACCCTCTTCGCCTCCTTTGCATAAGGGGCTTGGCTGTCCTCCATGCTGGGGAGCAGCGGCAGTGGCCCGACAGAAGGGTAAAGGGATACAATAAATACAATTCACACCGGGGTACAAACACTGGGATTCTTAGAGCTTTAACATTATTAACTTCATTTCATAACAAACATTGTAACAACTATTACTCCTAACTCATATAACACTGCAGCAAACATTGTAACAACTGTTACTCTCTAACTCACGTAACGCATCCTAACTTTGAAGTTCAGTCTACTTAAAGGTGGCTTCTCTTTATAACAGGTACCCCTGGACGAATTGCTGGGTTTCTTTTTTGTTTTGTTTTGGTTTGGTTGTTTTTCTTTCTCTTTTACTGCGCGGGAAGGGTGATCAATTGCTGTGTATATATATGGGTAATCGCCAGTCTTCACAGTACAGAGAAGTATATAACCAACTACAAAGCAGTCTGGGGAGGGGGGAGGAATGAAATTTTCAAACAGTTTGTTGAAAGACTTGATTAAATGGTTGCTCCTCCATGTCCCACAGATTTTAAAGACATTGTTGTTCTAGGATGCGGTGGGAACTGTATTAACAAATCTAACTCAGGAAGGAGATCGCTAGGGAGATAAATTCAATCGTTTGTTTGTTAAAAATTAAAAGGTAGTAAGAGACAAAGAGAAAAAAAAGAAGAAAGAAAAAGCTTGGAAATCGGGGTCCTGCACTCTCTTTTGCACCCCCTTAGGAAGAATAAACATCTCTGTAAATGTGCCTTTTCAGACCTTTACTTCAAACTCCGACTCTGGGAGGTCAGGAGCCTAGAAAGCCTCTCTGCTTTCTCCCGTTCAAGGACTGGTTGCAGCCTGAAAACAGATACACCTGGCTATGCAGCTGGGGGACAAGGCTAGCTGGGCCCCGTGGGTCACATGTGACCAGCCACATGGTCAGTCATCCCTTTTCTTCCCTATGCTGTGACCACTTACTGGGTACTACTTAGTGCTTGGAGCTTTTAGGACAGAGAGGTTTTTGTGTCTCTGTCATTACACTCTGTTCTGCCAGTGATCGCTGGTGTGTGCTGGTAATAAATCTCTTTGTAAGCAAATAAAAAGCATGTTCTGCTTTGATTCACAGGATATTAAATCTCATGTTGAGTCAAAGAAACAATTTGCCATGTGGCACAGAGTGACCTGTCCAGCTGTAGTCAGTGACCTTTATCGAAATTAAAAACCTTCTTAGAAACATCTGCCTTTAGTGAGAGGGATTTCTTGCAAGCATATGTTGAGTGCTTAAGTCTTGGGCACTGTGATGAATTTTGATAAAATAAGAAATGTCTGGGGAGCATTTCATTATCATATAAGTCACAGGAGAATGTGATAGGAGTTACCTGATTTTGGTCACTTTGTGATTTTCTTCCCATTTAAATAAGATTGTCAATGTGGTGCATATTTGACCATTGTTGCCTAGGTCCCTAAGTTACCTGTTTATTTACTAAAGGAAACAGGTATATAAATGTTATGCAACAATTGGATTCCTGAAAGCAAGTAAAAGCTTGAACAGGATATGAACTTGTACTAAGGCTATGTCCAAAGCTCGGATTTTTAATTGAGCTTTGATAGGCACTGGTTTTGGCACCTACTAATGTGGAAATGTGGGGTTTTGTCTGGCTAAGTGTGTTACAATGTGGTTACTGGTCCGGGGGCCCCAGCTAGCCTTGTCCCCCAGCTGCATAGTCAGGCGCTGCCGTTCTCAGGCTGCAAGCAGTCTTTGAACGGTAGAAAGCAGAGAGGCTTTCTGCTCTCTAGGCTCCTCACCCCTCAGCATCGAGGTTTGGAGTAAAGGTCCGAGAAGGCACATTGGCAGAGATCTTTATTCTTCTCAAGGGGGTGCAAAAGAGGACGCAGGACCCCAAAGCCCAAGCTTTTATCCTGAGTTGTCCTGGGGGTCTTCCCATCAGGGGACAGGTGCAATGGGACAGGGTGTGGGCAGCCAGGGATAAACCAAGTCCATTGGGGGGGATTAACAGGGACATACTACTAGAGGATAAACAGCTTAATTAACTCAATATTCATTACCACATTACAATATAGACACTGGACTGTGCCTCTTTGAGTGTTGTGCTTCCAGTACAGAGCAGGCTAATCTGTAAAACTGCTAATTGCCTTACCTGGAAAGCTTCTAATTCTACATATTTCACTATATTATCACTATATTTCACTATTCTAATTCACATATTTCACTATATTTCAACTATATTAGTTGAAAAGTAGGCTAAATATCTGATTTAGCAAACAAAATAAAACTTCAGAACTTCATGGTGTTTCTTCAAAACTCATTAAGCAATGATAAAAATCTACCAGTGAATCATATTAATTGAAACTTAGATGGAGGTAAATTAACTTAAAAGTTCTGGATGGCTTAAATTATTCAAATGTGCATTTAGGGGTCTAATATTTCATCTGTAGTTTTTTAGCCTATGTAAACTTTTTGGCTGGGCTAAATGAGCCTTCCTTCCCTGAAGTGTTCATCCCTCCTTTCCTGGGACTGTGTGAATTAATTTAGGGGGTCTTGGAGAAGTGGGTGAGCAGGGCAGCTTCTGTTCCAGCTGTTGAAACCAGACTGATGGTGAACATCTCACTTTGGCCTCATTATCTTTGGATTACTATTTTACAGAGTCATCATGAAATGGGTGCTCTAATTCCCATTCTTAACCCTTTCTGTTTTTAAGGAATCACAACAAACTTATCAAGATGAACTTGGAATGCTTCACACACATTTTTGTTTTGTGTACCTATTTCCTCAGGCTTCATGAATTGTTGAATATATTTGCATGCTGTTTGGCCTCAAATTATGTGTTCACAGATTTTTTTTTTGTTGTTGTTTGCACATAACTAGTTGGGTGTAGATAACTAATTTTTAATAAGAAAGTGACAAGATTCCAATATATTGTTTTCTGCTTTTTTGTTTTTAAAAGAAGTGTCATTCTCCCCAAGGAATTACAAACTAAGATGAGGCAGATTGAGGGCAAGCATGTGGTTACAAACAACTTCTGAATAATTTCATTTAAGATGCTCAGTAATGACTTTGAAAACTTTGCAGATAAAACACAAACTTTTTGAGTAAAGCAAAATCCTTCAGATAACAATTCCTTGTGTGTGCATCTTCCTTTTGTTTCTTTACCTTTTTTATTGTGTCTCTTGCAAGAAAAGTCTAAAATGATTATGATATTTCATTCAGGCAGAAAATTTTGACAAAATTCAATGAATTTCAGTTCTCAGACTTAGTTTATTTACCTAATTAAATCTCAGCTCTTGTGCAGTGGTCTGTCTTGGTTTTGTGAGAGTACGGTGGCCTTTGGAATAAAGACCTGAGAACATGAGATGAACCCTAGAACAATAATTTTTTTTTTTCCCAACCAACTCTGAAAGACTTTGGCAAGAGAACCTTCAGCCACAGTGGCTGAAGGATCTCAGTTTAAATGTTTTTTCTGCCTGATTTGGACTTCTAATGGGCCATTCATACCGAAAATACCTCTGTGCCTCCAGTAGAGGTGTTTCATCTTGGATTATCTAATTAAAACCATGAAGTACAGAGCAAGTTGCTGGCTCAGAGGAATATGCAGTGTTGATCTTGTCCATTACAGATTGCTTATCTACCACGTTAGACTGGATCATTGCATATCTTCTGTGGAAGAACAGGCTTAAATAAAGTTTATCTTGCAATCTTTGTTCAGGGATGATCACAGTGCTCTGGACACTGCGACGGCGATGACAGTGTAGCTGTTCCACAGCTCTGCCCCAAGGTCTGGGGTTGGACGATGTAACAGATCCGTTTCTCTCTCTGCCCTGGGAATAATGTAGTTCTCTGAATCTCATTTTATACCACAGAGTTCAGCACAGTGTCCCAGTGCCGCTGGGTTGGTGGCTGGATTAGATGATCTTGAAGGTCTCTTCCTACCTTGAAAATTCTGTGATTTTGTTCCTAAACCAGCCAGTCTTTTGCTAAAGTATTCCTGCAAAGCATGGCTCTACTGGTTCCAGGTGTATTGAGGATGATGAGATAATTCTGGTTTTTAGTGTTGACTTCTCAGTCCTAAAGCAGGGAGCACTTTTTCCTCTCAGCACATCCTGCTCCTCTCCTGGATGTGATAGTGGTGTAAAAGCAGTATCCATAATTCATTTCATTGCTTCAAAGAACCAGACATGATCACAGCAGAATCAGAAAATGAATGCTAAAACAGAGGCAAAAGGGTGAAATATATTACACTAATGACATTATGGCAACATAATGAAGAAACTGTAAGGTGCAAAATAAGATCTTATATTTTCCCTAAGTTTAGTAAACCCATTCTTTTCAGCTTTATGGATGTGATGAACATCAATAAGATTGATCAAAAAAGGCTGTAGAATGTTAAAATTATACCATGTTGCTCCCAGCTTCAGTATTATTCATGCTTACAATGGGCCATTACTGATACAATGTTCTTTACTGATGGAAATAATAAAATAATTGCTTTCTTCTGTCTGTTTTTACCTTGCCTAAAGCTTGTCAACAGCTTCTCTGTAAAGATTGCTGCAATTGTCTTTTGCATAGTAAAATCTGCTTCTTCACCTTGGGAGAGACTTTGCCACAAGCCTGGTTTGCTCTGAACAATTGGCTCTGCTCATTCATAGTGTAAAACCTGATGCTGTTTCCTGGGAGCTATGAGCAAGGGACAGAGCTCTTGGAGGTGGCAGTGGCTTTGGAGGGATATGGGCAGTGGATCAGTTGTGTTTTAGCTGAAGTTTCTAGCAGCCTTGCTGTTACCACCATAACCAAAATCCAAACTTGAGCCTATGACTGCCATAGGTCATGTGCCACTTTGATGTTTTGAAGGATATGTGATTATTTAAGCCTTAAATTCCTATTTATGAGCTGCAAAAATCTTCCACAAAGAATGATTTCCCCTTGATTTGACTGTATACCAAGAAAAGGAAAATCTGATTTACCACAAACACATTGTTCATCCAGGAGAAAAGGACTAAGGGTGGTACAAGATTGATTTGAAGTGAAGCTGAGAAGTAATGGCCAGGCTGTGTTTGTGTTTATTTAACTGAAAAGAAGGGTTATACTTCTGGGAGGGGAAAGTTCAAGTGGGGGAAATGTAAGGGGACAAAAAAAGAAATTTAATCTTTCACCAGTTTCTCCATAGAGCTGACAAGATTTGGTTAATTAAACTGGTTACCTATATTTTGTGTGCCTGGTTTTACAGCTGGATGCTGTCACCCTCACTTCACCCCATTGTACAGTTTACTGTATTAGCAAGTTGCTGAGCCTTCACCTGCCTGCAAACACATCATCCTTGGAATGTAGAAAGGGATTTGTGCTCAGGGTACAGGTGCTTTAGGTATCCACAGAGGGAGGAGGACCATTTTGATTAATATGTTTATATTTTTAATTTTTTTTCTGAATTGTTCCTTTTCTTTGAGGGAATATTTGTGCAGCTGCAGTTCTGTAGGGAAGCCAGCCAAGCTGCTGTGTTTTTTTTTTGTTTTTTTTTTTTTTTTTTTTTTTTTTTTTTAAATCTGCTCATGCTACTCAGAGTCTCTTACTAGTAAAGATAGTTTATAAACAAGAAGACCATATGTGGCATTTTCATCGTGTAAATGCTCTGTGATTTCCTAAGGCTGATTTGGGAAATATTCTTCCTGGATAGGAGGCTGTGTGGGCTTCTTTCAGTGTTTTGATTTTTTTTTGTTCCTCATAGAAAAGCCAGTCAGACCCCAGCTGGAAGGAGCAATAGCAGAAGCAACCAGGCTGGATTTACCATGTTATACTTGACTATTTTCTTAATATTTTTCACTTCATACCGCCTGCTCTTTCTTCAGCTCTGTTTCACTTAGTCTTTTTTTTTTTTGTTGCAGTGTGTGTTTTTTTTTCCATTGTTGTATTGCATTTACTTATTGTTGCATGTCAGGTTGTTAAATGGTTAATTCCATGTACCCCCTTGTTCCTCCCAAGTTGGTCTGCCCCTAAGCAGATCCTCCCTTGAGCATCCTTATGATAATCTCCTCCCTTTGTTCTAGCTCCTTCCCTGTCCATCATTTCAACCCTGCCCCTCTCTCCTGCCCATCATGAAACCCAGTCCTTTAGTCTAGCACCCTCTATGTCAGTCCTGACCTGGGCCAATCACTGAACATTCCACCCCTTTGGAATTCCTCTAAATCACGACACCCCATTGGCCCATGTGTTCCTCTCCCCTCCCCTGTATACACCCATTGATCCCATTGTTTGTCAATCACTTACTCCTCCTTCCCCTGAGAACTGTTCATTGGTTGCTTGATTGTATCCACCCCCTGATTTGTATCAGTATTTAAACCCGTGCACAGTCACGTTCGGGGCTCTTTGTCCCTGATCACCTTCAGTGCTGTCCCTTTCAAATAAACCTGTTCCTGCTGGAACCTCAAACAAAGAGCCTTCTCTTCATCCTTTGTCTGATCCCTGACTGCGGCAGACCATGCTTCAGTTGGAGCAAGTGTCTCAAAATGTTCTTCCTTCAGCAGACCCAGTGCTGAGGCAGTTCCCTGGTGTGTCTCCATGAGCTAGCCTGAGCTCTGGTGAACCGTGTCATTTTCCTGTTGTGGGTTGTTTGTGTGTGGTTTTGTTTGTTTGTTTGTTTGTTTTTCTTTGTTTTGTTTTGTTTGTTTGGTTTTGTTTTTCCCATTCCTTTGCTTAATCTCTACTAACTCATGACCTGAGAAAAAGACCTGTTGTTTGTTTGAATCAATTGTATTTTTCCTTCTTTGCCAGATGTTTTCAAGCAGAAATAGTTCCCTACTCCATATGCACATCACAATGGTATTTGAATGGAGCTGTAATAAGCTTCATTAAAAATATTTATTTTATCATTGACTTCATCCCAAATACATGGAGTGGTCAGTTTGGCTTGAAAAATCGATGGAAAAATTAACACTTATTGCTCTGAAAACTCATGCAATAATTTCAAGATCTGTTCTCTCCACCCTTTTGAAAATATCAGTCTTAGACATGATCCTTGATTCTCCTTTCCTTTTTCTGCAGTAGAAATAGAGGCACTCTCTTAGCATGGCCTTTGAAACTTTGTTTTTTCTGAGGGCATTTTAATGGCTTTCAGACAAGTTATACACAGAAGCAGATGTTAAATCCACCCTGCCACGTTCAGTTGCTTTCATCTTCTCCTGATACTTTGTGAGAAATAATGCCAAAAATTGCCAGTGAAATTAAACCTTCAGAAGAAGGCACAAAGAACTGAGATTTCTTAGCACTGAAACCAGATTTGTGAATATCTCTGGCATCTTCTTGAGTGGAGGAGCATCTCGAAAGTGAGCAAGGGTGACGCAAGATGAACTAATACAATTAGTGGTGCTGGGCATAATAAGAGATGTCTTAAAGAGCTGTGAACATTTACTGTATAGTAAATTCCTTGAATAATCCCAGAGGAACAGTGATGAGATGCAGTACCAGCATCTGCTCCAGGCTAAAGAAAGAGAGGGTAAAAAAGCATGGAGAGTTTATGCAAAATCTAAAAATCAAACCCAAAGTACCTCTTGAGTTCACAGTATATTTTGCAGGCAAAGGCAAAGCCACACAAATCCCTTTTTATCTCAGTGGGATGAAGTACTTGGTAGGTGTCTTTTCAGGGATCCCTGAAACAGGCTCTGGATTCTGTTCTCAGGATTCCTGGTGGGATTTCACCTTTGGGAAATGCCAGGTCAGCAGCTCATAGGAGTCCTACAATGCCTGACGTGAACTGGGAGTTGCTGGTGCTGTTGATTCACTTTGAAATTGTATCTTTTTTTTTTTCTCTTTAGCATTAAATTTATACTACATAATATGGGAAATTTGAGTTCTTTTCTGTTAAAAACCCACATGCTTTGTTCATGCAGAGGCAGACTTTATTTATTTCAGTGCTCGTTAACCAAATTCAAAATACTTTTTGGTTTGTTTCTACATAACATTCTACATTAATTTTCCCTACTTAAAGTCATACTAAAACCAATTCAATTATTCATTTCAACATATTTTCAATGCAAGCAACCAAAATAAAAGAAAACTCTTGTGGAGTAAATGGTACATTTTAAAAAAATTAAATACACTTTTAAATTGCTTATGATGAAACAAAAGCAAACCCTACCAAACACAGTGTCTTGAAGCTTGAAGTTGAAGCTCTTCTTATTAAGTTAAAAAAATAATGACTTACAAAGTTGTGAGAAGATCTGTGTTTTCCACAAGATCCAGTTTTAAGCCATTTGTGATTTAACATGGGCTTATATTTTCAGGGGGAGAAGTCAATAATAGATGTAGTTCTTAAACAGCATTATGTAGTAGCATTGTACAGAAGACACCGAAAAAGGTAAAATGGTTGTGATAGAGGTTGTACAGGCATGTGAAAGGAAGTAATTCTGGGGAAACCCAAGTCTTTCTGAATACTTATTTAAATTTATTGCATCTACAAAGCACATTAGCACTGTGAAAAAGAGCATACCTATGAAAGCAGATGAGCCAATGGCAACCATATACAAAGGTACTTATGGATGCTGTGGGCCATTTTCCAATCAATTGAAAGAGAGAAAATACGAGCAAACAATTGTATATCTTTAACCTGCTGTTGTGCCTCTGACGCTTGTTTGTTTCTGCCTCAGGAAAGGCTTTTATTCCTTCCCAGACACAAGTAACAATTTTCATCCAGGCTTCTATAGCTTATCTTCAGGACAGTAACTCTGTTGCAGTAGATATGGGTTTGGCTTTTTTAATACTTCGGGGCAGATTTTTTGCCTTTGCATTGATAAGGACTTACCCAGGGGCCTGTTCAACAGCTGATCTGGGCAAAAGCCCAAAAGTTGAATTATTCTACCTCTCTTAACAGAGATGATCAAAGTGGATGGGGAACATGGGGAGAAGGGAGTTCACCAGGCTGAGGAGGAAATGAATGTGTAGATAGAAGCACCATAAAATTTCATTTTCTTACATCTTGCAGAGGGTAGGGCAGAAAGGGGCTGGAAATCTAGTTGTTTGTAATCTCTCTGTTGTGGGAAACTCTGGCCAGTCACACTGACATGGTCCTGGAACCAGGGGGACTTACCTGGGGTCTCTTATGCCACGTAAATCTGAAGCCTTCAGTGCTGGGATCAAAAAGGGAAGGAGAATCCTGACTTTTGAGTCTAGTTTGTAAACAGTGCTGGTGTCACAGGCCCTAAACTAAGCCCTGTTTCCAGTTGTCCCAGGGGGGCTGCTATGCCTTGGTCTGTTGGACAGAGGTGTAAACAGGCTCTGTTCCATATTTGTATCAGGGGAAAAGCTGAGCCACTGACACTCCATGGCCATTCCCATTCCCACCTGCTCCTGGGTTTTATGGACAGAGGAGACCCCTGTGATCTTGCCTGACCTCCTGCCTAACACAGAGCATAGATTTCATGTTGGAATTATTTGAATCAGACTGTAACTTCCAAGTTCCATAGTTTCTGCAAGACCTACTGTCCTGGGATGACTTTATGATGCTGAATTATATCCCCATTCATCTGTTTAGCCCAGAAATAAGTTTTGCACCTTTTGAACTAGATCTGAGAGTGAAGTGGGGGGAGAAGAAGAAGCATTGGAATGTCTGAGGTGGTTGTATTCAAAACATATAGATAAGAGCTTCAGCTTTTTTCCTGCTCCTGGACCATTGTTGTCTGCAGCACAGATGGACAGCGAGAGCGAGCTCTCCTTTGCTTTTAATTAGATTTTTTTTTTAGCTAGCTGAGGCAGAGAAGTTCCCTGGACTATGGTTTTTCTTTTTCTTGGAACTGTTCAAATCTTCTCTGGACTGAAAACAAAAAAACCCAAACACTGGGAGCTCACACCTGTGGCCAACTGGGGCCCAGGACATGGCATTTTCCAGCACAGGAGGGACTGGTAAGAGGCTGAGCGAGCCAACCTACACCTCACAACAAGGGCTATCTGAATTTGCCATCTTTTCAGAACAGTGAGAGGTTTTATTGTTTAATATTATTCATTTTTTTGTGCTTGTGAGAGCTTTGCTTGTTGAATAAACAATTTTTTCCACTTTTCTCCAAGGAACTCTTTTCCCGAACCAGTAGGGGGAGGGGCCACTTGAATCTGCTTTCTAGAGGGACCCCATTCAGAGATTTCCTCCCAAATTTTGTGCTAAATCAGGACAAATACTGCCAGATTTTAGCTAGAATTAGAATTTAGCTTCACCTTACAGATGAAGGATAAACCTCTTATTTGCAAGGCAGTTCTCAAAAACCTTTTGGAAACAAACTACATGTGCAAGTCTTGCTATAAAAACCAACCCAACCCTCCAAAAGCTCCCAAATAAAATCAAATATTTTATTGTTGCTCCGTTTATGTAGAGTATTTTAGTTCTGGTAATACCTAAGCTTTGTTTATTCCTCTTTGTGATGAATAACTCTAGAAACTGTTTGGCAAATATTGCAGAATGTTGACATTTCTAGTTTTCAGCAGTCTTACTTTCTCACTTGTGTACTTTTGGTGTCCTTTGTTTTGTTTCAGATTACACTGATTTTGCACATCTAAAGTGGTTTTGTATCTGCTTTGTAGGTGGCAGCTATTTAATTCAGCAAGATAGTGACTTCATCTGACAGCTTTGGAATTGTACCACTCAGCCAGTTACTACTTATTTCTAATAATAGCAAATTGTTTTTTGTAATAACACTGTTATATAGGCATTAAGAGCTCCTACCTTCTTTAATGGCTTTACAATAAATCAACATTACAATTATATATAACTTATTCTTACCTTATTATGAAAAACACTACCTCCTTTCCTTTACTCCAAGCTGTATTCTAATACCTAAATACCAACTTTCTCTTTTTAAATACTGGAGTGTTTCAGATGTTTCATACGCTGACCTCCCCAAAAAACATCCCCTATAGATCCAGTGTGCTCTCCACCATCAAAATGGGTACCATATTTTATAGGAACTTAGAAGCATTCTCTTTAATTCCTTTGTATAAATTATGATCCTTTAATACTTACCATGAGTAAAAAAGGTGAGCCTATATTTAAAGAGGGAATCCAGGCTGGAACTGGAATGAATAATAAAAAACTTTTCTGTGTAATGAACATCTGATCTTTAGAAAAATATTTCTGAGGAGGGAGTGTAAAGTTCAAGCCTTGGAATAGTTTGTGAACTGAATATAAAATAGTATGGACTAAGTTAATCAAGGCACTTCATTGAGTTATTGTCCGACATTTAGAACAAAAACTAAAAACATCAAAACATTTTGTAATTCTAAAATCTTTGTGAAGAAATTGCTCATAAAATATCATAACACAGATTTTCAGCAACTTAATTGTTTTGTTTGCTTTATTTTTCTCCTAGAAGAGAAAGTTCATCTGCATGATAAGAAAATAAATTTTTAAAATGGCATAACTGTTTCTGAAAAAATGATTAGCAAATCAATATTTATTAAGAATTATTTTAAAATAATGAGCAGCTCTAGTGGAGATGTTTTAGAAAATAACTCAGACAAGACCATTGAACATTAACTAAAAGTATACTGTCTGACCTCTCTGTTGGCAGTCAGAAAGAACTGCTTGTGTACCTTAATCTTGGACATTTTTGTTCTGCTTTGATACTGCCTGCCATAATCCATGCGCAGTTCTTCCTCTATCCAAATGATTTATGTAGTCAGCCACTTAAGTACTGTAAAATACCAGATGATAGCTTTGCAGTATCGGTGTAGTACTACATGGAAGAACTGTTTCAGCCAGAAAGAATTTCTCTTGAAAAGTGAGCATGGCTATAGGAGTTTCTGATGCTTTTTTTCCTGCATGGAGCTGAATTTAGCATAGGAATCAGCTCATCAAATCTCTGAGTAAGGCAGGGGCTTGTGTGTTCTCCTCATTCTTTTCTTCCTCTGGTAAAGAATCAGAAAGGAATTTCTGGGTTTCCCATGAGTGTTGCAGCTGATACCAATGCAACAAGCCTTGTTATTAGGTCTAATGCTCCTTATGTTCTCCCCCTGCCACTCTCACATGCACAGAGGAATCATAACAACCCGACATGAAATGTTTAGAACATCCACTCTCTGCTATGCAGTTATTGATTTTTACACTGCATTCCTGCATTTCAGTCATTCTTCAATATTTTACTGAGTCGGAGGTAATGCGTATCTGAAAAGCTTGAAAGGCTATAAATTTCATGTTGATTGACATTATAACATCTGAATTTAGAAATACCTGGCATGAATAAAATGTAAACCAGGACAATTTTGTGTGATTAAATAGTTTACTTTTATATTGTATATTAGTCATGCTATCATCTAATTAAAAAAGATAATGGAAACAATAGTGATTTTTAGTTTTTAAAACAGTGTGGGCAGAATTAAAGGGATTATGGAGCTTTACGAAGTAGTTTGCATAATGTAATGCTCAAGAATAGAATCTGAGTCAAAGCTGAGCAGCACATGGTAAATTAGGCAACTTTTACTTTCTCCTTGACATAACTCCAGGCTATAAATTTTGCCTGTGAACTTTAATGGAAGTGTCTCAAAGTTAGGAAGAGATTCACAGAACAAGGCTGCAATCTGTGCTCTTTTTTCAAGAATTCTTTTAAGGTCTGACTGTCATATGAATACTGAGGCCAGGATTCCTGGCTGTGGGTTTTGTGCTGTGCTAGACAAGACTTTACTTTTTCTTCAACAGAAACTGATTTAAATAATTGTAGATGCTTCATGCCAGTAGCTACCATTATATTTTATCCACTGGAGACTTCTCTGTGTATTCTCTTGCTTATTACTATTAGTGAGTCTTGTTCACCTAATTAACCAATGATCTTCTTCATTTAATCTGAGTAACTGCAAATGGGTAAGAATATAGTAATGTGGCCTCTGATGCCATTTATAAAGGTCAAAGGCATTGAATGAGGCTTGTTTGCCTTTGTGGCCAAAGAGAACAAGGGCACAAGGCAGAGAAGTTTGAAGCACTGTGGTAAAGGTGTTTAATTTCACTCCATCTCATTTAAAACTGGCAATGGTTAATTCAGCATCTTCAGTTTAGTTCTATTCTTCCCCAAAAATCAGAGTATTTCAGATACTTGGTTATTCAAGTGGAGCTGACATTTTTATAGTGAGGCTTTTTGGTCCTGCTTGTGTGAAAGTGTCAGCCCTCACATTAATCTTGTCAAAGGCAAAATATTTTATATATTGCATAAAACAGCTGGACATTTGTTGGTTTCAATGATATTTTCACTTTCAGGACTCCTTTGAAAATAATTTTGTAATCCAACATTTTATTTATTCTTATTATTCTGCAATTCTTTATGAGTTTGTTTGAATTGAATGGCAGTTTATTCTGAAAATCCCCGATCTTTGTATTTTGTCATAGGGATCATGAGTGAAACATAATGGTAAGAAATAGATTTATACTGGTGTGTTAATGATCTAAACTAAAAGATCCCAGTGCTCAGTCATGTCACAAGAGAGAAACAAGTCCCTTCTTTTTTTAACAAGAAAGCCTTTAATGCAACAAGAGATTTATAACTTAGATGCTCTAAATTCCTCTCTCAGAGTTTCAGTGGTTTAATGCAAAGATAGTCACTCTAGGTCTACCTGGCTGTAAGAATGTCTGAATAAGTGCTCTTGGAAGGGGATGATTTAAATGGTTTCCTGAAATTGCAAAGGAGGCATTTGCTAAGCAGTCCTAATGATATGTAAAAGTAATTGAAATGTGAAGCTATTTTTCCTGATTTCCTGTAGCATTTACAGCCCCTTTCCTCTTTCATTATTATATAATATAAAGAAGAAAAATAAGAGATTGGGGTACAGTGTGAATTTTGTCTGAAGCGGAGGCTCCACAGACAGCATGAAATACCAGTACTATGAAAAGCATAAAGGCCGTCTCAGCTTATCTGTACAAGCAGGTACTAAAATGCTATTTTCCCAGGAAGCTCTGTTGGATGACTGGGGGTGTTTTACAGACCCATGGCTTTCAGGGCAGAGCTACCACCTGCTCTGAACATACCATGGCTCACCAGGATTTGGTTGCTGTAGTTTGGTGGTGGCAAAGGACAGGGACATGACGATCAATGTCCCGTGTGGTTTTTCCACTGCTTGTACTGAAAACTTTTAAATAGCCACAATATTTTCAAGCATGTAAGTGAATGATTCCCTGTTATGGGGGAGAAATTTAAGGTGCCTGAGTGTGACCTGCAATGGCTGTGTAAAGCAGAGGATGGATTAATTGCATTCAAAAAAATAAAAGCATTGCCTGAACATGGTAAAAGCCATGTTATAGAGGAAGAAATTTGCAGAACAAGCTATGCACAAATTTGGTGCACAAAGAACTCGAATTATCCTTCCTGGTGTTGTTGAAGGAATTGTTTCTGAGCCTTTTATTTACTTTGTCTTCCTCAGGAGACCTGGGAATTATTTATGCTTAAGAACTTATCTTTTGCTTTATTATTTCTGTATACTTTTATGAAATGTGGCTTTAGAGACCGTGAACTTTTACTGTCTTTTGGTCTGTCTACTTAAAGGAAAGAATGATGGGGAGAACAGTCCACTCTAGAGTTATATCTGAATTGTACCATCAGCCAGCCCTGGAAATGAGCCTTCTTGGTGCTGTAGTGGAAGAGAACCAGACACTGAACTGGTATTCCAATATCGATTATTTTAAAATATACTTCTGCTTAAAAAGGCTTCTTTAGAGGAGCAACAAAGATTTAGTTTCCCAGAATGTCATTGACTGGGAGTTTCTTTGCCCAGGTAGTGGGTGCATTTTTGAGTGATGATCATCCTGGAAAATTTGTTGCTGTAGTGATTTGCAATCCTCTGTGTCTTAGCCAGGCACAAACTATAGTTTTGTGCTTTCCATTTAATCTGGATCCACTTGGCATCACTTTGTGAATGACAAATCAGGGGACTAGACAGTTCTGAGTTGACCTGATTCTTCATACACTTGCAAAAAAAATATAAATTACCCAGGGCACCACCAATTTCCTCAAATTGGTGCTTTCATTGTCATGCCAGCTTCAAAGCAAGTAGGATGTGGCCACTGATACTCATACCTTGCACTGGAAGCTGTGTGTGGAGAAATCTCCACTACATTCTCTGCTGTCTTCACAGCTGATGGAACATAGACCACCTGCAACTGGCCATTGACTAGCTGCTCTTTGTGCCATGAACAACACAGCAGGGCAGCGGGTGGTGTGTAAGCTGTGGGAATGTTGAGCAGGGTGGGATCTGAGAAACAATCTTGTTGGAGGCACAGCAAGTGGCTTTCTTCCCACAATGAAACATTTGGGTAATCCATTGCCATCTGGCTTTATTTTGCAACCCTGCTCAATTGGCCAACACATTCAAAACATCGCTGCAACTTCATTCTCTCAGAGAGAGTGTTGCAAATAGAAAAAACCCAAGCTGATAAAATTACCTGCACTTTTTTTCCCCTCCTGTTCAAATTGTAAAGGATTTCTTCATATTCATGTTATCATTAGGTTTTGTAAAATAGCCTTTTCTTGGACTGAAAAATGTCCTTCTGTGGGAAATGCAGACATACAGATGCTTTTACAAATGCTGTGATGTTATTAGGTGCTCAAATAAACTGTGATAATGAGGCGGTTCAGCCAAGAAGACTGAGAAGCAATGACTCAGGGCTGTCATTTATCAGGTATGGGTGGTCTAGCTCTTAGATATTGTTTCTTGAACTCACCTCTCCTGTTTCTCCCTTGCATTCCAGATGCAATAGATCTGTCCACATTTGCCTGATTGGAATGCCTCTTACCCCAGTTTATGTGGGTTTTGTGGGGCAAACCCAGAATGGATGGTAATAGGAACTCAAATGACTTAAAAATACAGCTGTCTGCTATTAATTTTTGGCTCATCTGACAACCTTTTGTCATAGAAGGTATTTCTGAGGAATTAACAAGGGCAAGGATTATAATGGAATATGCTTTTGGAAAAATTATTATCCTTAAAGTTTCTTGAAAGATGGGCTACTTCAGTCTGTATTTCATACCCACATGTGACTGTCTTATAATGGACATATTCACTTAGATAAAAACAACTAGACTATAAAAAACAAAAACAAAACCAACAATAAACCAACACCCCACATACACACCCCACTTAGCCAAGACTTCAAATCACAGCCCTGGTGCAGTCTAATAGTCTAGTATTGTTCAAATATGCAATGAAAAGCTTATTTTGTACATCTCACTCTTAGCTGGGGAAATTAATGCCCTAGCCCGAGGCCTCTGTGTTAATGACCCCCAGCTATGCAGGGATGAAAGGTTTTGTACATCAGTTTGTTTCCCCATTCATGAAATTCTTTGTGGAGCTACAGCCTTTTAAGCAGGGTTCTTTAAAATTTGAATTCATAAATGCATTGAACATGGGCATTATTTTTTCATCATTCCCTCTTTGCATTGAGATGTGATCATATTAGAGTGGGTGTTTACTGGGGAGAGGCTCCTTTTCAGAGTGATGTTTATGGAGTCTTAATTGGTCTGATGAGTGCGCTCTGCAGATTAAGCTACTCCCCATAGATAAAAAGATTACAAGGGCATGCAGTGATAGAACAAGGGAAAATGTCTTCAAACTCACAGAGGGTAGATTTAAATTAGCTCTTAGGAGAAAATTCTTTACTGTGAAGATGGTGAAGCAGTGGTACAAGCTAACCACTGAAATTCTGGATTTCCCATTCCTGGAAGTGTTCCAGGCCAGGCTGGATGAGTCTCTGAGCAACCTGCTGGAAGACATCTCTGCCTATGAGAGGGGGTTGGATGTGTTTTAAGGTTCATTCCAATCCAAACCCTTCTACAAAAATTATAAAGCAGGCTTAAAAGAAGGATAATGATTTTTCCAGCTGTTTATGGTTCAGTAAATGTCCTTCTCATTCCCCTGCTTTGCATCTGTCATTAATCCATAGGCAAACACTGCCTGTCTCTCACCAGTATTTCTGAGAAGGCATTGACTGTACCGAGCATACCCTTAGTTCCTTTGCTTTTCCATACAAAGCCCTTGTGTTACTCCGGCTTCAGAATTGCTGTTCCATTTTCTCTCTGGCTGCTTCTATCCTTTCAATTTTATGACATTAAACAATCCCAGGCCAGGTCTAAGAATGGTTCATTTTCTGTGTTTTCAGTGAATTCTAATCAGAATTAGGCATCTAAAGGCATCTATGCTCCATTTGGTTAAAGGAGGTGAAAATGTCCTGGGGATCTCTGATAGTGTATTGCTGTAGATAATTCAGTATCTCCAGCTACATAAAATCAAGTCTTGTGAACTCTTTCAGATAAATATGCTTCAGACCTTATCCATTGAGCAGTGTGATCACTGACAGAGAAGAAAAACCATTTGAAAGGAAAAAAAACATTTGAAAGCAAGCTCGAATATAGGCCAGAGGAAACTGAATATAAGCTTGAGAAAATGTATAGATCCTGGGGCCAAAGAGAATGTTCAGATTGTCTACTCTGCCCTCCTGTAAATTGAATAATTCAGGTTTATTTTGACCCCATCTTATTTTCCCAGGAAGAACGACAGCTCTCTGTGTCCTTTGTAACTTTTTACCTCCTCAGCTGCTGTTATGCGCAAGTTCCTGGACCATTTTGCTCTAGGTTGCAGTGCTGTTGTAGCCTGTGTGTAACCCTGTATGCGCTGGTATCTGTTATTCTAAGTGAGCAATGTCATACCTACAGGAATGTCAAAGGTTTGACGTTGGCACAAGGCCAGTGCCCCTATGAGGATATACTGTCCCTGGTATTTGCTGTGAGATGTGACCAAAAACAGAGCAAAACAGTTTCTAATTTAGAAAGCAAAGAACTTTATTACTTATAATATGCAAAGAAGACACATACAGAAGAACATGAAAACTTTAAAAAACACTCTTCCTCCCCCCCCACCAGTTCTCAACACAATAAAACAAACTAAAAATTCCCAATCACGTTACCACCTTTTAGATAATTAATCCTTAGTCTATTACCACCCTTTCGATAATCAGTACTCAGTTCATCAAGGAGAGATAGGAGTCTTCCTTGCACCACATCGTGGCCTCTTCCTCCATGTCCAGTGCTCTCACCACTGTGCATGGACCAGAGCTGCTTCTAGGGTTTCTCTTTTTAAAGATGCTTTGGTTAGTTCCAAGAAACGACAGCTTCTCAAATTTTGGGACACCAGTCCCCCCCAGTATTACCCCCTGGGGCCGAGGGGCCTTGAGAACAGAGCTCTTCCTCTCATCTCTGTTCACACTACTGTCCACTCTTGGCTCCAAGCCAACACCTCTCCCCAAATGCAGTCTCTGTGTTACAGAAAAGAAATGAGTCCGTCCATGGCTATACAAAAAAGTCCAGCCAAAGGCCACTCCATCATCTCCTCCCACCTAGGATTCTTTTCAGCATTCTCTGACAATCTTCCACTTGCACAAACTTTCATCATCTTTGCTTAGTTCTCTCTATCTTTCTTCTTCAAATTCAGGAGGATTAGCATTTATAAAGTTTCCATCATCTACGAAAAGGGTTAAAATGTTGGGCTTTGTTTCCTCAGAACTCTCACAGTATCTTTGCTGCTGGGCACTCTTCTCACGCCACCCCCCCATCCTCCTTCGGCCGTGCTGTCTAGTTGTTGATATCAAATTTCAAGGTGACCAGATCACAGACACGGTTTCTCAGTCTCTCTCTCTCTCTCCGGGGGGCGGGAAAAGAAGGCTGCCTGATGCCTCTCAAGGTTCTTGTACTCTCTCCACCCTTCCATCTTGCAGGATTTTTCTCTCCCCCTCTCTGCCCAAGGCTCCAGCCTCCCTCACCCAGGCCGCATGGCTTCCCCTCCCCGCCCAGCCAGCCGCTGGGCAGGGGAGATCCCTCCGTCCTCAGGGACTGGAACCAAGAGAGAGCTTTCCGGGGAGCCCTCTGCTTTTAACCCCTTGTGTTCTCAGAGGCGGATCCTTGTCCTTAGTGGCCACACCAGGTGCCAGTCTTTAAACCTGAGCACTCATTGGTTTGACCACTGAAGTTCAAAAAACTCATTTTTTTTCAAACTACGACAAGGAAGTATCTGGTGATGGGGATTTCAGGGCATTTCTAGTCAGCTTGGACTAAATGAGCTCTTATTCATGAGAAATAGTACTACAAATTTCAGAGGTGAAAAGTTATCTTCTATTTAATTTACAATCCTTAACCATGGTGTGAAGATGGGTTTAATTCTGAAGCAGAGTATGATTGTTCTTAACACCTTTTTAATTGCAGTAGTTCCTGTTGGAAGGGACAGCGGTCGTTTTAAATGTAAAGTGCTCTACTTATTGCACAGGAGCACAGCTCAATTGAACTTGAGCATTGTGGGATGTTTTCTAAAGCACTGCAGGAACAATTAATTCATTTATGAATATCAAAGTTGTGCTTTTGAACACTTTGACCAATCTACAATATATTTGCTTTCTTTGTGTGGAAGTGTAGTAGTGTGAGGAAGACACTTGTTTTATTAATGTAGATGTTGATCACCTGCTTGTTAGGATTCAAGCCAAATGAAAAGATATTAAAACTGAGATTAATAAGGGTATTTTAAATGTATTTAGTTGATCGTTTTCTTTAGTTGCTTATTTAAACTTAATTTGCTTGTATGAGAACTGTGTGATACAACGCAGACTTCTCAGTTCTGGAAAATACATCAATTTAGTAACTAAAATTAGAGGCTCAAACACATGTTTAATAAGGCCAGTTGTTCTTGCATGTTAACAAAATGGGCATAATAGGCAAACCAATCAAGAGTAATCACTGTTAATACCTCTGCCATTCATATCAGTGGCATTAAGAGCTCTATTTGGAACAGAGCTCATGTTGTCATGAACTTATTAATTCAGAAGTCATTGTCGAATTAAAGCAAAATGCCACTGGACTAAATTTTAGCAAATCTGTATTCAAGCTACAATACAATATTTTCATAGAGGAAACTTAACTGCCTTGAATGCTCCTTGGTTTAAGGTTTTTCGTAGAATAACAAGTGGAATGAGAGATGGGGCAGGAAGAGTTGGGTCTGAACGACTGCCTGATTATTGCAATATTGTGGCATAGGACTGTAAATGAGAGCTGGCCAATGGCTGGCAAAAGAGCCTCTGACACTGTCCTGAGCACACACTCGAGGAGGAGATGAATTTGTTTCTGCAGCACCCTTGCCAGCTCCTCTCTGCTCCCTTGCCACCTTCACCCTAGATTGTTCATTATCTCTATGCCAATTAGCTGTGAGGGCTTGATGAACATTGTCAAGCTTCACCCACCTGTGACAGTACACAAGACTCCTTTTTAGATATTTATTTTTTTCTTTATCTGCTGAAAAATCAAATAATGCAGTTCTTTAACTCAGTGTCCTCTTGGCAGCCTTAAAATTATATAAATTCACACATCCATCACAGATATATATATCTCCATTGCTTCAGGCTGCTGACAGACTAGAGTTGTAATCAGTTTAGATTTTGACAAGAAGATGCAGATGCTAGATATTCTATGAAATTTTTACTAAATTACAGTTTCTGGAAAACCAGCTACCAGCAACTTAGACCAATTTCTTAGACTGCTGACTTCTAGATCTCATTCTGCTTGATCTACTTACTCCTGAAGAGCAGAAGACCCTGACAGCAAAATCCTTATAACACCTGTTAGACATTGTATGTTGTGTTCTTAATGTGTTCCTGCACTGCTTCCTGCCTCAGCTCTCAGGAGTTTGAGCTGTAGATTAAAATGACAACTATTTATTTATTTAGAACTTAATCACAGCTGCATTCAGAGATCTGTGAAAGGGTGGTTTTGACATTTTTCACACATCAATGTTTAATTAAAAGTCACTGGAAAACAAATAAAGAATTGGATATGACATTTTACAGGAGTTTTTACCTGAGGTCTGTAATTCCGGAGGAGCAGGATTTGAAGGTAGCCATTATAAAGCTGCTGTGTGGGATGTGGATGAAATTCTATCCCATTTCATGGGTCTCAGAGACCCATAAGGATAAGTCATGGCAGAAACCCATGATAGTGGGTGATAATATGATCAATATTATAAGCAAGGACTCTGGACAGTAAAATAGAAGCTTAAAAAGTGATGTGTATTGCTAAGCTTTGGACAGTATAATAGATAAAGAGGGATGGGTATTGCTTATGTGTTTTGAATAGATTTCACTTTCAAAGCAAACCCTTACACACTCCAGTGCACTGCACAATTGATACCAGAAATTAATATGCAAAACTGTCAGAAAAATGGTGGAAAAATCTAGAGCAGCTGTGAGTTGACAGTGTTGTTGCAGCCTAAGAGAAGTGTGATCTTTTCTGGCAACTTTAAGTGTACATCTCTATGCAGTTTTGGGGTGATTTTATTCCTAGGGTAGGTTCTATGTGATGTGTGACATAATTAAGGTGGTATTTGATGAAAATGAAGGTTGTCTATAGATGTCATATGCATAGATGTCATAATCTATCAAACTATAATTGGAAGAGAAATAAAACCTTAAATAACTATATGAGGCATCTTCATTTATTTCTATTACATGATCTTTTTTCAGGCTAATGAATTTGAGACAGTAAAGTGGGCTTGATTTAAGAAATCTTTTGATATGGGCAGATTTCCTGTGAAGTTGCAAGGAGATGCAATAGCAGCACAAACCTCACAGCTGATCATCCCTCAGCATAGGTTAAAGGAGGTTTTGCTGGTATAAAATGAGAGGCTTCCATGTGGCAGTATTTTTCAAGTAATGTGTTTGGATAGGGCGTAAATTGTGACACATCTGATACAAGAAAAGGCAGTTTTGCTAATGACAGTTCGTTAAGGTTGGCAAGATGCCTATAGCATGTTTTCATTTTTTCTCTATTCTTATTTTTGCCCAAAGGATTTACTGTGAGACAAATTTGTCTGCTGATAATAAGCCCTTAATAAAATAATCATGGCAGAATTACCTCAGCATTGACATGTAACACAGCTCACATCGTGTTCTGTGAAGATTCTGATAATGGCCTTTCAGACTGATAAATTAATAAATTGTGTTGTGTAATAAGGGGCTCTTATTTGAGTCTGGTTTACGCTGCAGGAGCAAAACTAATAGTCTGTTACTACACCTGAGGACAGGTCCCTACATGATTTTTAAAATGTTGACTTGAGTGGAGTGAAATCAGGCAATTCCCATCAGTGTTAAGACCAAGATGGATAGCTATGAATCCCGAGTATGTTCATGGGTTAGAAAATCTCCAGCTCTGTTTCCATGAAACTGAAATGAAGAGATGCTCAGCAGATTACTAAAATAAAAATTTGACAAATCAGAAACTTGATCCTAGTTCTTTTTGACAGTTAAAAGGATAAAAATAGACTACTTTTCTCTCCTCAAGGAGAAAATGTTCAATTGCAGAGCAGGTGTGCAACATTTAACTCATGGGCCAGAGCAAAGGCACATTGCTGATAGATTTACTCTGACTTGGTGCTGCATTCTGGTATAGAATTGAACTCTTCTTGCCACAATAAATGTTCTAGTGGTCTCAATTTCCTTGCCACCAGAAATTTAGGAATGCATTGGGTTAGTCCCTGATGTAAGAGAAAACAGACAACAAAATTGATGGCAAAGCTAGTAGATCTTGTGTTAGGTGAGGGATCCCTCATGTGGGAATTCTGTCAAATTCACAGAGCATTTCATAAAGAATCTACTTCCCTCTTCAGCTGAGTGTGTCAAGGGATAAGTAATTTGTCATCAAATATGCTCAGAACCTTTCAGAATTTGACCTGCATTTATTAAAATCTATGATTTCCTGTTTAACAAACAAACAGTAAAATGTGCTCTTCAGCTTCAAGAGTTTACAGTGTTACAGTCTTGGTGTTTTTCTTGTGTTTTTTGTGGCTCCATTACTTGTAGCTTGAAAAGAGTTACAGGTTTCTGATTTATGTCCCTGTGCAAAAAATATGATAATTAAAAATGTTTTTCTGCTGTTTAATGGCTCTGGATCCTTGCATGACTCTGCATTTTATTCTGTTCTCTCTGGAAGTCCATGTTTTGATACGATAGTACAATCGAGGGAACATCTCAACACAGCCAGGATGAGGGAATACATTTATCTGGTTCTGTTGTCTATTGTCATGCAGAAAGTATTATCTCTTCTTTAGGTGGCTGCAAAATGGCTTTCTAAAATAATCTTGGGGAAGATACAATTAAGCTCATATTTACTGGAACTATCACATTCCACTGATGATGGTTCTGCAGAATATTTTATTTCGAGGTTTTGGGAGTACTTAATCTACATTTATTGGTTCCAACAATAAATAAAAATAAATATTTTTATGTAAAGCTACATGTATACTAAATCACCTTCTTGATGAAAATGAGTTTTAAGTGCACCTAAGTGGGCTTCTCCAATGCCCCTTTATTGACAAGGGTTCAAAACTGGCAATTGCATTCTAAAGCAATCCAGCTCAGTTGCTATGGAGACAGCCAGGATGTTAGTGATCTGGATTATTATTCAAAAAGCTGATCCACTGCTTTGTGTGCTTCCTGCTTCTTCTTCCCTAATCCAGAGATCCCATTGAGGCTTTGAACATGCAACCCACTATTGATAGTGAATTGGCTTTTTTAATCCTTCTTCCTGTTGGAAAAATTTTGAAGTCTGGGCACACCCCATGCCTTAGCTCTGAGCCTTATGTGCCCTTGTCCCCTGGAGTTCGTGTGTAGCATGCTCTGGATATTAATCTACACAGCAGTGCTGTCCAAGGCTTTGGCATTTGGGGTCAATTCATGTTTCTGCTTCTTCCTTCCAATGCAAAGAGCCATGATTTACACCTCTACACTCTATCAGTGGTGAAGTGTAGTGTGGTTTTCCTGGGCCTGCAGTTTCTAAGTTTTACTTCTTAGTGATGTTTTGGATCTGAAAGCCTGTTCTCACAGTTTGAGCATAAACATTGCCATTGTTTTTCTAAGGAATGTTTAATGTTTTGGATTCTTTCTGTGGGACAGACTTTCTTTGATGTCTCTTGGCTTTGGCCAATGTGGGTAAAGAGTTCTGTCACTCTCTGTACCAATGAGAGTGGCCTGTCCAAAAAGGTATAAAAGGGGTCAGTTGTTTGAATAAAGGGGGAGTCAGATCATGTTTTAGAGAGGAATTTGTGTTGTGTTGTTACTTGCCGCAGCGACAGTGAAGCTTAACTTCTCTTTGCATAAACCCCAGATTTTTTTGAATATATCACATTATATCCACAAAGAGTATATTTTTTTCCTCCTTGCTGACTGCAGAATTTGGGGTGGGCTAATGTGGTCAAGTTAAATGTTTAATGACATCTGTAGTGAATTTGTCATTAGCTCTTATTTGGTACCCTTAGGCAAAAACTAATTTGAAGCTTGAATTAGCTAGACTGCTTCTGGTTTACACAAAAATATTATATTATTTTTAAAAAAATTAATTGCCAGTCCCAAAGTATGACAGATGTTAGCTATTCCTAACAGTGCATGAGGTGTTGACAAGTTTAAAGAGAGAGAAAAAAAAAAAAAAAAAAAAAAAAAAGCACAAAAAAAGCTAGAACTGAGAAGGGGAAAACGACCAAAACAAACACCCCCCCAAACTTTGTTTGTTATTCCTGTCCTTGAAATGTACAGTGTAATCTTTTCTTTCTTATTAATTCCACTCTACATTGTCCTCTCTGCCGCTATGCAGGTTCCAACAAGGAAGGTGACCCCTAAGTATTCAAACCAAGTCTGGAGTAATATACTAATAAAAATTCATGTGGTGTTTAAAAAAAATGAAAAAGAAAAGCTCAAATCTTTGTTCAAGGCCCATTAAAATGTACAGACCCTTCTGCAATACTTTCATTAGCGAGCTCCTTGCTTGGAAAAGTCCTGCCTATTGAGTGATGAATCCCCATATTGATTGTCTTGTCTTCTCCAAAGGTAGAAGATAAAGATAATAATAATGATAATAATAATAATAGTAATATGGTGGAAAAATGATAGCAGACAAGTTTGATATGCAGTCTAGTATGAGATGCATTAGCTTTTGGCAAACTCTGACCTCACGTCATTTGTCCATTCAGTATCATTGAAGGGGTCTGTAACTCACACTACAAATAAATCAAAATGTTAGCAAAGGTCCATGTTAGTTTGCAATATAGTACCTGAGCCCTAAAGAGAACTCTTCTTATGCTGTCATGGAGAAGTGAAGGGCAACAAAAACCAGAGGTAAGTGCAAACTTTTGGACTAGAATAATTTATCATGCCTGAAAACCCTGGTGCAATGAATGATCCTTTCAAAGAGGACATTTACAATCCAGCAGATCTTTCCTCAGCTTTAGGGACTAAGGGAATAATGTTGCTTAGGAACAATCTGCGTATTTAAACACAGTTTTAAACAAAAATGTCATAATGCAGTTAATGAATTCCAAGCTCTGAATCTCTAATTTTTGTACTACTGTCTTGTCTAACGTCTGTCTTGGTTGGAAGTATATGAAAACATAAAAAAGCAAGATCTCAATCATTCCGACAATCTTTATTTCTATTTTACTGTCTCCCAGTCAAGATTTTCCAACTGATGCCATCCCTGTGTATTTTAAGTATCACACCTTTTTTCAAGGCTGTGTAAGTAATTGGGTAACTGAGCTGTCACCACTTGTTTCTGTCTCTACAACTCCAGAGTCTCTCAAGCTCTGGACAATAATAATTCCTGCCTTTGAATCCAGCAGCCTTGGGGCTTGTTCTTCCCTTTATGCAAAGTCAACAATGAGGAGCTGCTCAGTGAACTGCTGTGACTGCAGCTGGAGTGTTGGAAGGCTGAGAAATTCCTGCTTGGTCTGGTCTGGCTGGATGATAGACTCTGGGGATGCACAAAACCATGGGTGTGACTCTGGTGCAGCACCGTGGAACAACAGAACTGAGATCTTCTGAGTTGTGCATAAAAGGTCACAAAGAGACCTGTTCAGCAGCAAAATTGCAGGGGTTTTATTAAGGTTTGGGATCATTATCCCAGTGAAATCTGGAAGAGTCTACTCCTACCTCCCAGCACTGTGGATCTCTGGGTGCTGCTGCTCAAACAAGAGCAAGGTGGAATGGTGTAGGTAACACAAGTATTTGTCCCATAATATCATCCTCCTCAAAGAGGCTGTGCTTGATGAATTACAGCTGTTACTGAATTAAGCATCTTCTTAGGGATATTATGTCTGTGGCAGGTCTTTCCTGAATACTCAGTTCTGTTCCATGTCAGAATGGAGAAGGATCACTGCATCCATGAGGTGAGGGTTTAGTTTTCAGTTGGATTTTCCTGAATGCACAAATACTTTACCAACTCATTTCTTTTCTGTATTCTACTTAAGGTTTTCTAAACATGCAATATGCTTATTAAAAAAAAAGAAAAAGGAAGAAGGGAAATCTAGAAGATAAAGGGCTTAGAATCAGCTCAAAGAAAAACAGTCACTTGTGATAAATGTAAGGTAGCTGGTAATTGATCACAATATTGAAGAATTTTACTTCCATTAGCCTTATGGTTTCTTATTACACGCTTTCCAATCTTAAGTAAAACTTGATCCGTGTGAATCTTTTGTAAATAAGGTCAATCAAAGCTCCTTTGGAGATTACCAAGACGATGAAGATATTTTTTCTCCAAGCATTCTCTGCAGACTTACCCATAGATTTTTCTGGGAATTAAAATCTCTGGTTTTGGCAGTGATGATGGGGGGAAAACCAGAGTCTTTGGCTTTACCTGATGTAAAGGAAGTGCACAGGATAATCTGTTGAAATCTGTGTCATAAGGTGAACACAGGAGCACTTTGTAGGAGATGAATTTTTAGAGCTGTCCAGGCTTCAGTAAGTCCACGAATATGGGATCAGTATCAAAGTATGATTCACCTAAAATGCAGGCAGAAGTTTAGTTTTTGGATAGTGATTTTTTGTGTATATTTTTCTGCTTTTGTCTTATGAAAAAGATGAGTTTTGCATTTTCTATTGTCTTTGTGGCTGCATTTATGCTTCCTGCTGACAGACAGTAGAGGTTTCCAAACATCATACTTAGTGCTTATTGCTATTATCCATCAATACAGTGGCACACAATTCCAATTTTAATATAATTGAAGCAAATTAATTTTAATAACTAAAATCTGAACATTAGCATTAGTTGAAATGGGAATAAAATTGCTCCCATCTCGTGTTTAAATTACTGCTTCTTTTCATAAATTTTAAAACAGCTGACTCTGGATTCCTACCTGTGTTTTGGGGGAAAATTTATTACTGCTATTTTTTAACAAGGACTCATGCAGAATTGTGTAGGAGCTGTAGTTATGCAATAGATAAAGTGCAACAAAACAGGCTGAGTGCTGCACCAGGAGTCTACAGCAGAGAATATTACAGCATAATTGCCTAATACATAACTGGGCATCCCAGGGGGTGCAGCACATTATTAACCATATTTTCAAACTGTGCTAATGGAATGAATTGGAAAGAAAAAAATCAAGTTGTTGACTCATTGAAAAAAGTACATTTTATTTCAGGTTTTATGGAATTGCTTGTTTTATCATTCTTGCATAAAAATCTCAAAATGTTTAATGCAGGAATTATTTTGACCTTTGTTACAGCTTTTCTTGGTGGACTTGTTCTGCTGTTCTGGCTGGAAATTATTTTTTCCTTAGTGAAGCAGGGAAGTTCTTCTAATATTTTATAATGAAAAATGATAATCAAACCACTAAAAATGCTCCCCTACTTCTTTGATCCTTGCTGAATCTCAAGGCAGCCTGATGTCCATGTAGTCAGCAGTGAGAGAATTCTGAGACTTGTAACTTGTACAAAACTAAGGGAGTTCTCAGTTCACCTCCTAATTCCACCCCCCCCCCCAAAAAAAAAAAACCTAGAATTTTTTAACTCTTTTTTTAGATTTCATTTTCCCAATCCTGTGTCAATAAATGAACCCTCTGAGGATTTCAAAGCTCTGGGGAGCTCTGGTCCACATTTACAGGTTTGTAAACTGAGGGCTGAAAAAGCTGTGGCTTAATTGATCTGACTTTTCCTGCTTGGGCAAATGGGCTTGACAGAGCCAGTAACAGTTCCACTTTTGTTGTTATTCAACAAGATAAATGTTTCTGCACAGGTCTGCTTCTCCTGTGCTGTTTGGTATTTTACTTCTGTGCCATGCTCATGGCTCTGACCTGCAAGGCAAGTCTCTATCTGCAGCAAAAAGCTTTCTGTCCGGCTGCTTTTATTGATTTGGAAAGTTCCAGTGGGTGAGCATATTGGTAGAACTGCCCTTCTAGAAAACTGCATCTGGTGTATTTACTCTGTTATCATCCTCTCATGAGCTGGTTGATTAAGCAGGTGATACTCCAAACTTTTTATCTGCAGTCATGAGTTGTATAGTGCTTTGGGGGCTGTGTTTGGACTGTGACAATATCTTGCTCGGGCAGTAGACATTTCCACAGGCAGGACTTGATGTCCAAGGCTGAGGGACCCTGCTGAATATTAGTCTGTGCTATTGCAGTTTGGAGAGGTGCTTTACTGTTCCTGTCATTCAGTAATTTTCCTATAAATGACCTAATTGCTACTTATAAAACTGTGTGCAGTAAGCAAAAAATGCAAATCACTGTGGTTGATGCAGATTGACTCTTAATTTGAATTAATGCTTGAAAATAATGGTGTGTTTTATCTCTGCTCAACTTAACTGAGCCCTATTAAATTTTAATTTTTTACTTTCCTCTTTTCCTTGGGTGCAGAGGGTGCACAAACCTTAGTGAATGGTGGTAGACAGGATCATGTTGGAGCAGGTGATTTTGGAGGGAGGATTAAAGTTCTTGCATATGTGAACTGCTACTGCTGCATTAAAATTTAATGGTTGATGTGCACGGGTGCATGAAGGGAGTAGGCTGATTTCTTACTTTGGGATAGTGGATGCCATTAACTTTCTTCATGTTTATGAAAATTAACTATGAGGCGTGTGTTTTTAAGTTAATTTCTTTCTCTTTGCCTTGCCTTTGTGCTCAGGTTGAGGACTGGAAAGTGAGATTACGCAAATTGTTTAATTTAATTAGTAGTCTCATGGTAAATGTTCTGCAGAGCTTTAGTGACTGACCTGTGCCCTGACATTATTGAACTATAAAGCAAATACCCATGAGAAGAAGCAATGGTGAACTAGCAAATTTTATAGAAAAAGCTGAAAATTAAACTCTCATATAATTGTGTCTATGCAAATCCGTTTTACTAACTGAGAATCTGTAACTTGAGGAGGTGAAAAGCAGTTTATTTCCAACTCTTTGTTGAATTGACAGGGCGCTAGTTAATCCTTTCTTCCCATCTCAACCCGAAAGCCATCTTTCCCCCAAATTCTTGTGTGGCAGAGCTGTAATTCCCTGAGGGGGATGGAGGGAGGTTTCCAGCATGTATTACTGACTCTCTTAGAATCTCTTGGAATCACTATATATAAAATATAGGGAAAAACTCTGTGCATGGTGATGAGAATTTAAGCCATTTCAGTGTAATGCAAATTCATTACCAATCATTCCTTCCTTATTTTTAAAACATAAATTCTGTAAGTGGGGCATGAGACAAATCAATAGCACGATGGAGGGTTTAATGTGGAACAAAGTGGAATTATTTTCAGTAATTTACCTTTAGAGATCTATAATTAGCTAATAATATCTTTAATTTTATGAGAAGCTATTAGCAGCTTGTAGAGGAAATGTAAACTTCTTTAGATAAAGAATGCTACATATGTGAATATATGTTCTAGCTTCATGTCGTGAATATACGACTCTCAAAATGTTTCTAATGCTGTCATCTATCTAGATAAACCAAGCCATCTGCCACATTGATTATGAGAGAAAGCTGTGATAATTTAGTTTCCTAAAGAGAATAGACTAATGAATTTTCACCCATGTTGAACACTGGATGTTAGATCAGAAAATGTGTCCCTACTCATCACCATTTCATGAGTTGCATTTCTTAAACCCAGACTTGTTTTATTTTTGTCATGGTAGCTGTTGTTTTATATTTGGATTATGGTTGTTTGTTGGTTTTGTTTGTATGTTTTTGAGATTCTTCAGTACATCAGAGCTATTTTGTCATCCCTTTCAACTCCTGCCATGCTGGAGGTATCAGTTCTGATGGGTGGACTAAGGAAGAGTTTTGTATGTCTTAATGACACCTTGAATAATAGCAAAAAACATTGCAACATTGCTGCATAATATCTTAAAACATTTTATCAATTCTAATAACTTTCTTTGAAATCTAAATCTCTGAACCTCTATGTATGTCTTAAATTCCATTATGTGTGTGCTGTGATAGAGTTTAGACACTTTCCAGCTCGCCACAAAGTGATCTTACCTTCTTTCCTCAAAGTTTGGTTTCTGAAGACATCCTATTTTATTTAATTACGTCAACTTCTCCAGTGCATCATCAAAAAGCAAAATGTGTATTATAGCTTGAAAGCAGCACCCAATCCACTGATCCGTGCAGGAGTGAAACAGGGCTTTTGAACAGCTTTGACAAGAAGGTTCATTGAGGCAGCTTGGAATTATCAGGTCCCACCTTCATCTTTTTCTGAATTCTTCAAAGCAGCAGGAGTGTTGTTAAAATAATATATCTACTTTAAAGTAGGAGATTTTTAATTAAGTGACGTTTGCTGCCAAATATTGATATATTTGATGTGCAAAGCCAGGGCTTGTAGAACAGCTTGGTGTGATATTTCTGGCACCTATAGACCTTCCACCAAGCTGGACAGAACTCTACGAAGCCTGCAGGGCTTGGAGCCTGCCTCTGGTTAGGTTGTTAAAGGTAAATCCTTAAATCTATTAAGTCCAATGTGCTTCTGCTGAGACTGCTGATGCTGGAGGGTGAGTGGCACCAACTGGCACAGTGACCAAAATGAGCTGATTTCACATCAGTGCTTCTCTGAGTTGTTAATGGAAATACTGATATTTACCTCCAGGAGCTCCTGTGTCATTATAACACAACTGTTGGGTTTGGGGTTTTTTTTTTGAATGGCAAACATTGAGGTCAGCAGCTGGGGTACAACACAGGGCTGTTCTTTCTGAAGCTGACAGTCCAGATCTGGCCTAACAGCTGAACTTGAAAAGAAAACGCTGTCCAATTTTTAGGACCTCAGGCTCCAAAAATCAAATCATCCATGTGTGGGAATCACCCTGCACCAGACTGGGAGATTAGTTTGGCTCTTTCAGCTAGATTAGAGAGCCAGAGTTAACACAGCTCCCCAGCAGCAAACAGCTGAAGTAATGATCACAATTTACATTCAGGATGCTTGGGTCTTCAGGGAAAAGCAGGAAAGGAGAGGGGAAAACTGTCTAAGAGCAGGAACTGGTAGTTGTCTAGGCAAGCTTTAACTTCATATGGCTTATCACATTAATCCCTGTGACTCCTTGGACCTTCTGCCCTACCTAGAAGGTGGGCTTAATGTACTGAAGAGCCTTGGAGCAAAGTGGGCAGTACTCCCGGTACTACTGGTGTAAAACAACTCCCAGCAGAGCAAAGAGCTGGAGAGAAAACCATCTCCTCAACATGATGCAGTTGTATAGCCTCAAACAATACTTCTGGAGGATGCTGCAGAGTCACTGAATTAAAGCCCTTAAGCAAACCAGGTGGAAAATTATAAATTAGCTGAGCAGGCACATATATCTGAAAAATCAGTTTAAGTCCTAGAAGGCTCTTGCCAGCAGGACCACACTCTTAGACTTTTCAGATCCAATAGAAATGTTAAACACAAATGTATTTTTGAGTACTAATGTTAAATAAGAGTCCTCTGAACCAGTGACCTGAAGTATGCTAAATTATCCTTTGTCTCAATAAGGCGCAGTAGAAGTGTTCATAACTGGACAGCATAAATGGCAATGAGTTGATTACTGTCTCAGTCTCTTTGGAAGTGAAATTCTGCAAATCTTCACAGAGAAGGGCAAGATGCAATTAATCTGTGCTAATGTTTTGCATTAGCTCTTATCTGCACCACTGCTTGAAAGTATTTGTGCCTTTTGAGGAGGATATAATTCAAGGCATAAGGGAGATGGATGCTGGAGTTACAAGACCTCCCTTTCCTGTACCTATGTATGCTACAGTGACAAGTGTTTGCTCCCTCATTTGTTGGCAAATGCTGAACTATAGAAATCACTGCAATGGTTTATTAATCATTGGAAATCAGAGTTGCCCCAGGCAAGAGTTTATCAGAACTAAGAGCTCACTTGATCAAATTGAAATCCTGATATTTGTGTTTTCAAGGTTCCAGTAAGCTGCTCTTTCAATGGGGAGTTGTACACACATATAACACAAGCTAATGATTGTAGGGGATGGATTGGAAGACAAGGATTTCCAAGGACAGCATGGGGGAAGCACTCCACACCCATCAGAGTGCTCTGTGGGCACAGGACTCACCCCAGCCTCGGTGAGGATACAAACATGGCACATTCTGTCCTCATCCAAACACATGCCCAGTTAGGGCCTGACCTTACTTGTTAATTTTGCACCTTTCAGGGTGAATTCAACCTCAGCTTACCATGTTTATTAGTATGCAGGGAGAAAAGCTGACACTCCAGAGAGCCGGTATCTGAGGGTCATGATGCAAAAAAATGTCCCATTATGAAAGAAAACAGAGTAATGGAAAATTAAATATTCTGAGTTTCCATTCCTACATATCATATGAAGTGGCTGCAAAATTAAGGGTTTCCTTTGCAAGCCCTTGTGCACAAGAACCATTTTTGCTCATCTTCCTTACTCCTTGCAAAGGATCCTAATTTTTCAGTGTGTGACACCCTCTTTCATATGGCAGCTATATGATAGGTTGCTGAGGAACACTGGAATGGTTATCAAAGCCAAGAAATCAGCAGAGATGACACCTTCTGGTTCTGTGGACAGAAAGTCCTCACCCACATTTAATGGCAAAAGAAGAAAAGCAAATAAAAAAAAGTTTCACTAGTTTCTAACAGTGAGACTTCAGGTTCCAGGGGTAAAAAAAAATTTGTGTAAAGATGTAAAGTGAAAATACAATGAACTCCAGCAATGCAACAGGAATTCCATGATATAAGACAAGTACGAACTTGTACTTTTCTGTTTTGAATATTTTCATTTCCCACTTGCATTTCACACCCATTCCATATTAATTGCTAATATTTACTGACCTTGATCCTTCAGAAAGTAGCTTTAAAACGTGTCATAAACTCCCTGCAATTTCTGCTTGTAGCGATGTCCTGGGTTGATGCTGAATTTCCCCATTAGTCTGTTTAGCTCAGAAATAAGTTTTGCACCTTTAAAACTGCATCTGAGAGTGAAAGGCAAGAAAGAGAAGTGGTGGAAATGTCTGAGGTGGTTGTTTTTGAAATGTAAAGATAAGAGTTTTCAGCTTTACAACATACAGCCTGTGCTGTCTGCAGTTCAGCTTTCTGTTAGATTTGGATAGCTGAAGCAAAGAAGTTTTCTGGACTGTGGGCATTTCTTATTCTTGGAACGGTTCAAACCTGCTCTGGACTAAAATCCAGCAGAGCATTGGGAGCTCGCCCCTGTGTCCCCCAGGCCTGGCCTGTTCCTGGCATTTCCCGGTGCTGAGGGACTGACACAGACTGAGTGAGCTGAGCTGCATCCATGGCAGAGACTGGCTGGGTTCATCATCTCTTTGAAGCAGCGAGAGGTTTTGTTATTTAGTACTGTTCAATTTTTTTGTGCTGGGGAGTGCTTTGCCTGTTAAATAAACAATTTTTTCCCACTCGACCTGAGGAATTTTTTTTTCCTCAACCAGTTAAGGGAGGGGCCGCTTAAATTTGTTTTCTAGAGGAACCTCTTTGTAGGTTTTCTCTCAAATTTGCCCTAAACCAGGGCAAGTGATCTATTTGGCTCAGTGGTTATTCTCCATGAATTGAAGTGAACAGCTTTTTTTTTTTTTTTTTTTTTTTTTTTTTTTTTAATTTTTAACTGATTCAACCTTTCTTGTGGATCTCAGGATGGGTTAAAGTTGGAACTCCTTCAGCAAAGGAAGTGCAGTGTAGCCGGGTTGGCTCTGTGTCTGTCCCGGCTAGCCTTAGCTTCACAGGTAGAACAAAAGGTACAGTTCGGCAGACTGTACCTAGCTGATTCCGCAGGTTTTTGGCTAGTCTGTCAGGCTGCAGGCGACGATTGGCAGGAATCCAAAGAGGGAGACTCAGCTTGGAGTTAAGGAAAAGTTTTATTTATCCCATAGTCGGGAAACCTCAGCTCTGACAAAGCTCCAAGCAAAAGCCCCAGTCGTGCCGGGGTACAGCACCTTTTGAAGGGGGGAGGAATCAGGGGGAAGATTTGACCTATGACCAATGAGGGATAAACAGGGGATGGCTCTCTAACAAATTGACAAACTGTGCAACAAACTAGGAAACAGTAGGAGGGGGCGTCTGAAACTTTGTCCAATCCCTCTGTGAACTTGCAAGAACTTTCCAGACTGGGGGTGAGGCCACAGGGTATCAGACAGAGGTTTGGGAGTGAACTGGGAAGGATCAAACAAGGAAAAAACGGGGGGGGGCGGGGATGGGTGTATACAGAACAAACCATTTAACAATACAAAAATTTTAAAACTTGAAAAAGCACACTACCACAGTACAGTTATGGTAATGAGGAGCAGAGATGTGATGATGATGCAGTAGCCACACTGCAGGGCAGACACTGATTCCTGGAAGGCTTTTCTCAGAAGTTACTGAGGTGTTTTAAATTATAAACTACTGTGATGTGATGAGATGATACTGCACATATGAAAGGCTGGTCTACCTTTTTCTCTTTCAGTTGTTGGGGTAAAAGATGTGTGAATGATGAATGGTGAAAACTTTTGAAGAGCTTCTTTATTTTATAAACTTTTATTTCAAGGGAACAGCAATAGTTCTACAACAGGATCATCAGTAGGATATTCTTGGTGTGGCTGTGAGGGAGACAGGCTTTCCCTGCTTGTCTCCCTGTGTCTTTCCAATGCTGAGTGATATGCACAGTGATGCTGGGAGGGGACCACATCATTCCCTCTCCAGTCAGGAGCTTGCAGCACAACAGAACCTGCACTCTTCATGCCTCTCTCAACACCTTTACTTTATATCATCATTTAAAGCCAACTGAACAAATAAACAAATCTCTAAAAGGATCTCATTGTTCCATGCTGCCAACCTGGGATGATGCTGCGATCAACTTCAGCAGTGGCCTTGACATCCTACTGTGCATTAAATTTAGAGTGAAGGGAGAGGGGGGCAAGGAAAGCAGAGGCAGATGGAAAATCTCTCTTGCTCCAGTCTGTCCCCTTATATCTTGCCCAGTTTGTGATGCTTTGCCCCACCTTGAGCAGTCCTATTGAAGGGGCTCCGAGTGTTCATATTTTCCCTGTCCCAAACAGATCATGTTATATTCCTGTAGAAAAGTAAGGCATGTGTTCCTCACACTTCAAGCAGCTCAAGATGAATAGAAATCATGTTCACCAAGTCCTCTTTTATCACCTTATAAAATATTCCATGTGATTTTAATTTTTTAAGGGACAGAAAAAATATTTTTTATTATATTGGGTGAACTTTCAAGAAATAGTCACTGATCCATTAAATGCTTTCTGATTTTAGTGATTTTATATGGCCACTTCTATCTAAAATCCAAATCTTCTGTTTTATTCAACTTTGCAGGAACATACCATGGAATGGTTTGAGCTGGCTTGGAAGGGATGTTAAAACTAATCTTGTTTCAGCCCCTGCTGTGGGACTTCTGCTATCTCAAGTTGCCCCAAGTCCCATCCAACCTGGCCTTGGACACTCAGAGGGATGGGGCAGACACAGCTTCTCTGGGCACCCTGTGCCAGTCCTCCCCATTCCTCACAGGGCACAGTTCCTTCCCAATATCCCCTCTATCCCTGCCCTCTTGCACTGTGAAGCCACTCTCCCTTGTCTTGTCCCTCCATCCTGTCCCAAGTTCCTCTTCAGCTCTCCTGGAGCCCCTTTAGTCCCTGGAAGGGGCTCTGAGGTCTCCCTGGAGACTTCTCTTCTTCAGGTGAGCACCCCCAGCTCTCCCGGCCTGGCTCCACAGTGGAGGAGCTCACCCTTGGAACATCTTCCTGAAGATTAATGATCATAAAAATGTAGCATTCACATCTCACTTCTCACATCTCACTTCTCTTCTAATTTATTGTGAGACACCTGGAATTACTACAGACATTCTGAAATACCTGATCCTGAAAGGATACCTGAGAACCTGTGTCAAGGGAATTTTGACTTTTCTTTGGAATTTGGCAAAGTTGCTTGGCATAAAATAATTTTAAAAAAATCTAGTCCATCCTATTGGAATAACCCTTTTTCTTTTTTGTTTATACATAAACAGGCAAAAGACTCTGAACAATGGCTGAGCATGATACATTTTTTTTCAAGAGATCTCGAATGCCTGCAGCAATACTTGACTCCAGCACAAATTCTGTGTGTTCACTCCTGAAAATTAGCCTCTTTGTACAATCTGGGTCTCAAAGGTAAAACCACACTGTACCATAAGCTGTGAGTGTAACAATATGCTTGGGTTTTTGTAAAGAAATTCACAATTAAAAAAAAAAAAAAAAAAAAAAAAAGGAATTTTTAAAAACTGGTTTTGATTCTCTTGCTCTTTTCTATCCTAATAGAAATGGAGTAAAAAATTCATTGCTCTTGTGTTTTAATTGAGAATAAGAAAGCATTCTAGCTGCCTCATGCAGGAACTGGGAAATGGACAGTTCTTTTCTTTTTCAGGCACTTGTTAATGTTTAAGAATGAAAGAATAGGGAAGAAAAAAAAATCAAGCCTCATGACAGATCCCACAGACCTCACATAAATAAATGTTTTGATTTTTCATCTGTCCCACACACATTTTTCTGAAGTCTCTCAACTTCCCTGTAAGCAACTTGCATTTGTTTAAGTGTCTCCTACTTAGATGGAAGAAGTTAGTTTCCCCAGAGATGTTATTGAGTGCATTCACAATTACATTTTTGCAGTGAAAAGTCTCTCCTCTGCGCATATGTAGGGGAAGCACATCTGTTCAGGAGGAAATATTGATTGGAAAGCAACATTTACCCTCTGAGTGTTGTTACCTCTGAAATTCCCATCAGGAATCCAGCGCTGGAAGCTGTTGGATGGCAGCAGTGCCTTTCTGGCATGATCATTCTCTGAAGGTCATGTTTGTATCGCATTTTCAATAGGGCAGGGTGAGAGGGTCAAATCAATGAGTGTTTCAGCTCTCTCCTGGTTTATCTGTGTATGTTACAGATCCTTATCTCCTCTGAGAATTTCTGTCTTATCGATTGGGGATTTGGTGTCTGTGTGCATAAAGTGCAAATGCCTCTCATTAACTCATAATTGCATACTTTGGGTGCTTACATTTGTTCTAAACCTAAGGAGATGTTTTAGGAGAGAATTTGATGCTTCCTTCAGTCATTCAAGCTGTATAAACGTGACAATCCCATGACTGGAGGAGATCAGACTGTAACTTTGCTAAGAACACAAAGTTGGGAATGAACTAAATAACCCACTGTCCATGTGTGGTGTCTTATGGATGGCGTACAATTATTCTTAAAATGGTAGAAATCAATAATTTTATGAAACCTAGCACACTGATAGCAAATAGTAATTACTGCTAAAATAGAGTAATAGTGGCATTTGGGTGAGCTTTGATGGTGTTCTCAATATATGATTTGGTATCTACTAGTCTTTCTCATGGTAAAGGTAATGGCTTTTTAATAGTAATCTGTAAACTAAATGAATTGAACATTCCAGTGGAGATCTAGAATGAATGGGAATTCCTATTATTCTGATTGGTTTGTTAATTGCTTGATAGTTGCATTAAACTGAGTAGAAAAAATGGATAGTGTTCAAAAGAATAAGCTGAAAGTAGTCTTCCAACTCCAAGATAGCATGTTAATTTAGGTTTTACAGGATTTCTCATTTAAATAATTATCTGTGCTAAATTTTACTGTCTGACATTTCATAAAATCAAAGTAATGAGCTTAATATAGAGAACATATTTGAAACATGTTTGTTGGAGCTGGCTGGAAATTTCAACAAATGTTTTTGATCAAAAATAGCAATTTCATAAAATACACAATGTTTTCAGAAAGTCCAAGTCCAGTTTTTAGCAGAGTGAAGTTAAAATAATACCTTCAGAATTTCTGTCTTGTTATGGTTATTAAGATAAACGAAGAAACTGTTCAGATGACTTCTTAATTCCAATTCAGGCTTTTCATACTGATTTGAATTTTGAAATGACTGGATTTCCTGTGGAACACAGCTTTGATTTTATGACAAAGTCTAGCCTTACTAATCAAAATAGTGCAATATTTCATTTTTCTCTTGGGTGAAATAAACTGTCAGTTTGACTCAAATTGAAGAATTTGAATTTTGCTTCTGGTCTCAGGTCTTCTTTTTTCCTGATGTTCCTCCTTACAGTAGAACAGTCCAGATTTCATGTTCAAGCACACTCAGCTTTGCAAAGTTTGGGTTTGGACTGTGCTTGAGAACTATTTAAATATTTCTATGTTCTTGTTGACAGCTGGATGATCCCAAACCTGTGTGAAAGATTTTGCACTCACCTGCCATGAATGGATCCAGATTAGGCAGACACACGAGCTGATTTTGCTGTTCCTAATTTACAAGAAATGCTGTTGCATCTGTGTTCCAGCATCATTCAAATTCTTTATTTGTTGCTTTGATGGTAGTGCCTACATATTACGGCATGTAATGGGTGAAAAAAGGTAATGCACATTCCTGTCCCTGCAGGAGCCATCATTTTTCTTTCTCCCTCCCCTGTGAACTTGCAGCCATCAAGATGGGACTGGGAGCTCTTAGGTTTTGTACCTGAGCAGTGAGAGCTGAGTTGTTCCATGACAGCTGCAGTCTTGCACAAATAAAACAAGTAATGTAAGTTGATAAACTTTCTCTTTTAAACTGAATTTCCTAATAGCTTTTAGTTTCTTTAATTGCTTGACATGGTTACAAGGACAGCTTTAGTATAAATATTATGAATGAAACATGAGACTCTTATTTCAGTAGTGTCTTCAAATGCACTTAGAGTTTCCTTCTAGTAGAATGATTGATGGAATGTCTTGTTGAGAACTGGACTGACAACAGAAATTGTAGTTCAGAAGAAATAGCGTCGATTTTAAAAGCATTTAGCTCTTTTTGTGTTGCTAGAAAGAGTTGAGCACATTTTAAATGTCTTTAAAATCCTCTTGAGTAACAGCTGACACATAGTGTCACTTGTAGACAGTAGGGCAGCTCCCTATGTTGAAAATTTTTCCTTTAGTATTCCCTTATCCTATTGTCCTTTCCATAAAAATGTGCTGTTTATTGCAAAGATTTTGCTGGGTGATTGAAGCAATTTCTTGGTAAGAAACCTGTAGCTACCTCTAAGTACTATGCAAGAACAAGGAAGAAATTATTATGCTTAAAAAAATTGAAAAATAAAATCACTTGTCCCTTAAGTACCCCTTATAATCTCTGCACTGGAGCGGGAATAGTCTGGAATTGAAGTAAATAAGTAACATCAATAGTTTGAAGAGAAGACAAATTTATGGAATTTTTTTTTCCAAAGTGACTAGGGATTGAAGCTTCAATTCCAAAAGTTCTCTGCTGAGAAAACTTAGGAGGACGTTCCTAGACTGTATGTGGCTATACAGAAGAGATTCTCAATAGTCAACATTAAAAGACCTGGCCAAGGTTCACAGTCTTTAAATGTGCCACTGTAATACCAGAGACAATTTATCTTCTGAATCTTATTTAGTAGAGTGTGGCCTTATCCAATGGATGGAGATCATAGGAGATCCTATGATGGATAATCATCTTACAGGATTTGGTGGAGAGATTCTGTATGAAAATTCCAGCTCCTGCATCCCCTCCCCCATTGATAAGATCTTTTTAGATGATATTTGCTTTTCTATGGAAAATATTTTCCTTAGGCAGAAATTTTATTCCAACAGCACCTTGCTCTTAAAATCTGAATCTTACATGATCCATTCATTCATATTTGACCAGGGATTATAAAAGCTGTATGCACATGTTTTTCTACTGGAAATAAGAAGCGTGACTGTGACTACTAGCCTGGGGGCCCAGTTAGCCTTGTCCCCCAGCTGCATAGCTAGGTGCAGCTGTTTTCAGGCTGCAATCAGTCCTTGAATGGTAGAAAGCAGAGATGCTTTCTGCTCTAGGCTCCTGACCCCCCCCAGAGTCGAGCTTTGAAATAAAGGTCCCAAAAGGCACATTTGCAGAGATGTTTATTCTTCTCAAGGGGGTGCAAAAGAGGAGGCAGGACCCCAAAGCCCAAGCTTTTAACCTGAGTCATCCTGGGAATGTTACCACTGAGGGGACAGGTACAATGTGACAGGGAATGGCTACCCAGGGACCAAACCCATGGGGGGTGGGGGTTAACAGGAATAGACCACTTGTAAAAAAACAAATTTAACATCCACCATCACATGTGACAATAGGATAATTATATTTTTAAACATTCCTGCATATGCGTTAAGCCATGCATTCAAGTTTAAATACTGATGTGCACATTTTTGTCTGTATGTGAATGTCCCTGAACACTTCAAAAACATTTAAAACCCCAAACATTGGTCTGGGTTTTTTTAACAGATTTCTGTTCTATGCTAATGCAAAGCTTTGAAAAATCAATGTTGCAAGAATTATCATTGCTGGCTTTAAGGTACTCAGGAAGCAAATGTAGTATCCTATAGATATAGATCCTATCAGTCATAGCAGCCAGACTTAAATAGGGTGAGCGATATTCTATTTCACATTCCCTATTCTTAAAGTGAAAATTAAACTAAGGAACAGCCAGTCAGTAGACTACATAAACTTTATAGGCAAAGTCATGGGGCTTTTAACTTGTCAAAAAATTTCATATGCCATATGTAGTCTAATTCAACAGTTTCAGTGAGATGAGAGTATGGTATCATGTTTGATACTTTTTACAAAACATAATGGTTCTCTTTTAATGTTTTCATTATCACATTCTGTAGCATTTATATAGTAATTATTTTATTTATGTTTATAAGTCCAAAGTCCCAACAAGAATCCTTCCAGATGAAAATTGGAAATGTAAAAATGACACTCGGTGCTGTGTTCTTTTTGAGATGGCACCTGTACCTCTCCCTTCATTTTGCATTTTCCTTACAATTTCCAGGCCTTCATTTAAAAATAACTTTTTTCTTCTTTCCTGCCAGGAAGTTCTCAGCTATGCTTGTGTAAATTTGTGCTGACACATGTTAATTCAACCTTGCTGAGAATTGTCTACTTTTAAATTGCAGTGGCAGCAAATCCATAAACTTTAGAATTTACTGAGGGTCGCTTCAGTATTAAGATGCATTAGCACAGCTGTGGCAAACACTGATCCTGCAAATGGCCACATTCAGGCTGGAGCTCTGGAGCAAGGACCAGGTTCTTGTGAGAACAGAGCCTGGGCATTACCCCTCCTAAAATATCAACATATTTATTCAAAGAGAGTAAAGATCTGCTGCTCATTGAAGCTTTATTCAGCTGTCAGGTCAGATATGAGCCATGGTGAAAGGTATGGGGTCAGTTTTGGAAGTGTGGGATAAGTTACTTAGCACCTTGTGCTAGCCTTGGTGTCTCTGGTCCTGTAAGAAGTGGTTCTGGTCATGTGTAAGGTCAAAAAAAGCCCTTGTGAGGAGTGGTAATGTCCACAATGAGCATAAAAATGTGTGGATGGTCACACAGATGAACAAATCTCACAAGCTGACCTCTTGACTGCCCAGAGGTGCAAAGAAAACAGTTTTTAATAGCTGGTGAATGAAGCTTTTAACCTAAGCACAACCAAACCCTGTTTTATTTTTTGTGTCTCCTGGGCTGGGGGAGGTTGTATACAGAGAACTAAATCTCCCTCAGACTGAAGAAAGATGTCCAGATTCCTTGAGTGATGTGGAATAAGAAAGGAAGAACTAAGAAAGGAAGTGAAGCCCTGCTGTCACTTGTTTTGGAGGTGATTTTTGTCTGTGGCTGCTGTACAGAGCCAGGCTTGGAAAGTCTTAGGAAAATCCTGTGTCCAGGAAGATGTACAAGAGGTGGACATGTGCATAGGTCTGTTTACAGGAAGGGTTATGCCCTGTGCTTTCAAAGAAAAAAAAACAAACCACCTTTTATTTCTTGCACATTATGTATAGTTTTCCTCATGCAGTATTTCTTTGTGTAACAGTTTCGTTTATCAAGCAGAAATATAATATTCTTTTCCTCATTCATCCCTCGGCCTCAGAAGAGCTTTTTATGTCCTTTAAGAGTCTGTCACAGATTTTCACCAGTGATGCTGAAACAAAGGCTAAATGTTTAGAGCAAGTAATACTTGAATTTGTCCTTCAGCCTTTCTGGGGAAAAAAATAAGTGTTCACCTTATGCCCTCATTTGCTATCCTCAGAGGAAAAAAACCAGTATTTTTTCCTCAGTGGTAATGGTCCAGCCAGGGTAATGTCGTTTAACACCAATGGATGTCAACATCACAGAGCATTTACTAATTTTGTCAAGATTAATATAATCCTTGGCACTTGGTCGTAAATCATTGGTGACAGCTCATGGCAAAATGGGAAATATCACGGGGAGCAATGACACTTGCTCCAGCTTTCCCTTCAGCAATAGCACTTCTGATATATTTATCTTAATTAGCAGCAGCAGGAGGAAAAAGAAGAAATAGAGACAGAGAGAAACTCAATTGAGTTTGAGCGAGATCATAATTAAGAAAGCAGTCGCTGTACAATTCCAAATGTAGATTTCTGACAATGAGAAAGAAAGGCAGTTCACTTACATGAAAAGCAGAAATGTAATGAAGTTTAATAAAATATTCATCATAATTTTTCCTTTTCTAAGCATCAACTCTAAATGCCATCCCTGTGTAACTCATTCAGAAAAGCTCACGTACCTTTATAGTAAAATCTTCCTATTGATGGAAAATAATAAGAAAAGTAGCATCACTGCTGAGAGATGAAAGATGAATCATTCAAGTTCTTCAAGGAAATGCTTTTAAAAATTAAAATTAGATGAGTGGAAAGAAATATAAAATCTCTTTTTCCTGCTTCTTTGATTATTACCCTGTTTTCTGGGTGGTTGCAATGTCTTTACCTCCAGTAAATACCAGAGCAATATGCTGAGTAACTCAGCAACACCAGTCTGGGTACCCCTAGTTTTACGCTTCTGGAAATGAAAGACTCAAGTATTCATTTTTTATTAGTAATGCGCCCTTTATAATCTACCAGCTTATCACTAATGTTTATAAAGAGCTATAAAATTTATAAACATCTGCATTTTTATTTAAATTAAACCCACGAAATCTGCTGCTTCTGAATGTTTTATTTTTCTCTTCAACAACTCTACGTGAATTTTGCTCATAAATTAGTCTTCTCTAATGGCTGATGTTGTTTTATGGGTTTTTGTAAACCCCATTAAATTTATGGAACAGCACGAAAACTGTTGGAAATAGTGAAAAAGGTACTGGAGAGACTGGGACTTAATGAACATTTATAGAGGAGGAAATTCTGTTCCAAATTACTGGGAAAAAAGCATGGTTTGGGCCTCTATAGAGACAAGAGTGGAAAAACTCCAGTAGTTCAAGACAAATTGATAAAATTGTTGGGAAAAGCAACTGCAAAAGGACTTCACAATAACAATGGCCTTAAAATATCTTCTTTCATCTATTTTTTTTAATTGCTTATTCTGACAAATGCCAACACAAAATTAGTACAGTTTCTTTTTAGGGGCTCTTACTAGACTAAGGGAACTGTATGCACAAAAAAACACATTTTGTGGGCTGGAGGGGCAGGTTCCCTGTATCACATGATAATTATGCGGCCAAAATATGAAAAATTCTGCACTCTATAAGAAAACTGGAGTCAGCTGAAGGCCAGATGAGTGTGCAGCAGTGCTACTCATTCCAATATCTCTGCTCCCTACCTAACTGGATTGCTCCTGGGATGAAAGCAACATTAAAGTCATCCTTTTCCCCTACTGTCAGCTGCATCAGGTGCAGCTCCTCCTTATTGACAAGTATCTAATAAGCTCAGATCTGCTCACTGCTATCTTTTTGGAGGTACTCTGCTTCTATTGAAGGCCATTTGGTCCAGAAGATAGATTTCTCCTTCTGTCGCATTCTTAGGAAACAACCTGTCCAGCTTTACCTTGGAAGGTAGATATTCTTTGTTACAGTCACAATAATCTTTGTGAAAACCAGTCTTTCTCTGGGGGGAAAAAAAACCAACCAAACAAACCAGAGTGTATTTGAGAATTAAATGTTGAACAGTAGAAGTTAACTATTACTGATTAATGAACTGTGGTTATTTAAAAACTCCCAATAAAATCATCCACAAAAAAAGGAGGAAAATCCCAAAGCTTGCAGAAATATTTGGTTGCTCTGTTCTGACAGCTGGTTTTCCCAATCTTCAGTTTGTGTGAGCAAAGGAAAACTCCAGGCTCAAACTATCCTAAATGCTTCTTGAATTGAGCAGTATATTTTAGGTGTTAGATTCAAGATCTCAGTTGTTTGTAACACCCTGACTAGTGGTTTCACTTGGTGGGTGTGAGCAGACAAACATTTTGAGCAAGCAGCTCAATCTTCCTTCAAGTGATATCAGACTGAATTTGGCTACCTTGCTGAAAATGTGTCTGCGGGTAATCCAGACAAGCTGTATTGTGACTCATTCTTAATTCCTCAGGAGGGATTTTCAGCAGGTGCTCTGGACAGCCCTCACCTGTTGTAAGTGAGGGTGAATATGGAGCTGGATGCCACCAACAGGAGTTTAGAATGTAGGTTTCAGCCATTTCTGGAGCTCTGGTTCCTTTCAGACAAGTTGTTTCATGAACTGATAACTTAAATGTCAGAATTCCAATCCAGCAAAATATGTGTTCTAGTGATGAGAAGATCCTGAGCCCATTGGTGTCTTGGGGAGTTTGGATGTCTTGACTAACTCTGCAGGTAGCAGCATGTGGAGAGGAAATGCGGGGCCCTGCTGCTTTTCTTGGCTGCATTTTCCACAGTTATTGGCAAATCCTGTATGTGTCCCTGGGCAGGGCTGTTTCCAGCTGCAGGCAAGGTATTCTTGGTCCATCCCTGGTGTGTTGCACCCGCTATGCAGGTTGGGAAGGTTGTTCTGTACCTGCCCATCCATAAAGCAGAGGTGTCTGTGCCCTGCACCTTTGGAATGTATTAGAATGATACCCCACCTCAGTGTGTAACTGTGGTTAGAAATACTGAGCAGATGTAAAAGGAAAGGGTATATGTTTTTGTGTATCCTTCCTGAAATAGTTTTAATTTTCCAGTCTGGCACTTTTTTTGGCATTTCCTCTGAGGGACATCTTTCCTTTCTCATTAGACTCCAGATAAACGTTCTCCTTCCACTGAGCCAAGTGACTTTGTTACATCTCAGTTAGAGATTAATGCACAAAGAATGTTCTGCCATCTAGCAATTAGTTCGATGAAAAAATTGAAACCTTCAAGACTTGTGACAGGACTTAAATTTTTAGGGGCTTTATCTCAGTCTTAGACTCAAATAAGCTCACATAACCTAATAGCTATGATTAAAATCTACTTTTTATTAGAATGTGCTCCCGTTAATCACTGTAATTTTCTTTCTGTCCTGTTTCTCACTTTGGGCTCTTTTTTTTTCTCTTTATATGAGATCTGAACACCTGTTCAGGCCTTCATTGGTAATATTAATGTTTTTCCTATAAAATGGTAATGAAGTCTTTATTTGAATTCTGCAAATATGTAAAAGACAACAACTAACTTGTGTATGTGTGTGTGTTTTCTGTGATAAAAATATTTCCTCTCCTTTTTGGACATTTTATATCTTGGTTTCCTGTATTTGGTGCAATGAGTGATGCAATTTCATTTGCCTGCAAGAGGATTCTTCTACAAACACACACTAATCCAGAAATAGCTACAGGACTTGATGAGTCAAAAATAACTGATGTGACACAAAAAATATTAGAAAGAGCCTTTAACATGTGAAATTTGATGATTAAATTCAAATTGTTTGAAAATATTTGTGATTTTTGAGAGCAGCAGAAAAGCAGCAAAACTGCTCTTATGTATTAAAAATATACATTCAGGGTGTCACAAGTAATGGTTTTTCAGGTCAAAGAAGGACTGGTCAAAAATGTGCTCTCCAAAAAAGAGAAGTGCTGGGAAGTTGCTGCAGTAAAATTGATTTAATGGCTTAAATCATGTTTTGGTGCAGCTGATACGATCATCCCAAATTATTTCTTATTATGATATATTTTATTTTATATAACTGAATCCCCCATATGTCAGGTACAGCTGAGCCCATATCTTAGGTGACCATTTAAAATGGTCGGAAGATGCTGCCCTCTGTGTTCCCAGCAAAGTCTGGGTCTGGCTCATCAACATTTACCTTTTCAAACACCAAATCTGACACAATAGTAATGAACTGAACCATTGCCTGCTGTTATTGCATTAACATCTCAATTTACTTTATATTATTTCATTCTCTAACAGTTTTCTTATTTCTGAAACTACCATGGTTTAGCTTAAATCTCTTAATTTGGTTTTGTTTTAATGTGTAGTGTGATACTTGATTTTAATTTCTTGGTGAAACCTCAGTATTTCTAGCTGTAAGATTATTACAGTGTTTCAAGAATAACAAAAAATTGATGCCATATTTCAGTATTATTTACTGTAACATTAATGAGAAACTTGAGTGCTTTCACACTCACTGAGATCCTAATTTAGGCTAAACACTGGAAAGCGTGTAGGATTACATGACAGTTCTTCACAGTTATGGGTCCACTAATCCTGGCCCCACTTAAAATATTTAGGTTTCTGTTTTCCTTCAAGACAAGCACTTGGAGGATTTCTTCTGTGAAGCATTTCTGGCTCTGAACTGGAGTTGCTGTGAAAGAGGAGATGCTTTATGCCACAATAATATTCTGGATAAGGGGCTTGCTATGGAAGAAGTTGAACTCTGTCAAATAGGAGATCACAGAATCATGGAATGGTTTGGGTTTGGAGGGACCTTGAAGTTCACCCAGTTTCAGTCCCTGTCATGGACTGGGACACCTTCCACTATCCCAGGTTGCTCCAGCCTGGCCTTGTCCACTTCCAGGGATGAGGAGTCCAAACCTCTGTGGCTAACCTGTTCCAGGGCCCCACCATCCTTACATCCTTAAAGAATTTCTTATTGCACATAATCTAAATGTAATCTCTTGCACCTTACAGCCATTCCCTTTTGTCCTATCACTGCTTGCTGTCAGGACCCAGGACATTCCTCTGACTGTCCTGAAAAATTTATAAGTCACAAGAATTTAAGTAGAGTGATAGTTAACATATCACAGGGTGAAAAAGTAGAATTGTGGGGTTTCAGGATGTGAGTTCAAGGGACAAAGATGGAGGAATCAGGGTGTGTCCCTGCCCTTCTTCTTTGTCTTTTGCCCTCCGTCTTCTGCTGTGATGGTGGCACTTTTTAATTGGTTTAGATTAGAGGCACATTGTTCAACATAGTTGATAAGTATTGGAGAAGTATTGTAAATAAAACATATGTAGTTTTTGGTATAAAAGATAACATCGCCCAAGGGAGTCAGGAGTTTGCCTGATTCTGACCTGCAAGAAAGACCTCAGCAGGCCAGAGCCACAATGTACAAGATAACAAGAAAATAAACAACCCTGAGAAACGAGAACAGAGAGATCTCGGCTTGTTCTTCTGATGCTGGGCTGGGGAAAACAGAGACTTTAAACAATCTTGGGACATCACAGCAAAACAAAAATCCGAGACTTGCCCATGCAGAAATTCCTTGCAAAAGGAGATATGGACAGCAGTGCATCCCATATAGTCACAAATACTGACAAGTTCTTTGTAATGATGTTTGTTATCTGCTGTTGGTTCCACATTTCAGGTTTCTCTGTGCAGTACAGGGTGTGGAGAACTTTGTGTGCACCTAAGTACAAAGGCATTACTCCTGATTACAGCTGGTGGCTCTGCCCTGTGTAATTTCATCTTTATTCCTTGGTTTTTCTGTAGTTAATCAGCAAAAAAAATATAATCTGATTTGAAGAAGAGGTGGAGGTAGAAAAATTAGTCTGGCTTTTGTAAAGTAAATGTGGGTTGTGTGCCAGCCCTTGGTGCTGTTGCCTGTGGAGAAGCCCCATGAGTACTGTGCTCAAAGTCTCAGGTGGATAGGTCCCTGGGTCCTGTGCTGGTCCTTTGCACAGGGATGATTTTTTCTTTTGGCTTGTAAAGGGGCTACAATAGCTGCTACAAATGTATTTTTATTCATCTTCTGGTATCTTCATGCCTCGCAGGTACTCTGTGGGGAGCATCCCACACTGTTTGCTCTGAGAAGTGGAAGGTTTTGTGCATATTTTAGGTTAATTATGAAATCTCAGATGTCACCTCCTCAGCCTATTTCCATAATTACTTATATGGAACAAATCGGGCAGTCATGATGGAAATGAAAAAAAAAAAAAAAAAAAAAAAAAAAAAAAAAAAAAAAAAAAAGTAGAGTTATTAAAATAAAGTTGAATTAAATTAAATTACATTAAATTAAAATATCACACACTCCCTTCCCCCCCGCCACACCCCTGCCTTCCAAAAATGTGGGCCTGATCCATTGCTTATGGAAATCCATACAAAACTCTTAGTTCTGTGTGTTTAAGCTCATTCCAGAAGTCATGATTTCAACTTGTATGCAATAAGAGTGTGTTTTTCCAGTGTACTCTTATTAGCTATGGTCTTCACAGCATTCTTAACTTATCTGTAGTTCTGATCTACTGAACCCCTCACAGTCAAGTTATTTGATTTGTCTGGGGTTTTTTATTTCTAAGACACACTTTCCTGGACTTTAATATTTAAATAGTCATTCTCAGCTCTCTGAAATGCCCATTCCTACACTCCTTGCTTCTTCCCGGTTCATTTATCCTTTCATGGGGGCTGAACTCTTGGATTTCTTGTGATTTGGGGCAAATTTCCCAGGAGCTCTGTGACTAATCCCAGTCTTCCCAGGGTGTTTATTGCTTTGGTGTCTGGTGGCAGCTGAAAAGCAGACACAAGATTTTCAAAGTGAACTTAGTGGACAATATCTGCCTCAGCCCCCTCTCCTACCTTTCATTTCAGGATGTTTTGGGGTTTGTTTTCATTCAACCGTCATCCAGTCCTATGACTTGGAGAACAAAACCAGGTGGGTTTATTTTTGTTGACGGGATGAGTAGTACATAGCAAATGTCTTCATTTTGGCCTCTCTTTGAAGTCATTGCTGTTACAGAAATTAATTCTCATTAGTGCAAAAAATTGCCTTAATCACATTGCATTTCTTCCTGAGAAGGTGACTGAGCAGATATCATTCAATTATTGTCATTGCCCTGTAAGGGCAAATGTTTTTATTGCCTTATCTCACCTAAACTTAGGAGTTGATAGTCTTGTTTATTACATATTTCACAAATATATTTATAGTTTCCTCCAGCTCTGGCTTCCTTCATATAAGGCACTTCTCTGCAGGGAGTGAAAAAAATGCTTCTAAGGCTGTAATGTTCATCTTTCTCTGACATGCTTGGTTGTGATATATTAATTATTTTCAAATAACATTCATTAGAACGGTGCTCATTCCTTCAAGATTTAAGAATCAATGTCAGAGAAAATGAAAGCCCTTGTTTCAAATTCTCTTTCTGATTATCTCCTGTCTAATTGACTTTTGCTCTTTTCCAGTCACATTTTAATTTCCTTATGTGGATATATAAGGTGGTCTTTCTATTTTTCTTTCCTTTTGCCTGGCTTTGCATTTTTGGCCTAATATTTTCTCACTCTGATTAATTTTCATCACATACTAAGGGCTGTGCATAATGAAGACCCTATGGACTACATATGGAAATGTCCCAGTCAAGGTGGGCTTTGCTTTTTTGGGAAATGCTCAAACATCAGCTAGGACAGAGGCAGTTCAAGGTTATTTTCCAGTTTTCATATTTCACAGGCATTACGTACATTGCTGGAGTCTGGAGACAGACATCCTGTCATTTTTGAGCAATCTTTATGACAGACCATTTTTAATTTGGTATAATTTTTAATTATATATAGACATATATGTGTATATATACATACACATACATACATACATATACACACACACACACACACACACACACAGAGACACACACACACATATATATATATATATATATATATATGTATATATGTATGTATTATATAATTCTAGATGTTTTTACCAGTTTCAGTTATAATACCCAGAGAACTTCAGCTCCCTGGTGAGGAGGAGCACTTGAATGAAAGTGTTTCATTAACCGTGAGGCTACCAAGACATAGTTTAGTTATATTAAAACTTTATGAGGTCTGCACTGGCAAGAATTTGATTAGCCACTGCCACTTAACAGACTGTCTCACAAAATTTTATCCTGTTTTTTGGTGTGTTAACAGCCTGATAGACATTCTGAATTACTGCATGTTTTGATGACCAAAACCAAAAAAATCCAAACAAAACCTGCAACCCAAAACCATAACAGCTTCGTAGACACATCTGATAAGCTGAACTGTTTTAATTACCTTTGTCATCAGTATGTTTGTATGATTGTAAGGGAAGGAAAACACATTTTGAGGGTGGAGCTGACAAAGACCTGAACTGGGCACTTTGTTCCCTTTGCCACCGGAGAGTAGGAAACTTCTCTCATTCCTCATGGGATAGTCTACTGCATCACCTGTTATAGTTTTTTTTCTGACTTATGATCAAATGGAACTTTTAAAAAACAATCCTTGACCCATCTGAAAATGTGATAAGGAGGAAGATATTTGTTAAGATTGCAGAGAATTTACCATATTACAGTAAAAGCACAAGAAAAGCAAGAGAAAAGGCTGTGTTGGAGAATGACTTAAGTCTCTCTTGTTGGTAAATATTGGCTTCATAAAGTACAGTGCAGGGTGTAGCATCTCCCTGGAAGATATTTTTAATACTTTCCTCAACATGAAAAGAAGCTTTTGTGTTCCACAATACATCAAGTTTATGTTTGCCAGAAGACTTTATTAACTTATTAAATCAGCAAGATGAAGTAGCCACTTTGTTCTATTTAATTTAAAACAATAAAACTAAATAATAGAAATGTGGCTTCATAATGTAGTCTTGGGTTAGATAAGAAAGCTTTTTATTCAATATTAGAATTTCTTTCAGTGGTATTTTAGTTTTGTTTCCTTCTATATGTTTAAGTAGTGACACTACAAAATTGTCTGTATATTTGAGAGCCTGTGCCATATAATTAAAAGTGAAACACTTTTGCTGATGCAAATAATGAGGGTATGAATTTAAATGCAAACAGGTTTGGAAATTGAGATTTACTTAGAAAATAAAGGATAAAGACACCAAAAAACCCCAACCAAAACTGCATGTGTCCTATGTGGAGGTGAGAAGGATAACCCACCTTCCCAACCATAATTTCTGTATTGGGCTGATGTAGCCCATGTTGAGGAAATGTAAACTTATGGATAGAAATTCACAAATTTAATGCAATACAGAATTGTCTATTGAGCATGTCCCCATAGCAGAATTCTAGGAATAGGATGTGATGGATTTTGAAACTGAGGATTTAAAAATCTGTCTGAGCAGGGCTACTCATTTTCAGGTTACTTCAATTGCCCATTTCTTGCACCTACACAAAATTTCTCCTTTCTTGACCTTGTGTTACCCCAGCTCCTGTTGGGGGTAACCTGGTCTGGGGTTGTTGGAATCCAAAATGCAGAGAGCTCTCAGGCCTGTGGGCCAAATCTTAGAATTAAATACAGGGTTTGATCTGAGACCATGGAAAAGGTTTCCAAACTTGGATGCTAGAAGCAAGAATGTAGGTTTGTAGTTAGAGACATCTCTAGGTAGAGGAAAGTTCAGAGTTTAAAGTGTAAGATACAGAAAAAGTGTGAGTAGTTGCAAAGGTAATAAGTTTTAGAGTGTAGTATTGTAAGTCTGTGTGTCATTAGATGATTGGTTAAGGGAGCCCGCACTGGGGCAAAAACATATAAAACAAAATAATTAACCATTGAGTTAAAAACATAAATAACCTTTGTGGCAGTATTTTATTCGTTAATAAATCCTTAAAAGGTCCTGTAACTAGAGGTCTTGTGACCTCCTGAACCATGTGGTGAAGATGTGAGCCAAACTCATCCTTCATGCCTATGTAGAAGATAAGAAAAAAATAAATCACACCATCTAAAAAGCAACTTGGAGGTCCCATCTGTATAAAATGCCAAATATGGGATGGGAATGCCATATTGGCATTCCTATGCCAGGCCAAGAAAAGGCTCAGCCCTTCAGGTGCAACTCTGAGCTCATATTCTTGGATTGTAAATAAGGACGAATATTGTCAAATATTTAACTTTAAGGTCTGAGAGTGTTTGTAATTCTTCATTCTGCAACAAGTTTAATATAGCAATTTTTTGAACTGGCAGAGCCTTTACTGTTACCATCAGTAACAAAATCAGTTTTCAATGTGATTTCAATGTCTTCTGTAAATCTGTGAAACAGCTGTCATATTATTTTCAATGTTTCTGGTTATTTTAGTGATTAAATATTGCATTTGATATAAACGTCTTTAAAATACTGATTTTTTTCATAGGGTGGTGTTGGTTTTTTTTTTTTTGGTTTGTTTGTTTTTTTTGGTTGGTTTGTTGTTTTGGTTTTTGTTTTTGTTTTGGTTTGGTTTTTTTTTTTTTTTTTGTAATAAGCATTTTACTGAAAAATAGAATGGGTAGAGAAAGAGAATAGCCACAGTCCAGATTGCATCTCCATTTCCTACAATCATCTGCAAAAGATTTAACAATTCTTTGAGACCTTAATATCATTTTTTGAGCTTAAACAATTATCTGTTCTCAGTAATCACAGTGGTCTACACCAAAGCCAGAAAGATTCTGGATCAATTTTTAGTCATAATTTGTTAATTTTTTGGAAGGTACACATCCAGCTTTTGTATCTGTGCTTGAATTTTACCTAAACCACTTGGTTTTCTCCTGTGCATATAGAGGAGGCTTAAGTGGATACAAACATTTCCAAGTTCAAAATCCCTTGTAAGACCATAAAAAACACAGTACATTTTAGCTTTAGTTTTCAAATAAATTTTTTGATCATTTTTTTGATACTGCCTTTGGTGCAGTAGTTTTTAATAAAGGCTGCAGGAGGCAAGACTCCTCGTGTGCTATAAAACCTGCACACAAACCTTCTGCAGAGTAAGGAAATGTGAGATCTTATGAGATCCTGTTGCTCTGAAATAGCTGCTTGTTGACATTCTTGCATTGTTTTTCTTTACACGGGAGCATGGAGGGCTCAGAGTCAGGCTGCTGGCAAAAGCTGTGGGAGAGATTTCTTACCACTACAGGGCTTATCAAAATATGAAACACAGAATGCTGAAAAGGTCACCATGGAAAACAGCTGGGTTGTATTTCATTAATATATTAAGCATTTCATTTCTAATGTTTCATTCCAAAGACAAAGATTTTAATGAAACTGGAAAATGGCAGGAAGCTGGTTTTTTAATCTAGCTGCTTTTTGAACTTGAAGTTTCAAACTCACGTTGCCATTATGCATTGAGAACTTCCAGGGCACAATCAGTCTAGTTAGAGCTGGCTGCAACTTTGCTGAAGTACCCAGAGATTTGATTAATTTATTGCTATTATATACAAGTAGAATAATTAACACCTGCTGCTTACAGGAGTTCCCACTTCCTTCTTATCTGTACCATTCAAAATGAAATGTTACCTCAGGAGTCACAACCCATAGGAGTTCACTGTGGGTCTGGACTTCAGTAGGATGATCATGGACGAACTTGATGGAAAACGGGATGCTCTTTACAGCTTCAGAACTTGGGGCGGTTTGTCAGGGGAGTGCAGTTCACTTTCTGAGTTTTATGAGTACATTTAGGAATAACATGGGCTCGATGATTGAAATTAAATGCATTGAAGGGTGCATTTTTAAAATTTGTGCTGAGATTTCACTTAATACAAAAGTTATCTATCAAAAATTTTATTAGGATCTTATGTGCCCTGTAGCCAGCCTCAAGATAGCAGGACAGTGATGGTCACTCATGGTCAGTGACAAGTCTTCAGAAAATGAAGATTAATTATGACAAATACCATGGGACAAAGGAATACTTTAAGTTGCAGCACATTAATTGTAGCTCAAAACATGGAGCGGGGGTGGAGCTTTTTCCTTAATCGGCTTTCATGGCTGGATCATGTGCTGGGAAAAGGACAGATGGACACACCCTGTATAGATAGAGGATACATGCCCTGCCCTGCCCTCTGTTCCTTGCTGTGCCGAAATTAGCTTAGAATTGCTTAGGTAGGAATGATGTGGTTAAAGACTTCTGAAAGACTTCTGGTGTGGAGTACAGTACCAGCTACTTTGGCTTGTCTTCATGCCTGTGAATTGGTACAGTTTTGAGGATGAGATGCAGCACCTAAATTTAAAAAAAAAAAAATAGAAAAAAAAAAAGAGAGGGAAAGCATGTTTTGGTTTATAACTTTATTTCTTGCCTTACGTTATAGACTTGTGAATAGAAAGAAATGTGGTAAGGACAAATTTCAGGTCTCTGCTAGACCATTTAAAAATGCAAATCTGCATTACACAGTTTCTTCATAAGATTCAGCTGCTGTGGAAGGGGGATACAACATTTGTCAGCATCTGTCAGATGTTTAATTGGATAATTTACAGGTGAATAGGGTTTATTTTGAGTAGTGATTTGACATCTTCTACTGTATGAACCACTGAGAACCACTCCCCCCCTCCTTTAATTATGTAAGAGACTTGATTTTGAGTTGAATTGTTTCGATCAGGAGTTCAGTTTGTGGTGGCTATAGATTATTCATGCATCAGCCTTTCTCTTTTAATGGAGAGAAAATTGTGCCACCATCGTAAATCTTACAGCCAATATTACACATTTCCTGTCTTACTGGAACAAATGAAAGGAGCAAATATTTGTTTTCCTTGCAATTCAGAGCAGTCGTGCTGCTGGGGCAGACGAGGCAGTGACATGTGCTCCGTCCCAAGCTCCAGGGATCCAGGTTCTGCATTCTGGGTGAAGGCATCCAGCAATGGATTTGCCTGTTGCAAAGAGTGAGGGAATATTTCCAAGAAAGCTGAGCATTTCAGCACAGTTGGTGTAGATAGGTGTGCTGGGATTACAGGTAAACGACAGCAAATGGTTTAGCTTGAGTATCCCAAACCTATCAGGATTAGGGGATCAGGGTTTCCTGTTCCAAGTTACCTTCAGGAGAAGCTGCTTTTCCACTGCCTCAGGGAGAGCCCAGGGGTATGGCCAGGGTAAAGCTGGCTTTTCTCAAACACCTCCAAGGTGTCCCAATAAGTTCTGTATACTGAGAATCCTTTGTCCTTTAAAAATAAATAAACCCCAGAGAGGCCCTGTTGCAGTTCATAATGTGCACAGAAAATTCCTTCCATTTTTTGCCTGTCTATTGGCTCTTTTGGGGACTGTAATGGTGTGGGGGCAACATTGTTTAGTTTTATTTTTCTGTTGTAAACTCTGGCATAGTTATTTCTGCACTGATATTTGGAGCAGACGGAAAGCAGTTGTGATAATGGAGGTAGGATTACACTCTAAATAATGACAGTCTGATGTTCTGAAATTTGTCTCATTGTGAGATTTGATGACCAAAACAGTTCAAGGAAGCCTGATGAGGTTTTCATTACAGGGGGCTGATCCCTTGGGAATTTGGTTAAGGACTAAGAGAATCTCTTCAGTGTGGAGTAGATTTGGACTTTTATTAATTTTTCAAAATGTAGTTTTTCACAGGTTTCCTGTACAATTACATGGGTTGTTCTGTGCCAGCCTGGTAGTACTTACATGCCACGAATGGGAAGGGAATGTTGAGGGAATGTGTGTTGAGCTATATATTTTATTTTTTTGAAAAGTCTCAAATTACATGGCTGAGACAATAAGAAGATGACAACAGCTCGTGTCCCAAACAGCAGATGCTGAGCTCTGTGTTACAATGCACTTAAAAGTTTATCAGCCAATAGCAGAAAGCAAAAGCATACTTGGCAGTAGTTTCAGCCGATCAATGTAAGTACACATACATTTCCTTAAAACAATGCTTGCTTGTTAGCCTTAGAATACAATGCACAGTGCTCCATTATAAAGCCTAAAACTTTCTATATCTTGTCAGAGATACTTTTCTGCTGTCCTGAGGTTTGCACAACCTAGATTCAAGACACTGCTTATTGTCAAATGTCCATTCTTACTATCTAATGTAGCTCTTTTACTTTCAAAATCAGCATTTACAGCATAGCTCTGAATTTTCTGTTTTCTTGTCTTTGAGGTTCGCATTCACAGCTTTCCCAAAACCCTTTTGCTCCTAATAATTCCTACAGGTTGTTTCTGAAATTTATGATTTTTGAGTGTTTTACTGAAGAGTAAAGAGTACTCCTGCTTTCAGGTTTTCCATTTCAAACATGCTTCCTTTCTCCCTGTCCTCCCCCCAAAACTTCTGGTTACCCCAATCTTCACCAAAGGACCAGTCTTGAAAATGTGGGCAAAGCCCAGCTGTAAATTAAAAACTGGAGCCCTGAAAGGAGAAAGCCACAACAACTACAGAAAAAACCAAAGAAAATCTCCCAACCTAACCAACCAAACAAAAAACCTCATAACAATTATAAACAACCAAAAATAAAAAGAAAACAATCAAATAAACTCAACCATCCTACCCCAGGTTTCTGGAGTTGCTTCTGTGACAATTTTCTGAGTTGAGGATTTTTGACATAATTTACTCAACATGGCTGAAAATAGTAATTTGAGAAAATTCTACTTTTGCTTTGTTTTTTAAGATGTTCACTTATTTCATTGCTTTTTCTTCAATTGAATGGTGTTTTGATGAATTATTGCTCTTTTTCTCTCTAGCTGAGGTTTGCTGTGTTGCTTTTCTTTACTATCCCCTGGGTCTGAGCAGTTCCCTTGACATTTCCAGGGAATAAGTTGATATGGTGAGAAATAAGTGTTTGTTTTTTCCTACTCAGCTGCTAAGATTTGTATATTGAGATAAGCACTTGATGTCTTTTCCACATGCACCAACATTTGTCTGTAGACTGATAAAACTGTGAAGTTTATCCTTCCATTAAACTTTTTCTACTCTGGTCTAGATAAATGGATTAATTTCATTTTAAATTAGGTCCAGTTTAAGATCCAAACTCATATTTTCTCATTATCTATCTTACCCACGTTACTTATTTTACTATGTTTATTACTGGAATTCAGTAATTCAGAGTGTAAAAGAGATAGTTATGTGGAGGAGGGAGAAAAGAGAAATTTATACTGCAATTATTAACTATTTCTTTATAATTGAATATTTGTAGAAATTTGGACCAAACAAATATATATAGGAAATAAGAAAAAGTCAACATGAAAAAATCTTTTTGATGCTTTTGGTAGAAGAATTTTGTCAAGTTTCTTTAAAGTTTCAGGTGACATTTTAAAAAACATCCTTTGAATTTAATTCAAACAAGCAACCCATCACTGCAAAAACTGATACAAATTGCATTAAATAGATGTGCTTCTTCCATAGAATTAACTGTTTCTTAAATGGAGTTAACTATTCTTTTTCATTATGTCCACACCAAATTCTGCAATTCCCTTTAAATTTTAATCGAATTTTTTGGCAAGTAAGTGAAGATCTGCACTGTGAAATATTAGAACAGATGCACTACTGCCTTGATCCTGCCTGCTGCTTTGTGTGGGTTGAGTTAATATTGTTTCTGTTCAGAGATTTTGATGTTCACTTAATATATTAATTTGTAGGTTTGAGGTATAAGATTGTTCATCTTTCATGCTATCCTGCAGGCTGTTGTTTACTTCCTTTAGTGCTAAAGAGTAACCATGCAAGTATAATGAGTGCATTGATTAATCATTTCAGTGTAAATTATTTATATTCCAAATTAAGTGGCTTGAAAATGAGCTGAGAACAAGTTTTTTTTAATTCCTATTGCCAGAGCCAGACCTGTCCATCCCACAAATGCACCACACATCTCCTTTCTCCAGCCCCTTCCAAAGTGGGAAATCATAATAGAAGCATGGATAGTCTCCAGATACAAATTTACATATTAAGGAAATTTTTACATATTAAGGAAATATTATATTGTTTCTGAAGCAGAAGAGATTACAATAATGCACGAGAAAGATGGAAAGTTTCTCCTCTCTTTGTTCTCCCTTTTTTCTCAATTTTGGAAGAAACCCACACATAGCGCCTGTCCCTTTGGAATATTTGCAGCTTTCAGAAAGTCGAAAGGTTCAATAAAAGTGTTCACCTGCAGACTGGGTGAGTATTTGCATGTTCAGCAGCACAGTCCAGAGCCAATTAGGCACCACTTCCACCTGCTGATGGACTCTCCAGGCCCTTTCAGATCCTCCTGGAACACTCTGCTGCCAAAGCTGATGGTAATGTGCACTTACACAGTGTTTTGCAGGGGAAATCAGAGACATGATGTACACTCCAGCTAGGGAAGTTGAGGTACAGGAGGGAAAAGTGGCTTTTGGAAGAGCTGGGAATGAGGTCCACATCTCTTGACTCCTCGGCCTGGGCTCTTGAATTTTGCCAGGCATATTGACTCTAAACTGCTGCTACATCCACCAAGTCTTCTCAGATCTCATACACTGGCACTCAGTATGAGAGATATCAGAACTGGGATGTTGTATCAGCCTGTTTGTCTGGGACTCCTGAGCCCAGGTGCATAATCAGGACAGCTGAGACAGTGACTTCCTTAGAGAACACTATTTCACCCAACTATTGCTCTACAATAGCAAACAACAGGTTTCATTTTAGAAATCTTGACAACCAAGCAGACAAAATTTATCTGTAGCCTGACAGCAAATATGCATTATCCTCAGGTTCCCTGCTAAACTATTAAAATTAATCAGGTGCCAAACTTTCATTATGCCAGCTCTAATAAGCAAGAAATCCAGGCTCCTAGCACTGGCAACACCAATAGAGCAATACAATTAAGTGGATGATGAAATTTTCCAAATTATATTCAAATCAAATTAAACTGCACATATAACAAACCATTTATTTTTGGTTTGAGTTTTTCATACAGAAGTATCACAACCTATTACCTGCTACATAGTAAAATGCAAATGCCAGCAGCTGAAGGTGAGTCTTTGGTGTGTCCCCCTTTGGCAGTTCCATTACTGTTGATGCTGTGGGAATCAGCATCTCTGGGTAAATTAGGAGGAAGTTTGGCTCACAGAACTTGCTTTTCTTGTTAGAGAAGACAAGCTGAGGCCATTTTGCCTAGGATTAGTCTGTGACATGACACAAGGTATACGTAAGCATTAGGAAAATTCAAAGGAAGTTAGGCAGGAAGCAATAAGAAATGCATCCAGGGCATTGGTTAGAAATAATAAGAACTAAGGTGTACGTGGTCATGAGGTTTTCAGTTAAAACAGACATGGAAAGAGAATACACAATCTGAAACTGCAGCTGCTGGGAACTGATAGGATCAAATAATTTGCAATATGAGCTGCACATAATTTAGTAGTAGTGAAATAATCATCTCTTAAAGCCTCTATTGTTTAGCACAAGTGAATGGAAGAGAATGGACCAGGGAACATGGAGCTACTGGGAGACCAGGAGGTTTTGTTTATTTTAAATTCCTGAGAATTTATGTAAATCACTTGAGAAATGCAACCATGTCTCTAGAGCAAGAGGAAGAATAGGCTGCAGTTTTTAAAGGGAATAGGCTGCAGTTTCTAAAAGAACACAGGCAGATGAACAGCAATTCTGGTATTTGGACACAGAGCTTCCTCAGGCTTTTCTGAAATTTCCCCAGGGAAATCTCCTTAAGTTTATGGGATCCCTGAATTTAACCAAAGCAAAGCAAAGAGCCTGAGGACATGCTTCAAAGTAAAACGTGTGCAGCTCTTTGTGAAGGCAGCATCCCAGAGTCTGGGTGAGCGCTATGGTGCCTTGGTGCTCTCATAGGGTTTTGAGGTGTTTTATCTCTTGTCTGAGCCCAGTAATCCTTCTTTTCCAGAGGTAGTAGACTGAGCAGCAATGCATTTGTTTCTGGCACAGATATGAGGAAACTTACTGTGTGTGTACAGTAGCCAGGACGGGTTATAGGCAGCCCTGTCACCATCTCCAGGTCCAAAACAGGAGCTCTGCAACAGTGCCATGAGATTTGTTCACTAAATTGGGCTCAAGAGCTGCAAAGTCTTTGTGACTGGCACTTGGGGAATATCAACTTGCTGAGGGCTCTCACCTGGCAAATTAATTTTCACTTTTAAACTGATTCACCCTGCAAACAGTCTGGCTGTGGCTGAGGCACAGATCCCATCACTGTGATCAATGGATGCTGCTTGGATGCTGCTTGTGCAACCTGGTTTGAAATTTGTGCAGAAACTGCCTTACTGTGTATTTAGTGACTGATGTGTTGGTAGGACACATTTTTTCTGTTTCTCTCAGTACATTCATATTTGTGGGATTTTGCTCCTCTCTTAACCTGTGTTGAGGACGGTGATGATTACTCACATAGACACCTCATTTTGCATCTGCCCAGGGTCTATGCTCTTCTCATAAATCTGTGCAATCCCTTCATGGAAGTGGCAAATGTTTACCCAGCAATGCAGGGCCTTCTCCAGAACAATCTGAGAATTTTAGTAAAGTAGAAATATTTTTTTTTTTTTTTTTTTTGGTATGCTACTGGTAGCCAGGGCAAGCAGAAATGCAGTCAAGTAAGAATTATCTCTCTGATTTTTGGGAAGTCTTCCTATTTTCCCTCCCTTTTCCTTTTTCTTTTTTTAAGTAAATAGAAGTCTAAAGGTACGGTCTAATACTAGGATTATCAGCTCAATGTAGTGCTCTGCACCTCAGCAGGCAAATAATCAAGGTCTTCTCCCTTTATGTGGCTGCATGCTAACTAAGGCAAATAACTAAGCTCATAAATTAAACAGACCTGGCCCTGCCAGAACTCCTTTACCTAGGCCCATTACTGCCTGCTCTTTTAAAGTCTAAGCACAATGGACATTTCCATGTTCATAGGGTTTGTCTCAGGGGCTGATGTCAATATTCTGTAACATTCCAAAATCCTCTTTGCTTGTTATATACATGGGTGATGACGGAGCCTTTGAGTTTAATGTGAGGCTGCCCATAGGCTGCGCCCACCGCATCCCAAATAGGATCATTTCACAACTCTGTCATCTTCTGATGTTTCTTGGATCTGTTACATGAAAATAGAAGATGGAAGATAATTGCAAAAGGATGAAAAAGGAAATTATAAGGATGGTCCTTTTTATGGTCTACTCAATAGCTTGTGGAAGAGTTTGGTGTTGGAGTTTTTCTGTTGTTTTGTTGGAGTTTTTTTCCCTAAATACAGACTAGTTATTTTGTGTTAGTTGCAAAAGAGACTGACAAATGGCTTGAAGAATGAGTGCTTCATAAAGCGACAAATTAGGGGATTAGAATATTTATATTTAGAATATATAGAAATACATATTTAGAATTTTAAATCTTTATATATTTAGAATAGATAGAAAACAAATATATAGAAAACAAATAGAATGCCCATATTAAAAGGGGGCTGACTGTTGTTTTCAAACTGGACATGGTAGAAAATACTTCATCCTGGGCAACTTCTGAGCACATCAGCATCACAAGCTGACCCTCAGCTTGTGTGAGAGGCTTGGAAAGGACTTTGTGCATGTGCAGGAAAACCCAACACTTCCTGATCATTTTGTACCTGAGCCTCTGGACAGAAAGGTTTGGAAACTCGCCTTGTGGGGCAGACAGAGGCAGAAGTACCCCGTAAAAAATTTATGAGCCCTGGAGAACATTCTCCTGACTAGTGATGAAACAGAATCTAGAGAGTTGTGAGTGGTTTCAGGAAGAGGGAAGTGTTTGAGGTTCCCCTTGAACTGGAATAGCAAGATTTTAGCTGACACTGGAAAGCTTTTATCCACAAACATCAAAGTAATTTCTAGATAAAGAAGGAGGTAGTTGGGCTTTTTGATTAAATACATCTTTCAGTTGCTGCAATGAAAGAAAAATAGTGGAGAAATATGATTTAGTATTAAGTTGTCCAGGCATTACAGTTTCCGACATCAGTTTAATCAGGCGAATCAGAAGGAATATGCAGGACTGAAATCAAATAATACATGGATTTTATGAAGGAAATGTAGGAAGATTGGGACCTGAAAGGTTTTCTAGAAGGACTTCTTTCATGTGTGACTTCTTTCTTCCTGGTCCAGGAGGAACCATAGCCATACAAAGCAGCCCTTTCCCAGATCAAACCATGTGAGCTTGGTCCCCCATTGTAAGGGAATGGTCATTTGGTTGGCTGTCAGCTGGCAAGTCCTGAATGAAGAAGTCTCTGTCTCCTGCGGCAGTGTCAGTTCTGCTGCTGGAACCCTGAGCAGAATTCAGGTCTGGGCAGTGCAATAACATTTTCCTGTAGGTTTTTTTCACACAGTGTCTGGGAACTGAATCCCTACAGTCACACACTGAGCCTGAGCAATGGGCTTTGGCAGATCTCAGATCTTAAATAACTTGAAGTCTGTGTGAGAGACTGGGAGAGGAAATTGGTGGGGAAGGAAGGCAGGCAGGAGGTTCAGCTCTGAATGAGCTGTGTCCCACTGGTAAAATGTCACATCAGGTGCCACTCTTCAGTGCAGGTCCTGCCCTGTGTGACTGGCACAGCTGCACATGGGAGAGGGTTGTTTGGTGTTTGAATATTGAGCTGTCACTTGGGAGAAATTGTTTGCTGGCTTTCCCATGGCTTCCTGGATGAGTGTTTCTTATGCACTCTTGGGCCTGTGAGGAGTAGATTCAGATTTGTGCTGCTCAGCTGGAAGAGTTGTGTTATCTTGAAATACAAGTTTACTACTAATTTCTCCCCTTTCTGTGCCAATCACAATGACCAGCCCAGAAATGTTATGTTTATTATGGTGGTATTAAAGCTGCCAACCATGAATGAGGCCCTAAAAGACTGGGAACAACACAAACAGAAAGTAAAACTCACTGTACCCCATGGTATTCATTGTTTTAAGGGCTTATCTAAAGCAGAAAGCTATTCTGGTATCAGATAGGGTGTAAATAAACCCACATAAACCTGTACAACTTCTTGGGACTCCTCTGATGCCAGATTAAAAGCAACTTCTCTTTGGTTGTAATTTTTAGTTTGTTTGCAACAACTGTAGTTTTATGTAGGGTTTCTACCAAAAAAACATTGTAGAGTATTCTTTTCATCTCCTAAATTTCAGTGGGTTATACAGCTGCTTTCTATTTATATATAATTATATGGGTATATTTATATGCTCTGCATCCTTCCAGAGTTGCCTGTGAACAAAATGATTCCATAAAATAGAGTCTGTAAAGAACTTGAGATCCTGGGAATGATACGTGTTTTGTAAATGTGTGGCCAGTTGCCACAGTGGGATTTTATAATGTGTGAGAACGAGGTGAATCTCTCCCTTGTGCTGGAAGGTGGAAATGGAATGTAGGGAATGACAGGAAGTAGGTGGTACAGAAATGAGATAAGAGGGGAAGGATATGTCCTCCAGGGATGCAGAATCAGCTTTATTAAAGTTTCTCCAGTTAGAGATCTGGCCCAGAAGGTATCCTTGATTGATGTAGAAACTATTTGCTGAACATGTCCTACAAATCTTCATCTTTATGATCAGTGGTTGGGGCTCCATCTATATTTTAATATACTTAGGATACAATTAAAAACATGAACTTTATGAAAAGGGAGAAATTACTTTCTTACTTTGTTAATATAAAGACTTTATGTCTGACCTACTTCTGCAAATATTAGGAAGGAAATAGATAAGGAGCTAGAAAATGTGGCAGCTGATTTTTACTATACTGTGAACTGCTTATAGGGCAAGAACCATTCATTCCAGTGATTTTTTTCTTGTCCTTTACACATTCAGCTGCATTTGTTCCTAAGCACAATTCACAAACTGTTAGACTTGTTTCTAAGCCTGTCACTATAAGGGGTGTATTTTGAGAAGCAAATCAAACAGTACATTAAATAACAACATTTTAATTAATGCAGGAACGCTTTCCCTTAATTATTATGATTTATTTTTCCCCACTTACCTAGCTCTTAAGAGCAGAAGCTTATGGGTTCCCTGTGGAATTCCGTTACTATAATGAAGTTGCTCATTGAACTTTGAACAGACTTGAGGGTATCAAAAAGTTTCCTGTGAAAAATTTAGTATTTCCAAGAATTAATGGGAAAAACTATTCCAGTGATCTGCTAACTGCTGTTCACTGTGGTTTTAATCCCTCAACAACTTGATTCAGATTTTCAAGAGTGTGTAAAATTGTGTTCTGTCTTGGTTTGAAAGACAGGTGTCTGCTAAGGAAGGTAGGAGCGTCCCTTGGACTGGAAAATGTAAAGTCCTTCCCTCCGAATTTTTATATTTTTGAAATTAAGGGGCTTACAGGCAAAGATATGAGAATAGGAATAGCCGTTCTTTACTAGCATGTGTAAGGAGGCAAACAAACCACAGCAAGTGCGGCATTACCAACGAACAGAGGCGGAACCCGGTGCCAGCCCTGGCGGCGGCACCTTCCCCTCTGGTGCAGTTCCGGGCACGGCCGGCAGGGGCGCTGCTGGGTGCCGAGGGCAGGGCGGGGGCGAGGATTCCCGCGCGGCTGCAGGGGGCGCTGTGGCGCGGGCCCGGGCAGCGCGCGGCAATGGCGGCTCTGTCCGAGCGGGAGAAGATGGGGGAGAGGCTTTGCTTCACAGAACCCTGGGGCAGCCGATCGCGGTGCCCCAGCAGGACTCTGAGGAGCACCGAGCTGGAACGGCAGGAGTGAGCAGAAAGCCCGGGCTGTTAAATGAGATGTGTCAGCAGCTCCGCGGCGGTAGCCGGAACTGCGGGAGGTCCCGGCAGGCCCCGGGTGCGGCTCCCAGCAGAAGGAGAAAGGCGGCTCCCGGCACGGTCATCGCCGTGGCAGCGAAATCCTCTGCCTGAAGCCGCAGATCCGACTGGCCTTCTCCGAAGGCCGGAGGCAGAGACTCACAGCTGCCCCCGCCCGTTTACCTGTCCAGTTACCGCGGTATCTCTGTCCCTCGGAGAGAAACTCGCAGAGAAAAAGAAGTGTAGCCAGATGCCACACTCCTCTTCCAACCTTGTCCACTCTTACGTTTTTCTTAAGTACCCATAAGTCCCCAGTAGTTAGTTTCCTAGCAACTTATGGGAAAAATTCTATAAGTAAAAAAGAAAGAAACCCAGTCCTCCTCAGTTCAAGATACTGCTGAAATGCTTGTTTAATTTCACAGAGTAAATATATTCAAATAATCCATAAGCAGAATTAGGGAGCTTTATTAGATACAGCTAAAGGACATAATCCTGAGGGAAGGGAAATTCTCAGCTCTCACTGACATTTGCTTCCAGGTAGCAAAGGCACAGGGACATTGGACATTAAGACAGTAAAAAATAGAATTATTCAGGAGGTAGGAATATAAATAATTTTCTCAAAAATCAATTCAAGTTATTTAATAAATCACCAGGGAAGACTTGGGTTTATGGCTGTCATATGGGAGGCGGAGATCAGAAGAGAATAGTGACATCTGTGTGGTTTCCCAGGCAAATTCTCAGAGCTCCATTAATAGGGCATTAATGAGCAGAAGACTCATTGTCCTGGCTGAGTCAGGAATTTATGATGGACCCAGTCTTCCTCCTCCTGCGGTCAATGGCACTGCAACCATCAATTATTTGTTACATTCCTCATCTATAAAATATCTCTGTACTTCAAACAATAAGGGGCTTATGAAATATCCCAGGCTGACAGCCTTAGAGACTAAATTCTGTTTATTTGCAAAATAGGTTGAGTTCAACTGAGAGTGCTTCTGGCACTCTATCTCCATGCTGTTGCCCCTGGACCCTCTCTATGGCCAAGAAGTTTCCTCCTCAGCAATTTCCTTTTATTTCTGGCATCCCAGAAATGCTCAGTCAGACATCTACCTGCTGAGCATTGCTGTTTTACCTGAGCGAAAAACAAGAGCAGGTATAAATGACTGTCTGAATTTCATTGATGACTAAACGTGTTCTACTTATCAGTAAGAAAAGTCCTTTACTTCTGTTGATATTCCATCCTTTTGGAAGGAATTTCCTCTGTCATGCCAAACCTGACTGCACCAGCAGTTGAATTTTAAAGATCCAGGTTTGCAGACCACTGAAGAGCCCTCAAATGGTAATGAGTTTCAGTCATGGCCAGCCAAGGGTACTTTGGAAGCAACGGCCTCTGGGTGAAATGTTCAATATCCTCTTACCAAACCTCTGAGGCCTCCAGTCATTTTGATGGATTTCTTTTCATGTCACTTAGATATAACTCTGCATATTAGGGAAGAAAAACATAAGGCATAGTCTGAGAAGGAAGGAAAGTGTTTCTAAAAAGCAGGGAAATATTAATAGTTTTTATTAGTATTTCTAAATAATAATACTAGTTTTATAGAATTATAAAAGAGGCCATCTGTAAAACATTTAAAATCAGAGACGTTTTAAATGGAGATTATATCCTTGGGAAAATTATTGCTATGTATTTAACATATTCTGTTTCATATGAGGCTATTGGTTAAAAAAAAAAGAATTGGAAGCTAGATGCAGTATGCTTCAGACCAAAAAAATCATTCATCCTCTTCTAATTTGCCTTATGACATAGAGTACATTGTATGAAATTTTTTAATGAGATTAAAATTGTATATAGGAAAAAAATCATCTGGGGATTTATGATCTGCAAGAAGTACAATTGAAGCTGTGAAATTTACTTGGAAGCAAGGAAATGTAACTCATTTAGGGGGCAGGATTTGGTAGGCATCAATTTATACCTTTAATCTATACAGAAAATCATCATTAAGTCTCCAGATGACCACTGTATGTTTGGAAGGAATTGTTTTCTACATAATGCAATTGCATCCAAAGAGTGGAGCAATTTTGAGGGTTAATATCAGGCATTGCCAGTTCCAACGTGTGCCAGCACCTTACTCACAGGAGAGAGACTGATTCAAAGAAATGCATTTCTTTCCCCAAAATTCAGAGAGCAGTGTCTCAAATGGAGCAGATGCTCTTCTTTATTTTTATGAGCACTCTGAGGCACTACATTAACAATATGAATAAATAAGCCCCCTTCTGCTACAATTCTCCAAATGCACTATATAAATGGCCATATCTCTTTCTGGAAGTTGAGCCTAAAAGGAATATGATCCTGCTACCACTCAGATAATGGAGTTATTTTTTTTACTGTCAGTGGAACTGGGCTGGTGTTCCTGGCATGCTGATAGGCCATAATAAAGGTCATGACACTTGCTGTCTCCAAACTCCCAGCACCTTGAACAGGAGTTTGAAGTGCACAGAATGGAGCCTAAGAATATGGCTTAAGAAAAATGTGTCTGCTAATAGTAATTTCTGATAAACACCAGGTGAAAACCAGTCCTAGCACTGCTGTGGGGGGAGGAGAAGAGGTGGAAGCTGTGTACAATTTCCTCATTTCTGCTAATAAAATTAATCTGTTTTTTTCTGTGGACTTCTGATAATGAAGATGCAAGTGCTACAGAAATAATTTTAGGCACAGGGAAATGAGTTGATTAATTCAAGTCGTTTGATAGAAACAGGAACTTGTTCTCCAGCTTCTGAACTCCTGTGTACCCCTGAGAGATAGCCTGGGATTTTTTTTGCTTCCTGTGCTAATTTTTACAGAGTCAAACTGAAACATTTTGTGACAATATAAACTTGGGTTTAAAAAAAAATATGTAGAGATTTTGTTCAGTATAGAAAGGAAAACTGTCTTTCATTTTCTTTTTTATATATTTATATTCACATATATTTGCATATCTATATATTTCCATTTTTTCAGGCTTCTTTTTAGTGAGCTGTATTTTGTTCTGAGTTGTTTAAGGCAATAAATAATTCATTATAAGTATGTTAATCCTGTGAGATGTATTTAAGGCATGATCTGGGTGACAATGGGGCTAACATGTTGTGCAATTAAATTATATTTAACAAAAGTCCTTTGGATTCATGGGCTTTGCAGAAAATAGTGACTTGAAGATCTACATGAGTTTATTCCTACACAATCCAGGATGGGCGTAAAAGCTATTACATTGCTGATTTAATTATATGTAGCTTGTTTTGTACTCTGCCAATGTACTTTTCAAAGTTTCCAGTCAATGTTGTCTTTGATTCCAATTGTTTATCACTGAATGTCATTTATTGCAGAGAAACTGATTATTTTCTCAGAATGTTGATGGTAATGGTAACAGAGTTGGTAGTAGTGCTGCATTTTTCAAGGGTCTGTCACAGAGCCAAGGACTGATTCTTATATGTCCTTCCTCCTTCATTCTGTCAGGCCCCACATCAGACCCAAGGCTCAGGCCAGAGGGGAATCAGTAAAGTTTGGCTAAATTTGGGGATGAAAAACTAAAGAATGAAAGGGGAATAAGAATTTCTCCCCAAATGTGGGATAAAATTTGTCCCAGCTCTCTCTCGGAGCTCAGCAGCAGAGAACAGGCAGGATGGAGAGGAATAAAGGAGAAATGTGTTTTCAAGCCACATTTAACCATTGAGCATAGGGAAAAAAATAAATGGAAATTTTATTCAGGTCGTGCTGTCCCTGGGAGAGGTTCTGGGAATCTCTGTTCTGAGTTTATTAAAGGCTGTGACGTGCCTCACGATGTTTATATCCAACATGAATAGTTACCGACCCAAACTGCTCTTGAGTGGCTGCAGGATTGAAGGCCCTTGCATCCACACAAAGAACCAAGAGCTTAGTGCCTAGGGAGAGGGAAAATCAGTTTACAGTAATCACCAGAAGCCAGCCAGGTAAATTTGTATGTTTGCTGCTGTCAAAAGGGAACCTTTTAAAACAAATCTATTTTCTCTAGCATGCAGTGTAATAGGGATTTCTCCCAAACAGAATTCTTGAGAAAAATCAGTAATCTCTTTTGTGACATTTTTATATTCTTTATTATGTGGCATATTTCATTATATTATGGATTATGTAGCGTATTTTATAATGGCTGTATGAAGTCTGCCTTCCTGGTTCTTCCTCTGTCTTCAAGCAATTAATCTTTTTTGTCCCTGGTTGTAAATTAGTTTGTTTATTGGAGCTCATATTTTGTCAGAGGGATATTTTGACATGCTGCTGGGCTGAGTGAGATTATCCCAATTACATTTTACTGATAATGTTTGGTGTCTGATACCTTCCGTATGAATACTTGCATGGGATGAAATGCTGCCTTTCATTTCTGTGTGATCTGGCTTTACTCATAGGTAATTTGTGCAGAAATTATGAATTCCAAAGCAAGAGGTTCACAATGAAAACCACTGACTAATGGAAATTTGATTAACACCTTAATCCCTACTAATGGGAATACTCAGTGCTGGTGCTGGGTTCCAGCAACTTGTGCTCATGTCTCTTCTGCCTTTATGGATGGTCTGTGAGATCTCCCTCAAATTCCGTGCCCCAAAAAGCACATTTTTTATAAGGGTGAACCTTCCTTATCTATAGGAAGGTGAACTTTCCTATTTTCTTTCCTATCTTCATATCCTCTATCATCTCTTTTATAGAGGACTTGTGAAAATAAACCAAATCCTAGTCTGTGACAGCAAAGGTGCAAGAGATGTAATGTACAAAAATGATTTTCCTGGTTAAGTTTGGATGCTCCTGAGGGTGATCCAGGTCATCTGCTGGGATTCACCATCCCCATAGTGTGAGGTCCCAAGAGGAGAATTAGCCTTTCCAGAATGAGACAGATTATTCATAGGAGTCCTAGGGGAGGGAAGATGTTGGAGGCTAATTATTAAATTATTGTATCCCTGTTAGCTTTTCCTAGCTGAGAATGCAATTAAAAAATGTTACATTATTTTTAGAATGCTATTGTTAACTTTCTTTTCAGCATCACGCTTTCATTTCCATATTGTTGTGACATCTCTCTGGGCATGGCAGTTGCATGAATTAACTTAAGTGCTGTTGTTCAGCTTGATTGCAAGGCAACTGAAATATGGCCCTCATGGGCATTATCTGTCACATTGCTGAAAACAAGACCATCATGCTCGTTGCTGTAAAAGCCTCTGTAAAAGCTACCAAATGTCTGCCACTCCTGCCAGAGGCCTCTTGGAGTTACCCAGCTGTCCTGTGACATGGGAATTTTGCTCTGTTCCAGCCTCCTGAGATTACTGCAATCTTTCTTCAAGTTCTCTAATCCAGCCTTCTCCAAAATGAGAATTTCTTTTTTTTTTTTGTGCTTCATCTAGGGAGGAAGGCACAAAGAGTAATTCATAGACTCTTTGCATCTATAGGCACGTGTTCCTCTTGGTTGTAAAGCATGACAAATTCATAACCCAATTGCTAGAGTAAAACAATACACTTCCTGTGATCAGTAATTCTATTTATGCCTTGAAGTTCTCACATTTGTGAAATACACAGAGGTAAAAATGGAGATGGAAATATTGTGGTTAATTTTTCAATGTACTGTGTCTTTTCAAAACTTCTATGCCATTATTTCCTTTCTGGCCTCCTTGTGTCATCCTGAACGTGGCCCGTGTGCTCCTGCCTTCTGTGCATTGTTTATTTAATACCTGTCCTCCTTTCACTTTTACAAGTGCCTATTTTAGGCTTCCTCAGAAGCTTTTCTCCAAGTAGTTTGAGCCATGTTATTTTCACGTCCTTTCCAAAGTATTCCATACTTTAGAAATGTATGATTCAGGAATTCCTGAGGGTCTTAAGGAGTTAAATCATGAAATAATATTATTGTATTAGATTTAATGAGAAAATTGGCTGCTGTCAGCTGTAGGAGCATGCTTTTGCTTTTCAGCTCATAGAGAACACGTGCAAGCATCAGCTAAGCTTATACTTTATCACAAAATATGCACTTTCAATATGTTTAGCTCTTTGATTAACTCCATTGGTTTTATAAAAGATCTTTTTGTTAAAGCGCACATAAGACTAAAACAGCAGGTAAATTACTCTTTTTATCTTCTATCTCTGTTTTGAATATACTTTTTTTTTTTTTTTTCCCTTTTCCATATCTTCCTCTCCTTCCTCAATTAATAAGCCATGATTTCATCCCATCCCAAATTAGGCACTCCTAGTATCATGGACATCATCTGGTTTTCAGATGAGACCTGAACTGTGAGAGGCTTTTTTTAGTGTTGACTAGATTGGTTGACTCAGACTGCCTTGAAAAACACATGGAAGGTGCTCAGAAAATATATCAGTGTATGTAATATACATAATGAAAAGAGATTTTTGTCTCCTAAATGCTAGGATTTCAGGAAATGAATATTTGACTGTGACCTGATTAGAAAACAACTCTTTCATTTAAAGAAGTTGCAATTGAAACAAGCTTTGATATTCTGTATTAATTTCATATGCTGACTTTTCTGTGTGAACTGCTTTCATTTTTGACTGTGTGTGGTTAATAATAGCTGGACAGACAGCAGCTGTCCAGTCCTATTTAGTAGTTCACAATCTAATTTTTAGCAAAAGTTGTTGCTTTGTTTGTAAGTCAACCCCTGAAAAAGCCTGTATTAAATGACGTCACTATCTCCTCTCATATCCCTGCTTTCCATTTGGAAAAGGAGTAGCAGCAAGTTGTTGCTTCTCCTGTCTCTGTGTGTGTGTGATTCTGTGTGTATGCTATCTGTTTGTCGGAGACTGGAGAAGGGAAATTCAAGATGTCCCTGAGAGCATGTCAGCATGTTTATCTCTTTGCTGTCCTCTGGATGTGGGCTAATGGGTTTGTGATGGGTTTGTTCCCTCTTCCCATGCAGCAAGGTGTGCCCTGTGCAGCACCAGGCTCTGGACTGGAGCTTGCTGGAGCTCTGTGGGCACAGTTACTCAGCCCTGCCTGTGAGGAGCAGGGAGTGCTGACCTACCAGGCTCCTGCAGCAGTCCTGGGGATGCTCCTCAAGGTCTCCAATGGTCCTGTGTGTGCTGTCACTTGTCTCAAATCACACTGCCAGGCTGTGCTGGTCCAGCTGCTCCCTGGCTCTCCTGTTCACTGTGCTCATGCCTCCTGGGAACACTTCTGTGCAGCCTGTGTCTTTCTCCAGGCAGGAAAACAGGTCTCAGTCCCTCTGCTTCTACCAAAACCTTCTTCATGCAGTGGCAGTTCTGTTGACAGAGCTGGGGTTCATCTCAGCTGGAGCATCTGGATAGAGAATTAAGCAAGGAGCCCATTGCAGTGTCTTTTGAATAGATAACTTAAATATTGTTATTATTCTGAGCTCTAATTAAAAGTTGTCATGCATTTAATTCCTAATGACCTATAATTTTAGGGATGACTTGTCCTTTTACAGGTCTAATTTGATGTCTTGAAAAACCATTCAGAAATAGCCAAGTTCTCTGTAAATCAGAATCTTCTAAAATGGCTTAAGTTGGACCCCTGTATCATTTCAAACATATTTTCAGATGACTGTCCTCAGGAACTTGGGATTGTTTCTAATTATGTGCTCCATTGTGCTTGCCTAGCGAGTTCTGTAGAGAGATTGTATCAAGCTGAAAAAAAAGAAAAGCCAAAGGAATGGTATATTTTTACTGCCATTGGGTAGTTTAAAAAAGCATAAAAAAAAAGTGAAATAGAAGTGTTTCATAATACATAGCATAGTTTCTTATCCAGTCATGTTTCTTTACTTTAGAAAAAATTTCCTTGATGTGGCAAAGAAATTAATATATTTATATATTTTTAAACTGTGCCCTGTGCTTTAGTAGCTTTAAAAGTAACAAGAGAGGAAGAAAGAGATGATGAGTAAAATGTTGAGCTAAAAATGAATGTTGAGCCAAAAATTAATCCAGAGTACTAGAGTAACTTAATATTCTTCAAGACATGCTTTTTGCCACAGGAATAGCTAATCAAAATATTCTGCCATGCAAAATGCTTTGTTTTGAAGAGGAAAAGGAGAAAAAAAAATCAGTTTAGGAAGAAATTAAACTTATCCTTGGCATATGAAGGTTTCAAGGCTAGTGATATGCAGAATTTGTCATTAATATGCTTGCTTTCATGATACACTCTGTGTCCTGTGACCAAATAATTGGAGTACATTTTACACACCATTATGCAGCAACATAAGAGCAAGGTATACAGTTTTTCCTGAAAGCTTGTCTGTCCACTTTTTGCATTTTTCCTTTTATGAACCACTCTGGGACATAAAAAATACACCCTATTCCCTTTATAGTTGTATAAATACTGAAGGTTAAATTGCACAAATGGTCTCTGTCTAAACACTTGATATCAAATCTACACAGCTTAGTGAGGAGTATGCTCCAAAGAACCAGATAAATATCTGAGAGTGTTGAAACAAATTTAGCCCTGTCCTTGTGTGCTGTGCATTGACAGGACCTGCTGTGTCCAGCCCTTGGGCATGTTGGTTTAGGGAGGACACCAGGGTTAAAGCAGCAAAGCAGAAGTTCTCTGTGATAATTCAAATATATCCTGAGCCAATACCATCCTTCAATGAGTAGAAAAATTCTATTTTCTATAGTAAGAAACTTATTTCACCAAAATGACAGGAAACTGAGATCTATAGAAGCTTGACTTTCTCATCAATGCACTTTGATCACAGTTTGCAAAGTTGTTTTTAGAAAACATCTTTCATTACATTGTGGGACACACAGCTTGTTGTGAAGAGTGTAGAGTAATAGCAAAATAAAATGCAGCAGATGTCCCTTGTATTCAAGAAAGAAAGAAAGAAATTTACTGTTATCAGAGTAAGAAAGTGTTCTCTGAAACTTTCTGTCTGTGGGAATTTACGTGGGAAATATATTCTTTAACAGTTCTTGGTATTGAGTTGGTATTGGTTTTAAATGACAGGTTCTCTTCAGGGTACAAATGTGTAATGATTTGATTAATTAATAGTTTTATTAGTTATTGATATGTTTTTCTATGTAAAATCCTTTAGACATGCTCTCCTGGGAGTTATTTGCATTATGGAAGTTATAAGCTGCTACAGGGTGGCTTTTTGTCTGCATTTTTTAAAAAGCAATTGTACATACAAACATTAAAATAATTGCCTCATTTAGGGTGGGACTATAGCAAACAATTTTCATTTATAAGCCTTACCAATTTCAATGCTTTTGGTAAATGAATTAATGGATTTTGATAAAACATAACTGATTTCAGTTGTTTTACAGAGTAATTTGTATGCTTTTGTTAAACCAATCAACTTTTGCAAGAAGAATCTGACATTAGAATGATTTATTTTACCTAAGCTATGAGGTGGAGTCCAGCAGCAGATGACAACTACTTAATGCAATCATTTATATGCACTTTATAGAAAGTTGCTTTTTAATTTGATTTTAATCAGGAGCAAAACAGAGCCTAGAAATAAACACCTATTGGAAACCTGAAGCAGTGAAGCTCCCAGCTCCAGCAGCAGCTCCCAGAAGGATTCCTTTTGATCTCATTCAGATCTAGGTTAAGGATGTGGATCAGCAGAGTTCTTGGAAATCTTGTGATGCTCAAAATGCAAATCCTGCTGCAAAACATCAATCAATCAATCAATCAATCAATCAGTCAATCAATTTATTTCCCCCTCAGGTAAAACATGTGGTGTTTATGCCCTGCAGTTCAGGAGTTGACCTGACATTTGATCTTTGAAGGAGAACCAAACTTCACTGATTGTGAGCAATTTGCTACGGCAGCTGGGAAATTCTCTATCTGTTACATTTCAGTGCTGTTGATTCAATTCGTATAACTGAGCCTAGGAATTGAGACTGCAGCAGTATGAAAACGCACAACGGCATTTCAGATATATCAAACAGGAAAGAGTTTTCAAACCCTGGCTCATGAGGGACCCTTGCAGCTCTGGATCCAGCCTGTGTCTTCTGTTCACAAGTTACAGCAGAACAGTTGCTGAAAAATGGCACTGTTCTTTAAAAGAGAGGTTGGAGAAAGGAAAAAAAAATATTTTACCCAGTTTTGCATGCAGGTATTATGGGGATAAAGGTAGATGTAGAAGTAGTTTAGTGCTCTAGGTGGAGTTTCAGGGGGAATTACTTTCTTTTTCCCTGCTTTTAACAATGCAGATCCAAACACATCATTCTGTTTCATAAGTGAGTTTAGTATGGCATATAATCCAACCAAAAAAACACAACGCATCTATGATTTATTTAGCTGAGATCAAAGACATACAGCTGCGAAAGAACCTAATGAAAATTTGATGATGCAGCAGGCAGGCTACATCTATTATTTAATTTGGAGGTTGTGATCTTATACAAAATTAGTCTCCAGATTTCTCTTGCACTCTTGGGCTGCAAATATACTTGTACTTCATCGTTTTGATATGGAGTTGAATCATCAAGATTACACAGCAGATCCATAGATGTCCTATGCTGAATTTACTGTCAGGAAAGAAGATAATAAATTCCAGGTTTGAATCTGTACAGATACATTTCTTGCCTCCTAGTGCTCAGCACTTGGACAGTTCAGCTTGTTTTACTTAAAATTATGACCAAGACTGACATAATTTAAAAACATGATTGATTATTGAGGTGTGTCCAGGGTGGGCACAGACCCAGATCTTAGCCTACTGAAAATACCAATGAAGAAGTAAACTCTAGATAATTTTGAAGAAAATCTGTTTGGTTTTTGAATTATTGTAGTTCTTCATTTTATGAAACAAAACAGCACAGAAATAAGCCTAATTAAAGTACTTTTTTTTTTTTTTTTTTTTTTTTTTTTTTTTTTTTTTTTGAAATAAGAGGAATCATGTCCTTTATGTTATTTTGTTGATAGAAGGTTGGGAAAACAATTGCTAAAATAATTTTAATGGAAATTTTTTTACAAATCAGTCAGCTTATCTTTATTAAAATGAGAATGCTTTAGGTTGATGTTTTTGACTGGAATTTTACCTCAATACAAGTTCTGGACATTCAACATGCTTTTGTTAATAGCTCTGATTTCCACAGTACAGTGCATTCATACAAGGAACATTTGGCTCTAGTTTTATAGTAGCAATCCCAGCCAGTTTATCTAATTTGGGGGTGTGATGCTGAAGTTAAAGATGAGTAAGGTAAGCACAGGGAGCTCTATGGAAAGTGACTTTCCATCCTCCCATAGTCTCACACTCTAAGTCAAGCATGTGCTAATTGTCTCCCCACCCCGTGTTAGTTGCCCACCTTCAAAATTATTACTTTTTCATGTCAACAGTGCAACTCTGTACCTTTAGGAAGTGAGAATAGGAAAATCTTGCCTGTCCTGTTTCAAACTGAGGCTTTCCCTTGTTCTTCTGCAGCCAGGAAAGTGATAGGATTACTGCAGAGAAAGGGGAGCAGTCTCTGAGCTTTAGGGAAGAGAATGAATATAGGCTGAGAAATATTGACTCCACTTTCTTTAATGCCTTTAGTCTTTGGTCTGAAAATCTGGTATAAAATACAAATTCACACTTCCAGAATCCACAGGGTTTACTTGAGATTTGGTAACTTTGCTGAGTACATCAAGGGAGTCTGGAGAAAATATCTGTCCTTTGCTGTGTTCTGAGGTACTCCTCTGTATATCTCATTTCTTTAATGCTCACTGAATATGTTGGCACTTCTCTTTTGGAATATCCTGGGGTATAATTCTGGCTTTCTCCAACTGAACAAAACATCAAAATCAAACCCAGAAGCTAAGTGATATTTGTTTTTCTTTTTTAATAAAGAAGGTAGAAAGTTCTTAAGGTTGCTATTTTTATTTCACTACTGAGAATATACCTAGAATGTATCATGAACAGATATAAAGATTAATTAATTGTATCACTAACAACACATTTCAGTTTTCAAATTCACCTGCTTTGAATTTGAATATTCTTGGAAGGTCATTGGTTTCTTGGTGTTAAATGTGTCAAACTAATACAGAAGTCAGAAATAACCCTAGCTTGGCATTATAAAAGCTGTGGGTTTGAGGAGAATTTTGTTAATTGGCAGATTGATTATTCTAAGTGAGTCGACTGCTGGTGAAATATAATGCAAATTATTGAAATGAGAGATTTTAATAATGCAGAGTGGGGTAAGATGATACATACCTTTGATTATCGCTCTGTCTGCTTGGATTTTTTAATATAAACTTTAATAAACCCCCCCCAAATTTCAGTTAATGAAAGGAAGAAGAATGTGAACCAAATCTCTGGGGAGATAGAACAGTTAATTTGGTTTCAAGTACTGTAGCTCCATTCTCAATTGTGTTCATTTTCTTTGCAGGATTAAACAGTTGTTTAGTTTCATTAGCCTTAATGTACAGGGTCATCTTTTAAATTATACTGCATTTGGCTGCTGCTCTCTTTTGCTTCATTCCTTCCATTCTTGCTGCATGGCATCTCTCACGGTAATGACCCTGCCTTGGCAGAGGTCACTCATCACTGCCACCAGAGAGCTGCCACTGCATCTGCCCATACTCTTCCTAATGATTCCTGTCTTCCTCTTGAGCCTCCAAAGTGTCCCTGTGAAGGCAGAGCTCTGCCTGTGACTCTCAAAACAGTGAACTGAAACTCCTCTTTGCTTGTTAAAATCAGTGTTTACCAATAAACTGAGCCTTGCAAAAAAAAAAAATCCAAAACCCTGGAAGGACTTCAGTTAGCAGCACTCACTGTGATTGCAGAAAAGAATTCAGCAGCCCATCAGGGTTTATTTTACATTCCGGATTAACAAAAAAATTATTATGGGTGATGCAGGGATAAATTTATATTCTAAGGGAAATGTTTTCCACCTTGGGAAGGAGGGGTTCTTGAGCAGGGCAGGCTGTTTAGGTTATATTTGCATAGGATGAAATCCTTTCTTTCTCAGTGACTAAAATTTCAGCTTGCAAATATTGGTGCTGTTCATGTCTAGAAAAGCAAATGTTAATGAATTTAGTTTAAAATAAGAGTTGCTAAATGTAGGTGGAACTGGATGACAAATATAAGTGCTTGTTATGGCTTCCTGCATAATGAGATTAGCTAAAAGCATTGACTTTCCTCCTTCAAAACTCATTGGTATTTGATTTTGATGAGTTCAGGTAGAAAAACACCAAGAACTTTGCCAAATTTTGATATGAATTTCAAATCTGGTACTTTCATTGGGTTTGAATTGTGAATGGGTGGAAATAAGCTCTTTTTGCAGTAGAGAAATGAGCAATGCATGAGCTTGGCCATCACTTTTGTATGCCTGGATTAATAATAAAACAATATGATAAGGTGCATACCAGATTTTTCACTCAATTCTACCCTTAAATTTCCACATCCTTGAAAGAAGCAAAGCATTCCAGCAATAGAACTGAGAGTAAACATGGGTGTAGTGATGGAGAGAAGTTACAGAAGTGCTGTGGAAATGCCAGCCTCTAGGGACTACATTTAGTTTACCCTAAGTTTTAAAAATGTGTCAGCGTTGTTTCTCTTTCAAAGAAACAAAAAATGCTTCAGTGAACCTGACATCTCCTGGAGCTCACCCTATTAATTATTTTTGACTTACTGTGTGCTATATGTCCACAGGGATTTGCAGATAACCAAGTACACTATTGTTAAGGGCTTTTATTCCTTCTTTATATTTCCTGGTGTGTGTTAGAGAGTATACAGGTAAAGCTAATAGCAGGTGCTGTGTGATAGGTTTGGAGATATAAATGCATCTGTCTTGAGGGGCAAAAACATGCAAAGCAGATGAGGGAAATTCGCTGAAATTTTTTATCTGCACAGCTCAAAAATTCAGACATCTTATAGACTACTAGGCACAATACCTAATTTTCCTGCAGATCTTAAAAGGGTGGATGGGGATTTCTAAGGACAAGTTCCAAGCCTGTGATACACTCTCCAACAGGGAGGACCAAATTTTGATCTTGACTACACAAAAATTACATTTGAATTCCTGCATTAGATGTTCAAGACTTGCTTTGCATCAACATGGCATGACTGAAAGCAGCTTCCTCCCTGTGCATTTCGTCTTTGGGGACCACAGACAATTGAGAAGGTGGGGAAGGGAATGTCTTGTTAAGCTCAGGGTGAAGGGGAAGGTGGGAACATTTGGTACAAGTAATGAATTGAGGAGAAAATAAGGCAGGTGTTAAGGAAATTAATTCTTTTCACGATTCTTTTGCAGTCATTCATGGGAGAGAAAATGGGAACTGTAGGAAGAAAGACAAGAGGAAGAAGGTAAAATAATAAAAATATGCCTTTGTGCAATGAAAAGTCATTTCCTCTTTGCCCACACATACACAGGTTTTAAGTACAGAATATATTGTTTCACATAGCAAAAACTATGAAAGGACAAAGAAAAAAATATGGAGGTTTTTGTTTGTGGTTGTTTACTTGTTTGTTTGGGGGTTTTTGTTTGTTTTGTTTTGTTTTTGTTCAGGGGGTTATTTTTGGTAGGTTTTGTTTGTTTGGTTGGTTTTTTTCTTTACAGTAGTTTTTGTTTGTTTGCTTTTTTGATTTGTGGATTTCCTTAGGATAAATCCATAACTTTAGAATTTTGGTTTTTATCAGAAATCCAGCTGAGTTCTGTGGCTCCATTGTAGTTGCGCATGCAAAGACCAGTAAAAGCTATTTCCCACCACCACTAGATAAGTCAAAATCCTTTTGGGATGTCCCCAGATCATATTACTCCTTCTTTATGTTCCACAGAATTCCTACCTCCATTTCCCCTCCATGGTCTTCTTCCCACAGCCTCTCTTCTCCATTCCTTTGCTACACAGCGACCAATCCCTTTTCCTAAAGTTCCTTCTTAATACAAGAGGAGAAATGAAGTGAGGGAGGGAAAGAAAGGAAAGTCCCCTAAGGTAACAACTTTTTTCTTAAGAATTAACAATCTCTATTTGGAGTTCCAACAGCACAGCACCCCCACACTGCCTTGTACCCTGTGTTATCCCTAACTCAGTGCCTTAAAACAAATCATCTTAAGCTGTACTCTTTTCTTAGCTGTGTATGTTATTTTTTGATTTCTTTTAAAGGCATCCTCCCGACCCCCAAGATGAGGGCAGAACTCCTGTGTTTCTTGTTGCTTCTGGCTCAGTCAGTAGTACAGGGGCGTGAATGTGAGGACCCTCAGGGGATGCCCTGCGTCAGTCTATCAAGCAAAATCCAGAGCATCCACAAGTTCGTCCAAGAAATGAAAGGCATGAGAGAAGTGTTATAGATAATAAAACAATAAAGCCAAATTAATAATACTAAGAAATTTAGTAGTGCTATGTCACTTGCTCTTACACCTTATTCTCTTGGACCAGCCACCAATAGGTCATCTACATATTCATAGCATCCTTGCTTCTAGTGCATCCTGGTGGCAATTGCTGAACAGTACTCCGCTCAGCTCCTGAATCTACTAAGATTGTCAGTTCTTGTTTTTGTGGTACTATTTTTAACTTTATCAAAGGCTCTCTTTATGTTCTGGAACCTAAATTAAAAAGCCCCTTACACCTCTTAATCTTCCTGGAAGATTTTTTTCATCTTTCAACTCTTTTTGCAATCTCTCTTAAAATGTCCTTCTTGTTTACAATAAAAGCAGTCTGGGATACGTTTGTGGGTGTTTGAGTACCTCTTCTGAGAGGGGTTCTTTATCTTCTGAGGTTGATGGTTCTGTGTTGATTTTACAGGGTCTTGGGCCCATTCCTGTTTTTGAGCTTCCCTAACCGCTGCTACCAACACCTTTGCTTGTGCTTTCTGCTTTTCTTCATCCCTCATATAGACCCTCTGCGCCTCTCTGAGCAAGTCCTGCAATCCTTTCTCCTGCCAGTTTTCCATTTTCTCAAGTTTCCTCTGTATATCTTAACATGATTTTGCAACAAATTGTGTTTTCAACAGGACCTCCCCAACTGGGGAATTGGGGTCAATCCCTGAGTACATTCAGAGACTTTTTCACAGCCTTTCTAACCACTCGGTGGGTGTTTCATCCTTCTTTTGACATTCTCCAAGTACTTTGCTGATATTCTGCCCTGTTGGGACCACCACCCATACGCCTTGTATTACCATATTCCTTAGTTCTATCATTTTCTACCTGCCTTCCTCTGTCTGAGCGTTCCATGTTGGTCTTTGGTTGGGCCATCTCTGGTCACCTTGCACTCCCTGGGGGTTTCTGCTTTCCCAATCTCGTATCGCGGCTTGCGTTATCATTTCTCATTCCTCGTTGTTGAACAATGACCTCAGTATAGCATTAATATCATCGTACGAGTATCTGCTAGTTCCTAGGAATTCATCTAGTCTATTTGCTACCCCAGACAGGTCGTACATCAGCTTTCCCATTTCTTTCTTGAAGGTTTTTACATCCCTGGTATTAATTGGTATGTTTCCATATCCAATGATTCCCAGGACGATGGGTACTTCTGTTAAAGGGAAGAGATTGTGCTTGTCTTCCTCGCTCTCACTATCATCATTATTTATCTTCCTTGTTTTGTGCCGCATCCTGCTGGCTGGGGGAGAACCGTTTTCCTTGATGGGAAGGGTTTGCCTTTTGTTATCTGCCTGTGGTGGTGGTGGTGGGGGCTGAGAATATCCCTGTGGATACTGCAACGCCAAAACCTGCCCTTGTGAGAGCGGGACTTCTGGAGGCTGTATGAAAAGTGGGGGTGTCTGCGCTTGTATGGGTTGGTGCTGAGGACTCATGGGTACTGGCAAAGGGACCTGAGCTTGCACAGGTTGAGGTGGGGGGATTAGATGGGGTGGGAGGTTATCTAAGGGTTCCCAGGTTTCGCTCTGGGTCACAGTATCCTTGCAAGTTTTGATCAGGAATAATCCTTTACAAGCATATTCCCGTAATCTGGCATCATCCCTTTCCTCTTTATTCTGCTGATTCTTACCATCCACGTAATCATGTAAAGCTTGGCAAGTCCATCTTTCGAAAGTGCTAAACACAGGCCAGATTAGATGTTTCCTAATTTCCTTATCTTCCCATATTTCTACACAATAACGAATCATTTTCCCCTTAGATTTCCTTCTCCTTTCAGGAAGAACTCCTCCCAGTGTTCTAACATCCACCCCAATGGTCTGTCTCTCAGAATCTCGGTAAACTGTTTCCTCATTCTTTTATGGGTTTATCCCGGGTTTTCCCCTGAATTTTACTTTTCCTCTGTCCCATCTTTCTTAGAAATACAACAAACTATTTTTCTAGAGTTTGCTTACCGTAACTCTGCGCTGAGTTCCAAAAAGTATCCTAAATTTTAACTGGTACCATATTTATGCCTAGGTTTTGTTTAGTATTACCTGTCTACTAGCCTCACAGCGAACTGATCTGTGGGTTTTCCAGCTGGCAATGAGCTCTCTATTACCTCTCTGTACTTCCCAAGTTCTGGATCAAAAAGGTCTACCAGTTTCTCAAACACCAGAGAACGGTTAGTTCCCTTTTTGATTCTCCCTGTGATAGAAACCCCTGAACTCCCCGAGTTTCAGGCTTTACGCATGAAAATGAGTTTTACTGAGTTTCATCCACTTCCCCTTGACTGACCACTTCCCTTGTGAGAGAGTGAAACTGCAGTCTTGGGGTCTGCTCTCACTTCGTGATAGTATCACATCTCACACACATGCTCGACCACACCTCACTCAACAATGCAATACTTACGGTTCTTTTTCCTGCACGGATTTTTCGTGCACAGAGTTTTATGAGTGAAAAAAAATAAGCTGCGAAGCGTCTCCGGAGACCCTTCCCCTGGGTCTGTCCTAATTACCTGAGAGCTCTGGGCCTGTTTTTATCCCCTCTTTGACTGTGGCTCTGGCTTTTAGTTCAATATCCGATTGGTTCCACGGGGTTTCCCAACCTTGTCAGGCCACTGAAATCAGTGGGGCATCGCCTGAATGGAGGAGGGGTCCCTGGATCCCTGAATTGGATCACATCGGGGTCACCAAATTGTTATAGATAATAAATCGATAAAGACGAATTAATAATAAAAAATAGGTTTTTATTTCGCAAACAAGACTTGGTCTCTGATAGCCACAATCAAAGGGACAGCGTCAAGCCTGGGGTTGGCACTGGGTGAACTCTGATCCAAACTCTATAGCTTTGGATCCCCTCTGTTCACAAGTGTTTTCTCTGTTGGGGTAGGTTTTATACAGATTTTTTTGCTGGAGGCAGAGTTTCTCCTATTCTTTCGTGGTTTCACATATTCATGTAGTCTCCTTTTCTCTGTGCTGGGCTGGACAAAACCGTTTCTGGGAAGCATGAATGCTGTTCATTGAGTTGCAGGAACCTGGCATTGGAATGCACATTCCTGACAACTCTGATTGTCTTGATTGTCGATACTTATCAAGTATTCATCGGTTGGGTATTTCCTAGACTGTCCCGAAGGGCCCATCTCCACACAGAGCCACGTCTTTTCATTTGTTAATTAGGTCTTTCTCTCCGCTGCCATCTCTGGGTTTGCAATTTATGAAGCAATCTTTCCCGGGCTCCGGCTTGTGGTTTTAAACTTTGAGAACTTTTCTTACAAGCACAACTTATTTCATGTATATTTCACATAAGCACGAATTATTCCATAACATATATTACAGAAGAGATCAAGCAATGAACAGGAGACTGGCTGGAGAACAGCTTTAAGGACCGGGGGTTGCCAGGGGGAATGTCATAATTTTTAAAGGCTGTCTTAACTGGTTGTTTCACTCTCTCCTTTCGCTTCAAACTAAACAGAAAAGAGTGAGATGTAGTTGTGCATGTTAAGCGTGGTTAAAGCTGGTTTTCCCGCAGTGGTATATTCCTGTTACCCCCACAATGGGTTTGGTCTGTCCCTGGCTAGCCACTCCCTGTCCCATAGTACCTAACCCCCTGATGGGAACACCCCTCTACTCATTCAGTTTAAAAGCTTGGAAACGGGGGTCCTGCGGTCTGTTTTGCACTCCCATAAGAAGAATAAACATCTCTGCAAAAGTGCTTTCTTGGACCTTTACTTCAAACCTTGACGCTGAGGAGTCAGGGAACCTAGAGAGCAGAAAGCCTCTCTGCTTTCTACCATTCAAAGACTGCTTGCAGCCTGAGATCAGCAGCCCCTGACTGTGCAGATGGGGGACAGCAGCATCACTCTATAACAGAGACAGCTGTACCCAGGGCAGTTCTGCTTCCAAGGCAGAACCAAACCCTGCCTGCATGGGAAAACTTAGTATAAAAGGCTGTGGTGGTGGATGTTAAATTTGGTTTTTCCCAAGTGGTCTGTCCCTGTTACCCCCTCAATGGGTTTGGTCCCTGGCTAGCCACTCCCTGTCCCATTGTACCTGTCCCCCGATGGGAACATCCCCAGGATGACTCAGGTTAAAAGCTTGGGCTTTGGGGTCCTGCCTCCTCTTTTGCACCCCTTGAGAAGAATAAATATCTCTGCAACTGTGCCTTTTCTGACCATTTTTGAAACCCCAACTCTGGGGGATCAGGAGCCTAGAGAGCAGAAAGCCTCTCTGCTTTCTACCGTTCAAGGACTGTTTGCAGCCTGAAAACAGCTGCACCTGGCTATGCAGCTGGGGGACAAGGCTAGCTGGGCCCCCGGGCCAGTAGCTACAGAAAGTGACAAAAAAATTATTGAAAATTCAGACATGAGTGTTTTTCCTAATCATTGTCAGATAGCATGGATTTCTCTTGCAAGACTGAATTTAAAAGAGAGTAAGGGAACACCTTTGCCCTGATTGATCAATATTTAGCACTGTAATAACTGCACTTTTTTTTAAAATATTCTTTTAATTCAATTGACAAGTCATAAAACACCTGTGTGACAATTGTCAGTTGTCAGGAATGTGGGAGTATAAATAGGAGTGTCAGTATAAATGTGCTGGAACAAGACTGATTCCTAGAGCAATATATTCTTGCAATGCAGGTAGCAATTTGGCACTCTGCTCTCTGTGGATAATCTCTAATAAGAGTTTACTATTTGAATCTGATTTCAGTGTTGGATCATCCTTTTTAATTGTTCTTTTTTCCCTGGAAAGTACCATTTCCACCTTTATCCATGACACAAACCAGTATTTATCAGCAACTAACTAAGCAGAGTTGCTACCTCTGCTCAGGGTTACATGTAGGGTAATTTGGCTGTGCCGGATTTTGATCTCCTGAAAGCAGCAGAGATCTATGAAAATTGAGTGCAACTGGAAGGAAAATACAGATCTTTACTGGGATCTTGCTAGTCAACTCGAGGAAAGAGAAATGGCATTGAAGTCATTGCATTGTTGAATCCAGGAATGTGATTCCTGTGTGCTGTGATTCAGGAGAAGACACCACTGTGCAGGGTGGTCCCACAGTGGATCCACTAATCCAGGCTGCTTCCAGTGACACAGCAGGGTAACTGAAGCACAGTGGAGCAAATCAGAATCTCTTGTTTTCCATGAGTATATTTTTACTAAGCTCCACAGAGAAGCCCAGCATTCAGCCACTTTTGTCAACATCTGCAAGCTGTTAAACTCTTGTGGGCCAGGATGAAGCTGATGTTGAGTACGGAGCAGGGAGGAGCTACAGACAAATGGCCACATCTGAGTTGTAGTTCTCTTGCCTATCTTTTTGTTTTGCCAAGCTTTGAAATAGGGGAGGTTCCATCAATAACTTTTCACCTAAACATTCACAATAACATTCACCAAAAAATGATGGCAAAATAGAGAATGCGAGTTATGAAGAGGGACATTTGAAATTGTGGTGGTTTGAAAAGGAAGTGAGTTTTTTTGGGATTCAGTGGTCAAACCAATGGGTGCTCAGATTTGAATATTGGCACTAAGTGTGGCCACTGAGGACAAGGATCCGCCTCTGAGAACACAGGGAGTTAAAAGCAGATTGCTCCCGGGAGAACTCTCTCTTGGTTCCAGTCCGTGAGGGAATTCAGGCCTCCCCTGCCCAGCTGCGGCCTGGGCAGGGGAGGGGAAGCCATGCGGCCTGGGCAAGGTAGACTAGAGCCTTGGGCAGAGAGGGGGAGAGAAAGATCCTGCAGGATGGAAGGGGGAGAGAGTACAAGAACCTTGAGAGGCATCAGGCAGCCCCTCTTTCCCCCCCTGGAGAGAGAGAGAGAAAGACTGTGCCTATGCCACCTTGAAATTTGATATCAGCAGCCAGGCAGCACGGCTGAAGGAGTAAGGAGGGGGTGTCATGAGAAGATGCCGTGGGAGTTCTGGGCAGGCACAGCCAAAGGTTTTAACCCTTTTCGTAGATGATGGAAACTATAAATGCTAATCCTCCTGAATCTGAAGAAGGAAGATAGAGAACTGAGTAAATGTGATGAAAGTTCATGCAAGTAGAAGATTGTCAGAGGATGCTGAAAAGAATCCTAGGTGGGAGGAGATGATAGAGTGGCCTTTGGCTGGACTTTTCTTGTATAGCCATGGACGGACTCATTTCTTTTCTGTAACACAGAGACTGCATCTGGGGAGAGGCATTGGCTTGGAGCCAAGAGTGGACAGTGGAAGAGTAGTGTGAACAGAGATGAGAGGAAGATCTGTGTTCTCAAGGCCCCTTGGCCCCAGGGGTTGAAACTGGGGGGGGACTGGTGTCCCAAGATTTGAAAGGCTGTTGTTTTTTGGAACTGACCAAAGCATCTTTAAAAAGAGAAACCCTAGAAGCAGTTCTGATCCATGCACAGTGGTGAGAGCACTGGACATGGAAGAAGAGGTCACGAGACGGTGCGAGAAGGACTCCTATCTCTCCTTGATGGACTGAGTACTGATTATCAAAAGGATGATAATGGATTGAAGATTGATTATTTGAGAAGTGATAATTTGACAGGGAATTTTTTAGTTTTGTTTCACTGTGTTGAAAACTTGGATGGGGGAGGAGGAGTGTTTTTAAAGTTTTCATCCCCTTCTGTGTGTGTCTCTTTTACATACTGTAAGTGAATAAAGTTCTTCTTTCCTTTTGTTCCTAAATTAGAAGCTGTTTTGCTCTGTTTTTGGTCACATCTCACAGCAAACACCAGGGACAGTATATCTTCATGGGAGCACTGGCCTTGTGCCAGCGTCAAACCATGACAGAAATGTTTGAATTAGTGGAGGGATCTGAATCCAGATAAATCTCTACAAAAGCCACTCAGAAAAATTAGCCATAAAGAGCATGGCGGAGATAGTTATCAAACAGCTTTCCACCTGAAAAGGGATCTCAGACAGATTATAAATACCTTTGAAACTTTAATATATTTGAGACCTTTTGTCATGCACTTGTCATAATTGTTGATTCTTTTTAAACCAAGAAGAAAATATCAGAAAAATGTTGCCAGTAATACTGTATGAATCATTGAGTGTTTTTTGTAAGTTCAGCATCTTCTTTTAAATAAAATTACCTTGGCAGAGAAACAATTAATTGTATTTTTTTCTTTGCATTTTCGTGTTGGAATATAACAATCCCCTCATATATCAAATGTGGTATTGTGCTTGGAATTTATTTAATACTTTCTTTAGGTACATTTTAAATTTTAAATAAAAAAATAGGTTTTTTAAAGTGTAGTGGGGGTTTTTAAATGTTGTTAATGTTTCTTCAGCCGCAGGAGTTTGAAGAAAAATCATATATTTTCTGAGATTGCAAAACATGCATTTTTCAGCTGAAGGCACAGACAGAGTGAACAGTGTCAGACTCTGATCCTTCCAAGGCTGTGCGTGCGATTTTTCACTTTAGACACAGTCCTGCTCTCTGCTAATGGAATTTTAGTAGGCTTGACATTCCTCTCTTACAGGAGTGGCTCTAATTGGAACAAAACACATAAAACATTTAGCAGCATGTGTTATTGGGTTAACACAAGGAGATGGTTCTGTTTTCATCCCAGAGTATTGAAGGATGAGTGTCATCCTGAACACCTCAACAGGAATAGAAAGCAGGAACAACAAGTACTTGTAGCCTTATTCCCTGCACAAAGGGGCGAACTAGACCAACCCAAAATTTCAGCCTAATCCAAAATTTATCGGCCTTTTTCCCTGTGATGGGCTGTATCCTCTATAAGCAGGACTCACTGGCCTCTGGTGAATTCCATGGTAGGGCAGACTTGTGGTTGGACATCCTTGCTTCCTTGCATGCCTCTGCCCTCATAATTTTTGCAATTATGAAATAACTTCTCCTCACAGTATCTCAGTCCAATTTCTTGAATGCAGGAGACTTAAAATATACCATTAATGGATTTTTCTGAAAGGTAGAAAAAGCTGCCTTCTTTCACTCTGTAGCAAATTTCCCACTTTAACTCGGATAAATAGCCAAAACTAATAATCACCACAAAATAATATGATGGCTCAAATTTTTGATTTAATTGATTTTTGTCTGCTTAATTTAATTTGCCTGCTATTATTGTTCCATAAGGAAAGGCAAATTGAGCCACAGGAAACAGCAGCACTGTAGAGTTGTCCTAAAATCATCAGAGTCTGAATCAGTTCTTTCTTCACTGACGGTAATTTTTCTTGCTGTCAACAGCTGCAAAAGAGTTTAATTTTATTGATTCTTTATTCATCCATTTATATTATTTGTGCTCTCTAAGTGAATCTCTGGTGGGAGTTTACTTTTTACAAGGCAATACCATGTCACCAGTTTTCCCTATGATGAATTTATTCCTCCTGATACAGAGGATTCAGATAAAATGAACTCCACCTGTATGTAAAAAATTAATATGTACATATTTCTCAATAGTTTTACCACTAGCATATTGCTGTGAATGGTTTTGGTATTGGAATGTCACCAAGCCAGATAAAGTTTGATGGGAAATATACAAACACCACCCCTGTGCAGTCCCAAATTCCAGCCAGATGAACTCTCCTGAAGTCAGTAAGGTATAGACAAAAATTGTTGGCCTTTAATATGAAGTTGAAAGGATTGGGCTGACTGGTAACTTTTGGTACTGCAGGAGCTGCTCATTTGTCTGAGCCTGAACTTTCATCTATTCTCCCTCGTTTCATGACAATTCCTGACAAATTAAAGCAGTTTGGGAGCCAGTATCAGTCCATTTGAGCAGCTCTTCCACAGAAATTTTAGATCAGTTGAAGCAAAAAATGTGTTGTTAACTATAAGCTGATCTTTCTTGGGAATTTTTAGCTAAGTAGTTCATTCTTTAATTTGCATAAATAAGCTAATAGACGAACTTTATTATTGGAATTTTAGATTTCAATATAAACACTTCTAATAAGTTGTGGACAGATAGCAGAACCCCATGTTGAATCATCCTTCTACTGGAATCCTAACTGTAAGCTATAAATAATTCATTTCTAGAGGAAAAGGAGAATTCTTTAATACTTTATCTTTTAAGATGGGCTTCAAAACAACACAATATAAGAGTCAAAAAAATCTAAACTAACAGGAAATGGAAGAAGAGAATTCATTGGAAGAAAGTATAGAAACATCTTGTCTGTGCCATTGTTGAGTAAATTCTCAGTTTTCATGTTAAATTCAGTGGACTTCAAACTACTCTGTAATTATTTGCCATTTTCATTATGCTTTTAATCAAAAATCTATTTAAGGTTGCTTTTTTGTGTTATTTCCTGCCTGCACTTTGATTTGAACTGGACAAACACAAGAAAGATAAGCAGCTAGAACATAAAGAAAATATTTTAGTTCAGAACACCTTTTAAAAATATTAAAAGTACCTAGGTACTCAGAATTAATTTCTAGTCACCATTCCTCTTTTTCTATCCTTATTGTCTCACAAAATTCTGCTTTGTTGTTTTAAAGGGGTCAAGGCATAAAAATTGATTTTAAAAGTTGAGTGGAATGGTTTGGGGTTTTTTATGTTGTGTTTTGGGGTTTTTTTATTGTAAATTTATAAAGTGAATCCTTGTACATGGTAATTTACCTCTCTCCATATTGCAGCCTGCAAACTCTGGTCAAAATCCTTGACTCCCTTTATTTTGCTCTATTTTATCACCTCGGATAGCAACTGGTGAGATCTTGCAGCCCTGTGAAGGCCATCCTTGGTTTATGAAAACCAGCTATGAGACGTGTCAGCTCAGATATGTGGACCACTGTCCTCACAGAAAAACACAGAAATCTGGCAAATCCATCAGTGTATAGTCATTTGGAGGAGAATTTCCTCAGAAGTAGGGAAAACCTGAACATGATTACAACTTCAGGGGGTACCTGAGACTTAAAGGGAGCCTAAAAATGCATTTTCATTACCCAAAAAAGGAAAATAATTTCAATGAATATGTAAAATGCAAACACTGTGACATCTGCAAGCAGGAGCTGTGCGAGTTTCTCAAATTAGTTTAGACTTCACATATTCCACCCCCACCTTCTGTTTAACAAATGTATGCATAGATGACAGAAAAAAAATTAAGTCTACAGGAGAAAAACCACAAACCATGGGAATGAACTAATTCTTCTGTCAGTCAAGCAGTTATAAAACAAGCCAAGCATATACTGAAGGTGAATGTTAATGACTAAGGAGGCAGACAGATGGTCCGACTTTTCTTTAGGTGGTTAATCATTCTTTATTATTCACAGAAAATTGTCTTTGATAAATGCATTCACTGTTAGAAAGATATTCAAGAAACATATGGGTCACCTTGTGATTATGGTCAAACAGAGTATATTTGATAGATTTCTGCCACTTTATGATTTTATTGCAAATACACGGTGAGGGTTTGATATTTTGGTAGTGGGTGGGGTGGGTTTTTTTGTTTTATCAGCGTTTATCAGCATTAAGCTCCATGTTTGTTTCCTGCACTTAAAAGCACAGTGTCATTCCCCATGAACCCTTATTTGTATTGAAGTGTCATGTTCCCTCCACAGTGATGACATTTCCTCACTAACATAATTACTGAGAGCTCCAGATCACTGCTGAAGGCACTGTCACCTTGGGGAAAGTTCAGTGTGTTCTGGGTCTTTCAGGAAACCCTTCAGTGTCTCCAAGAGCTCAGCCAGCCCCAGTCATGTTTTCAAGGAGGAGGAGGAACTTTTTCTTCTGTTAGCTAACAATTAAGAAAGCTTTATGCACAACTGACTGAAGGAAACTGAAAATTAGCTGGGTAGACACTGGCTGCTGGTGCTGATACGGCCAAGGCTTTTCTTCACTCTGCAGGCAGGAATATACTGATGTCTTAGGAAGGGAAGGCAGCTTGTTCCACAACATCTTTGCCTTACAAGCTTCACTCATGGCTGCGGGTTTGGACAGGCAGTCATTCCATGGCACCGTTCTTCTCTACAAAAATTTCGGGGTGCAGAGGTCAACAGTGACCCACTTGGTAGAAGTTGTCCTCTCTGCAATCAGACACACCTCATTGCTGCAGTTGTGTGGAAATCATCCTTCCAGCAGAGCAGTACTTCCAGGAGTAAGTTTTGCGTGTTTTGTGAATTCCAATATATAGGAGCAACACTTGCACAGCGGATTTGTATTTACACATGGAGAAACCAAGTCAATTTTTAACAAACTCCTTTCACCATGTCTGACTGCTGCCCACTTGATTTGGAAAAAAACCCACAGACTCTACTCTATTGACCTCAATTTTGCAGTGTTGCAATTCAATATGTCTTCAGTGATTGTGTGCTATTTACCCAAAATATTAAAAAATTGCAGTTGCATGGTGTGTAACTTGTATTAGACTTCCCATTAATGTGTAATATTGAATGAGGCAGCTGTATTTTGAATTCATCTCTCAATTCACCTGTGTAATCCTCCAGTGTTCATAGGTAAGAAGACAGCATTTCAGAGAAGTTGAACTTCAGCAAGGTGGACAGCGAGATAGTTCTGGCCAATGTAATTATGCAAATAGGAATTCACTTTCTCAGGACTATATTACCAGTATTACTTCAAAGACTTGCAGAGAATTCTTGCCTATCATCTTCTTTACGGATACTTTTTCTTTGTTGCACAAGTGAAAATGAAATATTTAAATACGTTGTGAAAATTTTGAGAAAATAAATGAACCCAGATCCATTTGCAAATGCTGCCTGTTCCATCTGGAGACTGCTTAGTCAGAAGTAAGGAGATAGAAATTTTGTTCTTTTTCCCCTCCTGTCTTGCAACTATGCTTTTGCAGAAAATTTCATGGAATTCGGATGAAAACAGTATTTACATGTATTTTAAATCACATCAAAAATTTAATAGAATGTCTATGTGGTACCATTCTAATATGTATTTTTTACAAACTATTGTAAAAGGAATTTTTCTCATAAAACCTTTCACTTTGAAAAATTATTTTTTTAGCACTTTGAAGGATTTTATGCAAACCTATAAAGGCAACAGAGCTCAAATATTTTATGCCCTTCAAAAGTTTTCTTTGTGAAACTAGTTTGGAAATTGAAGAATGGCACTTTGCACTCTCCTTGGAAACTTGGAAATTGTATCCTAATGCATGTAAAGTTCAAGACACATGAATAATTCTCTCTTTCCATATGAAAATAAGTCCAACTGAAGATGTCAGGCCATTGGAGTCTGTCTGATGTAATGAAACTAAACAAATAGAGGTGTTTAGATTTTTAATTGATTTAATTTTAATTTTTTACAAATTAAATTAATATTGATTTTTCCTTTTCCCATATTTTCAGCCAAGTGGACTCTTTCTTGGGTTCGGTAGGAAGAGACTTGGCAGCAGCACTTGTGTACAGGAGTATTTGATGTAGTGAGGCTGAAGGTATTTCCCCACCCACTGACTCTTTCTTTGCATTATTGTTAGAGAGGTGCACGAATGTCTGCTCAAAGTGGACTTATCTCTGGGGCTGTTTTTTAATTTTTAGCCTTTTATTAAATTAGTACACAATATCCTTTTAAAAGTGAATTCTTTGAAGTAATTTCCAATATCTCATGTAAGTGGATGTATTTATAACTTCAGATCTCATTCCCGAGGAGTGATGGCAACTATAATTGTGAGTGCAGGTCAGAGCTTATAACACTTTCCAATAGTTTTGTGTGTTAAAAAGTCATAAAGCAGCTTCACATTTCCATTTTTATTGTATGAGCAAATCTTTCCATAGTGCAGGAGAGCTTTTGGCAATCAGTCAGTCACACAATCTCAGTCAAGAAGTGGACTTCTGAACATTCTTAAAGGGCAGGACCACAATGTTAACTTAGGGCAAAAGCAGTGTTTTGCTGTCATGAGGAATAATGGAATTGTCCTGCCATTTAGACTGAGCTGATTGAAGCCTCTCTCTTGTGTTCTGTTTTGGTAACTTATTTTTGATTAACATAGCATTGAAGTCAACCATTAAAAGTAAAATTAATTTTCTTTACTTTTTAATGATGTAAAAATAAATTATCTTTAAAAAATGCTTAAGCTCCCTCTTTAGTCAAACAAGAATTATTCACACCTCCTGAGCATGAATCATCTCACCTAGAAAAACACCTATGCCAGTGCTCTCCATTAGTTCCACAGAGAAACTTGATGAATAATGGGAACTAGATGAATAATGCTCCAGTTAGGTGAAAGGAATCACTCCTAAATGAACAGATCTCTGTTTTGGATAATGCTACAGATAAGCTACTAAAGATTAATAACCTTTCACCTCTTTACAAGGATTGTACTCAGCCCATCTTCACCTTGATATATTGGCATTTTATTGTGGTTTAGAGCTAAACAAGATGAAAAAATGTGATGCAAGTTTCTGGCCTGAAGTATTTAAAAATAATAGAGCGAGTAAGAAAGAAGTTATTTAGCATGAACATGAGATTAATGAATAAGCCATTGGCTTCTGGGTCCTTTTTCTTCCCTGCCATGGGCTGCCTTTTTTTTCCTGCACTCCTTTGTCTCTTTTGTCTACAAATCATGAGATTTTCAGCACAGTGAATCATCCTAAAGTACTTAGGCTCTTCTTGGCTTTTAATCAGTCATCCCATTTTTATTTATTAGTTCAGGTTCCATTGACACTGGATAACATAAGGCCTTCCCCAATGGGCTTGTAATAAAACCAGGAGGAAATGTATATAATCAGTCCTTGTTCGAGAGGTAGTCACTGTATCCAGGAATTGCACCAAAAAAGTAATTACAGCCCAAACTGTGAAACTCTCAAAGGCTTTTATGAACACCCTATTCTGCATGCACATTTCAATTTACAAGGTTCATTTGAAACTCTGGCTGAAAGAACAATGTGTAACATGGGTGACAGACAACCAATATTTCAGATTTACATATTCAGTTAATTCTTTAAAATCACTGTTCAGTGACACCATCCATTTCTTCGTTGTCTAATTCATTGGTATCATGTTTTTGATTGAAAGACAGTTTGACACTCTTGCTTTTGCCCTGCATGGGATTCTCTTTCTGTCTCCTCCTCCCTGTTTCAATTTCACACCAATATACAGTGCAAAGCTGACTGAGAAAAGCACAAAGCTCAAGCCTCATGAATACATGACTGGAAATGCTTTCAGTGTTGGAAATCCAGTAACTGATGGAAAACTTTGCTGGTGGGCTGCTCTATAGCACTGAGAACACAGCCTTTGCCATATACATTAAATGGAAAAAAATCCCTGCATTGCTTGGAAATGCATCTTCTTAACCACCGTTCAGTTATTGGTATGTTTAAACAAGATTTAGAAACCAAAATCTGACTACCATTTAAAGTAAACTGCATGTACAACTTAAAGTAAACAACATGTTAAATAGCATTGCTCCCAGCCTTTAAATTGGTAAACATTCCCAGCCAGTGCCTGTTAACTATAATAAAAAAATTATGGTCAGTAGGAAGTATGCATGTTAGTACTTTATGATAGCACCTAGGAGCACCAGACTTCAATATGAATGTAATTTTCCCAGGCAGGCTAAGCACAGACCACAGAGAAATACCTGTGTGGAAGAGCTTACAGACTGCAAGGGAAGATAAAAACACATACAGGGAGCAGTGTGAGATCCAAAAAATAACGTTGATCAGCAGAGTGAGTGATGACCTGGGCACAATCGTTTTCCGACCTCTGGGTTTGGTGGCTTTAAGTCTCAGTCTGGGAAATTTTGCTTAATTTGTTGTTAATCAGCCTTCACTTTAGAGGTGGACCTGCTCCAGTTTGAGCTGCCCAGTGGGACCATCCCCATAACTCACCCCTTCCACAGAGGCTTTCAGTGTGCCCAAAAGTGGGGTTAAGGAGGTGAATAGAGAATGGGAAAGAGAGCAGGGACAACCAGATGCCTAATATGCAGCAGAGATTAGGAAAGATTCCAGGAGGCTGACTAAGAAAGGAGCTGCTGCAAGAATATAGAATCCAAGATCAAGCAGTAACTGCAGTCCTGCCCTGGCCCAGGTGAAACGCTGCGTTCCAGGGACAAGCTGCACACAGGAGAAGATAATCCACCTTCCAACAGTTGCCTCCTGTAATAACATCCCACAGCACTAGGAGTCGAGGGAGAAAAAACCCTGAAATTCAATAGGAACTACTGCAAAGATTTTAATACTTGAGCTTGCATTTTGCATGATGCAGAGATTTTCATGTGTTTTGTTTTTTTTTTCCCATAATCAATGCATCATTAGATTTACATTGAGTATTAATATTGAGCAAAGGCTTGGTACTCATTCCAATCACTCCCTACTGGTGATGCTTGTGGTGAATACTGTAAATACCACAAGAAGACAATTTATCTTTAATAGGATATTTCAGAGTGCATTGACTGAGTAAAATCACTTTTAAGCCAAAGAAAGACCAGTGTGGGAGGAATGAAAATAGCAAGATGTGAGATGGCAACATCGTATCATTTTAAATTGAGTGGTTTGTTTTTGGTTTTGTTTTTGTTTTTTTTTTCCTATGATAGTGCAAAGGACTGGCACTGAGATTGGTGTTCTTTTTCAGTTATAGATAAAGGGACAAATGACAAATCAAGAGATTGTCCACACCCTGCCAAACTTACAAATTCAAATTGCAAGACAGACGAAGGCCCAGGGACAATGTATCATAAAAGGCACAAACTACAATGCAGAGAGATTTAATTATTTGCCCTTTACTGTCTGGAAAAAAAATTGAGCATTTCCACTGCAAACTGCACCCAGGTGCTGGGAACCTTGGGTCTCTGAGCTGTAAAACATCCAAACCACATCCTCAAGCACTTCTCAGACAAAAGGAAAGCTCAACACGGTGTGATGATTCAGAATTTATTGTAAGAGAAACAGTAAAAGATACATTAATTAAACAGTTACAGATTAATATTGTGAACCAGTGGGTCATAAGACAATTACTTTTCATGCTTTAAGTATTTTCTGGTAATTTTTACACACATTTCAGCAGCATCCATTGGCTTCAATGTCATCAGGGCACACTCAGTTCAGGCACCACACAGTAATTAATGGGTGTCTGCTCTGCAGACTCTATACAGAAGATAAAACATGCCCTAGCTGGAAGGAGGAGAAGAACCAGAAGTTGATGAAGAACCACATGGCTGAACTACAGCTGAGGAATATTAGAGCAGAAATTATTTTCTTCATATGTAATAGACATGGTATAACATGATTCTGCTTCATGTCTGGATGACTTTAAAAATACGTGCCTAATTAATAAAATGATTTATTGTAGTTTTGAGCTAAATTATATATGTTTACTGTGGGATCTGGCAGGCCCGCCGCGGTGCTGCCGTGGAGGGAGGCCCCTGAGATGGGGAAGCGGGCCTCCTGAGGAGATAAGGAGCATTGCACAACAACAAATTCCAGACCCCCTAGATAAGGAGAACACTTTCTGGTTACGGAGACCCACAATTCTTTGAGGGATTTTTATTTAGATCTGTTGAAACCCATTGGTTTGTAACCCCCCACACCCACCTATGTACCCTTATAAAAACCTCTGTACTTTCCCCAGACTTTAGGGATTTCTCGTCCCTGGCTTCCCTCCGTTGGGTACTTGGCAATAAAGTTACCCCCTGCGGAATGGCCATACGAGTCCCTCATCTCTCTCTCTCCGTGCCGGCTGTAAAGGGGTTGCCTTGCAGGATCACTGAGCTGAAATCACTGAGCTGAATTCACTGAGCTGAACTCACTGAGCTGAACTCACTAATAAGCCCGCGTGGCTACTACCCTGCTAAGGCACCCCTAGGCTAGCCGAGGGAAAGCCGCTGGCTCCCTGGAAGGCATTCTCTGAGGAGAGTACCTCTCTGGGGTAGACCCGGCTATCCTGGCCTGAGACCTCTCAGGCCCCTTACCAGCGGAGCCGACATTAGTTTACATGTGAAAACTGAATTGACTAATGTTTACATACATGTTCTGGTAGTATTAAATAATACAAGCAGTAAACTTACCACTTATATTTTGTATCATACATCCAGCCATAGTCCATAAGATCATAAGATCATTAAATATTTCCCATATTTATTTTGCAATAAAGAAGAAGGAAATATTATGGAAAGATTTTCAATGGCCAAGGAAAATTCAGTAATATATTGTAGAGATTTTAAAGTGCACAGTTCTATTGATTTAAGCAACCTTTAAAAAAAGAACCCTAAGAGCAATGATACACCAGCCCAAGCAGCAATTGTATATTTACTCTGAATTACACATTTCCTTCTGAAAATTCATAACCCGAGGTAGAACTGAATAATGAAAGTGAAAAACCAAGCATGTAAAATCAATTGATGTTCTGGCTAGCTTCCAGAACATCTTTATTTTCTATAGCCACACTCACTCATGTTTTGTATCTATTTATCACTGAATTCATTGGGCAGAACAAAAATGGGGCTAATGTTAATGTCTAATGAATTGCACAGAAAATGTTCTCTTTTGCTTAAATATCAACATTTATACTAATCTTTTAGTTCTTCTGTGTCCAATAGGACAGGAGGTGCTGTGGGCTAAGACTCTTCATTAACATTGTTCTCTTGGGTATTCTTGACCATTAATTTCAAGACACTCATGAGATTAATGTAGATCCTGTACTTAGTTTTTACACATTTAACATTTCTGAAACTGGGCATGTCCTCAGAAACACCCCACACGTTTTGAAAGCAGACCCTCATTTTTGGGGTCAGAAAACCTCAGAAAACCTGGCTGACATTCAGAGGATGAGATGGAAGCTCCAGGTGAATATTCCCACCAAACTGAGGTACCTGCTCAGGCCAAATACAGCCCATCACCATCAAACCAACCCAGCACACACGTGTTTCATGCCAGCAACAACATTTTGGTGTGAAAAGTCTCGTGAACCTATGGAAAAGCTATGGATTGTCTTTTGGAGTAAAAGACAAAGGAGCAGATAGACAACATCAAATGATATGACAAATTATAACAACTCCATTGTCACAGTTCTATGTTTGTGTTATTGAGTTGGTCATCATCTCATGCAATCACATGGATGTGGCTGTGCCTGTAAATATTTTATCTCAAATTAGCTTCTTTTCCTGAGTACTTTGGTCCATTCCAGTACAACATCTATGAAGTTTGTTACTGTCCCCTCCATGTACTGACAGCTTGTAGAATTCTGTGTTGTTGTGGTGTGTTTATTTTGATTCTTTGTTTTTTGTATTATTTTGTTATTGACAGTTTCATTGTTATTTGGTATGTTCCTATGTATCCTTATTCTTCCCCAGCTGGTTTGTCCCTGTGTTGTATTCCCCCTCCCCCAAGCTGCCTTCTATGGTATTGCCCGCCCTTCATTCCCACCCCTTTCCCTGTCTGTCATTGTATCCCTCCCCTTGTTCCAGCACCTTCCCTGGTAATCCCTCCTTGGGCCAATCCCTGGTGGCTCCTCCCCTTTGGAAATCCCCGAATCCTCAACGCCCCATCGGCCCACGTGACCCATGTCCCGCCCATGTGCCCTCTCATTGGTGGAATGTACTGTCAATCCTGCCTTGTGCGCTCCCCTCTGCCTGCCCCATTGGATGATCATTTGTATCTGCCGCTGAGGCCGCCCCTCTGTCACAGCCCCCGCCCAGCCCTGTCCAAGGCTGTTCCGTCCCTGCCCCTCTGAGGGCAATGAACATGTTTGGAACCAAACTGAAGAGCCCTCCCTGATTCCTGCTCCAGTCCTCGACGCCGTCTCCAGCTGGTGCTGTAGAGAGCAGCCTTGCTGCTGGGGACATCAGCAGCCCTTGCTAAAGCGCTGTCCTAACCCTGCGTGGGCAGGGAGAGGCCAATCTCAGCGCGGACCAGCAAGGGCTGGCTGGGAAATTTACTCTGGCACTGTGTCACTGTGTAATCTGACAGGTCATAAAGCCCTGTGCATTCCATCAGCGGAAAAGTGTCTCACCTTGGTACAAGGTGTTTTCAAAACCCCTTCTGCAATGAGGAAACTGTCAGAGGGGACAAGTGGCCTGCAAAGTCTAGTTCTAGTTCTGATGTTATACAGAAAGCAATTCATTCTTACCTGAACTTTTCCTGAAGTTCTTCAACCTGCTTTATGCAGATCTCTTTTCGTGTGGTTAAGTGTAAAATGCACATCAATCTGTTTTATCTGTGTTTCACTTTATTTCTGGAGCAGTTCTTGGAGAAATATTGAAAGATAATTGATTGTAGAAATTTATGTGTATCCCAAGGTCCTTAATAATAATTAGATTTGTCCCACAAACTCCAGCAGAATTTTTAGTGACCATATTTTAATCTTTCATAGCAGTTGTGGACTCCAACCATATTTTCAAAACCAGACTGGACATTTAGCATAACCACTTGTTTGTATCTGATAGCTGTGCCCTGACAAAACAGGTGTTCTCCTGAAAGAGAAAATAACCAGCATTAGAAAGTTGTCCTTAGTGCAGCCAGCCTTGTTTTTATGAGTTCAGAAACTAAATTTAGCAGATATCCCTGCGATGTAAGTACTGCTACTTCCAATAGACAACTTCTTCAAAACTACAAAATTTCATCATTACAATTATTTGAATGAAAAAGATTGGGAAGATTTCATGTTGTTTCTACTTAAAACACATAGTTTGCAGGAATTATTGCTCTCGTATTTCTTGATCTTTTTAATGAAAAGACTTGATTCTGACATTGTCTTGTGTGTGGGCTGGTATTGGTTGAATCTTCTTGTGTTCTTGCATCTGTTGTACAGTCTGCTAGCTCATATGAAATGAACATACGTACCTTTTTGAATAATCTAGATCTTGCTTGGTAGCAATAGTATTTCTTTCTGATATATTGGATAAAAACAAAACAAAAAAGAAACCTTAGAAAACTATATAAAGCACTTAGAGGAAGGTCAATCAAAATTTCCTCAAAGTGTTGCCTAATTTAACAGACAGCCATATGTCAGGATATATTCAGATATCAGCTTTCAGCTATGCTTTTATTTCCTGGCTTTTGCGTTTGCTTGCTTTTGCAAAGATCATCACATTCCTGAGAGGATTAACTGTTACTTTTCTCATCCTCTTCCTGGGAAATCTAGGCATTAATATTTCACAGTCTACCATCAAACTTAACACTGGGAAAAGAGAAGGAGGATTAATTAGATGGTAGCCCAGATGCCTGGGGATTGCCAGCAGATTCTGAGGCTCATGTTTGAATGAAACCAACAACACTAGGCACTGAAATAATTTTTCCTAGACAATGAAGCCGAACAGATAGGGTTGTATGGGATAGAAAGAAGAGCATTTGCTCCTGGAGTTCCCCCAGATGGTTTCTGTTTGGACCACAGGCTGCTGGAGGAAATTTTAACATCATGAGATTCATACAGAGTAGATCAGTTTGAAGCTAGCATGGGTTTGGGTAGTTAGTCATAGAGAAAGCTTGAGGGGATTATTTTCACAGAGAGAGTTCAAGTAATTTACCTCCATATTCTCTCTTCCTGTTCCACCTTCTTCAACTTTCTCCAAGTTGATAAATAAACCTTTGTCATGGAAACACACAGGGAAGGCATCAGTAGTGAAACTTTTAAATTTATGGTAGAAGGCTATGTAAAAGATGAAAAAGTACCAGCATAGGGAGGAAGGTACCATGACAAAAACATCTTGCAATAACCAAATCTTGGCCTGCCTGAGGATGAAATGCTAAGTTAGTTTTCATCTAATGTGCAATCAGAACACCCTGTGTGAAAAGTGCTCACTGATGATCTAGAGATGGAAGAACCAGCGAAGTCAGCAGGTTTTAAAGGAAATAAGGGGAAATGGTCCTGCAGATGCCACTGCTTCTTCATATGCTCTATTGTGCTGATAAAATACAATGATGAATCATCTGTCATGTCTGTGTGTGACACAATATATTTGTGATGAATAATGTCCTGAACAGACATTGCACACTTCATTGCACCACAGCAGAATTTATCCATCTTATCCTTGGCCTCCTCGTGTCCAAATCCATTGGGGGTGATTGTGCCCAGCACCCAGAAGGTCAGTGCTCTGTCTTCCAGAAGGTCTCTGAATTGCCTTTGCCATGTAACAGGGTGCAGGCTCAAGAGGCAGGTGATAGTTCGTCACAAAATGGAGATCAGGCTGTGATGAGGTAAAAAATCTGACCAGAGGCAGGGAACGTTGAAACAAAAGCACTGTTTCCAGTTAAAGCCCTGATTACAGAGGGTACAATGCTGGGGCTGCCTGAGGGAGCTCTGAGAGGTGACAGGATCTGAAAGGGGACAAAATGTTGGTGAGAGGCCAAGGGGAGCCTGGGATTTGTACCACAATTGGAAAGATGTGGGTGAAGCACTTTTAGAAGCTTATGATTAAGGGCAGTAGGGTTTTGAAAATTTATTCTGAGGACAGAGGTCAGCTCTCTGTAGGCACCTATATCTTTGTTTTTGGCAATGACTAATCCAAATAAGTCTTGCTATTCCAACCAAAATTTGTGGCTTTATTTTGTTACATAATGAGGAAAGCACAGTTTGGGAAAGACAGAGCTCAGCATTGTATATGGCTGTGTTCTAGGTGAGGAAAATATTTGCCATCCCTTACGGTTTAAACAGGTAACAAACAAGTGAATTAGAGAGTGTCTTGTGGGGGAAGGCAGAGAGGCTTTATTTATAGTAGTTTTCTTAAGTGGTTTCCTAGAGCTGCTTGGAGGCTGAGCTGCCTGTTCCTAAACAACAGGTGTTATGGCCCTGGGTTCCTTGCCTGTTCCTAGCAGCCATGGGAGATTGCCTTTGTGCCTTATGTGAGACCGTGCTGGAGTGGAATAACAACATCTAAGCAAGTGTGGCTCATCTCTGTGGGCCACAAAAACCTTGTGTGAAGATTTGTGAGGGGAAGCAGGGGCCCTACAGTTTTCCTCTTTCTTTTGACTCTTTCAGCTGCTCACTAGAAGAGGATTCACAAAACACAAGACAGGTGCAAATAAATTTTCTCAGAGAAAAAAAGGGAATTAAAGGCAGGAACTGGGGGACTAAGAAGGAGATTCAGAGGACTCTCTGCACACTTTAATCTTTGTGCCAGGGGCTGCTAACAAGGCAGGGTGTTTTTATTCCTATAGCTCAAGGCTATGCCTGAAGGCACCTTTTAGAGTTATCCATTTATACTAAGGCTGCACACCTGAGACCACCCACAACCGTTGAAAAGATTTCAGAGAGGAAAATAATAGTCTGCATGTGGATCTCTAATAACAAAAAATAAAATGTTGCTGGCTTTGTTTATGAAGGGACTGTGTCTCTTTAAAGCAATAGTTTCTGCCAGTTTGAATTAAAATAATTGAATCTCAAAAGCAATTTTAAACCAGTAGTGTATTGTCACAGTTAACATCCCCCATTCTTCAACAAATGGTTGTTTATGCTTAAGTTTAGTAGAATTTCTGATGTACCTGCTTCTAGTTTTTTGGTTAGTTAAGATTTAAAAAATCTTTTTCTTAGCAATTTCTTTTTGATTGTACCTGCCACTTTGGAGACAGATTTTTGCCATCATCTGCTACTATAAATTAGGTCCTTCTAAAGAAGCATCACAGAGCTTGTGTAATATTCTGCCATCTGCTTTAGACAGAGTCCCTTTGCTGGGGAAAATTCAATCAACTCTCTTAAATGTGCTTTATGAGAACTCTGAAGATTCTTTCTTGTGCTTCTGCCACTTTCATGAAGGTCTTTAGTTGGCCCTTTTTGCTCGTGCTGTAGTTAGGTGATTTGGAAAAGAGGCTCCTGTGTAATAGTGCTTATATCTCTTTATGAAAGAAACAAGAGATACATCTACTCAGTGAGAAACTCTATCTTAGTACAGCAATTTACATCTGAGCCATATTACGAAATCATCTGACTCATGTGAGAGGCCAAGGTACATGAACCTTCAGCTGCCACGAATCAGTTGTTGAGATGATGGGAAGCAGCAGATCAGCTGCACACTCTGAGCTTAAACTTGAAGGCAATTATTGTTTCAATTTCACCAAGGTTCCTTGGAAACTAGATTGCTAGTTAATATTATGTGCTTGTCCTGAAATAAACAGTGGTGCAAAACTAGTGAATGTTGGCTGAGAGAATTGAAGATATGATGGACATGCAACAGAATGGCTTCCCCAGAATACAAGTTGGGAGTTGGTGTTCAGAATAAAATAACTTGGTGTTGATTCCTCCCCAGCTTTGATAGCTCTGTATTTTATCACTGTTTCACCTGTGCTGTGATGAGCCTTAGCCAGGGCTTTGTGCTCTTCCACATGCAGAGGGTTTAAAGTAGAACAAGATGATAGGGAGATAGAAGCTCCTCTTGAGAAGAGCACAGCTAGGTTTTGACCAGCCAAAATATACCAGAGGTAAGTTTTACTTGAAAAGCCATCATGAACCTTGGAAACGTCACAGTTTGATTTCTCGAAGTATGTTTGTCAACCCTGCCTGTTGCTGAACCGACTCTTTTTTTACTCTGTTATTTTTAACATGTGTGGCTCTCCAGTGATGTGAACCTCCCAGCTCTGATGTGGCACCCTTTCCCTCCCTGAAGTTCAGATGCTGCTTTACCCTTTGGATTACAAGAGCAAAGCAACAGAAAAAAATCCTTTTGTGCACTGTAAATGTCTTTGTGCAATGTGGTAACAGGGCTGTTTTGGTAGGAGGGAGTGGGTGGTAAGAAAATAACATTCTTCAACCCAGAGCAAGTTTCATATCATTGTTATTACTAAAAAACTGTGTTTCCTTTGGTTTAGGGGTGCCTAAAGCCCTTCCCAGCTTTACCACAGTTTTCATGGGAATTTTTGCTACCAGTGCCCCTGAAAACAAGGTGAAATCGTGAAAACAGATAACTAAATTAAAAACCCTCAACAAAACAAATGCATGAGGAAAGCCAATTCCCTTAAGTCAATACATGGACTCTAAAAGACTTTAGCACTTCTCTGAAGAGGTGCTAGCAGAAACAAAAGAAAACAAATGGAAATAATATGGTCTCTGTGCAGCCCTCTTTGCATCCTAGCGGAGACACACTAATTTTCATTATTCTCAAAACAGCAGAAGCCCTAAGGTTGTGATAACAGGACTGCCTCGTCTCACAGCTGAACTAGATTCCTTCTTCGGCTGTTCTGAGTCCTGCCAGGTCAGGGCCTCTAGGGCAGCACAGTTCCTGTCTAGCAGGATGAAAGTTTTCTGTCCAGTTTCCTGGTACTTGAGGATCAAAAGAGTATTACTGCCTTTTTCTGGTACCTCCTTCACCCCAGCTGGGTTTGTTCCCTGGATTGTGAGAGTTGCACTCAATCACAAGTGACTTCCATGAATTCTGATGTCTTTTAAGGTGTAGTAAGGGATTAGAAATACAGCTTGTGGGGTTGGTGTCAAAAGGGAAAGCAAATAAAAATAAATGGCCTCCAAGGGAGAGTGTAAATATGATGGATGTCTTGTGAGAAATGCTGATAGAGAGGAGTAGGAAAATGAAGGGAAAACACAGAGTCGGTTGCTGCTGAATGCAATAATGGTGGTGCAGAACCATACAGGGGATTAGTGGCAAGAACAGGTTAAAACTTGGCATGGGGAGAAAGAAAACAGTAATAAAGGGTTGAAGGGGTTGCGTGTTGGTATGGAGAGAAAAGATCCTTCAGTTTCCCAGCAATGCTGCTCCTCAGGGTAACAGTGCAGCCAAAGGAAGGCTCAGGAGAGGGAGTGGAGAAGAAACCAGAATCCCATTGAAACAGCAGGGTATGGATGCCCCTTAAGGTGAATTTAGCAATAGAAGCTGGGGATTTGTTGCAGTAGACCTCTCATTAGGGGTAGAAATGAGCCAGGACACAGACATTCAGCAATTTGAAAAGGGTCCCAGTTTATTCTTCGTTATAGATTAGCATCCTGACTGATTACAGCAAGCTCCTACTGTAGGGTCCAATTGCAGACTCTAACTGCTAGTTATCTCCTACTGTACTATGTCTGCAAATATTACTTTGCAAACTCTGAACACAGGCCTTAGCTAGCTCAACTATGACTGTAGGCTCCAACAGCAAGCTCTAACTCTATCACAGCCAGACTAACCTTATAGCAGATCTTTTTGCCACCAGTAACTCTCTTGTTTGTCTCATTCTTCTTTTTATCTGCCTGTATCTCCTTTTTCAGGGCTCCTCTACCTCCTGAAGGCTCTCTTCCTCCAGATCCCCTTCCTCAAAGGGATGATCACTCCTTCGACCAGCCAACCCACCCCTTTTATCACACTTACCTTTATTAGTCACAGCTGCAACCCATTAAGAACAAGGCTGCTCCTCTTTGGTAATGAGTAGAACTGTGACTTATCAGGGGCAAGGTCACCTGAAATCCCTTCTTTCACACCACGCAGATTATCCAGGGTAATGAAGTAAATGAAAGGATGGTGATATTTGCTGTTAGTTTCAAAATTACTAAATTCCTACCAGCCTTGTACAAGTCAGATCACAGAGCTCTCACAGCCCTCAAGGCAAGGACCATCTCAAGGCCAACGTGTTGGGATGACTGACAGGTTTCTAAAACATTTAAATGGTGAGCAGCTTTCTAGGATCCCCATGTAAATGCAAGAGCATTTACTTAGAGCAGCTGTGCTGCAATCACTATTCTGGAGAGTTGTGTTGGGAAGCTGAGCTTAAAGCATGGAGAAAAAGAGTGGAATGTAAAGCTGACCAGCCTATGCCCTTCCCCCAGAGAATATCACATTTTAGACTTGAATGAGTATTCTACTCCCTGGATTAAAGTCACAAAAAATTTTCAGTCCTTCTTTGTGCATTGAGAGAGTGTTCTGCACCATGGTAGCTGAAATGAAATAGATGATTTTTTTGTAGGTTTTTAAGAAGCAGTTGCCTTGAGTAGCAGGAAGACAATAACAAAACAATAAAAGAAACCACCCCAAAAGAAAACAAGCAATTTTGATTATATTTTATCCCCCTAAACAGTATTTCACAGAAAGATAACCTTACAAAACACAGTATTTCTCATATTTCTGCACAGAATGACTTAGGGAATGCCATATGGTACATGTGTGATTGCTCATACGCCACATTCTTCCTGATTAATTTTGAGGATGTCATACACCAAACCAGACAGGTGGTCTCTTGAGCTTGGCATGTGACAAATATAGATGTGTTTAAAGTGTTCTGCTCCAGAAAACTCAAAAGATAAAATGCTGGAATGGAAAGAGGAACACAAGAACAGGCAGAGTGAATGACATAATTTCAGATTTTTCAGTGCAAAGAATGTTTTGGGTGGAATGAATATAGTTGCCAAGTTGTATTTTCTATTTCCAGTGGTGTTAATTGCACCTAGAAAACCCTGATCCTTTACAAAATACTTTCTTACAAATCTCTGTTCCAGGTCTGAAGCAGCCTAACCTGATGGCTTTGTGCTAAAGATTCTTACTGATCCAGGTATTCCTTTTACTTATTCTCTTTGTGTATACAGTGTGTGTTTTCTGTACACAAGTTTTGTTTATTTTACTGAGCGTTGTAACTGCAGTGTCACATTAAATCTCACTTGAAATTGCTTATCTGATTGGGCTCAAGTTGGCTGCTAAAGAAAACAGGCTTTGAACAAAGCTCTCTGGAAATTATTTGTATCCTCTCTACGAAAAATTATTCACTACTAACCAAGAGGCTCAGAAAACATGACCTCATACTGTGATTAAATTTGTTGTAGAACTATTACAAAGCACCCAGTTCTGATGTTGTCAGTATTCACTCTTCTTTTTGTCCCCAAGGTGTGCATTGAATTGGTAGCTGCAGAACCTTTGCACCTCCACTTGAAATGTAACACTAGACTCAGATTCACATAGGATTCCCAGAGGGAAATCACTGAGCTTTTAAAATTTTATTTTAATTTAAAAACTGTTCTATTGAAATCGCTTTGCAATTAACAGATTTTTTTTTCTGGTTTTGCTTCAGCTAAGTGTGTAGTGTTTTTGCTATTAAGGTTCAAAAAGAAAATATACCTGACTAAGGTGACTAAAAACCTCAGTGTCCTAAAACTGACTCTCTTGCTTGAACCAGTGTTGATCTATTGACAGAAATGAAACTGAAAAGATTTATGAGCTGAGAATGCTGAGCCCTGACTTGTGTAACAAGTTTCCTGTTGCCTCCTTTCATTCTGGAGGGTTTAGTCAGAGAATACTCAGGAAGAGCTCTGAGTAGCGAAATTATAAAACTTGTGTTCTTGTGTCTTTTCATCAAGCTTTTCTAGAACTTCTTACAAGCATTGCGATCAAGAAAAGAAGGTAAACAATGGCACATTGTTGTAATTTTTGGGACCTCCTGAGAAATGAGAAATAATGTGGGGATAAGCAGAAAAATATTTTGTTTGAACTTCCATTACAGTGGACAGTGGAGGTGGCTGCCATGAATCCATCAGAGACTGGTGCAATAGGTAGGAAAATAGGGCAATTTTATCCCTACTATTAATCCGAGAAATTAATTTACCATAATTTGTTGAGTTCAGGATTCTGGACCTCACCAGAGCCAGCACCTGTGCCGTGAGGTGTCCTTTACTCCTTTGCCTTCCCCCTCAATGAATCTGATTATTACATCTCTGTCTTTATTCAAGGAATTCCCTTCTATGCTTGATAACTAACAGTACTCATCAACCTACACCAGCAGAGCTTTATGTGTTATTTATTGGTCACTGGATGTGTCCTTTGTGGTTCTCTAATTTAATCAGGTTTTTTTTTTATTTACCTTTGTTTATCTCTGGTATATTGCAAGCAGAATTAATTGCATGTTGAAGGATTCCTCCCAGAATAACTGTAATAGAAGCCAGAATATTATGGCTGTTTCCTCTATCTACTTATCACAACAGTGTCTTTATGTACTGCATACTTTTTTAATAAGCATTAGCACAGCATTCTGTAGGATGTGTAGATGTGCCATAAACACAGATTGTGTTTCCCTATTTAGATTTAAATTTCCTTTTTGAATACTGTCCTCCATATTGTCATCTAATCCAAGCTCACCTCTCTGCCCCTTTTCTCTTGTGCCTTTCTAGTTGCATGTTTGAATTCCATTTCTTGGCCAAGGGTCTCATTCCAGTACTTCAGTTTTCGTGACTGGTCCTCTTAAGATTGTCTGGGTTATGATTTCCCTGGCCCTTATTTTGCCTGGCATTATTATTATTTGGTATTATTTTGCTTTCAGAAGTGTGGTTTACATGGCACTGCTGTCAAGGACTATTGAATTCTACCTGTGTTATGCCCTGGTTTAGGACTTTGCACTAAACGCAAATCTATTGTCACATCTCTGATGTACTTAAGGTGCAGATCCTGGAGTTTCATGAGGCTTTGAATGTCCCTATGACTTGAGAAATGCAAACTCTATGTCTGAAACAGTTCTGGCTTCCTAGAAATTCCATCTGCTGTTACCATATTTGTGCCATAGGTTTAAGGAGGAAGCTCTACATTGTTTTCAACTGGGATGGACACCAGGAGCAGGAAAGTTCTGTTTGCTGTAATTTGTTTGCTGATAACCATTTCTGCAGGGGAGGAACCTTAGAAGGATCATTCCTTTTCTTCTCCCCAGTTTGCCAAGTGAAAATGTTTGTTTCTCAGTTGTACTTGAAGATTTTACCTTTTGCCATATGGTGACGTTAAAGAGAAATATATTAGGAAACTGTTCTCAAGGTCTGGTGGGCTAGAGACTTGTAACATTTGCTTTCATCTCTCTTGGTGTTTCTAAATAAAAACAAGGAAAAAGGCAGTAGAGCAGTGTTTTCCTGAATTCAGAAAATTAGATTATTTCCTTTATTAAAAGAGGGTAGTGAGGTGGTGAAGAATTATTTACCACAAAACGCCTGCAGATGTGCTCTGTATGCTGGGTATTTTAGAGTTTTTAAGACTAACATTATATAAAATGAAGAAGCCAGGTGAATTTTTAGAAAGTTTGACTGGGTCTCAACATAGCTGGAAATAGCTACTGACTAAATAATTGTTATGAAAATGACAGAACATTAAAAAAAATGTATTTCTTTAAGCCCAGGCATCACAGCAGCCCAGAGGTTATCACTCAGAATTAATTTATATAGCAAATCCTCTTAAGAAGAATGCCTTTAATCTGACAAATGGAAGGATGTTCACTTGTCTGAAGTCCTTCTACCACTTATTCTATCTGTATCACATGGGGAATTGTCTGGCTTGGAGCTTTCAGGAATTCAGGAAAATAATTGTGCAGTCCTGTACTTGTAAATTTGTAAATCTACATCATTTTTGTAGTGGTTATTCCTGGAGATGGTCAATTTGCCTTGAATAAGACATTTATAAATTATGAAAAGTTTTCAAAACTTTAGATCATCTGTTTTTTGAGGGATCAGAAGTAAAACAGTTTTGGGATTTGAGCTTATTAAATAAGAAGGAGCTCTATCAGAAAGAGAACTGCAAATAACAAGCCCTCTAACCCAAAGTAGAGCAAAGCTCTTCTCCCTTCCTCTGCTGTGCTTGCCCTATTGATTGATTCCTAAGCAGAGCTTGCTTTGTCTTTTTCACAAGTTCAGTTATAAGACTGAAAATTGACTGGCTATTCATTATTACAATTTTTTTTTTTTTTTATGATTTAAGATTGTTTGTTTTAAGAAGAAATGGAAGAAAAAACTTTTTACCCTTGGTCCAGCCAGATTGACATAATACCCAAAACTCCAGAAGATCAATCCCTGCTTTGAACTTCTGGATCTAGGGCAGACATTCTGTCTTGATAGAAGACAAGGTCAGCTCCTTTGTAAAACTGGGTTCCTATGTAAATACAAATCTAAGTGGAGCAAAGAATGATTTTTCTGATTTATGGTATGACTCAAGTCCTGTAGCATTCTTCAGTTCTGATTAAGTGCTGGCACAGCCTCTGGCTTTGACTTCCCAGTTATTGGCTGTTCATTAAGGAAATGGATTAATTTGATCTAATTTTCTCAGGTAGTCCACTGCTCTTGCTGTGAGCTTCACAAAAATTCAGAGGCATTGAAAGCCAGAAGGATTTTCTTTTAATTTTCTCCCCCTTTTGCATTAGATTTTTCAATGTGGGGGGTAGAAGAAAAAATCAGGAGAAACAAATGTCTTCTAATGTTGAGTGATTGTCAACAAGGATCAGGCAGAAGATATGCTGAACCACAAACACTCTGACAATTCCATAACTTCTGGAAGGAACCAGCAGGAAGTGGTGGAAGAAAAAAATTACAAAAATAAATAGAGATTTTTGAAATATCTTCTGGTATCTGAGTACACAGAGATGACCTCTGAATAATGTGGAAGATATTGAAACATCACATGCTGATTCTGGTGGTGAGGGTATGAGCCCCAGGAATCAGGCAGTGAAGTGAAGCCATTTTACCCTGTTGTCTTCAAATGAATCATTAACACCCTGATAAAGATGCACAATAATGAGGAAGTTACTTAATTTGACAATTAAGTTGAATTGCTTGGGAAATAATCTGCTTGCTCTACCTGGTTTTAATTATCACTTAAAAGATTGGGAAGCTCACTTCACTTGAGAGAGGGCAAAGGAGAGTGGAATGCAGCCTCTTGAAGTGATTACTACTCCTCCAGTGGCTGGAATTGAATACCCACCTTGGATTGTTCCAAACACAGCACAATAGCTAAAGCGAGAAGAGTTCCTGTACTAGACTGTGGTTAAAAGAGACAGTAGATTTCACTGCTTGTGTGCTTCTTTCCAAGGTAGGGATGTGACCTGGGGAGAGAGAGAGAAGAGGTTGAATATGATTTCAATCTCATCCAGGAGAAATCTGCTACACCTGCTGATGCCTTGGAGTGGCTACCTAGAACAGCAGCTAGAGAAGATTTAGAGAATAAAAGTGGGTATTTGTTAAAGGTCTTCAATAGATACACCTTGTGCAGTCAAAAGCCTCCCAGAGGTTACACCCATGATGGATGAGTTTTTCAGACAGAAATAAATGTGGTCCATTTGCATATCAGGTTAATCCTCCAATTAAAGCTTCAGGTAATGAAGTCATATTCCCCCAGTTCGCTCCAAATTCACTTTTTTTTATACTTTTTGGGGCCTGAGGCTGTAGGGTTTCCTTGAATGCCAGGCCCAGAAGAATTGTTTTGTCTGACCAAAATGTGAAGACAGTAGTTAGCACTTTATATGGAGTTTAGAGTTAGGCACTAACTAATGCAGTACAGGATTTGAAATATACAAAGGCTAAAATCCTAACGCATCACTGCAACCAGGAGGTCCCTTCTAGCCCCTGACCAAGATGCCTACAAGGCTCAGTGCTGACAGACTGCATATATTTCAGGTGCTAAATGTTTTCACATTCCAGTGGCTCTCTGTTATGTCAACAGGGAGAGCTCCGAGTTCTAAATCATCATATTCATTGTCATAGCTCCCTGAACGGATGGCCAGCCATAGCTGAGTTTTATTAACCTTGCCTAATTTTAGCTGTGGGCCAAACTCTAATTCCTTTGCATCTGTAAATGATCCCGTTGGTTCCACCTCATCTAAGGTACTGGAGTATTACTTGCCTTTGAAATGGTAATTTAAAAAAAAATACATTAATTGATTATAGTTAAATATGAAGTTTAAAAACCATTCAGGAAGTGAGTGGAGACTGAGAGAGAGACAAAATACTTTCTAGTTACAAATGCCATGCTGCTGTGGAACTTAATTTTGGAAATGAACTCTGACTTTTTAAACTCTGTTTAAAAAACAAAAGTATAAGTTGTGATGGTACAGTCACTGGAGCTGTGATGAAACAGCAGGTTTTGAGTGATCCTGATGCATCCTGAGCTTTCTGAGGTGTGGAGGGTGACAGGGGGTTGAGCTGGCCCTGCTTGGCATGGCTCTGAATGGCAGAGTGGGGGCTGAGGTGGCCAGTGTCACTGGGGGTGACAGGGCAGGGAATCAAACAGGTCTTTTCCTTGGGATCCATGTTTGTTTCTGCCTGTTGGGTCCTGATCATGACTTGAGACCCTCCTGTCTGTGGGTCAGGCTGCCAAAACCAAGCTGAGGGGTGGAGTTTGTGTCCTAGCTGTGCAGGTGGAATGCGATTTTTCTCATTACTTTCTGTCCTTTAGCAGCCAGTTCAGATGATTTTCAATTCAGTTAGCACTCAAGGCTCTATTTAGCACCCTGCAGGATTCAGCATTAAAGAAACTTGGCAGAGGTCCACGTGGTGGGATGTATTATTTGGAGCCAAAATGCAGAAAAGCGTTAGGATAGAAATTGCACCTGAAGCAAGTAATGGCTCTGCCTGAAACTTGCTGGAAACAGTACTTGAACTTTTTCTGCTGCCTTTAAAGTGGTGTTAGTATATGGTCTGCTGTAGTGACTGTTGTGTTACTCCTTCAGTAGGCTGGTAAATCTGAGATTACAGGCATAGAAGGCCTCAGAGATTTAGGAACTGCACCATAAAAGAGTGATGGATTAACACGAATTTTTGCAAAAAGAAACAAAACATAAACATTCCTTGGCTTATATCCTAAGGCTTGGATATATGGTTATAAGGATTTGTCTAAGAATGCTGCATAAGGACCCCTCTCAGCTGAACTGTGCCTAGTGGCAATAAAAATAACTTTACCTCCTCTTGGGGTAGACCAATTTACTGTTACATACTGTCCATGAATATACATAAATATAGTCTTTCTCTGGATTAAGAAAAGAAAATCATTCATCTGGCAATATTTGGGTTTTTAATGCAATTTGACCCCACTGCATATATACAGAGAGAAAAGCATTCAGTCTCTTTGCCAGCGGATTCGCACAGGTATCACCTGCTGAGTCAGAGATTTACAATCTGTAGTCAAAATTCTGTGATAAGGAACAAGCTGCATGCAGATGGCAGAAGTTAATAGTCTGATTCTGCCATCAGGATGCATAAAAGAAATGATCATCCATAGAAGATAGAGCTGTTCCAATGGCTTGGAATAGATCTGTACTGCCCTGTATTTTGTACTCTCATTTATGTAACAGTGTTATGAAACTATTGCCATAGCCAAAGCAATAAGTGAATCTGGTCTCAAGGATGATGCTGCCATGCTGTAACACAATTAGTGGCTAAGTATTTTGTCGCATTTACACTAGAAGTTTGCTCCCTTTTCCATACTGCAGGATATCTGCTGTGTTTTGCAATTAAGATGTTCCCCCAAAGCCTTCTCAGTTTCAGAGTCCTGAGCCTGATTTTTAGTGGCAAATATTTTTTTTTTCTGCTTTGTGTTTCAGTTAAAATATTAAACATTGTGGTATCACATTGGTAAATCTCAATTATTTTGACTATCTTGTTCTCGTAAATAAATCCTCTGTAAATGTAACAAGCCAGTACAAAACATATCTACTCCATAAGGATCCGTGTCCGTGCTTAACCTGTTTAGCAAGACAACAGTTTATTGTGCAACTTCTATATAGCAACAATATCCACTTATACCTGAGAGAGGACAGTTGCTAGTTTGTATGACTTCAGAAAATTACAATGTTAAATATGTGATAAAAACATCATTGAAAATGGGCCTATACCTGTGCATTTTAAATGACAAGTCAATTATACTAAAGAGATATAATTAATACCTGACAAGTTTAAAATACGCCCAGTTAGTTTATTATGTGATTTATAAGGGTTTGTAGCACTCTGAAGAAAGAGAATTATGCATATTCAAAGCAAAAGTAACTGAGTTTAAACAGCTCTTTGGGAGCTTGGGCTCCTATTAAAGTACTCTAAATTTTGGAGGGTGTCAACTAGGAGTCAAATGAGACTTTTCACTTGTAGTTGCAATGCAAGGAGTAGCGTAACCAACATGTCAGATACTGATCTCAGCCATTCACATGCCAACAGTCTTCAGTGCACGGAAGGAAAGGCCCTTGTCTGAGCCAATTTAAGGTTTTTTTTTCCATTTCTACCTGGCTATCTTTTTGCCCAAAAGTAGTGGATGAGTTGGGCACCTCTGTGTTCTCATGGTGCTGTCCTTACCATCTGCCAGGAAGAGGTATCCTTGCACAGAATTGGTGAGGGTTTTTTCCCTTTTCCTTGGAAATTTGATTCAGAAGCATTACTGTGCATAGTTATCTTCTTACTTAAACCTGGCATTCACTGCCTTCCCAGTCAGGGTACCTGGAATTCAAGATCAAATCAAAGATGCTGTTGCAGTTGAAATTTCGGTGTGGTTTTGTGTAAGGGTAATATTGCCTTCATAATGTCTGCCAGTGCAGGATACTTTGGTACTAATGGGCTAACTTCAACAAAATTTAGATAAATAAATGCCCACAGGAGAGCAAGTTTGTTAAAATAGCTGCCAGTGAAGAAACAGGAGTGATTTCTTTACCAGTAAAATGTGAACTCCACTCTTACTGGGCCTGAGAAAATCCATACCAGTTCATTTTTGGTTTTACCATGAGTGGAAAACACTGGATTACTGTCCCCTGAGCAGTTTTGACAGAGGATAAGATTTTTCATTTGCCTGCTTGTTAATTAAAAAATGGAAGTAATTTTGAATTAAGAATTGCATGCTTGATCAATTTCCTGATTCTGGTATAATTTTTTTTTTCTCCAATGATTTTTAATGATTTCCTTTGAAATGGGTATTTAGAACAAAGGAGGTCATTGAAAGGGATGGTCACACTTAGATTAAAGCCAAGGAAGACTTTGGGTCAGATAATCAAGTGTGATTAGTTTTTGGGTTCAATTGACTAAGGTCTAAGAGAAGTTGAGGCTGTAGTAATGCTGAAGTCCTAAGCAGTGAAACTTGGCAATCAGTGACAGATTTCCAGCAGTGGGAATGTGAACTTCAATCCATATCCCACTGAAGGCTATTCCCTCTAGACTGGCTCTGGTATGATAAACCTCTGTTTAAAATTCCCATCTCACATGGAGAACAGATTGGTCCATCTTACTTCAAAATTAAGGATAAACATATTTCTTCCCTCAGTTTATGACTATGTGCACTTATTTTACGTGTTTTTCTAACAGTCCAGTTCCAATATGGACTGCAGAACTTAATCATTTATATAAGTTTTCTCCTTCATCCTCTGGAAACTTGAAAATACTGTAGGACAAAGGTATAGGCTGCCAAGACCAAGATGGATTCAGAATCTAGATAAATTCTTGTCGGAAGGATCCTTTGGTCTCCAGAATACGTATGTGCTGTAAATGGAATTATGTGTGTATCTGGGAAGCTGGAAAAAAAACAGATAAAGGGAAGAATTAAGAGCAAGAATAGACTGAAATCCTACAGGGTACCTAGCATATGAAGTTAGGAATAGTTTCTTGGATAAAGTACAGGGATGAATTGGTGAAAGAAGCCTGTTGGCATTAGAAATGCCAGTAGAAATCCATGATTTCTAACAGTACAGGGGATATATTCACTCTTTCCTCAGAGCACATCTCTCTGCTGCCAAGCCAAGATGTGTTCCTCTCCGTAAGTATGCATGTCAGGCCATACTATCACGAGATAGTGGGCTGCCAAACAGATGTTCCCTGATAAATAACACTCCTCAGCTTAAGCTTTTTTATTTGAAACATTTACTTCCCTGATATGTGTAACAATGCGAAATTTCTACTGCTCGTTTCAATTTTTATCCCCACTTTCCACCACCCCCCCGGCCCCCCACTGCTTTATAGAGAAGTTTGTCTTGTAATCTTTTCCTTATTGCTGGAAAATTGACCATTTCAAACTCTGATTCTGCTATCAGCTATGCCAGATCAAATCCAGAGCAGAAGCACTGGGAACAGACCAATCTGAGCGCTGCTCTTGTCGTGTCACGGTTGTGTCCTGTCCTTTTTATCAGTGCTGCCTACCAGAAATAAGTCAATAAACATCATTCTTAAGCAATGCTTTTTTCTCTTACTGATTTTATTCATTATATTCAAGCAGCAATTTTCAGGAAAGCTTTCCTGACCACAGATCAGAGCTATATCCTCTATTCAATTAATAAATCTTTGGGTATGGCAGCTCAAACAATTCCCATTGTGTTAACTGCAGTACAAAGTAAAAATAATTAGTCTGATCTTTTTATTGCAGAAATTATTCTGCAGAATAAGTATCTCACTTTGAAAACCCATGTTACACATGGAATAACAAGATAATTTGTGTACTTACAGGGAACAAAACAAGCTAAATTTTGTTATTCTTTTAAATTTCAAGTCTGACTTTTCCCCTTTCAAGTCCTATCTAAATACTATGACCCTGTCTCTCCATTTGGTTCAGCAGTGCAATCTACAGGTTAGTTCAAACATGGACATTTGCTTAAGTGAATGTAAAATTAGCTACCTTTCGCAGACCTGCAGGAAGTAATCCTCTGGGTGTTACTTGATTTCCCAAATGATGGAACATACAAATTTTGTTTTGAATAAGAAATATATTGCAGAAAATTATACTCCATTCAGGTGCAGTTAAAAGGCAGAATGCTGTCATTTCTGAAAGAAAATATTCATTATAAGTAATTTGTTTGGCTGTCAGCCATTTAAACAGCAACATCATCTGCTGAATGCTGTGAGAAAAATTACCTTAGAAATGTTTATTTTCAGTATACTACCGAGGTATTTCTGATAATGAGTTTTTAATTATATTGTAATTATTGTAATCATTGTGCTTTTGAGTCACAGACATGGGATGGGATATCCTGGGAATAATCCTGGGATATCCTCAGCTGACTGGGAAGAGAAAACACGTCCTGTAGGGGAAACTTAAAAGCAAATTAAATTGCTGCATTGTAAGAAATGCTTGGACATATTAATGTCCAGTTACTTCAGTGTAATTACCCTAATGCCTCTATCTTGAATTCCAAGACTGGGGTAAATGTTCCAGTCATGCTTCTAATAATTTTATTTTCCTAATTTCCATTGAAAACATGCATCTGGATCAGAAATGCAAAATTAGGGCTCATTATTGGTGAAAAATGGAACCTCCCACATCTCTAAAAATGTTTTGTAAAACCACTCTTCTTGTAATCTGTGTTATTTGAACTTTACTTGGCTCACTGAAATTCAAAGCCTCTGCTCAAATTACTTTGTAGGTGTGTAGTTTGTAGTCCTGTTCAGAGACAGGTTACAGTGGGTTACATCTGGGACCAGGAGATGCAGGTGAAGTCTCAGGCAGCCATGGAATAAATCAGGAGCAAACAGTCCAGCTTAATGAAGCAAGAGGAGCTGAATCAATGTTTATGTTCATCAGATAATGAACATTCTGATTCACAGTCACAAGGAGATGAAGCCTTGCAGAGAAATATCAAGTGAAGAGCACAGGAATACAAAGGCAAGAATCCTGAAGGGAGTGGGTTGTTTAAGTCTGGAATCTGGTGAGATACCAAATTATCCTGAAGCCAAAGGTCTATTTTAGTCATCCTGACAATTTTAAACTCTCTATTTTAGTGATTTCTGTACAAAACCTTAAGAAAATTGATTAAAGGGAATCAAATTGCCACAATCTGCTTGGACTGTCAGAGAGTTTTTTTCCATCTTTGGTAGATTGCATAATTTAAGGTTTTGTTAAGCTTTGAGAGGAAGCCTCAGTTGGGATTAGAATCTTCTTAGTGTTATTTGAAAGCTATTTTAGTTTTTTAAAAAAACTTTTGAAGCCTCTCTTCACCTCTTTGACAAAGCTCTGATAAATTTTTTTTCCTGTGTTGTTGTGATGTTTTTATAACTTTAATGGTCCTGCTGATAGTGGAAAAAGAGTTCTTAGTAATACAGGAATACAAACTGATGGAAGCAGCTCCCCAAGATGGGCAGCTAATTAGGAGCTTTGCTGTATTGGGGATTGAACTCTGGGAGAGAGGATGTACAATAACTTGCTTTTGACAGAGAAGACATTATTGTGGGCCTGTGTTAATTAAGGAATAGGGATTGTGGCCTCATGTTAATAGAGTAGATATGATAGCCAGATTATTTTTCTGGAATGTGCATAGAATGAATACTGAGGTTTTTTTGGTACATCTTGATAAGAAACCTGCAAGGCTAAAATGTAATAACAGTGTAATAACCATGGTGATGCTGTTGAATTACAATTGATGTAATGTTAAGAAGAAAGGTTGATGCAAAATTTGATGAATAAATGTTTCCCTAGCACAGTAACATCCACTGTTGGGGCTCTGATATATGATGGGGCAAATTTCCTGGTTTTATAGGTTCTGTTTACCTGTTTGCAAAGGAGCATAGACTTTTCTTCCTCTGTCTTTGCATATGTGGGAAGGGTAGGGGGCAGAATTTTTAGGGCTCTTTGGTGGCTCCCCAAATTTGGGTGAGAAATTCTTACTTCAGAGCCACAAAAATTGAAATAACTTACAGCAATGCATGTTGCTTGAGGAGATGGGTCAAGCCTTTTCCTAAGTACAGGTTTTGCTGAGTTGCCCCTTTCAATCCCAGAGATCTCATTTTTGTGGAACATTGGGGTCTTCTCATTAGTTAATGTCAGCTTCTTTCTCTCCTCAAAAGTAAACTGTAACAATTAAGTTCAATAGTACTGGCTGAAGAAAACAAACTCTTAGTCTAATTTATATTAAGCTACTCTGCATTAATATTTGGCATTTCCTAGCCCTACCTACCTTTAGAAATGTAGTTTAATCAAACCCCCAGATTTCTTATTTACTGCTGCTTATATATTTTACTTCTTGTTCAGGGCTCATCATCACAACTATTTATCTGTTTAATTAGATGTACATCATTAATCTAGGCTGCTTCTCAGGCTGATCTCTGCTTAATGGAGTAACAGTTTGCATTTCTGGGAGAGCAGAAGAATTGTGGCTGCTGGAGCTCCCTTGCCATCTCAGAGTTGATACCTTATGATGTGTTTAGAGCTCTGTGCAGTTCACTCAAAGTGGATTTAAAGTCAGTGTATTTCACGCTAAGGAGATTAATATCTAAAATCCACTAATGAACCCTAGATGATGGTGCAGTTATTTTCATGCACATACTGATGTGCTCTCTCTATGAAGTTTCATGCAATTAATTTTTCTCCATCATATTTTGTGTCAACGCAAAGCTGAGCCACCAAAACAATTAGAAAAGCATGGATTTATAGTCTCCATGGAGTTTAGGAGTTGTTGGATATCTCCTGCTGTAAGATGTTCAGTAATGACAGGGTTTCACCTCATCCTTGGACTTTGCTGCTTGAAATTCAGACTCTGTTTAATTCTCTGCACTGACACACAGCAACTTCTTCCACTCACTGTCATTGGTTTTAAGGGATCACTTCACGCACATTAAGCTGGAAAATCTAGAACCTACCCCTCCCTCCAGCCAGACTGTGAAGTCCAGAACTGCCTCTGTGGGCTCACAGTTCCCCCTTCCCTTTTGCCTAGGTGTGCTCTTCCCCAGTCTTCATTTGGGGGATTTGGGGGAATTGCATGTCACAAGAATGTCTCAGACTTCCTGCCTGTATGAGGAACTGTGCCATTAAGAATTATTCCTTCTTCTTCATCGCAGCTTTTTTCAGGGTCTGGGTAAAACTTTTGTCTCTTAAGTTTTTCATGTGGTGAGCTTTGTCCTCATCTTATTCCTCAGTAACTTCAAAATCAGGAGACAGTGGAGTGCTCAGTTTTCCTTTCATTTTTTTTTTTTTTTTTAAGACGGTAATTTTTCATTAGAGATTCTAGACATCCAGCTAAGCTCCCACAAAGATGGGCTAACATGAAATTGCAGTTACATGAAGTAATTGGATAAAGAGGCTTCTGGGCACTAATATTAGTAAGTGTGACAAACTTCGAAGAAAGTGGCATGCTGCTGAGAAAGGGCTTGGTTCTACCTACTGCAGAAGAGTGAGAAATGCAGAACACACTATCAGTTGCTTCTCCATGCTTTGGTCTTTGAAAATTATTCCCATTTTGCAGAAAAAGCATTTCTGATGCGGTGTCAGCATGATTTCTGCCTCGGCTAGTCCTGGCACTGCAGCAGTGGGGGCACGGCTCAGTAGCGAGATGAACTTTGTTGAAGCTGTAGGTCTTGGCCTGTCTGCGGGCAGCGAGCGACGATGGCAGGAAGCAGAAAGAGGGAGACTCCACTTGAGCTTAAACCACTGACTTTATTTGTCCCACTGCGGGGACACCTCAGTCACAGGTGGCAGCTCAGGCAAAGCCCTGCGTGCACTTGAATACAGCAGCTTATAAAGGGGGGAGGAACTCGGGGTAGGGTCTAACTTGGGACCAATTAGGGATAAGCGGGGGACAGCTCTCTAACTTAGTGACATGTAGGGGAACAAACCCGAATACAGTGGGGGGGGGAAAGCAGGAATTCTGTCCAATCACTCTGTGATCTTGTTAGAACTTTCTAGGCTGAAGGTGAGGTCTCAGAGTGACAGACAGGATCTGGGAGATACATAACTTAAGATTGACAGACAACAGTAACTGGGGGGATGAATCAAATAGGGAAAGAACGTAGGGGGTACATAGAACAAACCATGTAACAATATAATAATTCCAAAAACTTAAAAAACACACTGCCAGACATTTTGATTTCATTGATTTGTTCTGACATTCTCAAAGTGCTCTCAAGAGAATACAATGCACAGTTCCCATTAATTTAAACTGGAATTGCTGAGAGCTAGGTGCGTTAAATGCCTTGGGCAATCAAAGTTTGGTTGGTTTGGGGTTTTTAATTATTATTATGTAATATTATTTAATGCAATTAACCTTCAGAGTAGGAAACCCTGGGCAAGTGCAATAGTGATTTGTGCATGTAACAGCTCTTTACTTTTACAATCCTGGCTTGATTCAAAGTTCAGGAGCTTCTGCATGTCCAGGGTGAGAGGCAGCTGAGGCAGGGAAAGGCTGTCCAGGGAGGTCAGTCCTGCTCGGGTTGCAAGATTTGCACACTCAGCTCAAAGCTATTTCTTTCAGCCACTGCAGGTGAGTAGTGCTCCAGTGTTAAGGAGCAACTTTTATGTTTAAATCTCATTTATTTAATGAAAAAGATGTTGTTTGTATCTGTATGTCAGAGGAAGAGTTCCTGCTGCCCAGTCTGTGCTTTCCACAGCCATCTCTCCAACTTCTACTGCTCATAAAACTCACCTATGCCCGCTTCTTGCCTCTTGTACTTTTTCTTACATGGGCTCTACTTTCTTTTGCCTATTGTTTCTATCACCCAGGAATAAAACTGCAAGACACTGAAGCTCTACCTGTACCTTCCTGTAAAAGGGCAATGCTCTCATTATGCTAATAGCTCAGGACTTTAGAGACCCCAATTACATCTCCAGTTTCTTCGATAATGTTTGGTAAGTCATGTACTCTCCATACTTGGACATCCCTCACAGAAGTCAGACAGGCTCCATATATAAATGAAAGGAAAATTTAGAAATAATGTGCAAGGCTCTGACTGAAGCTGGAGCCAAAGTCTTTGTCCATAAATCTAGGGGAGTATCATAAATAGTACTGTCAATAGTGATGGTAGTCAAATTACATTTTTTTGCATTTCAAGTATATGTCTGAATTTGAAGCATTTTTAAATTGAAAGTTCTTAACAAAGAATATATTAAAACCATAATTAACTTAGTGTTTCAGGTGTTAGATGGCTTGAAAAATGTGAGCAACAGAGAGTCCAAGAAGTGTATTCCAGTTGAACTGCCTTTCACTATCATTTCACTCAGTTTGCCTGATCCCAGAAGAGTAAACGGTGTACAGGGAAAATCGTCATTGTTAAACCCTCCCAGACATTAGTGAAAAATTGCCTTGGAAGATTAGGAATATTTGAAAATGGAGTTCTGTATGAGTGGTACTCCAGGTAAATCCATGTTGACATACCTTTCATCTCTAAATTACTTGGGGAAATGGATGAGGCCAAGCTGGGGAGAGTAAACATCAGAGTACATTATTTCCGTAAAAAGGTTATAACGTAGAACTAGATCTTGCATCATGGTTATAATAGCACTACTCTGGGAAATAAGCACATTAGCACACACAGATTTCGTAGCATCAGCTGTTCCATCCTTTTAAGCCACATTTCTGATAGTACATTTCCTCCTTGTAAATTGGGAATTTGTTCTATTTTTATAGAAATAAGCTGATTGTAAAATGGCATCCTGTCCGGTATACACAGCTTTCTCTGCCACACAGGGACCACAGGGCAATTATCAGAGGCATCCATTGAAGCACTTGAGTAATTTGGAAAATGTTACTGTTTTCAGATAAAATAAACAGGTTTTGTACAGAAGGGCATTTTAAGAACTCCTCTATTTGCTTACTTTATTTAAATTGTCTTGTTTCTCTTACTCCTTTAAAAGCATTTCTCTGTTAACTGTGTTTTCCATTTTGATATGCTCACGCACAGTTCTGGGACTGATTGCCTTTAAGGTCTTCTATGAAGCTGAGCATATGAGTGCTCACCCCAAGGTAGAGCTGTACAAGGATATCAATTCAAAAGAGAAGGTCAGTGAGAGACCTAATTAGCAATTAAAAAATACCAGGTCCTCTGTATGAGAAACAGAAGAATGTTTTTGGTAGCTGTGATGTTCCCCTTATAAATAAAGCAATTTCTCCTAGGCATGGGTTCACCAAAGCTTGTCTTCTACTGGTAGTGGATTATTCCTTGTATGAATCTTCTGATTTCTTGCAAAAAAGACACATAGCCCTACCTCCTGCGCATCCACATCAACACAGGAAGACTGGAGTGTGTGCTTTCAGTTGCCTGTTTTTCCATAACTCAAATAATAATAATATGGAAAATATGGATTACAGGCCTTTTAATTCTACCATCTGCTTCTGATTTTAGCATTCAGCTTCTCAGTGATACCTTTTCCAATGGGAATGAGCACTGCTATATGTTGTATGTGTGTTAATAAAATTTTCCAACAAATCCAAGACATTCATTGAGGATTAGAGCTGATAACCGTTGACTAGAGCTGATAAGCTCTTGACTGTTCTGCCCTGTTTCCTGTACTCAGACCACCCTAAACCCATAAAGGACCAGGCATTCAGTGATAATTGCTGGGCAGGTGAACACCCTCTCTTGCTCTTCGAGCACACCTTACCTAGCTCCAGCTTCTCTTTTTAATGTGCTTTAGGAATGCAGTGGTAATTCTGTCTGGCCAGGTCCAGAGGGCTTTGCCAAAGACTGGGATCCCAACAGCCTTGTGTCCTTAAGGAAATCAGCTAAAATTTCCTTCCTGAACTAGGAAGGAAAATAATTCGGTCACATTATTTAATGTGTCTCCAGGATCTCATGAATGACTGGCTGCTTTCGTTACCTGCAGCAGTCAGTGCACTCCCGGCCTTGTCACTGTGACACTGCCATGGATTTCCTACACCTTCTGATTTCTGGAAAGCACTACATACCCTGCAGTGCTGCACAGCTCTGCTTTGCCAGAAAGATCACTTTTCCCTTTAAATTAATTTTCCTCTTTTGTTTGTTCTTGTTGATGACCTTTAATTCTGCAGTAACAGTAGAGTTGTCACCACTTCCCTGCTGGTTTGCAGAGAGAAGCAGTCAGGGAAGACAAGGGACAGGGGAAATGGTGGAGAGCTTTCTGCAGTTGACTTCCTCTTCCCTTTTGCTACTGTGCAGAGAATTCTCTATGCTGGCTTCTTCACTCTGCTTTCCTAATCAGCAGCCAGTGTTTCCTAATCCTAGCCTTAGTCAATCAATGATCCCTCTTCTTCTGTGCTTCTTTTTCTTACTTCTGTCTTTTTTCTGTTTTCAAAACCTCCTTGTGTCCCTGCTGACAAGTGCCTTTGAAGAGATCCCGTGCTGCGTCTTGTCAGATCTGTTCAGAATCAGACATCTGGATGGCTTTCCTACATGCAACAAACAGAATTGACATTCTTGTGTAGTCTCCTCTGTATACAGCAAATCATGGATTCGAGGTAGTTTAACTTGGAACTAAATGTGGTGATTCTTGTGAAACTGATTATCTTATTGTGTAGAGTGCTGTGAAATTATAATCATCTGCATGTTCTTAGATAATAACTTTTGCAGCAAATGTGACATGGTGGAACTAGGAGATAGTGCCCACCACTCCTGAAATGTTGACTGTCTAAAGGTGGTGCTCTGTCTGTACCTTTCTGTGATGACAAAAGTAACTGCACTACAGCTGCTTTTTGAGTTGTAGGACTGATTGGTCTGCTGAATTCACCCCACCTCAATGCTGCGTGTGCTCTGCAATTTGTTTAATTACCTTTTCAGTCTTGACCAAGTCCTCTTGCCAGTCTTTCATTCTGCAGTAAAACAGTGAGACACACATATTAACAGTGAATTTAGTCTGAATAACTGAACATAGAAAAAAAAAATCAATGAATGCATTCCTCTCCCACTTCCTTTCAATTTTTATCCACTGATATCTGCTGTACCAGTGATAGCTTTTTCTGTCTCCTCACACCATTCCCCAATCTTCACTTTTATGGTATTGTTTTTGCTAATTTTTACAGGTCTGTCTAAATCTTAGTGGTGTTAACATCAGATTATCTCCAGCTTCTGAGTTCCTTTAATACCACAATTTGAGAGCAGGATGAACAAATCCTTTTATCTGAAATATTTCCTATTTCACATTACTCATCTCTGGCAGTCTGCTGTCTCCCAGGGTTGAGGTGGCTGGATTGCTGGATGTGCAAACTCATCAGGCCCTTTTGCACATAGGTCATAAATAGTGCTTAAAGGCTTTGTGAATGTTTAAATAATTCATTATCTTTTTTGCCATGGTTGATTTTGGTCTCTAACCTGCCGTAGCTTTTGTGCCCTCTAAAGTTGTCTTATCACGGTGTTCTTTATGGTTACAGAGGTGTCATGGTTTGACGCTGGCACAAGGCCAGTGCCCCCATGAAGATATACTGTCTCTGGTGTTTGCTGTGAGATGTGACCAAAAACAGAGCAAAACAGTTTCCAATTTAGAAAGCAAAAGAAAAGAACTTTATTACTTATAATATGTAAAGAAGACACATACAGAAGAAAATGAAAACTTTAAAAAACACTCTTCCTCCTCCCCCCACCCTAGTTCTCAACACAATAAAACAAACTAAAAATTTCCAATCAAGTTACCACCTTTCAGATAATTAATCTTCAGTCCATTACCACCTTTTTGATAATCAGTACTCAGTTCATTAAGGAGAGATAGGAGTCCTTCTTGCACCATCTCGTGACTTCTTCTTCCATGTTCAGTGCTCTCACCACTGTGCATGGACCAGAACTGTTTCTAGGGTTTCTCTTTTTAAGGATGCTTTGCCCAGTTCCAAAACAGCAACAGTCTCTTAGCTTCGGGACACCAGTCCCCCCCAGTTTCACCCCCTGGGGCCGAGGGGCCTCGTGAAACAGAGATCTTCCTCTCCACTGAAGACAGAAGGCACCACCACACCCTCGTCAGCCGTCTCTGCTTACAGCATTGCTTTACTGCACTTTTTTGGCTTCAGGACATTGCCTCCCCCTAAATACAGTCTGTATGTCACAAAAAAATAAGCCTGTCCATGGCTTTACAAGAAAAGTCCAGCCAAAGGCCACTCCATCATCTCTTCCCACCTAGGATTCTTACTCAGTATTCTTTGACAATCTTCTACTTGCATGAACTTTCATCATCTCTGCTTAGTTCTCTCTATCTTCCTTCTTCAGATTCAGGAGGATTAGCATTTATAAAGTTTCCATCATCTACAAAAAAGGTTAAAACCTTGGACTGTGCCTGCCCAGCTGCCGATATCAAGTTTCAAGGTGGCACAGACACAGTCTCTCTCTCTCTCCGGAGGGAGGAAGGAGGCTGTCTGATGCCTCTCAAGGTTCTTGTATTCTCTCCACCCTTCCATCCTGCAGGATTTTCTCTCCCCCTCTGTGCCCAAGGCTCTGGCCTACCTCACCCAGGCCGCATGGCTTCCCCTCCCCGCCCAGCTGGGCAGGGGAGATCTGCCCATCCTCAGGGACTGGAACCAAGAGAGCTTTTTCCTGGGAGTGCTCTGCTTTTAACCCCTTGTGTTCTCAGAGGCGGATCCTTGTCCTCAGTGGCCACACCAGGTGCCAATCTTTAAACCTGAGCACTCATTGGTTTGACTACTGAATTTCAAAAAACTCATTTCTTTTTAAACCACCACAAGAGGTGAATCCAGTTCTTCTACTTTTCATCTCACTGGCAGTTTTGTATTGCACTTTTATGGAATGGCTCATCCTGAAAAAGAAAATTGCAATTGGCAAGCTGTTTTCCTAAGAACGATCCCCCAAATCAACCCAAACCCATGAAAAGCCAAGAAAATCTACCTAACAAACAAACCAAAAAAGAAAAAAACAACCCAGGTTTGTTTGTGTTTTAAACAGCTAAAATGCACTAATATAACCAGCAACATGGAAAGCTCTTTACCTTTTTTATCTCTGAATTCCATGTGTGGAATCTAGACTTTCCAGAGACATTTTACTGCCTTGACATCTGCTTGTAGACAAGTCTTCTGCTGAGATGGGATAAAAATACACAGCCTGGTACTGTGAACAAGGTTTATCTTGGAAAGTCTCTTCACTTTGGACTCTAGTTTTATCCATTACCCTTATCCATTACATTTTATCTAGTTTTGTCCATTATCCTTCATATAGCTAACATCAATACAATCATAAAACCTTTTATACCATGTCATGGATGGAGTTCTGGACCTCATGTGCTGACATTTATTCCATGGATTCAATTCTGGAGTGGAGCTAATTTTTTTTTTTTTTTTTTTGTGACAGTATAGATACATTGTATCTCACAGTAGATATTAATTACTGCCTTAAAATGGGTAGTAAAAGTGGTTGCTCTTCCTTTTTAATTCTTTAATTTGGGAGATATTTGAGAGAATGTCTTTTATAAAAAGTCTCCCTAGCCTAACCTCTGTTTAGGCACAGAGCAGAAAGGTGATGTGCTTTGATTTCCTATTGAGATAGTTGAAACATAACAAAAGTTATCTTAATCCTGAGAAGTGGCATCAAAGAGCTTTAGAGCATGGAGTTTCCTCTCTGTATTCCTGTGCATTTCAAACTGATGTATGAACATCTTTGGAGTAGTTGAGACCAAACACTGAAGTTGTTCCAATGTTCACAGGGACATTAGGAATTTCTGATTAAATAAAATAATGCCAAATAAGAGTCATCCTTCATAATGTGAGGTTTGTTCATATGTCTGTGCAGAGCTAAAATGTCATGGGTAAAACCAAGAAGAGTGTTACAGTTTGTTTCAATGGATGATTGGAGTGGGATATAAGGTACAGGCTGTAGTGAGAAGTTTAGATTGATTGTCTGGTTTTGGATATAATGAAATGATAAAATTATTTAGAAGGAATTTATCTAGAGAGCAGTGTTTTGAGGCATGTTCTGGAGGTATCAGAGTCTATACAAAGATAGAAGCTTCCCTGACTGACCTTTTTAAGTTCAACTTCCAAGTTTTTCTAATTCTAGAAACTGTTATGGAAAACATTTTTCAGTGAGTGTCTTTTTTTCTACAATTGCTGCTGTACCATTTATGAGGATTCTAATTTTGCTGACAGAGAGAATGGCCAAGCCTCTGCACCCATAGTGGCTTGGTAGGCTGGAACTTGAGTTCATTCAGCTGTAATATCTGGTTCTTTTTAAAAATATTTTTCATAATTTGTTATTTTTCAGTGTCTTTTTAGAAGAACAAGTCCTTGAGCTTTAAATGTAAGATTTTGGCTTCATCTTAGGAAACTGTGCTTGCAGCTTTTGCGTGGTGTCGGAGCTCAGGACATCCCTTTGAGAGTCCAGAGCTGCCGAGATCTCTGCCAGGGGGCTCAGAGACCCTTGCACACAGACCAGAACACCAGTGGGTTCGATTACAAACCATGGAACAAACTACCACCTTTACATGAGGAGATAAAAGCCACAACAGTTTAAATAGTGTGATAATTAGTATATCACAGGGTGTAAGTGTAGATTTTAGAATTTTTTGTATGGGGTTTTTGGAGACAAGATGGAGGGATTTGGGCATGTCTAGCCTTTCTTCTTCTTCTTCTTCTCTACCTCCATCTTCACTGATGATGTTGGCACTTTTGGATTGGTTTAGAGTAGAAGCTCACTGTCTAACATAGATGATGGGTATTGGGGAATAACTGTAAATATGTTATACGTAGTTTTTAGTATATAAAGATAACACCACCCTGGGGCAGGCAGAGTGCCTCTGACTGTCCTGCTGAGCAGACTTTTGCTGGGCAGAAAGAAAATTATATAGATAAGAGATAATAAACAACCTTGAGACCGAAAACTGAGAAACATTGTCTCATCCTTTGAACGCACGGGCTGAAGAAGAGATCTCCACAACAAATTGGGGTCCCAAACCTTGTGGAACCCCACAGCGTGGAGTCCAGATTAAACTAAGAGTGTGTCCATTTACTTGGAGCAGCATTCGGGACTAGGCATCAGTGTAGTCCATTAATCCATAAAAAAGTTACAGATAAATTCTCAGGTAAAATCAACAGTCCTGTTCACCACATAAAGTGTCACTCAATGGCTCTAAATATTCACATTAGGGGGCTTGGTGTGGCCACCTATTATTTTTCTAAAACTAAAAGGGAAAAAAATTTTTTTTTCTCTTGCAGCCTGTGCCAGTGGTGTGTTCTGAGTACTACCCATGCAGGCAGAGAGAGACAATCTGCTTTTGAGATTGAACACTTTGCTTGCTTTTTGTAAATTTGTGGTTCTCTCATTTACCTGTTGCTGAACAAACAGATATTGAATTCTCTTGCATATGTTTTTTTTTTAAAGTGGCAACACACAGGATTGGATTGGACCCCAATGTGGAGCTTGTCTGCTTTGTTAGGTATCCAGCTTAAAATTGAAAACTACTCCAGAAACTGGAAACAACCCTTTTTATGGGATTGATTCTGTTAACAAGGAAAATTAACATATCTGAAGAGAATATTGTCTTGGTTTTGGAGACAGATTTCAGAAGAAAATGCTCTGGAATGAGCACTTCCCTCTAAAGAGAGAGGACTTCAATAACTCCCTTTTCTTCTGCCAGTGAGAGAAATGGATACCAGGGGATGAAAGTGAAATAGTTAAACTATTTATTAACAAAGCAAGATACCTGCAAAGCACAGGAAAAAAGAATTTGAACTTTATGCCCATCTGACCCCCAGCTCGCTGCTTGGCCAAGAGGTAAATATGGCAACTGCCCTTCTTTGTCTCTGTGTTGTAAATACATGCCTCAATTCCCACACCCCTAAGGTCCCTGCCAGGCTACCACCAGACCTTCAGAGGGGAAACTGAGGCGAGGACAAAGATAAAAGACCAAAGGTGCTCCTCCTATTCAGGCACGGTCCTGCTGCTTTAATACAGAACTTACTCCATAGGATCCTGAGAGGGAAAGAGCCCTGGGCACGTGGCCAGGTGGTTTTGTGCCCCTTTGGGAAAGGGGAGGGGGAAGGAAGGGTAGGCTGACCAATACGGGCAAACTCCAGGGGAGGTGGGAGGGGTGGTGTCAGGTAAAAGGGGCACAGGGGTTCATGGGAAAGGTACATCCTTTTGTGTGGATATATAAAACAAAAACACCCAGAGTAATTTAACAAAACTACTTTGTGCAATACAACAAATACATACTATAAAATTGTTTTTTCACAAATATTGAAGATGAGTACTATATGTATAAGGTTAAAGTAACTTAGCTATATAGTTTTTATTTTTTGCTGTTAATTGAACTTAAACATAATAGTAGAATAGTTGATATAGTTTTGAACTATATGTTTGTTCAGGATAACAACCACTGATCATATGATGAGGACCCCTGCTAATGATCAGCACTCACCATCTGAAGAGAGCATGGACCAAAGCTTAAGCTGGAAATTATAATAAAGATGTACTAAAACCACAACCAAGAAATGTGCATGCTCTAAAAAGGCTGTTGCATTGCATGGGGTATTTGGAAACACTGAGGTGCAGCATCATTGGGATGACACTCCCATATAAAGAACATCCTCCCACAGTGCCTTGCAGTTTCATGTTAATGATCCCAGTTATGTAATCCCTTGTTCTAGAACACCCAAGTTCTATAATGTTCCCTGTTCTCTGTTCCCTTGTTGGCTCCATTTCCTTGCCACTCCTACCCTGACCTCTAATTGGATATTGCTCTGTAACCCCACCTTTGCACCGCCCCTGGACCCTCATCTCATTGGCCCTCAGATCTGTTCCTCCACCCTTGTCCCTGACCTTAAAACTGTGGTCCCTCTTTTGTTCCTTGGCTTTTGTCCCTGACCCCCTTCAAGAGTGCATAATAAACTTCTGGGAATGTCATACAAAAGCTCCTTCCGTGTTCTTCTTCACCAACACTTAACTAGCTATCTCTGCACATGAGCATGCTGGGCTGCGGAGCTGTCCCTTCCAAGGAGAATGCCCTTGGGAAGGTGGTGGCCTCGGTTGCTCCTGCCGCGCCACCACAAAAGATGAACCCAAGGAGGGGCCATGCCAAACAGTTCCTGGAACATGTAAAATAGGTTTGTGGAAAAGATGAATATACAATAGGCTGATGCAACAGAAAAAGTATTTAAAGAGTGTCTCCGAGCCCAGTAGATGTGCTCTTGGCTGAATGCCAAGCACCCAGCAGTAAAAACTTTGCTCTATTGTCTTTGTCTCTTCTTGTCACTAAACTTTTAAATTTTAACAGGAGAGTGAACCTTGTTTTTCACACCTGTGAGGGGAAGAAAAAAGAGTTCAGAGCAGCTGGGAACCTCTTGTATTTCTGGCATGGGTCTGCTCCTTTCAGCAGCTGAAGTTGGTGGATTTTAATGTTCTTTTTTGTGTTGGTTCAGCCCCTCTGAGGTTTCGGGTTTGGGGTGGTCCCGCTGGCTCCCCAGATGGGCCAAAAGAGAAAAACAAGTCAAACTGAGAAGAGTTCAGTGGAAAAAACAAAACAAAACAAAAAGCTGCTGAGAGGATTCCTGGTACAGCCTCCAGGCTAGGGAAAGGGAAGAAAGAAAAATAAAAAATCTTGCTTCAAGCTAACAAAAACCCCAATCCAACAAAAGGAACAATGCAGCATCCCCAGTGCATGCTGTCTGGAGCACAGTGAAGAGATGGAATAGAGCCCGCACCTGGCATTCCCAGGCTCCAGTCCCAACTTCTCGTGCATCTTAAAGATACCACAGACATTTCTGGGCATAAAGCAGATGATTAGGGAATAAAGTATCTTCATAAAATCACTGCAAGACGAACACTCAGGTTATTAATGCACAGTTGCCCTCTGAAATGTGAATTTGTAAATTAAATGTGAATTGACTGTGACTTAAATATAAGGGAAGAATAAATAGCCTTACAGCAGTAAAGTGGTTTAAGGCTGTATGGATGTGTGTCTGCTCTTTCTTTCATTGGAGCCTAATGAACTGCCAATCTGCTAGTGCTAATGTTGGGACAAAGGGCAGAGTTTGCATCATTCTGGAACAGGATCTGTGTTTTCAGGAGTAAGAAAAGCACAGTGGATTTATCAAATGTGAATTTTGTATTATGTATATCCTTAATAGTTCATGTCTATGTTATTATTTTGCTTGTTTTCTGTCATTTTTGCAATGTGTCCCAGTTATATTGGTTCAATTATGTACCTGCCTAGTCAGAATTCCTGCCCTTGCACCTTTGATGTTTTGTAATAGAGACGAGAGGCTTCTACATCAACCTGCATATTTGTTGTATTTCATATTTGCAAATATTTAAGACAATATAAGCTTAGTTTTCTTGTAATATCATGGCTGAACACAAGACCAAGCATGGCCAAAGGAGATTTAACTGAAATCTGAAGGCAGAGAAAAGCAAAACCTTTTTTCTAGGCTGTGCTTTTTGTGAGGAGGTCAACCACATTATTATAATTTTTTAATTTTTGAAAGGATCCCTAGTAATTGAAATATCAATTTAAAAAAGTCTGCTTTGAGATGAGATTAACGCAAGTGTTGAGGTGAAGTCAAGTTTGCCTTCAGAAAAAGAATTTCACTGAGCATTTCGGGCTGAACTGTCCTTTAATATGGTCACCATAAAACTCCTCTGTGGCTCATGTAAAAGAGGAGATGCTGGTGTGAGACAGCAATATGACAATATACTTAGTGCCAGCATTAAAAGGTGATTTTAAGTCTATTTTCCTGAAGTTAGTTCAGTGGTATTTGTTACTCATCATGAGAATACCTATTCCCATATCCTTCTGGGAGCACAGAGATTTTCCACCTGTGTTCAGGGAATACATTTCATTAATTATTCCACACTCTAAAGTATGAAAGAGGTTATGGCATTTTCAATAGCTTGCCCTGGGCCATAAGCGACCATCGTTCCTTCACAAAAGAGGCACTCAGTGCTCCTGATGTGACAAAACAGAATTAAGGCATAGCGAGTTAAAAGCAATTCTGTCAAAGAATATGTAATGCACAGTAAACTTCCATTAAAAAGTGGGCTGCGTTCTCCCTTAAACAGATATAGATGAGATATAGAATAACAGATAAGTGTTGGATGACTAATCCCTTGCATCCAGAGGAAGGGTCAAAATTTTTCCAATCTTGAATCTGTGGAAATCCGCTAAGGACATTGTCCCGTTCTGCTATAAAAGGGGGACTCAGGGAGGATTCTTTTTGATAGATTTCTCATACGAAAATAAAGCGCAAACGCAGCAATATTGTATTTATCTGAGAACCATTTATTGGTAAAAAAAGAGTAAGTGTTCCTACTAAAGGGGGATAGAAAAGACGTAGGAAGAAACAGAAGACAAAGAGAGTGCTACTGCAAGAGCCCTGGCGCTCTGTCAGCATCAGCTTGGCAAGCGGAGCGTGCTTGCTGCGAACGGCAGTGCGTCTGCGTGGCTCACGTGGCGGGCTGGGCGCGATTTCCAAATAGTAGCAGCCTGCGTTTTCCCGCTGTAGGCGGGGAACAGGGTGCCGCGGCCACAGGCACCCTCCTGGAGCAGCCGTGTGTCCTCAGGATTGGGGCGCAATGGTTGTGGGCGGTGGTTGCGGCTGGGTGCAGGCGGGGCCGGCGGGCTGGTCACTACGGGCTGCTGCTGTGGCAGCTTGGTACTGCGGGCAGCGCGGCAAACAGCGCAGCGGCAGTTGCGGGTACATAATGGAACCAATATAACTGGTCGCGGGTAGGTACAAGCAGGTTAGGTACAAGCAGGCTCGGGCTGCGGGCGCGGCTGGGTGCAGGCTGGCGGCAGCCGTGCCTGGGAAGCACGAGGGACAGTGGCTGCAGCGGCACCCGCTCCTTAGGGGAGGCAGCAGAGCACGAGATCACCGCGATGGCAAGCTGGCTTGCGGGAATTATTGAAGCGGGGAAGCAAGACCACAGGGAGGAAGGGGCGAGGGGAAGGGGAGAAGGGCCGAGCGGACCCTACAGGCGAAGACCCGCTCCCTCCAAGGAAAATGGCACTTGTTGCCTTGCAGTTAGCTGCTTTTATGTGCTAAGGCTCCTTCCACAGCTTAATTTCCTGGGTACTTTTCGCGGGTATCCGGGTGTCTGACCTACCGGCCAGTGTATTGTCACTCACAGCCCCATCGTGGAAGCTTCCTTTGCCTGGACTGGCTGCCAGGCGAGGCCTCCCTGGGTACAGGGCTGCCAGCACATGTACAGCTCCTTATAGGAATTCTTTGCCTCATGTGTAACAAATGTTGAGGTGTAAAATAAAAATCAGGTTTGCCCTGCTCAGATATTCAAACCAGTCTGATTTGCACCACAAAAGAATTAATTGCAGTTTTTCTCTGTTTTGGGTACTATTGCATATATTTGGGTATAAAAACTCTTTCTAACATCTTTGGAGCATTCCACCAGCTCTTGCCACCCATGTGCTCTCTAATGTGTTTATCTTTTTTATGATTCTGACTTGATCAGTGCTGTCCCTGTGGGGATGTTCATCACAGACTGTACTTTGCCTCACAAGGGTGTGAACACCATGAACGACCTTGAAGAGTCTTGCTCAGGTGCACTGGTGCTGTTCAGGCTAGAAATTTTACCCCAAACTGCAAGAGATGTAAACCTTGGCCCTTAATGTGGATTATATCTATCTGTAAACATACTAGACTTAGTTCAATTTGTGAGGTCATATCTGTAGAGTCACTTGCCTTATGCAAACAGTGTATTTTAAAATACATCAAAATAGTATATTAACTCATAGCTGTACCCTTCAGTATTATTTCTGTTGTGGATTTCTTCATATATCAACAGATTTTTACAGCAGTGTTAGGAGAGAGAGGGAGCATGAGGAACATCTGGTTTGGAAAAGAAAAAAATTTAAAGAAAATCATGCAATTTTGCTACAAACTTTTCTTGAACTTACTATTGAGATAAATGTCTTGACATTTCTTTCTTAAGTCTTGCCACTAAGAAGAAAAAGCAGAGTCAAACAGCAGTAGGGCACTATGAATTTGGGATCATCTTCCAGGTCTAGCAGAGATTGACCATCACAGATTGTTGCTGTCACAAATGTCACTGAAGAATACCTAATTGTACCTCTTGTTCCTAAGCAATTAAAAGCTGGTTTTATTTTGTGTATTCTGCAGACATCATCTGTAGGTGCCACTGTTGCAGTTGGAGGTGCTAATTGTGTCAGTGAAATTCAGCTTGCTTGCTAGGGACTGATGAGACTGGTGCATGTGCATTTACCTTCTAGGTTTGCCATTTAATTGAATTTCAAATCAATTTTCAATTAGTAGTAGTTTGGCACCTCATAGTAGTTGTTAGAATTGTGAATAAGAATAAAGAGTAAAGCATGCAAAACTATAATTACTTTTACCTTAATGAAATGAATGTTAGCAGCATTAGGAAGAGAGGTGCTGAGTACTTAAAGAGCTCAGAAGGAGAGTTAACAGTGACATGTCCAGAGATGCCAAGCATTGCCAGGCTGACCATATGTACGGTTTCCCTTCATTTATCACACCAGCACTGCAAATGAAAATTGTTTTGAATGCTGAGGGAGAAACAGGGCATTCCTACATAACATCCCTGTGATCTGGGTTATTTTCCTTGAAATGGGAGCAAAATCTCACAGTATGTCAGTCAACATTTACATGTTAAGTGAGCTCTACTGTGTGAAAAAAAATTAACTGGAAGCCTCAAACTGAATTTCTCTTTGAGAGATTTGGTAGGTCTGAGACAAAACTAATTTTAAAATGTATCTAAAGCATTTATGTCTGAACACCCTGGAGAATACTATTTACAAATGGGGTTTCCATTACTAATTGTCTTCAGTTTTTAAGATCTATGGTTTTCCAGCCAGTGTATGGCATCTGTCTTCTAGAGCAAGAGCCCCTGGCCCGTTTTCTGTCAGTGCAGCTGCATCCTCTCACAGTGGAGAACTGGTCAGTAACTTTGCATGCTGTTCCATCCTGCGAGTCTATTCCAGAGTGACCATTATTTTGCAACCATTGCCTTTTGGGCTATTTGTTTTAAATTGTTGCAACACAAAATCGATATAACAGAGAAAGACTCAAATGGTAAACACTGAAAATGGGAATGCAGGTTCTCCTGCTAACCTTCCCCCCCACCCCCCACGTATGTTTTCATTATTTTTAGCATGGGGGATTGCGTGTTTATTTTTCTTCAATTTACAATTAGTTTTACTTCTGTGAACAGCCCAGGTGATTTTCTTCTAAGTATTTCTGTAGAATGTCTGTGGAGGTCTTCCACAGGGATAATTTTAATGACAAACAATGGAGAAGTAGTTAGAATGTTGTAAGGACAAACTGGATAGTCTTCATATTCTGTTACATGGACTGTCCTTTTAAAGGGCACATGGGCAGCATAAAAAAAGAAAAACAACAAAAAACCCTGACCCAAAATCATGAAATTTCTGTTAATAAGTTACAAGTTAGGAAAGTAATTTCAGAGTGTGTGTGGTGTCTGAAGTAGGAATTAATAAAATATTCTCTTCAAGCTGCTGATTCTAAAACCACCTGATGTGTGCTCCTTGGAGTGTCAGAGCAGCCCCAGAATTCCTCTGATTTGGTCTGACTGCTCCAGGCCCTGGGACTGTTTTGGGACCGAGGCTGGAATGATTTGCTGGAGATTCCCCCCTTGCTCTTGCTTGGCTGTTTCCCTTATCCCTGCTATCCCCATATTGATCCCTGGCTGCCAGGGAGATTCCTGGAGGATGGAGTGGGGCTGTTGCCAGGCTGATGTATCACTGTCCTTTGGTCCTTTTACTCCTAGTCAAGTAAAGGAAGTAATAGAAAACTTGCAAGAAAGTTTGACTGCTGCTATGAATTTTCTTTGCTCCTTTAATGCTGACTAATACATAACATTTTCTTCAGGTATAAAATGGCTACAGATGGCCTTGGTTTAGCATCATTGATTTTCCAGTTATGTCCAAGTTCTGTTCTAAGACTGGGTCTTAGTTTTCTGACTCAGTCCCATTTCTACCATTTGCAGAATTAAGTACAGTAATTCCTAGGAAGAAGATGATATGTCGTGCTGCACCTTACACTTGTTTCCTGCAAATACTTCCATGTATGTATTGAACAGAAGAATGTCTGGATTTTTTTAGAAATTCTTTTATCCTTTTCAAAGAAGTTCTTATGAGAAAATAATGTTTCTTTTCAGACTTAGTGGTTAGGACTGCTTGAAGATAAGCATTCCTTTGGAGTCAGTGGCTTTTCACTACTACAATGCTAATTAAGCTTGCTGCAGAAGAAAGAGGTGGCTCTTGATCTTCTGTACTAATTTAGTGTGGTTACTGCTGTACTTTCTTTTTATTCTCTGTTCCATAGACCCAGAAGAGACTGGTTTTAAATTAAGTTGCATTAATTGTCTTGTTTCTATGACTAAAAGTATTATGTTTGGCCCTATTCTATTGACTTGGACAGAATCTGAGTGACATCCTTAGTGCTATGGTGAGTAACCTGTGTCAGAGAGGTGGCAGTGGTGACTACAGAGTGGCTTGGGTTGGAAGGAACCTTACAGATCACCTGGTTCTATGCCATGGGCAGGGACACCTTTCACTAAACCATGTTGCTCAGAGCTCCATCCAGCCTGGGCTTTACACTTTATCTTATTAAATCTCCTGAGATTCTCATAGGACACTTCTGAGCTTGTCCAGGTCCCTCTGGATGGCACTTAATAGTGGGATGCTCTTGTTGAGCTCTTAGCTAGAGAAAAGCAGCTACTGTGGAGGTGCAGCCTTCACCATTCATAAGATTTCAGAACAATTTTATTAGCGGACATCTGAAAAATAACTGCTTGAAAAGATTGGTCATATATGAGACGTTTTCGGGTGTTGTCTTAGTTTGAATGACAGGTGTCTGCTAAGGAAGGCGGCAGCCTTCCTTGGAATGGAGAATGAAAACCCCCCTCCCTCCAAATTATTATAATTTTGAAATTAAGGGGCTCTCAGGCAAAGACATGGGAATAGGAATAACAGTTCTTTATTAGGAGATTTAAAATAAAAATGCAAGTAATACAAAAATCCAAACCCACTGACAGAGTCAGAATACAACCTGACACCCTGTGGGTCAGGGTGTTGGTAGCAGTCTGATTAAATGGTGGCTGCAGCCCTCCTGGAGTGACACATGTGGGTCTGTTGAAGTGATGATCCTGCAGAAAGGTGTAGATTTCCTCTGAAGGTCGAGCAGTGGTGTAGATGGGTCTGGTCTTCCTCTGGGAATCCAACAGAGAAAAGGCTGTCTTTGGTGTTCCAAATCTCAGATTTTTATCCAGGTAGGAATGCTTGGCTCCTTCCCCTGGGTAGAGCATCTCCCAATAGGATGATGTAAGTTTATCAGTCATGCAGTGAGACTCATTGGCTCATTAGCAGAAGATATCTCACTGGAGGGAGGACGAGTTATGGAAGAGATAAAGAAAACTGCCCTACCTGTTTTTTTTAACAACTGGCCCATTAACAGATGATTACTCCCCTAGTCCCCCCACCCCCACCCCCCCGCCCCAACTCGCCCCAGTTTCAACAGATGGTGATAGAAAACATACTTCTGGTTGCATCTTGCACTGCAACCCAAGACAGGTGTATTGTCTATTATACCTTGATTCTTTGTTTTTTCCATGTTAACTCTCTGTTGATGCTGTAGGTCTTCAAAGGCAGGAAAGATCTGTCAATAAATGCTTAACAGTAGTACGGATTACGTAAAACCAAATATGCAATTGTAATAGGGAAGAACATTGGAATTCATGGGTTTGGGTAAGGAATGGTATAAAACCCCAAATCCCCTTTACAATAGGGAATTATATAAATCCCAAAATAACTTTGATCTTCACAAACAAAACAGCACTAGCTGTGCTAAAATGAGTGCTTGGAATTGTTCATTTAACAGTCTGGATGTTTATGGACATGTTAAATGAGCTTTTGTATGAGAAACTGTTGGCAACTGTAATTAAAACTTTCCCAAACATATATTATTTATGGCACACTTATTCTCTGCAGTAAGTAAAAATTTAAAGGCTTAAGGAGCTTCAGATGAACTGCAGCAATGTGTTAATAACCTTCTATATCTTATTGAGTACTTCAGCTGTCTTTAATGACTTTATCTCTTGAAGTGTTCTGAAAGTTTTTTTAACAGTCTGTTTATGGTAATTAGTACTTATTTCACAGTCAAAACATTTCCAAGTACTTTAACTCAAGATATCTTACTCTTGTATAATTTTATAAAGTTCCTAAATGTATTGTCTTGCACCAATATTGACTGCTGCAACTAAGCCCAAAAAAGTATCTAATTTGTCTCTTAAACAAACAAAAGGGGCCGTTACATAGTGCTGTGAGGAAAGATCACTAAAAGGAAAACACTGCAGAGAACTACCCATCATTTCTTTCAAACTTCTGGTCAGCCAGTAGTGGGGGATTAATGAAGTTTGTGGTCCCAGGGAGGAGGCTGGTGTTGGGCACACTTGAATATCAGACCCTTGATGAAAGTTGTGTTTTTCCTGATGACTCAGAAAAGCTGCTTTTCCAGGGTTCTCTCAGCACAGGCTGGGTGTCATCCATCTGCTCCTAGGTAATGCCAGAGTTTCCAAAATACTTTACAGGGGAGCATATTCTGTAACTGATGCCTCTGTTCTCTCAGAAAATGCTAAGATAAAGAAAATAGGAAGTGTTCTTTTCTTCTGAACCCAAAATATTTTTTAACATATGCAAAAAATCTCAGATGATGTTGCCAGAGTGCTGGAAATTCTTCATTTCACAATGTCACTTTAACCATATTACATAACTCTTTTTTTTTTTTTTTTTTTTTTTTTTTTAATTTTTTTTTTAAATTTTTATTTCAATGCTTTCATTGTTACTCTTGGAAGCTTCAATTGCCTATGGTAACTCCACCGAAGAAGAATCAATCTTGGGAATTGTGTAACTAGGCATAGCCCTTTGCAACTGCTGTGGTTTCAATTCAAAACCAGGCAGAAACACCAATTTTTGTTTTGGTTTGATTTTGCCAATTTCAAAGTTTCCAATCAAGAGCAAAGCAGACTTAATATTAAAAGTAATAAGACTTTATTAGCTCACACTAAAATAGAAAGAAAAACAACAAGAATGAGGATGAAACCTTCAAAACATTCTTCCTCCCTCCCCACACTTTCTTTTCTTGCAACTGACAATGTAGAGAAAACAACACTCAGAAATCTCAGTCAGTTTTCCACTTGTAAACAGGTTTTATTTTCAGTTCACTTAGGGAGGGAAGCACCTCTCCTTTGCTGCGGTCAATTTCCCCACAAGAAAACAGTTCTCTCGTAGATCCATTCTTCATGAACAGCAACTGCCTGTATTCTTTGCGTTCATGAAATTCTTCCCTTGTTCACAGTTGTGTCTCTGGGCCACATCGATGTATGGGGTCTTATTTTAAAGATAACTGTTCAAAACAAAGGTTCTCTTTGTCTTTGGGACCACCTTCACCTCCAAGGAACAGAGATTCACTTCTTTTTCGAGGGCAAAGAGTCTTTATCACTTCATCTTTCTGTTCAACTTCTCATGAAATCAACAGTCCCCTCAACATTTCACTCCTTTGCTCAGGTCTACAATTTGAACTCTTTTATCTCTCCCATACTTCTTTATGGTTTAAAGGAAAAATCTCAATATATTATAGCCAATCACCATAGTTCACAAGAGATTTTTACAGCTCAAAAGCAACTTCCCACACTCCTTCCACTTGGACTTTCACTCTTTCTTGACTGACTTTGATACTTCATGTGGTCTTTACACATTTGCATTCTAATTTCTCTCACTGGAGAGAGGATGGAGGCTTTCTAGGTCCCATTTGTGCACTGATGCACTGAAAAAGTTAACAAGAGACAGTGTTTGACTTGGCTGACAGTGCTGGAGCTGTGCCAGGCCAGGCTGGGCAGTCCATGGTGTCAGATTTCAAAGCCATGCTGAGGGGTGTGGGCAGCTCTCAGAGGGTCTAGACCCAAAAGGCAGCCACTTACTGGTCATTTGCAGCTAGGAGGGAAAGCTGGACAGATTCCCAAAATTCCTTTTCCACCCCTAGGTCTCCAGGTGTTCCGTCCTGCCTTATCACACCTCCCCTCCGCCCCCTCACCAGACACAGCAAAGGCAGAGCCAGCCCGGACCAGCAGCAGAGCAAACTCTGTGCCAGCAGATGTTCCCAAAATCAGCTGGGGCCTGCCTGGCATGCATGGCCTCCCCCCACTCGGCCAGAGCCGAGAGGGGAGAGATGCTTTTTCCCCGACAGCCGGAAGGAAAGAGAGCTTCCCAGGCTTTTTTCAAAGGTAATAAGAACTAGAAAATGCTTTCCCATTGGTACAATAAAATGCCAATCTCAAACCAGTCAGCTCACTTCTGTGGGCTGGCCAAACTAGGACAACAACCCTTTATTTTTTTTCCCCGGCTCTGTGTGTTATTTCTGCTTAACATTTAAAGATAAACTAATGCTGTGACACAGGAGGTTTAGCATAATAAATAGGAAGATTGCCAAGCCTTTCTTCAGGTTAAGGAAGAACTAGCCTGTGTACAAATCCTGCAATTTGTGCAACATTGGGAAAAAGAGATAAAAACTTGCAAATGCAGAGTAGGCACATTTATTACCCTTCTAGCAAATTCAATATTGTAAAAGTTTTATTCACCAGAGACAGGATGTCTTGGATCATCTAATTCTACATTTGAACCCGACAGTCCTTTACAAGCAGGGACAACTCAGCAGTGAGTATTAAATTGTAAAAATAAGGAAGTGTTCTTTCAAAGGGTAGAATGCCTTGGTAATGTCATGTGTTATAACCTATAAACTGTACCTGTATAAATACTTGAAAGGCTGTCAGGATGCTTAGTTAAAAACTTAATGTTTCCAACAAATAAGTCTATAATTTATTGACCCTCTATTTTTCTTGAGCCAGTTCAGCTATGGAGAAATACACTGTGACCAGGAATGCTACATCAAGCTGCTGGTTTTTTGTGACCACAGGAGTTTGTCAAACTTCTCTTATAGCTGTAGCCTGAACTTGAAAATACAGTGATGCATGGGAAGGGACACTGAAAGTTCTGGAATGCTGTGAGTCATCTTTGCAATTGTCTGGATGAATATCTGCCCTTTCAGTGCTTTCTTTCTATAATCACCATTTCCAAGGAAAAGGAATCATTCTGCATAGAAAAAGTTGTGGTTTGGTTACTATTGGCAAATCTCCTTTACTTTGCTCCGCTTTGAAACATGTCATAGGCATTTCATGATGTACAAATTGCAAGCCACCCAGGCAGGTTAATGTTGCGATTTGCAGCCATAGCAATTACTCAATAATAGTGAGATTATGAATCCCAGGATCAATAACAAATGAACCCCAGCTAACTGCTGACTTTACTTGATATCATAAACCCACACCTCATGGCTGGTAACTTATTTCTGGACACTATATCTAGACTACAGCTTGGGTCTTTGCTCTAGGTTCGAATAAATGAATTCTCTGCATCTTCAGTCTTGTGGTGAAGGGTTCCATCATTTACCTGTGTCTTTTGTGGAGGGCAAAAGCACCTCCTTTTCCTTCAACATGCGTCCCATTAGTTCATCTGATGTCTCCTCCATACCTGTGTCTTTTGTAATACTGTGTGATCTTGTGCCGTGCTGACCAACAGTTCACTATTTCTCTCTGCTCACTTTTCAGCTTGCTTATATTGACCTCATGGCTACCTAATGTGGCACAGAAGAGTTAAAACTCTCTGGGTCAAAAATCTTTGTAGTTCAGCACTTGAGCAGCGCTTAAAGAACCAGTGTTATGTTCTGGTCAGGCTGTCTGCAACATACTCCAAATAACTTGTAGGCAAATTTATCTCATTAAATCACATTTCACATAAAGAATTTATAATTTTTAGCTGTGAATTTTAAATTAACTGATCTTAAATTTATGTCTTTCTGTTTTGCACAGTAAAGTAGTCAAATCTTGTCTTGCAAAACCAAATAATGCCAATCCATGTAAAGCAGTAGGAAGATCTAGAGTTTTTCACTTTCTATGCTTCGTGCTTGGTTGGCTGTAGTGGAGGGATTTACACAAGTTTCTTCAATAAATTCCCAATATGAAAGTGGCTTGTATGGGCCACACTGGCTTTTTCTATTGGTTTTTCTTTTCACCTGTTTAGTCATCACCTGTCAAGACACATTGACTGGCAAAAGAAAGAGGTTGAGAAACTGAATTTTAAAGGAATTATTTTGAGGCAGAAGTTTTTGAGTATACAAGGCATTGATGGGAATGAAAAAATGCATCAGCCAAAGTCTTTCTGACAAACACAAATTGGGAAAATCAGCAGAATTGATGTATTGACATATGATTTGCATGTTGTAATCTACGCTAGGCATCTGCGTGGCAGCTTTAGCAGCTGAAGATGTCTGGGCAGAAAGATGGAGGGCAAAAGAGGTTGAGCCTTCTTTGCCTGGCTGCTGAAGGAAGCTGCTTTATGTGGACACCACAGGAGGGGAAAGTCGTAAACATAGTTTAGAAAATGTGTTTGTAAAATGTGTATGTGTTTAGAAAATTTAGTTTGTAAAATGTGGATATTTTTCATGCTTTATGTCAGTACGATGGACAATGTACTTTAAACAGCTTCCTTCACTCCCTACCCAAGTGACTCAAGCCTGGTTTACCAAAACTATTAAGACCCCATCACAAAAAAAATAAAAGGATGTTCTTGAGTGCAGAGTGTGACATGCAACTCAACAAGACTCAAAGTCTGAGAGCTCTCACTTGATGCCCAGGACTTGTTAATTTAGTTGCATAGTGTGGCTCAGAAATGCAGCATCAGAATGTGCTGAGCTGTTTGTTACAATAATGAATTCTGTGTATGGCAGCCACATGACAAGGATGAGTGACGGTTCCTTATGTTACCTTACTTCTGACTTTTCCTTACCTTACAGTGCTTGGCTTTGCAGCCTTGATTGCACTATTTAGACAAGAGGCATCTGTATATAATCTTTTTCAGGAGGTTCAGTGGATGATGATGATTAGGGCCTCTTTTTTTGTTGGATTTTGCACATAGTTAAAGAAATAAATTCCAAGAAAGCTTCCCTAAATTATTCTTTTAATTCTATTTGGCTTTAATTGATAAATTACTTCTTATAAGTTTGAGAAATGAAAAGTCTTATTTCCTGGAATGATTTGATTGGCAATTTAGAGATGATTTCTTAAACTGGAAGAGTGTATTTCATAAGTTTAAATATAAAATTGAAGAACAGCCCAAGGCCATAATTGCCTTGCTTGCTTCTAGAAACACTGTTGTGCTGGGTATGTATATACCAAACATGTTCTTGTGACATTGATACTGAAAAAGAGACACGCTGATAATTTCCTTGGAGCTAAAAGTAATGAATCCACTCCATCCTTATATCTGTTCTCTGCTGCAAAGTCCCAATGTTTTCTTGTCAATAAATAAACTTTAAACCACAATCTTAACATATTAGTAGGCAATTGATCTCTGTTGCATCCTTTCAGGAGATTGGGTAATACTGCTTTTTAGTTTTTTAGCTTGCAAACTCAACTTTTAATATGTACAAAAATTTACTTTATAGCAGAGACAAGTTGGTGGGATGAAAAGGTGGGTAAAAAAATTACTGTTAAGAATTATGAAGAGACTGTGAGGTCTCCTCCTTTACTGAGCAAACTCTAAAGTAACTTTGAGGGGGAGGGCACAAACTGATTAGAGATGTTTTGGCAGCAAGAACAGGAGCTGGACCTTGGTTATATTAAATAGAATGACAGATAGAGAAAGGCTGCAAATCACTTTAGGCAAAATATTTATACAGGCCTGAAAGTCTCTAATAATTTATGCTGGAACTAATTATTAAAAAACTATGTTGAATCTCTCTTATTTGACTTGATAGAGTCATTCACAGGCTGAGGGTCTGTCATATGAATTACTCCTTCAGTCCCTGGGCTGTCCAAGTGCAACATCTCTGCTTATCTGTGATCACTTATTTCTTGGGACCTTAACAGGATTAAAATTCTGTTCAGCAGTAGCCTAAATATTGCTGTGGTGGAGCACTGCATCTGTCCCTGTTAACCTAGCCAGTTAGAAAACTCATTGAATTTCTCTTTTCTTAAACTTTTGGCATCCTTTATGTACTCAACTCAAGAGCTTGTCATTCCTTAACCCTTCCCTTTTATACTAAGACTTTCATCAAAGCTCTTTGTGATTTTATTGACAGTAATGAGGGCGATGCATCACTGTTCATTGCTCTGGCAAAAGCCTTAAGTATTTGATACATTGACATACCCTGTTGGACTCAAGTCCTAAAATCCCCTACAGTCCTAAAATGTGCCAAGAAAAGTGCATGATCACTCTTGCATGGATAAATATTGAATATTTAGTTCTATAATGGATAGTGTCTTTTGAGTTCTAGAGATTTATAATGATAAAAAAGTCTGTATTTTAAATGAAAGCAGAGTATTGCTGAAAAGCTATCACTTATTTCTAGCATGGCTGGTGTACTGAGTGTGGGAAAGATGAATTTGTGTTAGCACAAAAGGCTGATTCTCTTAAGCCTTGGCGTTTTTTGATAAATCTTACATTTTGCTGTGAATTAAATTAATATGTTCTCCTTGTACTGTGAATCTGAGATCTATAAAATTTGATAAGAGAAGATAAGATGCCCCTTCAGGCTTTGCATCATCCTCCAGCATCTCTATGGAGCTCTACAGTGCTCAGAAAAACAAGCAGTAAATGCAGCATTTCCTAACACATGTCACAGACCTTTTCTTGCAAGGGACCTGGACTGGGGAGATGTTGCATCCAGGCCTGTGATGAATCAGCATCCCAGATGTGATAATGGTTTCAGGGAATTAAAAGAAGCCAGTTTGTTGTGGTTACATCGAGCAGCAGCAGCTGTAACATAAGAATGCTCATCCCAAAATAATCTGTTTTGCTTCACGTGGCTTTGGAAGTTGGTGAGGTAAGTGTGTTAATTCCTGCAGAGGCAGGGAAAAGTTTGCTGAAAATGCTTTTAGTAGCTGTCTTTGCTCTGATAGCAGCAACCATTCTGGTGTGATGTAAAAGCCCTGGGAAAACGTGCCTGAGACAGTTTTCCTTGCTTTCTACAGCTCCAGTCCCTAAGATAAATCAGGGGGAGTTAGGTAGTCAAACACTTCTGTAATTTAGCAGTTTCTCAGAAATTTGACCCCATGGTCAAAGCAATATTTATATGTCACCAATTGGTGTTTTTTTTCCTAGCAAGTTATGTGCCTTTGTGTTTGCCAAATTATCCAGTGCTAATATATGCTATTTATGGCTTTGGGTATTTGAATGCTGAACGACATCCCAGAAAAGATGGATTTTTTCTTTTGTGTGTATGTGTCCCATGTTCTGGCTGGAATTTAAAGCTTGTATGTGCTTAATTCTCTTTAGGTTACAGAAATGCAGTGTTTCAAAAGAAAACTCATGTTGGAATTCTTATGGGAGTTGGTTTTTTTTTTGTGTTCCACTCCATCCCAACCAGGCTCCCTATTCAAATTCCTAATGTATCAAACTGGGAGGTTTTTTCCCCTGTATCCAGTATGGGAATTGCAGTTTCTTGTGCTGTTTGGGGATATTTGCTGTAGCCAACTTGTTGATTAATGGAATTATTTAGACCTGAAGGTTGTTCAAAGCTAATACGGTAGTGCCTATGAGACTTAATAAGAATGCATTTCTTACATAGGAGTTGTATAGATGAGTCATAATTCACCACTGAGACCCTTTTTCCATATTACTGCAACCAGACTGAAATAAAAAAATGCAATGTGGAATCTATCAGGCCATCTCAAATCTTTTAAAAACCTCCTCATTCCCAGTGATGAGGTTTCCTCTCTGTTGAATTAGTTTTCCTTACAGAAACAGTGAGCACTACTAATATTTCTGAAAAACAATATACAAAGTATTTTGTGCAACATGGGTATCTTAGATCAGTCCTGGAGAGGAACTCACAGCATCTGAGACAACATATTAGACATAAAATGTGTGAGAGGATCCTCATAGAGCTGAATATAAAGAGAGAGTAGAGGTGTTACAGATGGTGGGAAATAAAGCCCTGAGGGTTAAGCTGGCATGGCACTCAGGAAGAAGGTAATGCCATCTTGCCTCTAACACTGGATTTCTCATTGTGTACGGGATAATTTCAGTAAGTGCTGACAAAGAGCTATAAAATCTCAGCCTTTCAACGGTCTGCCTGTTTTGTCGGGACTTCAAAAGAAATTGGAAAATGAGGTATGAACAGAAAACCTTTTGTGTTATGGGACTTCACTTTGGTCCAGAAGCCATAAATCTCATTGCAATTAGTATTGAAGTCCCAGTGGATCTGCTGAATAATTGATTTAAAGGGGCTGCTGGTGCAGCAGAGGAGAATGGAACAGCTATGAGGTCAGCAGCAAGTTTGCACAAATACATGGGCAGTGACAACTTCAGTGCTGTATTGATCAGGACTGGTGGGAGCAGGAGATTTGTGGGGGTCAGGAACTGCATTATGAAGGGTATAAAAACCTCTTTGGCTTTAGCCCCATGAGATATGGAACAAAACCAAGCATTTAGGTTTGAGAAATGACCAACACTTGCGAAAATGTGGGCCTTAGAATTGTACCCAGAAGAGAACACTTTTTTTATGGTAACTGTTGAAGGGAAAGAAGGGAGGAATAAGAGGTTTGAAAGAATGGCTGTGGAGCCACTTACATGAGTAGAAAAGATACTGTTGAACCCTAAGCCCTTGTGGTATTTTGCTTTATGCTCTAGAAATATTTGTCTGCTTTTGGCCTATATCCAATATTGTAAGGACCTACAGGACAAGCTGGGTGTTCAATAGTCAGTGCCAAGAAACTGAACAGAAAATTTGTTTTTAGATGATGATGGCAGCTCATATATCAGTGCTGTCCATTACATGGCTTTCTTTTCTTTATGGGAGAAGAAGTGGGCTTAGTAGCTGGAAACTAAAATCTTGAGGAGTTATTCAATAAGCAGCCCAACTATCAACATTAAAAACTTCCTAGTGTTGCCTAGCCTCTTAATGATGTTCATGGAGAGGCCTGGCTGCATTCTGCTCTCATGGCATGAGAACAGAAGAATGAACTCCATGGTGCAACATTTGTTTGATTTAGGCTTATAATAAGTAGTTACAGCTATTTGTTCTGCAAGGGAACATGAAAAATCCTGCAGCAGGTATTCTTGAGTGCCCAGGATTTCTGCTTGGATGATCCCCCAGACATCTGGAGCACCCCAGGGGCTTGTCAGGCAAATGGAGGAATAATACAGTGCAATTTCTTTCATGGCATCTTCATTGTTATTTGCATTTCCCCACTCCCACAAGCTAAAACAAGGGACTATGAATAAAACTCAGAACAGGACAGAATTTATCAAAGCTTGGAGTTATGAAAGGTTCATTTTAAGTCTAATTTGAGGAAACTGCTCAAAGATTCTGTGGTGCTGGATAAAAATTTAAAGCAGAAGAGAATTTCATAAGAACTTTTTTTTTCTTTTTTTTTTTTTTTTTTTTTTAAATTATACTATTTTTCATCTAGTTCTGAGAGTTCTGGAAAAAACTGAAACACTGTAGCTGGAGAGAGCAAGAACTGAATTGGAGAGATTAAAATGTAATATTGAGATAAACTAGCATAAGTTCAGTGTAGCTGCACAAAGACTTACTCTAGCAGCAATAGTATAGTGGCTTTCCAGGGCTGTACAGAGTAAATACTCATTCACTGCAGCAGCACTGGGGCCTGTGCATTAGTTTCGTTCTCCTTTGATGATCTAGACAAGAAAATTGGAGAGAATTGGAGCTAAAAAGCAGGATCCTGTTGGTATTTAGAGACCTTGTGGCAATTTGTTTCCACTTTCCCGGCTTTATACTATTCATGATCTTTTCCATTCCTGCCTTGTGACCTGCAATCAATCCCCAGGACAAGAAATTACTTGGTTTTCTGTCTTCCCCTTTAGCTGCTCCCTTCAACCATTCACAGTTCTTGAGAGCAAAAACTGTACCAGGTACTGTATGACATGTATTTGTGTATTTTGACACTTCAAGCCCAGGTTGTGTCTCTGCACTGTGGTTTATAAATCCCCTGGGGTCAGGACCTCTCCCTGTTGTATGTGTGCAGTTTCTGACACAATTTCCCACCAACCTGGCTTGGTCTATAGGTACCACCTAAGAAATAAAAGTAATAACAGCAATAGCAAAGAAATCTTCTCATCAGTCTTGAAGTTATCCAGAGTATCAGCTTCAATAAAGTGGCATGAAGTTTCTAGTTTATGAAATTTATCTGAACAGCAAAGGATAGATAATCCAAAAGAAAAAAGTATATGCACGAATATCAGAACATTTTTGAATCTGAAACTGAGATTGTGCAATTAATCTGGTTTCCCAGAAGCTAGCAGAAACTTCCAAATGTGAAATTATTCCTCTTCTGCAGAAATGAAAGGATTCAAAAGATCAGCCTCAGCAATTTCTGCTGGGACTGTGCCCAGGGTATGTAATTTATTTTCTAATTTTTTTTTCAATTAGATTATTTTTTCTCTTTCAAAAGAGAGGATGCCCAACTATTTAATCTAATCTAGTTAATTTACTGTTTTTATCCTGCTGAGTCTCTCACTGCAAATCCAATAGCGCTCTTAAAGCACAGACCTTGGGAGACCTCTGGGGAATTTTTGCACTACTTTTCCAGTAGCAAAGATTACTGGGGTCAAGATCTTTGTTTTGGTTGCAATGTGCAGAATATTTCCATTACTCTGTTACTAGTGAGAAAAATCTGAGTGAAAGACAGGGTAAGAAATTCAGCTATAATTTTCAAAACTAAGGAGCATTTAGGAGATAATTTCTTGAAGGTGATCTTCATCTTTCTATAGCCATTTTGTTCCATTGCAAGGTGTCTGGTGTACTTTTTTTTGTGTGAATGTCATGTTTCCAGATTTGCTGTAGGGATCTCTGCCACTTGTTCAGGGTGTAGAATGTCTTGTGAATGAGTGAATGTCTCTAGAATGCTGTGGCTACTGGCCCGGGGGGCCCAGCTAGCCTTGTCCCCCACCTGCATAGCTAGGTGCAGCTGTTTTCAGGCTGCAATCAGTCCTTGAACAGTAGAAAGCAGAGAGGCTTTCTGCTCTCTAGGCTCCTGACCCCACCAGAGTCGAGGTTTGAAGTAAAGGTCCCAAAAGGCACATTTGCAGAGATGTTTATTTTTCTTAAGGGGGTGCAAAAAGCCTAGAGGACCCCAAAGCTCAAGCTCTTACCCTGAGTCCTCCTGGGGATGTTCCCATTAGGGGACAGGTACAACGGGACAGGGCATGGCCAGCCAGGGTGGGGGTTAACGGGGAGAAACCACTAGAGGAAAAACAGCTTAACCAAATCAATATTCATATCCACACACTGTGTAGTACTGTGTTTTGGAATGTAGTTCAAGATGTGACCAAAAGCATGTATTCTTATCACCACCTGTTGAAACTGGGGGGTGGAGGGGTGGGGGTCCTCTGTTAATGGGCAGCTGTTAAGAACCAGCTGGGGCAGTTTTCTTTATCTCTTCCATAACTCGTCCTCCCTCCAGTGAGATATCTTCTGCTAATGAGCCAATGAGTCTCACTGCATGACTGATAAACTTACATCATCCTATTGGGAGATGCTCTACCCAGGGAAGGAGCCAAGCATTCCTACCTGGATAAAAATCTGAGATTTGGAACACCAAAGACAGCCTTTTCTCTGTTGGATTCCCAGAGGAAGACCAGACCCATCTACACCACTGCTCGACCTTCAGAGGAAATCTACACCTTTCTGCAGGATCATCACTTCAACAGACCCACATGTGTCACTCCAGGAGGGCTGCAGCCACCATTTAATCAGACTGCTACCAACACCCTGACCCACAGGGTGTCAGGTTGTATTCTGACTCTGTCAGTGGGTTTGGTTTTTTGTATTACTTGCATTTTTATTTTAATTCTCCTAATAAAGAACTGTTATTCCTATTCCCATGTCTTTGCCTGAGAGCCCCTTAATTTCAAAATTATATAATTTGGAGGGAGGGGGTTTACATTCTCCATTCCAAGGAAGGCTGCCGCCTTCCTTAGCAGACACCTGTCTTTCAAACTAAGACATACTGGTACAACTGATTATACAACAAGATATACCAAAAAACATTCCAACAAAAGATACATCATAGCTCACTATCTGCTTTTGGATGTTTAATGACGATCACTGAAACTACAGCATGATGTGGCACTTTTTACTGTGTGTTGTAGCAAACAAATAAACTGAAGATAAATCCAGACCCTGTGGAATGAAGCTGAAAAATTCCCATTGGCTGCTCTGAGAAGTGGATGGGTTTTTTGCAAAAAGCTGAAACAGCTCTTGAAAACAAGATTGACCTCCAGATCAGAGTACAACTTAAATCTTCTGTGCAACTTTGTCACCATCTGCTTGGAGTTCTGTTCACATTGCAGAAGGTCACACACAGAAACTAGCAGTACACTTGAGAAGTGCCTCTCTGTCCTTAAAAGTAAAAAGTGAGACATAGAAAAACAAAGGAGGCCGTATTGCCAACTAGTGCTGTTATAAGGGGTTACTCCTCAAGGTGTGCTGCTGGAGCTGCCAGGGACAGGGACTTTTTGTTTTAAAGTCATTGCACTTGGATATTCTTTTCCTCTTGTTTATTAGTAGCAAATGATTCCCCATTCTGATTAGATGGACAGTGAAACATGCAATAAATATTCACCGTTTAGTGAGAAATCCTTGTACCAGTTCTGGAATTATGAGTGCAATAAGTAATAAGGTTGTTTACTGCTCTCATGAAGATCACTGTGTTTAATAATAAGCTGTAAGCAATCACATATATTTGGCCTGGTGTTCTCAAACAACACACAAAAACGACAAAGTGAACTTTGCAATGCTTTGTAAATCTCCCTAGAGTTTTGTCATGCTGAATTCCCTGATCAGGGACACACTGACTCCTCCTGATGGGGTTATTCAATGCAGGATGCAAAATCGTAGGTATGGGGTCTCTACTTTCATTCCTCAGCTATCTGCTGACATGTTTGGGGTGCTGAAAAATCACAGCAATCTATCAAAGAAAATACAATTAGATACATCAGCAGTCTGAACACCATACCATTTTTGTGGGTTTATTTTCTTTCAGGAAGAGGTGACTGAAATTCTCATAGTTGTTGTGTTTATGAAAATGCTACTGTTGGCAACTGCTGATTATATATGGCAGTGCCCTGACAGAGTAAATCTGAAATCCAGTGTCTGCTGGCAGAAATCTTTATTTCCCTGACCCCTAGGGATCTGGAATTCGCTTAGGCTTTCCTGCACAGGAGTTGCTCAGTGCTACAATATGAGGACTGATTACTGCTAATTTTATAAAGGAAGGCTTCATGCAACCTAGAGCATGTACAGAGACAATTAGGAAATAAGTAGAAGGAAACCTTTGCATTTTTGAGACAATAACCTTAATTTCCTCATTTTTGAAAGAGTTTCTCTTGTGATACTCATGTAAAATTAAGGACTGAAAGGCAAGCAAATGTGGTGATGTAAAACTGAGAGATTAATACCGAGATCTGTGATTTTTGAAAAAAAATTATTGGAGAGAACAGGTGCAAAATGTTTCTTTTGTGCCATTCACCCCTTTTTGATTCTCTCTTCCTGTCATTTTTCTGTGCAGGTTTCATATAAATAGAACATGAATGGAGTTGCCTGCTCTGATCCAGATGGAAGGATACAGGGCTGGTATAATTTTAGTGTGGAGGATGCATTAACTTTCATTTAAATTCTGTAAATATGCATCTTCTTCACTGAACAAGTGAAGAGAAACTGAGAGGCATCAGTGATAATTGTATATAGAAGGCAGGAGCCCTTGGTATTGGAACCCACACAAGCTTTTCAGTTTTGAACAACTTAATGTGGATGAATCACTGACCTGATCTTGCAAACAATTACCCATGAATTTAGTTTTATGCACTTGTGCAGAGCTGTTGCAGGTTAATTGAATTTTGGAGTAAATGCACAATCGATAGATTGGATTGGAATGGAATTTTGATCTTGCAAACAATTTCCCTGTTGCTTGTTGTATATATTTGAATTCGGTTAATTTAGGCTCTGGTTTATGAAGCTGCTCTAATTATTGCAGAAATTTTGTCCCCCTCCAGGTAATAGTGTCATCAGAGAGTAGGTAGAAAAAGCAGTTTTGAGACTAAATTTATCCCAGGAAATGAAGCAAGATTTTACCAAGGCATTGAAGCTCTGAATTTATTTATTTCCTCTACTGCTGAGACAGTCCAAACTGAGGTAAATGGATGGGCTTGACAATTATATACTCATGTTGTGTGATGTTTGCTAACCATGGAATACAGACAGGAACTTTACAGAGGGTGGATAAAAATTACTTTGAAGGAGTCAGATGAAGTGCTGTGACTAGGCTGGTGTTTTTGCAAAGGACAGTATGACCCATGAGCTGTAAAGGACCCAGTCTCTTTGAACAGCAAGTCCATTTGTTGGGAGGGCTTGGAGAGAGCTATGCACAGATATGTGTATTCATGTTCCTCATTAGAGAAAGAAATTGTTCTCCCTTATTCATAGCTTATTTATTTTTGTTTTTCACAGAAATACTACTCCTTAAAGAGAAATAATTCTGGTCTCCAAGTCAGCAGTAGTAACTGCTCTGTATTCATCAGCTGGCTGGGCCAGCAATAATGAAGCTTGGGTATTTCCACAGCCTAAAATATTAGAAAATCAAGAGATTCATGGAAGAGAAATGGACCATATGTTGTTTCTTTTTAACCAGTTGTCTCACTTTTGCATAAAGGGCTGCCTTAATTAGCTGTGATGAACTGGACAACAGCTGCAGCTGGGAGGATCTTGATTTCTCTCCTTTATAGACACCTAAGAAGGGAAAAATGTGAGTACTTTGGACTTAATCACCTTTTAGATATTGATGTATTTTCTTTATAAGTAGCTACCTCTGTCACCAAATACCCTCATAAACAATAACAATGCAGAGATTTTTTCTTATGAGAAGACTTTTGTAATTAAAACAGGCTTTTACTCATCCCTGCACACTGGGAAGAAAACATGATTTTGCTCTTCAAAAATGATTATGTTGCCTTTCATTAAAATATCTTTTTTCTAATAAATAATTTGTCTTTACGAATAGAAGCTTGGAATTAAGAAGTTGCTCTGCAGCTGACAACAACAATTAGAAAGCTTATCCTATTTCCTCTCCAAATACAGCATCTGGAGTAGTCAGTATCTCCAGGCAGCTTAGAAAGAAAGACTCATTAAAAAATTACAGTATGGTGAAGCAAGAAACTAAGAAAATTAAGAGTTAAAAGAGTAGAGCCTAACAAAAATGTAGAAGCAATGTAGACAACATATCATTTACTTGACTTAGTGTCGTTTGTAGAAGCAAGACGAAAAATCTTACATTGTGAAGGTGAAGCAACCGTGACTGCAGCTGTACCCTAAACTAGCCAGAACCTGGTCAGGAGGTTTGTACTGTGCCCAAAGGATGGGATGCCCTGCCAACAAGAGGGAGATAGGGGGTTGCCATGACGAAGAAGACCACTGACCCATTTCAAACCCCATTGACCCATTTCAAGAAGAGAACTGCACAAGGGTAGTCAAACTTTAAACTAATTTTAATACAAAGCAGGGTGATGAATATGTATAGGCATGTTAGGTAACTTTATGAATATGTACAGATTTTGGAAATAAATAGAGAACCAAGGCTTTGTGAATTTAGCCCATGTCTTTGAGAAACGACTCTCCTGTGCTCCAGCGCTGTCAATAAAGAACATACCACTTACCTAACTATAACTAGTTGGAGAGTTTTGTCCATGCAGCATATTTGCTTCAATGGCAGATACCAGTATAATTGTATTTGATTTGTTTTCATTTTTTTGTTTGTTTAATTAGAAGTTGCTTCCTGAACATGTCTGGAAACTTTTTTACCCCTGGTCACTTTGTTATTAATAGTTTTTCTAAAAGTTACAGTACATGTTTAGCAAATATCTGCAAACATTATGCATATTTTCTATGGCATAATCACCCATTTATAATTTATAACACATGCTGCTAAAAAATTTATGAAACATTGATAGTGTCATGTTATTACTATTACTATATATTATAAACACAATAAAATCATATATTATAAATACATTAAAATCACTCAAATGTTCCCATAACCTTTTCATCAATGCTCACTTATTGTTTATATTTTTAGAAAATATAGTAGTGTAAAAATGGCTGTAAGGAGCATAAATGATTCATATCCACTTTCTCATTAGTCATTTAGGGCCATACATGAAATTGTTGCTGAACCTCTATGCAAAATATACCCATTGGCAGTGTTGGAGAGAATCAGCTGTGCTTCAAGGAAATTCCAGGAGTTTCAAACAAACCTTGCTGGTAACCAAGTTAGTAACTGAGCTGAGATGACCTGGACTTGAACACAGCAAATGAATTTGTTGAGCAAACAAGTCTCCTACTCCTCTTACCCTAGGGCTCAAGTGTTGCTGTCAGGACAGACATAGCACACACAAAACGACCCCTGAAAGACTCCAAGAAGGCTTTTTTTATATCCCTTTTGATACATTTCTCACCCAAGCGTGCTCTGCATTCATTGGTTACAATAAAACAGCCCCACGTGTTCATTGGTACAATTACTGTTTTGGGAAAGCATCCACAAGAATTCTCAGTCATAGATAAATGTCCTGTTCTTCTACACGCAGGTGTTCCTTGTTTCTCTGTTTCCTCAGTTTCCATGTCGACGACCTTGGCATCTTTTCTTGTTAACTCCTCCATCTGGTTTACAGACCAACTGTGAGCCCTCTCCACAGTTCCCCCTTTTTGTATTTGAGCAACAAACACAGCTGACATGGATTTTTGCAGGGCTCTTTGCAAAAAGGGGAGACACAAAGCAATAATTACAATCACCAACAAAATTAACAGTCCAGTTCTTAATAATGCTTTCAACCATCCCATCCAGTAATGCCCCACCCTGCAAAGAAACAATTCAACCATCTCCATCCTTCCTCCACCCACAAGTGATCTAGACTGTACCTCTCAATTGACTCACTAGGATCTGATAAAATTTACAAACACAATGTGTCCTGATGTGTGGCCTTATCCAGTGTCACTCACACACTATGTTTTGGCTGTGAGACCATCCATCCTGTCCCTTCCTGCATGCTCTAGGTAAGGCTTCAAACAGTGAGCAGGAACCCACCAAGGGCCATTGTCTGTCAAAATGCAAACATATCCCTTTCCCCAAGTTATCAATTCCGTTGGACCAGTCCATATTCCGGTAAGTGAATCCTTAACCCATACCTTAATATTTCTGCAAAAATTTGGTTGTTTAGAATTCAAAGAGGAAAAGTGATAAAAAACTGTGAATCAGGTAAGGGACATAAAAAGTCTAACACAAAAACAACTTCATCTAATCTCACTTGAGGGAGTTCCTGTTGCATTCCCCCTGTTTGTTTTTGAAGTTGGCATTTAAGAATACCATGAGCTCATTCAATGATTGCATGGCTCATAGAGGCATGGGGTAGACCAGTAGAATGATCAATGCCCCAAGCATGGAAAAACGTTTGTAGGTTTTGTGAAATATATTCTGGGCCATTATCCATTTTAATGTGTGAAGGAACTCCTGAAATAGAAAAAGCATGATAAAAATGATGAGTAGTATCATGAGCTGTTTCTCCTGTAAATGTTGATGCAACTATTGCATGGGAGAAAGTGCCAACTGTAACATGAACATACTTAAAATGACCAAATTCAGGTATTTTTGTAGCATCAGTTTTCCATTCCTATAAAGAGAGCAAACCTCTGGGGTTGGTACTATAATATTGAGGAATATGAGTCATGTGACATTTGGGGCAAGAGGCAAGAATTGATTTTGCTTCACTATGTGACAATTTAAATTGCTGCTGTAACGCCTTAGCACCTTGATGAAAAACTTGATGAGACAAAACAGCCTGCTGTAACACATTGACAACAGTTCTGACTGCTACAGTAACCACAAGGGAATCCACATAGGCGTTGCCTTCAACAAAAAATCCAGGTAGCGATGTATGACTACAAATCCAAAGCCTGCTTGAGTAAAAGCCACAATTAAGGCCAATAAAGCTGTGAAATTCTAGTTACATTTGCTTCTTTGTCAATCAAACCTTTTGTTGTTATGGCTTCTGGATGATGTCCCTTGGTTGTAATGATGCACTCCTTTTCCAGGCATTGATCTGTCACCTTTTGAGTCCAAAATACTTGGGGTGCTCCTGTAGATCCAAAACCTCATGTGCCACAACTTCAGTCCACTGCATTTGGAACACAACTCACAAAGGGAACAAATTGAGCAATACAAGTTCCTTTTGGAATAGTAACGGGGTTCACTAACTGATACCATAGCATTAATTTGTCCTAAATAATCAGCATCATGTACATAAATACCCTTAATAGTACTACTTGATCTCCCTACTAAAAGATCACTCAAGCCCCACCCTATGGGACCATAGGCATTGAGAAGCAACTTACATTTTTGCTTTGTCACAATGGCTGTCACCACTGTGTTGGCAGTGGGTTTATCAATCCCTGCAAAGCCACTTGTGGCCCCTGAGTATTGTTTGCAATTGGATAGCTTTGCAATGCTGGGAGGGCTTGTTCTTGTTGGGGTATTTGTATCCCCATGTATCCCTTCACATTCTTCCTCCCATTTCCCTGCAATTCCTGTCCATTTATAGGGTTTTTAGATTTGCAGTGTTTAGCATAGTGACCAGGTGTACCACAACAATTGCAATTGAAATTAATACCTGGATTCACCTTAGATTTTATTTTCTACTCACCATTTTGTTTGCATTGTGCCTTTAAATGCCCTTGTAGTCCACAATTAAAGCATTTCAGTGGAGGTTTTAGGACTGCTGCAAGAGCAGCCATTTTATGTTCTACTGCCCTGACTTTTCACCAACAGTAACCATCTCAGTTGTGAGTTCTATATGGAAGAAACTTATTAAGGTAAACTAAAATCCTTAAATATTACACAATATTATACTAAAATTTAATGCACATTTGAAAAGAATATTATTTAGCACTGTTATGAGGACTAAAGCTGTTAAAGGTATACACAGAAACCAATATTAGAATGGGTGCTTGCTTTTATGATAACCATTCATCATGTCAGTGTTTGAAATCCTTACCTAAATCTTTTAATGTGTCTCAACTCTGTGGCACTTCGGATTTGCCCTGCTGTGCTGGGCATCCACATTGCTGGCAAGCAGCCGTGGTGGGCTGTGGGCAGACCCTGCCCACTGCCCCCTTCTATCTCAGCTGTGCTGCCGCTCTCTCCTGGCTGCTGCAGGAAATAGGAATGAGATCGTGGTTACTGTTAGGGGGCACCCAGTCCTGAGGAGCTGGGGCTGCGGAGGTGGCCAGGCAGAGACTGAAGGTGTGGCACTGCCCACCAGTGGCAGGGCAGTTCCACAAACACCAAGTTAGTTGTGTTGTGCGCAGGGTGGGAGAGGGTTGCTGTCGCTCCCCGCCCATCAGGATCCCCCAGTCTTGACGTGACTGATCAAAGCTTTCCAAGATGTCGGCTTCTGGCTGGATCTGCGGGGGTTGAAAGGAAAACAGCAGTGCAGCGTCTCTCCACAATTTGAAGTGGTGTCACAGCAGCGTGGCTCAGCTGCAGCGCACTCCACCAGCACTGCGTACTGGCCCATGCTACTTCCGCAGTTCTGCACAGCAGCGGGGTGCCCTGCTGGCACACTGTCCCTATCCAGGGTGGCGGCACTGTCTTGGGCGGCCACAGAATGCTCTGCTGGGGAGAGGTCTCTACAGAGGTTGTCAGTGTGGCTGCCTGTGGTGGTTTTGTGGCACGCTATGGCTGCTCTGCCCATCCTTTCCCCTCGCTCGCCTGGCACAGGGTCTCCAAGTTCTGCCATCCCGGCTGGTGCCCTGTTTTTGCTGTGCACTTCAGTGGGCAGTGCCTGCAATATCCCCTCCTCCACCTTCGCGTCCCACAGTCTTTCCCCAACTTCTTTCCACACTCTAACACAAAAAGCAATGCTTGCATCAATCTCAAAATCTTTTGATTTTGCCCTCAATAACATGCTATGAAGGGCATAATCTGTAATCTTAATGCCTTGTCTTTTCAACTGAGCCTTCCATGTAGATAAAACAGTCTGTTTTTCACTTGATAAATTATTTCCCATTTTTGTCCCAGTGGCTCACCTGGATCAACACCTCCAGGTGTCAAAGTTGGGTCCAAGCCAGTCAGCTTTCCCCTGCTGCTCTCAAGTTCTGCTGGCCTCCGTCCCCATGCACACCTCGCCCTGCAGGTCAGTTGCACATCACGTCAGGGTGACCAGATGTTGCTGTCAGGACAGACATGGCACACACAGAGCAACCCCTGAAAGAGTCCAAGAAGGCTTTTTTATTGTGCCCGCATATTCCTTTTTATACATCTCACCCAAGCATGCTCTGCATTCATTGGTTACAATAAAACAGCCCCATGCGTTCATTGGTACAATTATTGTTTTGGGAAAGCATTCACAAGAATTCTCAATCACAGATAAACGTCCTGTTTTTCTATCCACAGGTGTTCTTTGTTTTCCTGTCTCTTCAGTTTCCGTGTCTCTTCAGTTTCCATGTCATCAACTTTGTCTTCTCCTTGTTAACTCCTCCATCTGGCTTACAGACCAACTATTAGCCCTCTCCACACTCAAGGACTCTCTTCTGGGTTGGAAACCTCACTCTGCAATCCAGCCCTTTAGCTGGGTGTCACTGCTCTTTTTTCCCTGCTTTGATTGTGGTATCATCAACTTTGTCTCCTTCCTGGTAGCTTTGGGAGTAACTGGGGGCGATGAAAGGAGGCTGGGAGTATGAGCTGGGATGGCCAAAGACTGTGGGACAGGAATCCTTGTGTGATCAGACTGCTCTGGGTAGAGCCACAGGAGAAGACTGCTGCTCTCTCATGACCACTACTTACTTGAAAAACCTGATTAGTATATGTTTAAGCAGTTCTGGAGCACAAGGTAGAGTTTAGGGCTGCACCTTTCCAAGGTGCCTGGACATTGACTCTTAATTTTTGGCATGGGTCAGAACCACTTGCACTTCTCCAGCCTGGTACATGTAAGATTAATGATCTTCCTTACCTTACAAAACCCTTTATATATCTCCCTTGGGTACTGCACTCTATATTAATTTGTGGCCTTTGCCCATATCCACAAATCTTGATTTTTGACTAGCAGCCTTTGAGCTCTGCTTTAATGTGCCTTTGCAAGTTTAATTTGTTTTGCTGCACTTGAGATTTTATGCCTGCACAGGAGAGAACTATTCTGAGGTCTGGGGAAGTAATTGGAGAATGCCAGAGGACAGGTCTTGGTTAAGTGGCAGCAGAACTCTTCCCTTGCATCCAGTTTTTCATTATTACCACATCCCCTGATCTCTTTGCAATGTGAATGGGTATTTTGAAATGAGGTCTCTGGATCACAGGATGGTCTTTTTTTCTTTTTGAATATCTAAACTGTGCTTCTGAATCTGTACCAGACATTTTGTGATAAGGTTTCAAAGTATTCTGCTGGAATGCTTTGAGATACACATGGCATATTATTATTATTTTAATTGTATTTCTATTTATGCCTTGACTAATTGTTTTAATATAACCAACCGGTGTGTGCAATTTAATCTCTTCCATTCCATGTTTTCCTAACCCGGATAAGGTTCAGTCTCTGAGAAAGACTGTTCAGCCCTTGCTGTTACATTAGAGCTGAAATTTAATGTAAATTCTATGCACTCTGAGATATTGCTGTGCAAATATATGTTACTCTATTTTTGGTGCTACGATAATAACCGGAACTAGTAAGCACTCCAAATGGTGTCTGAGATTCAAAGAGAATAATTTGGTGCTATGGATTCTCCCTAGATAAGTGTAATGTTATTGCTGCGTTATTTGCGATCTGTATTTTGCCATTTTGAAGGATTTTTTTAATAAAGGGGGAAACTTTAAAATCCTTTTAAGGACATGGTAAAAATGGGCAAGATATGAGATTAATTTTGCAAATAGGGCTTCCTGTGTCTTCTGTTTTCCAGTACAGATCTATAAAGCCATTGATCCTTATTGTCTGTGCTATGCTGCAAATCAACCTCCACGGTTCTTCAGTGTTATCCTGGAGAGTTCCAAGGGCTGCAGCAGCAGTGATATTTGTTTTATTGTGTGTACAGCTGATTATACCAGACTTCATTATGTCATTGTTACTGTGCATATCTTAATTAGAAATAAATGTAATGCTGCCTTAAGCACAGGAGTCAGTGTATATGACTGGAGTTTGTACTTATAAATTATCCATAAATCTGTCCCAGGATTATGGGGATTGGATTTTTTTAAAATTTTAAAGAGAAGAATCATAAAGAGCTTCTAAAATTCAGTTCCTATGCAGTTCCTTTACAAAATCTCAAGGCCGAGGCAAGCTATGAAAAATCCATAAAAACAAAGCTTCAGAACCAGAAAGTGATGTGATGCAAACATCCCGAGGCAATGTTCATTCTGAAGTAGTCTCCTTTAAAGTATTTAGAGTTTCCCCAATGCATTCAGACACATAGTTTGTGACATCTTTCCCTTCTTTGATGTAGTTCTGGGTGCTCACACCCTACTCTTTCTAGGAAGAAATCATTGCCAATGAAGTTTTATCGTTAACTTTCAAACTACTTTTCTTTTATGAGGGAAGATAAATCACAAGATGACCTAGCAAGGTCTGTGCCAATCTGATATGAATTGCTCACCCTAAAGAACAGACAATTTTAAACAGTTCTTAATAGGAACCTTGGAGATATTCAAAGCTCTCTGAACATGGTCTGGCCGCATGCTTTAAGTACCTCAGCTTGAGCAGGGCTGTTGGACAAGGTAACCTCTAGAGATCCCTTCCAAACTCAAAAATTCTGTGATATTTTATTAATTGATCCCTCATTCCACTATGTGGGTTTTTTTTCTAGCTTTTCCTAATGAAACATTTGCTTAGTTAGATGCACTGAAAAATATAGGTCTGTTATAGAAAAAGAGTCTTCTTCCTCTTTGCATCTTTTTAAGCAAATGAAAATAGAGAATTTTGCCATGGAGGTAAATAAATAGAACATGGATGTGCTAGGATTTGGTTATACCTTTAGAGGTTGATATCTTCAAATCCCAGGGGAGAAGAATGCTTTTGGTGTCTCAGAAATGGTAGTTGTGGGAACAGGGATTTCTGACCCTCTAGTAATGAAATGAAAACATGTGGAGTATACTGGGCATGAGGAAGGGGAGCAAGGCATGTGTGTGATTGCATTTGTTCATGGAGCATGTGCTGAGAAAATTAGTAGATAGAACAATCAAGAAGCTTTGGGTGTTTATAGTTGCTGTTATCATCATTTTAGAACATTAAAAACTGAATTCCAAACCATTATCACACAGTGTGTCCAGAGGATTAGAAACAAAAATGCAGAAACACTGTCTGGCAGCCCAGTGTGTTAGCCTTCAACCAACTTCTTGTCCAGTTTGTACTTCAGTTTCAAAATATTTTTTATGCTTTTCCAGGGAGGGGATGGGATTCAGCTGCATTTCTTCAGGTCTGGAAGAAAGCACTGAGTCTTGAAAGGTTTGGGTTTGTGGTTGGTTTTTTTTTTTTTGTTTGTTTGTTTTGTCGTGGTTTTTTTTTGTTTTGTTTTGTTTTTTTTTTTTTTTTTTTTGGTTTTTTTTTTTTTTTGTTTGTTTTGAGTTTCTTTTTTTTTCTTTTTGTTTGTTTGGAGGTTTTGTTTGGTTTGGAGTTTTGTTCTGTTTTGAGATTTTTGTTTTGTTTTTTTTTTTTTTTGTTTGTTAATTTTGTTGGGGCTTTTTTTGGTTGGTTGGGTTTTTTTTTTTAGGGGGGGGGGCGAGCAAATCTGGGTAATAATGAACACAATATGAGGGTCTATAAAGCAGCAGCTCTTGAGCCCCAGCTCTCTACATAGCAGTAACAGCACTGCAATTAAGCTAATAAGAACCACTGTGAATAAACAGCACAAGCAGTTTTGAGATGTAGCCCTGGACTCAGGACTGTGCAGTCAGTTTGGAGGATGGCTACTGGCAGTTTTCCAAGAGAATATCTGAAATGTGTGTGTGTCCATAATTAAGCAGAGTTACAGCAGATTCAGGTCGACCTCCTTGCACACACACACAAACACACAACATTCCACAGTCCTTGTGCAGTGTGGTTCTCAAGTCCTGTTGTTACAATGCTGCCCTCTCTGTAAATGTTTTTCTAAAGCAAGATTGGCTGCTGATTTATAAACAAACCCAAAGTACAATTCTGGGAGGGGATAACAGCCCTGTGTTCTCTGTGTGAATATTGGTAAATGAAGTACTCTTGCTCTAATGTCGGCTCCGCCGGGAAGGGGCCTGAGAGGTCTCAGGCCAGGATAACCAGGTCTATCCCAGAGAGGTACTCTCCTCAGAGAATGCCTTCCAGGGAGCCAGCGGCTTTCCCTCGGCTAGCCTAGGGGTGCCTTAGCAGGGTAGTAGCCACGGCGGGCTATAGTGAGTTCAGCTCAGTGAGTTCAGCTCAGTGAGTTCAGCTCAGTGATTTCAGCTCAGTGATTTCAGCTCAGTGATCCTGCAAGGCAACCCCTTTACAGCCGGCACGGAGAGAGAGAGATGAGGGACTCGTATGGCCATTCCGCAGGGGGGAACTTTATTGCCAAGTACCCAACGGAGGGAAGCCAGGGACGAGAAATCCCCAAAGTCTGGGGGAATTTACAGAGGTTTTTATAAGGGTACATAGGTGGGTGTGGGGGGTTACAAACCAATGGGTTTCAACAGATCTACATAAAAATTCCTCAAAGAATTGTGGGTCTCCATAACCAAAAGTGTTCTCCTTATCTAGGTGGTCTGGAATTTGTTGTTGTGCAATGCTCCTTATCTCTTCAGGAGGCCTGCTTCTTCATCTCAGGGGCCTCCGTCCACGGCAGCGCCGCGGCGGGCCCGCCAGATCCCACATTGCTCTGCAGAGTTTTTCCCCTTAGTTTTGAGTGTGTCTCTGACAAAGCTTCACAGCTTTTGGGAAACTTAACATCTTTTCAGATGAAAAACTGTAAACTAATTTACTTGTGTATTGCCCCTTTCAGCAAAGCACTTGGACAGGAGATGAAGTGAGAACAGGAGTTTTTTGGGTTAAGATAGTACAAGCATCACTGTGTTTAAAACAAAGCATCTCCTTGGCAGTGCCTGGGTTCAATGACAGAGCTGAAGAATGAGTAATGCATGCCACTCAGGGCCCCCATCTCCTATTTCTAATGGAAGATATGATTGAGAGATTTCTTATTCCATAGAAGTTGATGCTGCTTTTTGGTCTTCCGTTACAGTGACATTTTTTTGCAGAGGTGGTGCAAAATAATTTTGTGCTGTTAAGATGGTTGGTTCAGATTCCAGTCTTCATGGATGTATTTGAAATCAAATTAGGAGATTGTTAACCAAACTCTTTGCAATTTCTTTCTGAAGCTGAAAGGAACAATTAAAATTGCCAGATAATATCACTGATGAAGTCAAAGTTATGGTCTCTTTTAAATTAGGGTATTCTTCTTGTTAAAATGCTAATGGTAAAACAGAAGCTTACAAGTACTTATTTTCTTCTGTGTCATTCTCTGTTGTACATTTTTCTTCTAATTAGTTTTTAAATAATATATCTTCTTATTCTGCTGTTTGAAGTTCAGATTTAATTTTGAGAGTGTATAAGGAATTCTCTGTAGGCAGTTTCATAATTACAGAGTAATTTGTTTGTTATTTGATGATACACATTTTCTGTTATGACTGCTCTGTAAATTAAAGAGGTAAAGAACCTGACTTCATATCTACAAGTAATCAGAGATTTCTTTAAGTAGATGGAAGCAATAGTGAGATGTGGTGGGTAATAGATGACACAATACTTTGTGCTAAAATAGGAAATTTTCTTTATAAGGGTTAGGGAAAGTTCATCTAGCCCAGCTTCTAATTTGCTGAACATCCCTAAGTACTTTATAATGACTCTGCTCATGTTGGTACAAATTTAGAATTTAAAAACACACACAAGTGCTGATTTACTTGTGCAAGTGCTGAGAATCCTCTGGAAAGCAGTGTTTAGAAGTACTTTGTTGGAAGAAGCCCTTTCTTCAAACTCCACAGGCTCTGCCTCTGTTACAGGACTGACAAACCGCTGGTGAGAGGTGATGTGGGTGTGATGCCTTTTTGTCCCACCTGGGTCACCAGAACTGATGGCTGTGAGAGACTGACCTGGAACAGAGGCTAGACAATGTTAAAGGGATTAAGTAGGTGTTATTAAAAGGTCTTTAAAGGATACACCTTGGGCAGTGCAAGACCCTGGCCATGACTACACCTGAGATGGATGCAAGATGGACAAGGGGCCATGAGTTTTTACACTTTCATAAGTTTTGGTCCATTTACTTATTGTGGTTAATTGTCCAATTAGAGCTTCAGGTTATGAAGTCCCATCCTCCCAGTTTCTCTCTTCAATTCACTGTATATGCTTTTTGGGCCTGAATCTGTAATGGTGTCATTGGTTCTCAGGCTGGAAAAGGATTGTTTTTTCTATCTACTCTGTGAAGAGAACTTTCTAAAGCTTCATATGCAGTTCAGAGTTACACACTAAGACAGTACAGAATCTGAAAATATGAAAGCTTAAACTTAAGGCATCAGGTGAAACCTAAAGAATTCTTGTTAAAGAAACATAAACTGTGCTCATGTAAAAAGCACAAACTATGGACTTCAAGAGTGTTCTGTCTGTTGTTGTGTAGTTTTTAATCTGACTTAATCAACATATATAGGATTAAACATGGTTTAGTTCAGAAGTCTCCTGTGTATGGAGAAGGGAGGAATTCTGGGGTTTATGATAGAAAAGGCTGTAAATTCCCTCTAACAGTCCCAGAAATGGGTGTCAGTGGTCTCTCCTCTGTGGGTGGCATCTGTTTTTCCCTGATGTGCTACAGTAGCAAAGAAGAAAAAGAAACCCCTCAAGCATAGCATCACCTCATGAAATCCTATAGTGCTTCTGAACAAATTTTTCCTTTTAATGTGATGATAGTGATTATATGGGTGAACAGCCTGACCAATATGCTGTGAGAGGTGATGGATCCATAGCTTGGCAGCTCCTAAACTGGAAGAGATGCAACACTCTCCTTCTCCATCTGTGGGACTACAGGACACAGAATTCTGGTGGGAGGACATGGATGCCCTGCAGAAGAATAAATTTGCTTTAATGGCTGTGATAGTGGGAAAACAAGATGGTAATTTGGCTTCTTGAAATGGGGCATAAATGCTGGAGGACTGGATGACAAACACCAGGAGGGCAGATGATGTGGTAAGAGTGCAGAACTTTCAGGTCGAATGATGACAAGGCACTGCAGAGCTGGGCAGGGCTGACCACAAGAGGATCATAACTATCTCTGGGATGTCTGGATATGACTATGACTTCACATGGTGATTATTGTCTCACTGTCCTGCTGGGATGACTGAACGTTGTGATTTCTTTTGATTAGTCTTGGCTTTTGGGAAGTTTCCAAATGCTAAATTTCTGTATTCAGGCACTTTTAAGTCTGTTTTTTAAAATCATATTTAGCTGGCACATCAGTTGGTCACTGTGTGAGGTTGTGGAGGGAAACAGACTGCACTGATGTGATGTTAAATTCCTTCATCTGCTGGAGCTCCAGATGATTTTTGACTTGGTGTCTGTGGCCTTGAACACCTGTTCCTTCTACTTTTGTGAAGCCAATGCTCAAAGGAAGCTGCTGGCTCCTGCACTGGGGTTTTGTGTACTGGAGTAGTTCTTTACTCCTACTTTTTTTTCCACAAGTACAGATCCACACAAGGCAAAATGCTTAAATCACCAATGAGTTGTAAATTTTTATTTTCTTTTGTTATTAATTGACAGGCTATAATTTTGTTAAGAAACTTAAGGAAAATTGCAAGGACAGATCCCACTTCCTCCTTTCTATACTTATGATACACATGTATAAATAATATTTAGCTTTATCCACATTTGCAAGAACCACTTGTTATAAATGCATATTATAATATTAGCTTTTTGCAAGTATTAAGAAGAGTCCTATATGTATATGGTTAAAATATCTCTGCTATATAATTGTTTGGGTTTTTTTAACTGTTAACTGAACTTAGACATAGTAGTGGAATAGTTATGGAATAGTAGATATAGTTATGGAACTGCCTGCTTAGTTGGAATAACATCCAATGAACATATGATAAGGAACCCTGCTACCCATATGCCAACTATCAGTACTCACCCTCTGAAGAGGGTGTGGACCAAAGCCCAAGCTGGAAGTGATAAGAAAACCCCAACCAAGAAATGCACATGCTCTAAAAGGGCGAACCCAAGGAGGGGCCATGCTAAACAGTTCCTGGAATATGTAAAATAATTTTGTGGAAAAGATGAATATACAATAGGCTGGTGCAACGGAAAAGGTATTTAAAGAGTGTCTCCAAGCACAGTAGGTGTGCTCTTGGCTGAATGCCAAGCACCTGGCCTTAGAAACTGCTTTATTGTCTTTGTCTCTTCTTGTCATTTATTAAACTTTTAAATTTCAACAGGAGAGTGAACCTCATTTTTCACACACTGTAGTAGTTTCGTAGGAGGATTAGCTCTAACTGCTTGACAGGAGAGTGTGTGTTTATGTAATGGGTAGTATCCATGACTATAAATACATTTAAACACCAGGGCTGAGTTGCTGAGGATGCAAAGCTGCTGTTGGGGTTGAGCTGCTCTGAGGTTGGGTATGTTGGAGTCATCTGGACCTGGCAGCTTTGAGGACGTTGTGCATGGGCATTGGTGCCTTTCCTCTGGAGGATGTGAGTCCCTGTGATATTCTCCCAGGGTTTTCACTAGGAACAAAATTTTCATTTGGCAACAGCTGGAGGGGATGGAGGATTTAGAGCCACCAGGACTCACCACCTCCTCTCTTTTTCCCCCAGTATTGGTAGAAAAGTGGAGCCAGGAAGCAAAGCATGTACAATTAACCTGCTGCCGCTTCATCTGGAGGGAGCTCAGTTAATAGCAACAAGGAAAAGTGCAATTGTAAGCTTATTTACTACATTTATTAACCAGCTGGGATTTAAAGCTTCTGAAGTAAAGGAGTGTTTAAATTTAATTATATTTAACCTTGTGAAATCAAGAGTAGTTTTTAATTTTTTTCATCAGGCATCCAGTGCAGTAACAACCTTGCTTGAAGAGCAGTGCTAATGGGACTGGGCTTTTTATTCCCTTGGTATGTCCACACTCTCACAGGAGCTAGTGGCTGACAGAGGTCACCAGTGGTCAGCAGGGTCTGTGGAGTGGAATAGGAAAGGATGTCAGCAAAGGGTGAGAAAGTCTTCCTTGATTGGAGCTGTCAGGTTCTGTGAGAGGTGATGGATCCATAGCTTGGAGGCTGCTAAGCTGGCAGAAATGCAACACTTTCTCCAGCTGCAGGCCTACAGGAGGCGAATTAGGTCTGGTGGGGGACATGGATACTCTGCAGCAGAATAAATTTGTTTTAATAGCTGTGGTAGATGGAAAGTGAGGTGCTAATTTAGCCTCTGGAACTGGGGAAAAGTGAAGTCTGAGAATTCAGCCAAGACATCAGGAGGAACCAGGTTATAATGAAGGTGCTGTAGCCTGCCCTGCAGAAGGATGTGAGCTCTCCTGGAGTTTGCGCAGAAAGATAACAGCCCAACATAGTTTTCAGAGTTTGTTGAATAAAAATGTAATAAAAAATACAATGCAAAGAAGGATCAGCACAACCTGTGGTAGTTTAAGGTCCTAGAAATTTAATAATTATAATGTAACAGGGATGGTAAGATTTACTATACAGTTCTGAAAAATCTTGCTTTGCTCTTCGTTTGTGACTGTGGAAATTCAGCCGTAGTGTTCTTTGACAATTTTGATTTTTATTATATAACAGTTTAGAGCTCTGCTATCAAGGTAGAGAATTGGTGCTGCTCCCTTCCCTGAAGAGTAGTGAGCAAAAGTAAAGAAATTAAGGAAGAGAAATTATTTGAAGAGAGGGAAAAACAAATAAGAAAAACATCTCACAGCAGGGAGTTAAATTTTGCACTGGAGCAACCTTGGTCTCACTGGAGCAAACACAGTTTAGAGGAGAAAAGTATTTGTCCATAGATTTTGAAAGCAGGGGGGAGAAAAATACTCCAGCTGTGATCAGAGGTGAGGGAAAGCAGTATCAAGGGAGGGACAGAGAAGGTGTGATCACATAAAGTAGCTGTAGGAATTTCCTGCAAGACACACCCATTACTTTGGTTGGAATCTCTTTTGTAATGGTGCACAGGCTTGGAATCTGCTCCTGACATACCCTGCTAGGTGTTGATTTACATCTCAGGAGCTGTGTATGAGCTAGAAAGAGGTGTGGTGTTGCCTCCAGGAAAAATGAACTGGGAACTTAACTTCCTTTGAAAGTGGGAGTTAAGTGTTTTGCACTACTGAGAATCAGGTTGCTTGGGTGCCAAAATACGGATTTAGTTGTTTAAAATTAAGTCTGCCTGTGTCCCAGTTTCCCCATCTGTAAAATGTATTACAGCAATTTCAGCTAATCCTATTAAATTGTAGTACCAGTGTTTCACTATTAATATATCCTCCAGGACATGCATCATTGTAACTTTACCCCATGGTGACTAAAATTTCTGCAGGAGCACAGGATGAAATAATCAGAGCATTAGGGACTCTGGAGCTCTCCTCTTTTAATTGGTTGACTAGTAAGAAATTATGCTAATTTTCTTGAAGTAAAGGTCTGGTCTACCCTCACCATGAGGGAGGGAAAGCAACCTATTTTTCAGGCTAGGATTTTTCCGACTTCCTCTCAACTTTGCTTTTTAGGATAACAAACACCCAGGATTTGGTGACAAAGCCTTGCCTTTCCTTGTGAATTTTTTTGTTTCTTTGGTTTATGCATCGCTGTTCAAGCAAGAACTTAGGTCCCTTCAAAATGTAAAAACTGTATAATGGAAAGGTTTCCTGCTAAGCAAGGAAAAATCTTCAGATGTAATTATAGCTTTGTTTCTTCGGCATTTTGCTTTATTTAGTGTTTTATTAAACCTCTCACCTGATCTTTGGTGTGTGTATGATAAAAGAAAGTTTTTAGTGCAAACCCCTCTGATATATGATCTAATCCTTTTAGGAGGCAGGATGTAAAACAGGTCCCATAACACATCAGGATTTCCTTAGAAATTTCAGGTAAAGCAAATTATTTTTTCCTTGCTACTGATCAATCACTAACTCTCCTGCAGTTTCTAAGTGCTTCTGACCTTCAATATTTCTTCTACACTTGTGCAGAGATTTCACCTACAATCCTCAAGGACAGGCACCTGGGTTACTGTCTCAAATCAAGTCTTGGCAAGTGATGTAGTGTCTGTTCCAAAGGTGGCAGCATAACCTGTCACATTGCTTTAAGAAAAAAACAAAAGCCTGTGGGCAGGGTTGTAGAGGAAGGTTGTGGCGCCTGGTGCTCTCAGCTTTCTGCTGGAATAAATCACAGGGCAAAGGCAGTGCGAGGTCCCAAAGGGAAATAGAAACTGGGTTCCAAACCCAAGAGCTGTTCCAGGCCAGTACTGGAGCATCAGTGAGAGATGCAGCAGCTTTCTTCATAACCTTTCTAACCTCATCTTTTGAATGTGATGATCTGCCAGTGGTCCTTGTCTCAAAAAGGCTGGGAAATTTAATGCAGGGGTTTAGAGCAGACAGCAAGAGCCATCTCACCCCTCTCTTCCTCTTCTGCACAGCCCCTCCCATTTCTCTCTGATTAGGAGTAAAGCATTAATGAGAGTAAGGCATTAAGTGTTCACCAATGTGTGGTAATATTTTGGATGTCCAGATTTTTCCAAGATATTCTGAATGTAACTTTCACACCTTCATGGATAGCTGGTAATGCTGAAGATTAGCCTTAAGGTCTCCAAAAGTCAGAACTAATTTCAGAAATATGAGGCTTAATCTTTTTTAAGTATTCATTGTTTGAGAAAATCAATATACATTGAAATATCTTCACTGTAGTTATGATAAATTATGTATAAGGCTGTAAACTAAATTTGATGGTCAGGTGCTGAGAGCTTAAGTTTCAGGTCATTTGTAATTTAGAAATGAATTTTCTACCTCTTGTTTTAATACGTTAAATGTTACCTCTTGTAGTGCTTTTTTAAAAACCATTTGCACTAGAGGTGAGTTCATAACCATCCTCTCTCTGTCCTCTGAACAAGGAGCTTCTGCCACTTGAAGTTTTCTCTCTCTCTTTAGTGTTCTTCTACTTTAAACAGATTCCTGCTATCTTCATCCTTCCTTCTCAGCATCCCCAGAAGATAGGGATGTCTTAGAGCAAAATAGTTGGTGTTTACAGCCCCCAGCACCTAGGTCTGTGTACCCTGGGGCTTCTTGTCAAGACTTGGAAAATAACCTACTCTTATAGGCATACTTTACACTCTTTGTCCATTTTTCAAGTATTCCCTCAGAGAGAGCTTTACTTCAAGCAGGAACTCTCAGTGTTGTTACAGCTGTAACTGAAACAAGAATGATGCAATTAAATATTACATCATCAATCAGATGTTCCCTGTTGCTGTTTCATTAGATCAAGAACAACCAGCCTAAAAGGGGAAGAAAAAGCAAAATCCACAATTCACTGCAGATTTTCTACAAGGGGAAGAGACCTTGGGTGACTTTACAAACATGACTCTGAGGAACTGTAGGGAGGTTTCCAAATCATCAGCAACTTGCTGTTCTTGGCACAATTGAAGATGGAAAGAAGCCTTCCCCTTCCACAAGGGAAGAAGTGGTCCCACAAAAATGGGCTTCTATAAACCCTGTTTACCCTGCAGAGTAAACCATCCTCACAGATGGGAAACTGCAGAACAGATATTGAATGAATTTCAATATCAACCCCCAGTCTTATAGCTCATAGAGGTTTTCTAGTAATGAATTATCTTACTGCTGAAGTTATTATAATATTTTATGCCACACATGAAGAGGTCTGACTGTTCTGAAAACTATTCTAAAGGCATGTTTGGGATTCCTGCTAAAATCATGCTGTAACATTGATGCAATAAATTCCCCAAATGTATTTCCTGTCTAGCTGTGGAATGGGCTGGTTCATGTAATGAAGATATTTTATGTATTCTGGAATTCCTCTAGTTATACTGGGGGCATGGGGACGGGGGATTGTCCTAATATGGGCCGAGCAAAACTGGACAAGATTCTTCTAAGTATGACACTCCTCCTTACTGCTTTTAAGGCCTTGATATTGCTGGAATAGCAAGGTAAAGCTCCTGCCTAATGAAAACCTCAGTCACTCAACCTACGGTATTACTTCTGTCAAAGGTAATTTTTCAAAGTGCAGGTATACTCAATAGGGCTTGATCCTTGTTGTTAATGAGATCTTTCATTTTCCTGTATGTTTGCATTTCAGACATCTATACAGGTTCTCAGCAGTGACCTGCTTTACAACATTTTAAACTGGAGCTGGTCTGTGCTCTGCCTCTTTTTCTTCAGCAAATATTTTCTTTCATTATTATTTGTTGTGTATTTTCCTTAAAGTAATTCTTGGACTGAAAGTCCATGCTCTGCACTTGTTAGGGGTTTTTTTTGTAACAGTTTAACTGTTGTGACCTGGAAACTTTTGCTTGTTTTATTTTCCTGAGTGCCTGAGCTCATGTTGTGTCGGAACCCAGGATGTCTCTATGACAGTCCTGGATGATCCAAGCTCCAGCCAAGGGGCTTCTAAGCCCTGGCAGGGGAGTCGGAGACCCTGGCAGGCAGCCAGGGACTCCTGCAGTTTTGAGTTTGATCCATGGAACAAATTACCACCTGTGAATGAAGAACTAAAAGTCACAAAATTCTAGATAACATGATAGTAGTAGTTATAGAGTGAAAAAGGGAATTTTTGGAGATCTTACCATAGGGGCTTAGGGGGTAAGATGGAGGGACTTGGGCGTTGTCCTGTCCTCCTTCCTTCTTCTTCCTAACCCCCATCTTTTGGTGAATTCCACTTGGGGATTGGATTAGAGTAGAATGTAACTGTCTAACATAGGTGATAGGCATTGGATCATAATTGTAAGTAACTAATACGTAGTCTGTAGTATAAAAGTCAGTGCCTGACCCTGGGGCAGGGGGTGTGTCTCAGGCTGCCCTGCTGAACAGAACTCGGCAGCCCAGACAGAAAATATCTTAGATAAGAAGCAATAAAGCAACCTTGAGAGCAGCAGCCAAAGACTCTCAACTCATTCTTTCAGCAGCAGGGTTTGGAGACAGCAGAATTTATATATCTTGGGGTCGTCCTGACCAAAGCAACCCCCGAGAATGTTGCATTAGAAATTAGGGTGGTTGAATGAATGAAGGGTTACTTCTCCCATCTCCCCTCTCTTGTATAATTTGTATGGAGTAATTGCAGCTGGATACTCCACTTGGAAAGGTTGCTGCCTTTCAGAGGTTCTTAGGCTGTTCATTTCTATCTGAAAAGACAGCGTTTAGCTGTGACCCTGGAAAAGTGTGTATATTGTGATATCAAAATTGCATTCATCCTGTCCTTTCTCCACAATAGAAATAATTTCCCTTTAGTTCTGTGATATTGCCATACTCCATTTTTTTGAAATCTAATAGTTTTCTTGCAGTGGTGGGTAGGTATGTGTGACCCATTCTGGCTTTCAGGGCTTTTGAAGGCTGGACTAGACCATCGAAATGTACCTTAGCATGGATTTGTTGAAGTCAGAAAAGCAGTGACAAATTAAACAAATTAAACAAATGAAAAGTTGGCTCAAAAAATGTGATCCCTCCTCTTAGAGAGTTCTGGCTGATAAACAGGAATGGTGTGTGTTTTCCTACTTTGTAGAGTCAGAACAAAGCAGGCTCTGCAGGGATGCTGAAATTGCTTGCAGCAATATTTTTTGTAATATGAATCCAAATAAGTGAACAGACAAAGATTTTCAGGAGGGTAACTGACTCATTGGGAAGAATCCCTTTCTCAGACACCTTAGAAATGTTTTTATTGCTGGGGAATTTCTGGGCATAACAAAGCAGCAGGGCAGTGAATTCTCTAATGATGTCAGGGTGTCATTCAGAGCCCCCAGATGGCTTTTCCACAGCCAAATCCCAGCAGTCCAGTGACAGTAGTTTCAGAGAAGTACCTGGCAGAGGAAAGATGTGGCTGGCCCAAGTGCCAATGATGATGTAAAGGTTGTTCTTGTATTTCCTAATCACATTATATAGGGTGTTCCATTTTCTTTGTAGTGTGTCTCTAAATCCTAGCAGAAGGTTTCAAAAGCTGATATTTGTGTCTTATTAGCATTTGACCATAGCTTGCTCTTTGAATACATTAGTATATGTAACTTCAAATCCTGGAGAATATTGAGTACTGTCATGGGTCAAGTCAATGTGAGTTGATACTGCAAATCATTCAAAATCCATCTTTTTTTTTTTAGTGACAACCTTTTTATGTACCACTACAATATTTAACTCTATGCGTGAAGATCTGGGCTTTGTTTTGTAAGGAACCGAGAACTACTGGTAAATAGAGCTTACCATAAATTAAAACAGATTCCCGTAGATACACTCACAAAATGCTCTGAGTCTGGAGCACCAGGTTCTGGTTACTAAGAATGAACTGCAGGAGGTAAGAAAATTGGAAGGTCATAAGGAGGAGGAAAAGTCTCCCCATGCTGGTATCAAACCCCAATTCTTCAGATCATCTTTTAGGGAAAGGGGCAGGTCCCCCTCCTGAGTGTTAATGTGGAGCTCCTTCAGTTAAAATCAAGGTGTCAGCAGGAAACTGTATGTCCTCTGTGGTGTGCCAGGTGTTGTATCCTTCTTCAGTCTTTATTCTTGCATCTGGTAAAATTGGATAACTATTTAGCTTGCTGCTTATCTCACTGAGTAACCTAGGACGGATGTCCTAAAGCAAGTGCCGTGTCAGCAGAGCTGATAATGCACAGCATTTCTCCAACATGTCTTTATCTTCAAAATGCTTTCAAGCGATAATTAAAAATTGCAAGGGAGAACAACATCTGTGCAGCAGTTGTGTTGTGACTGACTGTGGGTCTGTGTCAACAGGTGTCAGCCAAGCGCCACCAAAGGACTGTACAGCAAAACTGCAGCTGCACATTTGTCACCCCCCTTGGAAGACAGGGGAGGATTATTTTGGATGGGGAAAATATCAGCCTCCTGAATACTAATTGAACCTGATAGAGGGGCTTTAGTGACATAAAGTTGAGAGAAATGTAGAAAACCTGAGTCCTGCTGTGCATATTGCTGCAAATGGTGCTTGGGCAGGCTGCTGAACTGTGTCAGGCTCAGCCAGGCTACCTCTCTACATTCCCTAAAGCTCTCTGTGCTTCTTCACTGATGAGTAACATGATGAGGATGGATTTGCCCTCAGGTGACTGGCAAAGAAATCTTACACAGATGACTGACCCACTCTCCACAGCTTTAGGTGTTACCCCAATACCTGTGTCTGAGAGATGTCTTAGAGTTTGTGCTTCCACGAGTAATAATCCATTTGGTTTAGTTATCAGTGTGTTGTTTTGAGCATGGCCAGCACCTCCTTGGGCTTCCCCATGTATGGACAGGCTGGACAGATGGGCCAAACCAAAAAATATGAGGTTCAAGAGTAATGTCGGCTCCGCTGGTAAGGGGCCTGAGAGGTATCAGGCCAGGATAGCCGGGTCTACCCCAGAGAGGTACTCTCCTCAGAGAATGCCTTCCAGGGAGCCAGCGGCTTTCCCTCGGCTAGCCTAGGGGTGCCTTAGCAGGGTAGTAGCCACGGCGGGCTATAGTGAGTTCAGCTCAGTGAGTTCAGCTCAGTGAGTTCAGCTCAGTGATTCAGCTCAGTGAGTTCAGCTCAGTGATCCTGCAAGGCAACCCCTTTACAGCCGGCACGGAGAGAGAGAGATGAGGGACTCCTATGGCCATTCCGCAGGGGGTAACTTTATTGCCAAGTACCCAACGGAGGGAAGCCAGGGACGAGAAATCCCTGAAGTCTGGGGGAAAGTACAGAGGTTTTTATAAGGGTACATAGGTGGTGTGGGGGGTTACAAACCAATGGGTTTCAACAGATCTACATAAAAATTCCTCAAAGAATTGTGGGTCTCCGTAACCAAAAAGTGTTCTCCTTATCTAGGGGGTCTGGAATTTGTTGTTGTGCAATGCTCCTTATCTCTTCAGGAGGCCCGCCTCCCCATCCCAGGGGCCTCCGTCCACGGCAGCGCCGCGGCGGGCCTGCCAGATCCCACACAAGAGGACCTGGTACTGGGTCCTGGTTTTGGGCCAGAATGATTCCCTGCAGAGCTACAGGCTGGGGACAGGGTGGCTGGACAGTGGCCTGGCAGAAAGGGACTTTGGGGTCCTGATTTATGGCAGGCTCAACATGAGGCAGCAGTGTGCCTGGGTTGCCAAGAAGACCAATGGCCCCTGGCCTGGATTAGGAATAGTGTGGCCAGCAGGAGCAGGGAGGTCATTCTTCCCCTGTTCTTGGCGCTGGTGAGGTCACACCTTGAGTGCTGTGTCCAGTTCTGGGCCCCTCAGCTCAGGAAGGACATTGAGACACTGGAGCATGTCCATAGGAGGCCACGAGGCTGGAGAGGGGCTGGGAGCACAAGCCCTGTGAGGAGCAGCTGAGGCAGCTGGGGTTGGTTTTTTTTTTGGAGAAAAGTAGGCTCAAGGGAGACCTCATCACTCTCTACAGCTCCCTGACAGGAGGGTGCAGCCAGATAAGGGTTGGGCTCTGGTTCGAGGGAACAGTGGCAGAACAAGGGGACACAGCCTCAAGCTGTGCCAGGGGAGGTTAAGGATGGACATTAGGAAAAATTTCTTCATGGAATGAGTGATTTGGCATTGGAATGGTCTGCCCAGAGAGGTGTCACCGTCCCTGGAAGTGTTTAAGGACAGACTGGGTGTGGCACTCAGTGCCATGGGCTGGGTGACAGGGTGGTGTTGGATCACAGGTTGGACTGGATGATCTCAAAGGTCTTTTCAACCTCATTCATTCTGTGATTCTGTGAAGGTAAAGAAATCAGTCTGGATTGTAATGGATACAAGGGATACAAGCCTGTGTACTCAGGTAGGGGAAATGATGGCATTGAACTCTACATCTCAATTAGAGATTAAATGTCATCAAGTTTGGGTCAAGCAGCTTGAGAAGCCTGTTCGTATCTGTCGATGATAGTTTTGACATGCACTAAACCTCTGGGGAAGATGGGGTGCATCTGTTTGCTGTTGCTTCCATGGTGAGCCCATCATAATCGATAAGAATAGTTCATAGCATGGAAGTAATTTGTGCAAAGGACTAGCATTTCTATTTGTTGTAACATACCCCCAAAGCATTAAAAAATTTATTTTGTATTATAATCACTTGTTATATATCCATGTGTATAAAGAATATCTGACTAGAAAATACTGCCATCTGTGCTGATCCAAAATTATCTGAAATTCTACCTGAATGCATAATTATGAATCTGACATAAATTTAGGTTTAAACTGAATTTCCTGCTGACAATTAAAAAAAAACCAACACAAAATATATTAGCCAAGCAAACAACAAATCTCCAGACAACTCTAACACCCCAAAACCCCAAACATACCTACAAAAAAACCCAAACCAAAAAACCCCAACCACCATAAAAAAAAAAAAAAAAGAAACTCTGAATAGCTTTTATCATGGTTGTGTGAGGATGGAGCATTTTGATTGGTTTGGGTTTTTTATTGTTTAATTCTGTATAAAACTAATTTAAATCCCTTCACAAATAGTTTTTAGAACATAAATGCAAATTACCAGCCAAATAATACATTTACACATTTAGACAAAGATGAGAAGATAATGAAAGTAAAACTGAGACTTCTGAGTGAGCTTATAAAAATATTCTGTAGAAATGTGAAATTCTGAGCTGCAATAGAACATGTCTTTCCAGTGTTTAGATATTCAAATCTCTAGTTAGGATTTCTTTTCTGTCTAGTCTTCATTTTATGCACCAAAAATCTGAAAAAAGACATTTTCTTCTCTATATTTTAATCTGCATACGTGAACACACACCCTCACCCATCCCTAACCCATCCATTCAGTGCCTGTTCCATCTCCCAGGGCCACTCCCTTCCTGGAGTATGTCCTGAATAATTCTCCCAATGTATCTCTGTAATGGACCATTATTCTAAGACCTTCAGCACTGCGAAAGAAATATATCCTCGTGCAGGGGGCTGGCTCGAGATTGATGTGCCTCTTAAATTCTGGAAATAGGTCTGAACTGTGCTGTTCCTCTATCCTGCAGGGAATTGCAATTCCTAAAGCACAGACTCCTCTTCTTTGACACGGGAGTGTTACTGGAGAGCAGAACTCTAGCCTAGTGTAGCTCTCCTGTTGCTGTCTATGGTATATGACAGCTTATCCAAGCCCCTAATTAATGTGCAACTTGGATATGGTTTGATATTTCTACCTGTGATCATATGCATGCAGGTTCCATAGGTGTCAGGGTAGAGATGGATCACAGACCCCCAAAGTACCTCCTGAAATAATTCGTGTAGGACAATTAGGGATTTCCCACTGACTAGGATAAGGCCTTGGGGAACCATTTGAGGCAAAAGAAAAAGAAAAAAGGAAGAGGGAAAAACACCTGACAGAATTTAAACAAAACAAAAAGACCCTAAACAAGAAAAAAACAAAACAAAACAAAAAAAAAAAAAAAAAAAAAACACAAAAAAACGAAAAAAACCCCAAACCAACCATACAAAAAATCCCAACAACAAACCCACAACAACAAAACTAAAACCAAACAACAACAACAACAAAACAACCAAAGGAAAGGAACAGCAGCCAAACAAAACCCCCAAAAAACCGAGTAGAAAATGCTAGACCTCAAAAATCTTACATGGCATTCTCTGGTACTCCCTTGAGAGAGTTTCTTTATGAACACAATGCTGCAGGTTGTTCCAGGCTGGAGCACAGCACATGTTTATGTGCAAGCTGGACAACTGGGTGACCTGAGCTCTGCAGTAAAGTGGAGAGAGCAGCTGGGTCAACATGCTGAGAGGTTCCTACAGCTGGGACTGAATTAAATATTAAGTTCTGTTCAGAGCTTACAACTGCAGCACATTAGAACCACCAACACTACTGTGCATGCAATGCTGGTTTTACAGCAGCATCTAAGTCCAGAAATCAAGAAAATTAGCAGAGAATTCAATCAAATTATGTTATGTTCATTAATGTGGCAAACCAATTTACTGTATTTAGGCTAGATTAAGACTTGGTGTAGTTGGGTTTGTCTGTCTCTCCCTACACTCTACTATGGTTAAAAACCTGTTCAAAGCAGTTTGGGGCTGTTTGGTAGTGGTTTGATTCATATAGCCATAGAACTCCATTCTTGGAAAGCATTACTTTTTAAATTACCCTATAACCATCTCCTGTTGAAGTAATAACATATTTGGGCATCACAATATTGAATGTAGCATAACATTTCTTAAACATTATAAAAGGAATATTAGCATGGGCTGAGGCCACCAATTTCTGTCATGGTTGAGCAGCCTGAGAAGTTGCTGCTGAATCAGGATACCCAGGAAGTGTGAGAGCTGGTTTTGCCTCTGTTGTTGCAGAGTCTCTTAAAAGTCTGCAGTTAATTTCCATTGGTGTCTTATTGCTGCAAGGATCTTCTGAGCTAATGTATTTACACCAAATTATATGTCCTTTCTTCCAAAGCTGTTCTGTCTTTTGCATTTGTCAGGTTTAGTTGGACATTTCTTTGTGCTTTTAAAGGAATAATTTCAATGTAGGATTCCTCCTTTAGCAGTGCAAACATAATATTTACAAAGCAATCCCTTTCAATGTAAATGGATAGTTCCTATTTCATACTGTGTGCTGAATCCACACCTTTCTCTGGCACAGAAGTATTGGCACTTGGAGCTGAAAAAATGGATGCAACTTCCCAGGGTATCTCTTACCCTCCACGCCTTTTCTCTTCCAGTCAAAAGAGCTAAATCAAGTTATTAAATTGAACTGGGAGGACTGGTGCTGGTTTATGTTGTTGTTGTTGTGTTCTGACAGCAACAGTTTCTTTTTACTTTCCCACTTCTGGAGAAGCAAAACCTCACTATTGAACTGCAAAGCTTTTCCTGGCCAAACTGTTCTGTCCAAGAGCTCATGAGGCCATCAGAGCCTTTCTTTTGCAGGTCTCTGGCAGGGACATCATTCCTGCCAGGGGACTCCTCAGATCGTCTGCGCCCATCGTAAAAACCCCAGCATTGTTCCTGGTTTAAGCAGTGTCCCCAGTGGCACACACCATTTCTGGGTGGCTCATTGGCAGATGAACAACATATTTTCATCAGTTCTCCCTGATTGTCATCACATAGGGTTTGCAGTGGGTGTGGGAGCCATGTTATATGCTGCAATGACAGACTGCAATTATCCTAACCAGGCCTGCTAACCAGTGCTAACATTGTCTTCTGGCTCTGCAGCTCTCTGGGCTCTATGAGAGCCAATATACCTCAATATTATAGTTCTGTGCCATGTTCTAGAACGTGTCTATGTGACACAACTCAGATCAAAGTGCCTATAAAGAGGCAAGAGGAATGGAAGCTTGTCACAGTTTTAGAACTCAGCAAATAGAGACTGAGGCTTTTTAGTGATTTGGTGATTTAGTTTATGCTGCTCTTTCTTTAATTTGTTTCAGTTGATATGGTATTTGTGTTTTAGGAAAATGTTTAGTCTATACTCTGCTATTCAAAGTTTTAAACTTAGGCTGTGTGGCTCACATTCAGTAATATAATGCTCTTCCTGTCTGAAAAAAAAGACCCCTGTAACTCATTTACAGGAGGAGAAGCTTATGGAAAATGTATTTAAAAATATACTTTTAGAAAGCTGTGACATATCTAAACGTCATTAAATGTCATTCTTGGAACACAGTGCAAAATAAAAAAAATTAAAAAGGAAATGATCCCACAGCATGGTGGAAAGGTTAGAGGTAAATAATCATGAGCAGCACAAATTTGTTTAAAGACCTAAATGATTTGTAATGACTTTTCGTTCCTTTGTGGCAATTTGGTTGTACAGAGTGTAGGGGTGGGAGCCTTGTCATGCTGTTCTGACAAAATGCATCAAAGGACTTGGATTGTTTTTGCATTCACTATTATATAGTGAATAATTATATATAGGGAATAATTATATTAAAACTCTAGCAAGAATATTGCAAATATTAAATTAGAAATGATCAAAACACTCCAGTCTGACAGGAAAGTATTACCATCCCAGAAATTTCCAGGTTAAATAACTTGTTGAAAGCAAGTAAAAAATAAACCAAGGATCAGACCAGATTTATTACAGCAAAAAAGAGAAATCAAATGACATTTGGAGCTGAAGTGGAGCTCCTGACACTGAACTTCTGTGCTGTCTGGGAGCTTTGGGCTGGATGGTAACTTTGTTCCCAAGACACATCTTCAGAAAAGGGCATAAAGACAATGTCAGCTCAGTTGTTAGGGGAATGGAGTTCCTGGTGCACAGCAGAATTTTTTCAAGTGCTTTTTCAGGGCAAGACAACAGAACAGCAAAAACTTACAGAGACACAGCACTGGTATGAACTTCACCATGCGAAGGCTGCCTTGGCTTGGACCCTGTTTCTGCAATCCCGTGTCATGGTGCAGTTGCATACATGCTTCTCTGTTAGGACTTAAACTGTAAGATCTGGTGAGATGTATCCACAGGGATTTTGCTTTTTTGCAGCAAAGAGATGCAGAGTCTTTCCTGCCTCTTGGGAAGGCTAAGTGGCTGCAGTGGGTGTCAATGAGCAGGTTACCAGAGCCTCTTGCAAAGCTGTTCAGTGTTAATCTCGTTGGATGTAACTGTATTTAGAATTGGAACTATGTTTGTGTACCTACTCATTTGCATGTTAATGGGGTTCTCCAGGACTTTTCCTTGATCTTTAATAAGAAGAAATCCTGGCTAATTGAAATTTATTTGAAAAGGGTTTATTTGCCTCTTGGGCCAGGGACAACAGTCTACAATGGCTGAGAAAGGCTGCGATTGTCATGCTGGCAGAGTTAGATTTTAATGCCTGAGCATTCCTATGCTATCAGGATAAACTGATAGAGAGTGCACACTGATCCTTTTCCTGCTAACCACCCTAATAAATTGGTGTGGGTCCAGCCTGTTGTAGTGGCTGCTTCCCAGCTTCTGAGATGGGAACTCTTGTATAGAGGAACAAAGGACCTGCATGTAAAGTTTTTCAGGTCCTGTTGTACACTCCTAGCTGTTGAATCTGGCTCCAGAGTGTAGCAGTGACAGCCCACAAAAACCTGTCCCAGTCACCACCACTAACCCCTGACCATATGGACTATCCTTGAACGCCACACATTGGCTTTGTTTATTCTGGCAGTTTTGGTTTTCCAAACCCCTTATTCCACTGTCAGTGAAGCAAGACTCTTCCACTTCAGGTCTTAGGGGGTCTTGCAAACAGCCCCTAGCTTTGTGTGTGCCACTTGTCCAGTGGAGCTGCTGAGGTGTGGCAGTTGCTGTAGCAGATCCAGGTACTCTGGCAATTACCTCCAGGGTGGGAACATTGTGATGGCTCAATTCATCAGCTGTCCCCTTGGCCAGCACCATCAGTCACCAGAGCTGGAGGTCAGGATTTCAGTGTGGAAATAATATTTTGGCTGAATGATGATGGTTATTCGCTTGGGGGGAAGGGTTGTACGTTTTTACTGCTCATCCTCTGTGGCTTGTATTTCCAGCTGACTGCATGAGAACTGTCCTGGTGTGCATCTTATGGGGTGCTTTGGTTTTAACCCAAATACTGGAATTTCTTTCTGTCTAGTTAGTCACCACAGAACACTGCAGGGGGTGATTAACAATTCTCTAATCTCTGTGTTTTAGAACATGTCTATGATTTTGTGGTCTCAGTCCATTTCTTTCCAAATATTTAATTGCTGGGTCTTATGTTGAGGTTCTTGATTATGAAGAGTTCATTAGAAGGCAGACAGCACATTTCCTAGTATAGAACAGGGTATAATCACAGCTGAAGCACAGCTGTCAAAATAAAATGAACATGAAGTGAAGCTATTGCTTCAGTAGTGCTTATAGACTCATTAACTCTGAAAACTTCACACTTCAGAGTGGTTCTTCCTGCTCATGTGTAGTAAGAATGGGCTACCATACCTCTGTGACCAAAGTCCAACAGGATTTTGTTGTCCTGAGGCAGAGCTGATGGATGTTTTGAAGAAAGCACAGAGTTACCTGCGATCTCCCAAGGCAGGAAAATACAAATGTAACAAAGAGACACTGGCAAGACTGCCAAAGGAGACAAGAGTTTGGAGGGATGACTGAATACCAGGTGGCCTAGGGGATTAGAGGTGTTCCCGTGACAGTTTTCTGTGTGGCAGAGGAGTGGGTGAGGTCTGTTCTCAAGGCAGCTGTTGTGTTCAGATGTGATAAGCCATTTAGCAGCAAGTGCAAGCAGGTTGTGAAGCCAGAGCTGTTTGTTCCATCCAAGCACCTTCCCTGAGGAATAATTTAGCATCTTCTTGTTTTTGAAGACTCTGAGAGTTCAAGGTAGGATTGAATGATACCAGCTTTCCATCCTTTGTATTCCTCTCTATCTCCCAAGACTGTGAGTCGCTGATTTTATATCTGCAGTAGAGATAAAGGTGCAAAGGTTCTACCAGAGTGCACAGGTGTCAAATTTTCTGGAGCTTTTTGTAAAAGCAATGGAAATCTGTAAAGGACGGGGAGTCACTTGGTTGGCCACCTATCTCTGGAAAGGGAAAAGGAAACCCACAATATGTGGGGTTTTTTGCCTTACACAGATGTAATTGGTGTATTCAGCAAATTGCTCTGTCATTTCTTGGTTATTTTGTGGCTATTTATAATCTACCCCTTGTCCTTGAACAAATATGAGCTTTTATATCTAATTTATTAACCTTTAACATGCTTAGAGCACATGATGAAACAGTTCACCTTTCCTTTCTGCTGTTATTTCTGAATTCTTCCTATCTACAAACAAGAAATTATTTAAGTGCATGCATATTACCTTGTATTGAAAGGGATTTTTCCTTGTCCCTCTCTTATTTTGCCTTAGATTTAAGAAATTTTCTTCTGCACAAAGTTCCTTATAAGTAATTATATATGTTTTTAGCATTGAATGCCACAAGTACTGCTTAAGGAAAACTGGAAATTCATTAATAAGTGTTTCCATTTGTAATCTGGACATTTTGACATTTTTGATACACGTCTCCTGTGTCTGTTCAAGGACTATTATTTCTTATGAATGGAGAGGGGAGAGCATAGACATTCCAAGCCTTTAACTCAGACTTCAATCTGTTTGGGGTGGCCTGCACCCCAGATTACTTTTGCTCGCAAGTTCTTATTAATGATGGATCAGGCGTATTACAACATGAATTATTTAATGGGTAGGCCAAGGAAATAGACACAAGACTCTAAACAGGTTACTTAGTACACAGGATAAGCAAAGAAACAGTACCAGTAGATAAGATACAGTGCATGATTAAGGCACCTATATTACAGCTAGTAAAGAAACAGTATGTTAGGATTCAATGTAACTTACCACTGGATTAATTATGTAATACACATCCCACTTTTCCTCTCAATTCCCTGGGAGAGTATCCACAAAATTCACGTCTGAACTTACAGGAGAAGTCCCTGCACATTTCCAGGGTGTGTGTAGGGGGCTTCTACTGCCATGTAATTTTGTGTTGCATTTATAGTTGCAAAAGCAGTATTTTCAGTCAGAAATCACTGTTTTATCTCCCCACATCTGTCCTCATGCCCTGTTGTTTATAGGGAGTTTAATCCTGGCTCCAGAGGAAGAAATAACTACAGGCTGGCCTGGGTTATCTCATCAATTCTCACAGAGGTTGAGAATGTCCAGAGCTGGCATACCAGCTGCAGGTAAGCTCTTCTGTGGTAGGGGGAAAGTGAAATAATACCACATTATTTCACAGATAATGTTATATATGGGAAGAAAGATTTAAATAAATAAATAAAATAGATAAATTTTAGGGATTGTGTTATGAAATTCAAAAGCAAAGAATTAAATTCTATGTTGACTTCTTGATTTGACCTTGAAAATGCAGAACTACTGCTCACAAATAATGATAAATCAGGTTCATCAGGGACTCTGAGGGAATCTGAACTGTTACTTGAGAAAATATTAGATCCAACTTTCTTTGAATTTTTTCCAAACATTTGTGGTATAAAGAGCAAAAAAGAAATTTGCATCTGGAATGGCACCATCCAGATCTCATACTGACCTAATTAGAAAGTAACTTGATTGCTCTCTCTAATAGGTGAGCCTGAGTTTCCCAGAACATCTTGCATGAAGTGGTGGGAGAATTACATGGCTGAGAAGAACTCACAGCTTTGGTCAAAATTAATATGAATTACCAGTTACCAAGAATTTTCAAAATGTATAGATCCTCTGGTAGGAAGTATCTGACTAGATCATCACCTGTTGTAGCTCCTTGCATAAGATATGCTTATAAAAATAAGATATTCCAAACTGATCCCCAGGATCTTGTGCATCACAGGAAAAGCCATGTAGTTCACAAAGGAAGACCAAGTGTTGTCCTTGAGACAGGATGGGCTGCAGTCACCAAAATATGATGCTTTGCTCTCCTCTTTCTTCTCCACAAGTAATGTGGAGAACAGAATGAGAACTGAGCAAATGAGAAAGTAAATTCCTACTGGTGAGGAACAGTGACCAGATGTATTTGACTTCAATGAGTTTATTGGCATCTGCATCTTAGGACAGATCTCTTTAGCCAAACATAGAGTGGTCTGAAAAAAGAGGGGAGAAAAAAAAGTAATTTTCTGGGATTGTTCAGATAGCTGCACACTTTAGCTTCAGGCTGACTACGGGACTTCATTCTCAACAGCCATTTCTTTCATTTTGGCAATACATCACTGCTAATGCCACATCAATCTTAGCAAAAACATTTAACAGAGGAACCATAGGCTTGCTGCACCTGAGAGCAACAGTAGCAAAGTAAGGCATAAGCCTTAAATGCTCTCCAGACGTAAATGCACTGTGCACATGAGCAAAGCTGAGTCTCCAGTAAGGAAACATTAAAGAATGTTCTGAGATTTTTTTTCTTTTGCTTGTCTCCACATCTCTTTGATGGGTGTTTTTGCTGTTGACTGGAAATGATGTTAAAGTAAGCAGCAGTTGTACCTCCCGAGATAGACTGAGATAGTCCAAAATCAATCTTTGTTTGGAAAGTCTTTGGGAAAGCTGAGAGAGAAAAATAGAATATTAATAGCTGAATGGGTTGGTAAACTCTGTAAGCATTTTAGAAGCATGCTTCGAAGAAAGAATGTGGTAAATTTTAAATTAGTCCTGAGGGAGCTACAAAGGACCATCACCAAATAGAGCATTTAAAGTGTGTCAGGAATACATATTTTTGTCCCACCAGCTGGGAAAACATCTTCAGCATTTAGTTAATCGTATTCTTTATGATGTTTACTCCTACTCAAATGGAAGAATAAACCAAGATTAATATTACAGAGAAAATATTTCCCTTTACAACAGAATTCTAACTAAGTATTGGGGAAAAAAACCCCTTAGTCTAAACTAATTCTGCTTGCCTGGAGAAATCTGGAAGCTGAAATGAATTTATTATTTCTTGTCTCAGTATATTAGGATTAAATGGAGGACTGAAAGCAACAGGAGTCCTTTATTACGAGCATTTCAAAAGCCTCAAAAGAGAATTTCAGAGGCATATCCTGCTGCAAATTTTAGCTTAAGTGTGTTTGCATCTATTTGAACAGTTGAGTTTTAATGTATGTTAGAGTTCATTTATTAAGCAGTGGTTATGAATATTTGTACATGGTAGACAACGAATTAGGATGTTTGACAGGTTTGCTGTGACTTATTAAATTCTTTCTCCACTTCCATTAGGATTTTAAATCTCACCTTGAAAATCTCATCCACACCCTCGATGTGATTTTTAAATTATGTTTATGGTGTGTGTATGAAACACAGTAACTTCTGCAAGCTCTGTATTTAATAATGAGCCTGAATAAGTACTTTCAGGTAGTCCCTGGGAAATTATAATCAACATTTTAGCAGAAACATCTAACGCTGTCAGGCACTGGTGGTGGATCTACTCACTTTTCTCTATTCCTGTGAGCAGCAAGCCCTGTTTCAACAGGATTGCAAAATGAAAAAGACACCTGTTCTCCAAGCCATTTCATGGTCATACGTGATTGGGTCAGCCCTTCTGGCTGAGCTCCCGGAGGAAGCAAAAATAACAAAACAAAGAAATATATGTATTTAACTGCAAATCCACTTAAAATCAAAGTGAAATCAAAGTCTGAGACAAGGGACAGGTGCACAGCACAACCAGAAAGTAAAGAATCTCTGAGGAAACACTGGGTAGAAGTTGCCAGGAATTTTACACAGACGATGGTGACAAAGCCTCATCCTTTGTCAGGTGGTGAAGCTCTGCTGGTTTCTGTACAGAATTTGGCCAGATATTTGCTTGTGAAAGGGAGACTCTTTCTGAGTGGCTCTAGCAAGACATCTGCACATCAAAAGTCACTGTCCTCTTCCAGAATATCTCTCCCTAAATGCAGCCTCTCAAAGTTTTATTTTAATTAGGACATATTCTGGTTGCATGACTGCCATTGTATTTTTAGCTGCTAGATGCTCCTGGATGTAGGTGAGTGGGGTTTGTCTCTCTTTCAGTAAGGGCTGGGTGTGCTGGGTCAAAGGCAATTGTTATTCATGTTTTTTAATAAAAAAAATGCTCTCTAATAGTTCCAAATCACCTACTGAAGTAATTGCAGTGTGCTTATAATCACAGGAACTTAGTGGTGGGTGATGTCCATTGGAACCAGAACAAAAACTGTAGAATTCAGGGACAAGAACAGGAAGTAGAGTATCTTTTAATCTATCTATAATTTACCTTTCCCACCCTCTGCCTTTCAGAGATTTTCTAACCAAAACACTGCATTTGATGGGTTCAGACTTAACTTTTGTATATTTAGCTGGTTTTGAAAAAAATTTTGTTAGTGACTCACAGGTCAGTTGCTCCTCCCCTGTCCCATGACAACATATTTGAATAAAAGGTAAATCTCTGCTGGCTGTAAGACTTGAAGTGTGAGAAGATGCTGATGTTTACTTCCAGTACTTTTTAACTCCTGTTCAGGAAGACAGGCAAACACAGCACTGTGCAAATCTGCCTAAAGCTACAGTTCTTTCATTTCCCTGCACGGTGCCCATAAGAAGAATTATTAAGCATGGTTTTCACAAGGCAGACATTTGTTTTTTATAGCAGGCTTGGAAGATACACTGGGGCTTAAGACATTTATATGCTATTGCTTCTTGTAATTGTTTCTGTAAAAGGATCGCTTAGCATCATTTGTTTGGCTGGAAAAAAAGCAAGGTATTTAAAGTGTGCTTATTTTCATAGCCAGACAGATGATCTATTATTCCTGAGAACACCTTGGTGTTAGGGTTTATTACGCATGTTTATTGCTGCCTTTTCCATGGGAAAGAAGAAAAAATACACAAATGGCATCTTATGCTGTCAAAACTCTGGATATCTTTGAAAATATGCATTCTCCATATGTGAACAAGATTTATTTTCATAGAGGCTGTTCATATCCTCAGATTTTCCTAATTTTGCCAGCTCAGCTGATTTTACTGGTTCCAATTTACCTGGCACCAACTGTGAAAATCAGGATCCTGGATGACTATATTCCAAAGACAAGATTTTCTTGTTGAATGTTCTGTAAACAAAACTGGGGGTGTGAATGTTCATACTATGAAATTTGCAATTCCTAGTGTAGACATTTTATTGTCTTGCAACCATTTTTCTATATACGTGGTACACTATTACAAATTAAAGATGCAATTTTCATTCCAACAGAGACTTAAATTTTATTTTAAGGATACTTAGTGCAGTCAATGTCAGTTTTTTTGTGAGCAAAGATAAATAAAAATTTTAAATAATTAATATTTGGATTTAGTCACATTTTTCCTGTAAAAGAGAATTAGTTTGAGATACTGAGAAAAATTCATTATTCATAATTTCATGTTAGAAATAAGAAAAGTGATATGAGGATAATCGGCATGGACCATAAAATCTCACTAGCAGCAGTATTCTGAAATGATCTAAGAGGAGAAATATATTTAGTCAGACCAGATTATTACATTGCAATGCTACAGCGTAACCTATGCCCTCCTGATTATTTTGTAGGACTTAATGATATTACTTTATTTTACTCATTAATTTTCCCTCTTGAAATTAATATTTAGTGAGCCAAGTTCCTGAATAAGTCCGTCTGCCAAGAGTGGTTTGTAAATTGAAGTTACTGAAGCAGGATTTTTTTCTATTATACTGCTAATACTATTTTTTCTATTATACTGCTCTGCTGTTGTCCTGAACTGAAAGAGAGTACTCTGTCCTAGTGCAGCTGAGTCTTGAGAGGTTTTTCCTCAGTAAAGTTCTTGAAGAAATTTTCCATCCTTGTTCCCAGAGAAAGAAGCTTTTTTGTAAGCAGGTCTGCAATGTTTGAAATGTTCCACATGCTCTTCTTGGGGCCTGCAGGTACTTCTCTGGCAGGGATATAATAAAGACATAAAGATGCAGCATTCCAGTACTCTTATAATCTCAGTGTCATGGTTTGACGCTGGCACAAGGCCAGTGCCCCCATGAAGATATACTGTCCCTGGTGTTTGCTGTGAGATGTGACCAAAAACAGAGCAAAACAGTTTCTAATTTAGAAAGCAAAAGGAAAGAAGAACTTACTTATAATATGTAAAGAAGACACATACAGAAGAAAATGAAAACTTTAAAAAACACTCTTCCTCCTCCCCCCACTCTAGCTCTCAACACAATAAAAAAACTAAAAATTTCCAATCAAGTTACCACTTTTCAGATAATTAATCTTTAGTCCATTACTAACTTTTTGATAATCAGTACTCAGTTCATTAAGGAGAGATAGGAGTCTTTTTTGCACCATCTCGTGACTTCTTCTTCCATGTCCAGTGCTCTCACCACTGTGCATGAACTAGAACTGTTTCTAGGGTTTCTCTTTTTAAAGATGCTTTGGTCAGTTCCAAAACAGCAACAGTCTTTCAGCTTCGGGACGCCAGTCCCCCCCCAAATTTCACCCCCTGGGGCCGAGGGGCCTTGAGAACAGAGCTCTTCTTCTCATCTCTGTTCGTACTACTTTTACTGTCCACTCCTGGCTCCAAGCTAATGCCTCTCCCCAGATGCAGTTTCTATGTCACAAAAAAAAAAAAAGTCCGTCCATGGCTTTACAAGAAAAAGTCCAGCCAAAGGCCACTCCATCATCTCCTCCCACCTAGGATTCTTTTCAGTATTCTTTGACAATCTTCCACTTGCATGAACTTTCATCATCTCTGCTTAGTTTTCTTTATTTTCCTTCTCCAGATTCAGGGGATTAGCATTTATAAAGTTTCCATCATCTACAAAAAAGGGTTAAAACCTTGGACTGTGCCTGTCCAAACTCCCACAGCAAGTTGTTAGTACTTTTCGCGCCTCTTTCTCTTCACTCTTTCAGCCGTGCTGCCCAGTTGCTGATATTAAATTTTAAGGTGGCACAAACACAGTCTCTCTCTCTCTCTTCTCTCTCTCTCTCTCTCTCTCTCTCTCTCTCTCTCTCTCTCTCTCTCTCTCTCTCTCTCTCCCCGGAGGGGGGAAGGAGGCTGCCTGATGCCTCTCAAGGTTCTTGTACGCTCTCCACCCTTCCATTTTCCAGGATCTTCCTCTCCCCTCTCTGCCCAAGGCTCCAGCCTACCTCACCCAGGCCGCATGGCTTCCCCGCCCAGCCAGCTGCTGGGCAGGGGAGATCCCTCCGTCCTCAGGGACCGGAACCAAGAGAGCTTTTTCCTGGGAGTGCTCTGCTTTTAACCCCCTGTGTTCTCAGAGGCGGATCCTTGTCCTCAGTGGCCACACCAGGTGCCAATCTTTAAACTTGAGCACTCATTGGTTTGACTACTGAATTCTAAAAAACCACCTCATTTTCTTTTTAAACCACCACACACAGTAAAATAACTAAGTCTGGTAGCTGGATACAGGGCAAAATATCTGTTTGAAAAATAGGGTGTCACTAATTACTTCTTGTGATTGAATGTATTGACAGTCCAATGCAGAGTCAAAAGTCAGTAGTCTGTCAGTGAACTGAGCTCCTGGCAGCAAAACTCTTCATTTCCATGGGCCCAGAATTAATGTACTTGGTACATGCTCTCCTTTGGCAGGAATCTGTTGCTCCAGAGTTGATGGCTGGATAAGCCCACAGGATTCTAAACTAAAAAAGTGCACTGGTAATCCTAGGTGAAAACTATGAGAAGAGAAGTTGATACTGAAGTGTGACTTCAGTGAACAACACTGGAGGTTCTTAGCTGAGGTGATCGTAACTCTTGGCCCTTTACCTCCCAGGAATATAAACCAGTACATTTTCAAGTATTTCAATATTAATTTAACATCAGTGTTTTCATTAATTTTCATGATCCTTAAATTCCCCTGCAAACTCTGCAGTGATGGTGTCATCCAGGACACTAGAATTTCAGCAGAAATTGCTCCATTGCTGTCTGAACTTGGTTTGACCACTCAAAGTGCAGTATTATAAAAGACAGACAATTTCAACTGCATAATGAAGTACCAAAAACTCCATATTTATTTTTAACTGCATCTTGCTCCAGAGACTTGTTTTCCAAAGTCAAGAAGCCTTTTGGTTTGGAAAAACAATGAGAGGATAGCCATGAGTTCAATCTGTGCCACAAAAAGGCATCAATTACATAAAAATACCTTCAGAAGTTGTTTATGTCTTAATCCTTATTTAAAATATTAATTTTAGACTACATCAGGTAATTTCCATTTATTTTTTGCAATAAACTGTTCACTCTAAGGGCATCCTATAGGATGAAGTTAAGGGCAGGGTTGTTTCTGGTAAACTCTTGGAGATTCTGTTCTAAAATAAATCCAACATTCACCAAAGTCTAACGTTTGAACCTTACTTTTGACTTGTGTTACAATTTTGGCCCTTTTTCCTGTTATTTTGTGTTTTCTTTGCTTCTTTCTTGTCTGCATCTTGTATCTTCTCATAAATAATTTCATATAATGGCCATTAAGATCAGCAAGAGGCATTGCAGGTAAACATGATAATGTTTGTTCATTCTTAAAAATCCAGGTTATTTTTTAAAGGCAAAATTCACCAACCTCATTAGGCTAAAGACTGTGACATTTTACCTGGCAAGATGTGGTTTCACTCCGGTGATGTATGTTAAGTGACTAGTTAAATGTGTTGTCTATAGCACAGCAGGCATATAATCTGTTTAATTATACTTATAATATTCAGCTTAAATATTTTGGAGAACCAATTTGAAGACCCAGAACTATCTAAGTGGAAGTTTTTCAGATGATAGGAGGAGATGACTCAGAGATGCAAATCAGGTTCAATGTGCTCTTGTTAAGCTCTTCTCTAGGGCTGCAGAAATAGTTTTGACTCAAATGTTCTGTGCAGGTCAGGCTGTGCAAGAGCTGTAAATGAGACATGAAGGATTTTCAGGTAGGTTAAAAGGACTTGATTATACTGTACTTATTTAAAGACCAACAGCAGCATCACAGAAGGGGAAAAAATAAGGGTTTTTAAACAAATTTGTTCTTAGTTTTCAGCAAAGGTCCCAAGAAAGCATCAGGTGCTGTTTCATGCCATGGAAATGTCAACAAAGTGGGGATTGACAATTATAGGAAAACAGGCTACTGCATGCGTTCCTCAACACCGGTGCATAAAGAACATCTGATTTCCTAACATTTTAGCCTAGCAACCTAGGTTAAAAAAAAAAAGAGATCATAATAAATATATATCTAGACACACACATATAGATCCAGCTATGGATTCATATATCCATATCCAGTAAATCAGCTGAAATTTACACATTTCATTCAGAGAAAAGCACATACTGTCTCTCTTCTTTCAAGACAGTCTGGGTGATGTGAAATATTTTGTACTTATACATTTTGACAGGTTCTCTTTCTCTCTGAGAGAAACAGAAATGCCAGAAACAAAAATACTATATTCTCTAAAAAAGAAAATGGGAAAAATAAAATTAAAAGGTTGGGAGGGTCAAAAGAATTTTCTCCATCTGGAGAAATCTGTAACTCAGGGAGAATCCACAGGTAAGCTGGTTAAGGCTGCTTTGTGCTTCTGGGCAGTCCTGGGAGTATGATCCACTATTCCTATCATATAAATCTGAGACTTAAAGCCTTGCTTCTGGAAGATGTAGGCATCAGTCTCATTATTAAATCATTCTTATTTTTTAAAGAGTGGGAACTATTTCAGGGGCTGGTGTTTTTTTTTTTTTTTTTTGGGGGGGGGGTTCCCTTCCTTTACTAATCTGGTGTTTGTAGCCTGTTAACATTTGTATTTAACTGGCAGTGAAATGCAAGGCTGTCTAAACCAAAATAATTATTTAGATAAGCTTATATAAGAGCTTATTTAGATAGCTTAAATAAATCTTAATCTTTATTTAAGTCCTCAAAACACTTACTTCTTCTAATGAGAAAGTTATTGAACAGTTATTTGAATAGCACTGTGTGTCTGCTTACCACATCCCTTCAGCAACTTGTTCAGAGGCATGGCAGACACAGCACAGTAAAACCAGAGCATTTCCTTGGCCATTATTCATCACTGACAGTACAGCTAAACCTTCATGAAAGCTCTGACTGCAGAAGAGCAGGTGCCTGACAGAGAAGTTGCTCCCAACTGCAAGGAAGAGAATTGCTTTTTCAGAGTTGGGGACTTCTATTAGGTTGAAAATTTAATTTCCATATGTTTGCTGAGGGATCCTTTGTAGCCCTTCCTCTGCTCGTTGGCCATAAAGAAGCCTGTAGTCAAACACCAAAAGTGATGCTTGTGATTGACAACCACCATCACCTTTCCTTTTAATTTAGGATGCTGGAATTGGATTCCTGTATTTGCTGATTTGTATGTGCTGTTGCTTAAGAGTTGTTCTTTCACAATGAAAGCCTTGTATGACCATAAAGTGGAAGAATTTCTTTTGTGCTAGTATCATTCCATGTACAATTTATAAGCCAAGGGAGTTAAAAAGCAGAAAGGAATATTCTGCTCTTTGAATGCAGAAAAGCTTTCCCAGCCTTTCAGGAACACAGGTATTGGGTCTGGAAGTGGAGTCATACAGAAAATGGAATCTGTGGGCTTGCACAGAAAGGATCAAATGTGGACGTGGTGCACATCAGCTACCACTGCTTACAGAAGTTTTAACATATCTTCAGGGATAATAAATCCTTGTTTATCCCAAAATGCAGGGTTGCAAACCCTTGTTTAATTCTGTAGGGTAACTTTGAACGAAGTTGTTTTCATGGTACATTTGGGCTTGTAATTTTAATATATGAGCTGTGACAGAGGAAGGGACAAGGCTGGATCAGAACAAAACTGGTGGCAGAAGTACTAACACTACTGTCCATGACTGTGAGACTAGTGTCTCCTCAGCAGTAGGCACACTCAGCACCTCTCACAAGCAGACCCTTTAGTGTCACTGGCGTTTATAGGATTTGCTCCATTGAATTATATAAACAGCTACAAGTTACAGCCCTGTAAAATGCTAAATGTCCTTCTCAGGTTGCTGAAGGCACTCAGTTCCCATTGACCTCCAGATGAACTAAATAAAAGCTAACATCAAAGGGAGTTAAACACACCCAAAACATTTCCTTCCCTTTGGGAAAGTGGTGAGCATTAAGAAAAGCTATTACATCAGTTATCTAGTCTGGATTTTTTTCTTCTACTTGTTTCTATTTGTATGTGAATATATATATATATATATATATATTTCATGGATCTTACAGGTATGTGTAAAATACAAGAGAAATATGCTGAACATAAAAATGAATAAATGTGGAACATCATAGTTGATGTAAAGTGGTTGTTTTTATAGGGGTTTTGCTTCTTGTAAAATACATATTCATTTCTTAGAAGTTGCAAATTATGTGTAGATATTGATTTTTCTCTTGAGTCACAGATTTATAACCTAGATAAAAATCTTTTTTTTTTTGTTCAGCAGCATTGTTGCATTAGGAGTTTTCTTGTGTAATTGTGAATTTACAGACTTCCATAAGAGCAGCCTGTTGCTGCAGATAGGGAGTGTTCTGCCTTCGACTTCTAGGAGTGACTGATGTCCAACCTGAATGCAGATGGTGTCCTTGAGTTTGTGTGTGTACCAGTGAGGATGCTCTGGTGTGCTTTGCTCGGGAATGGTTGTGCTGGGTAACAGCTGTAACAGATAACGTGCCCAAACCTGCAGAGATTAGCCCTGACAAGATCTGTGCTTGTCAGGGTTTCTAAGATTAAGTTCTCCAGAGGTGAACTCAAGCTGTGGCTACCACCCAAAAGTTGAAAGCAAATCAGCTTTGATTAATGAACATCACCGGGCACTTGTTTCTCTGTTGCTTGAGTTCTAACCCCTTGAGAGGCTTGTCTTCTGAGCCCAGAAATCCTGAGGTGCAGTGATACAGGTGCTGAGGAATTTGCTCTGTGTGGCCTCATGTCAAAAACTGCTGCGGGAATTTGTCTCATGACATTTTCACTTTAATGCCTTCCACGGCTACCTGTTACTCAGTTTGATGAGACTGACTCTCTGCAGGAAAGTCCTTTCTTCCCAAGGAGGGTTTTTAGGGCTTTTGGTTGACTCATGAGGGTCTTGAATCATCTACAAAATGCTCCCCTCTGCTGATGGTGTCTGGGCACCAGTGACAGTACTGGGCCAGGAGGTATGTGCAGAGCAGGCATCCAAAGAAATAGCAGCATCAATTCTTGCCCATGGGAAATTGTCCATAGAGTGCTGGTCTGACTAATTTCACACAGCCCAGGTGGTTCTTTCATGTCTAATTCCAAATTCTCTTAATTTCTTTGAATGCTGGGTTTTCTCTTAATATTTCTGCTGCTGTATCAGAATCATTGTTCTTTTAGTTTGCTTGTTTACACCATTCAAAGACTCTGTTGCTCATATTAACGCTAATTTCCTAAATTCACTTAGAATTTCCAGTTGCTGGTCCTTAAGCCCTGGTTGTTTAATTTGCCCACTGATTTATTCTCTTCTTACAGCACATGATGTTATTTTAAAAAAATTTGTTTCAATCCCAAGCAATTATCACCCCACACACACATTACATTTTGGAGTTCATGATTCCAGAATATATCACCACCCCCAGAATCTGTGAAAAAACAAGAGTAAGATTGAAAGGTGGTTTTATTTGGAAAAAAAATACTCTGCCTTCTACTTCATAGACCAAAATACAGTTACAGCTGGGACAGTGCTGAGGTAGAGTGATGCTCTCAGGAGTTTCTTCAGGATCTGCCAATACAAATGCATAACAAAAAGCACAAAAATAACCACAAGTGATGGGCACTAAGGACAAAACCCTTCCCCACAGTAGCACAGAACTCAGGGTTTGTGTTGGGGTTTGTGCATAAAGTCCTAAATGGTTTCTTCTTAGATAGAAATGCATTCTTGAAGTCAAGGAAGCCTTATTGGGCAGAAAAAAAGAAACCATACCAGGGCAAAAATTTGTGAACATATTCCAATTAGTGTGTTAAAAGAACTTTACTTTTTTAAGTTGTTCTACAGAGTGTCTTTTACTGATAAACCAATTCACCCTCTGAAAATACACTGGTTTTGGATGTTTTGCAAGGGTTGTTTCAGATAATTCTTTATCAACAGAAATTGCTCGAGGAGATACATTGTAAAGTCTTCCTTTATTCACTGATAACTTCAGACATTTAAGAAAGTGAAAAATAAGATTATTTGATAAAATCACTACTCTTTCTCCACTTAGAGATTTTAAAGGAATTGATTAATTTTAAGGGAAAATAAAAACCTTCAAGATGTCATTTTTCCAGAATAAACCACAAGTATGACTGAAATTGATTTGCCTTGGGATCTGAGAAAATTGTATTTTTTAGTATGTTTTTAGTTAGGAAAAGAAGTTCATGGGAATACACTTTTCATCCTTGAGGGATGTTGAAATGAATAATTTTTCATTATGAGATAGAGTGAATATATGGTACTTGCATGTGTAGTAAAGTGAATTTTTATATGCCATTAATTATCAGCTTCTGAAAGTAGATGAAGAATGGTTAAGATGCTCAGATGATCTGTCTGGGATGCTTTGGTCTGCAGTGCTGGGTATGATTTATCTCCTATCAGCCAGAGAACAAATCTTTCTTGCAGATTAGAAGTTAAATTTTCCTGTAAACTCTGACAAGAAACTTGCTACATTCCCCATGCCTGCTCTGTCCCTTTGCATTCTGCAGTGCCCTCATAAGTTGTGACAGAAATACTGCTCAGGATGGCTCTTTGCAGCCATAATTCTTTCAAAATGTTTTGCTTTGAGCACATATAAAACAAAACAAGCATCAAAGGAAAGTGATATTTCAAAGATGATTAAAAATTAAGGTGTATTTTACATAATGAAGAAACCTTCTTCTGTCACCTCATGTATGATCTTTGGGACAGCAGTGAGCTGCCACCTTTTCTTCTGTTCAAAATCCCATTTCAATTCCAGCCATGCAAAATTAATGTATTTCATTCAATCCAATATAAGGCTTTACTCCACAGCACATGTTCTCCCCAAAATACATGGGTTTATTGCCTTCCAGAGCCGATGGAGCCAAGGTTTTGGGATGAGATCAGCAATAATAATGCAGGCCCAACAAATCAATGCAGCCACAGGCCCCAAGCACCAGCGGAGTAAACAGTTGGCTCTTATCTGACATACAGCAGTGTCAGTTCCTACTTGGGCACAGTTCCTGCAATTTGTTTTCATTTGTGTTGAACCACCAGAGTCTTTTGTGCTGCCATTAGCACTTTGGAAGCATTAGGGAGCAAAGTGAGATGGATTCCAATCCATAGATGTTCAAAATCAAAGTAATCTTTTGTAGCTGAAAGTAAAACTCTGAGAATTCCTCAGTCATTTCTCCAAATGCATTGTAGAAATCATCAAAGCACTGTTTTTCTGCTTTATCTTATTCTGAAAAGAAGTTACTTCTCCTGACTAGACAGTGTATTTTATATTCCAAGTACAATCCAGTGCCTCCTCAAACTGAACCCTTGTTTATTTTTCAGAATACATTGTCTACAAAATTACTACAGAAAATAGTATCTGTGGGAGAGCAGAATGTAGCCAGCAAAACTATCATTTGAAGCTTACCAAACAAACATAATTAAATGCAATTTCTTTTAAATAAATGGTTTTTCTTTGGGGTTAGCAGGGAAGTCCACACAGTTCTCTGTCCTATTTTGCTTTCTGTGCATGCTGTCAAGCTTAGTAAATTTTTTAGCAGCTGTCAAATTAAATTTATTACCAAAGAAGTCTATGTTCTTGTGCAATCCAGAAGGGATTGCTGACTTGGTTTTGCTTCAGCTCTTGTCTTTACTACACTAAAAGCCTCATATAGTATAGTTATAGTTAAGATTCATGGACAGCGCTAGTGTTGGGGGTTGGGTTCTCTTGTAGAATTTTTTTTCCCATAAGTTGCCCGGGAACTAATCTCTGGGTACTTAAGGATAGTTAAGAAAGACAAAAGAAGTGGCTGAGGTGAGGGAGGGGAGGAGAACCTGGACTTCACTTTTTGCTGGGGGGTGTGCTTGTGGGGGGAAGACACAGCAGGCTGTGGCTTTCAGACTGCGCGGAGGGGTGGGGAGGAGATCTCTTTTTTCACTGGCACCACTGGAGCGGAGTTTGGGGTTTTCCTGCCATGGTCTCTTCGTGTGTGCCCCAGGAATCCGGAGCCTGGCCCCGTCTGCCTGGCCGGGAGCCGCACCGCTGCAGTTCCTGCCCCCCTCGCTGTTCCTTCGCTCCTGCTCCGAGTGTTCTCCACGCCTCAGCCCGCACCCTCTGCCCTGCCGGGACTCGTGCTGCAGCTCCAGCCACTGCTGGGGATTTTGTGATCCCTCTCCACCATCCTGGGTCTCTGCACCACAGCTGCCTGTGACGGTAACTGCACTAACGGGGAAAGGGTGCCAGCGGCAAAGAAAACTGCGACTGTTTCCCTGGTTCTGTCTGTTGTTCATCTCATAGTTATTGTTGTTCTGTTTTGCCTTGCTAAACACAAGTAAAGAACTGTTATCCATATCCTCACATCTTTGTCTGAGAGCCCCTTAATTCTAAAATTATAACAATTCTGATAGAGGAGTTTTGGTTTTGGTTTTGTTTTTTTTCATTCTCCATTTCAGGAGAGGGATCCTGTTTGTCGTTAGTGATACCTGTCTTCCAAACTAAAACAGCTAGTTAAACAAAATTTTTCATCTGCTAAAGTAGAGTGTTTGTGTGTAAAATATGAGTGTTTATATTTAAAAGAACAATTTAATTATATTGTACTTTTAAAAAATTCTGCTTTGATTACACAGTGTGCTAAGAATGCAAGTGTTAAAACTAATGGAATGGAATTTGAGAACTGGGCTGGGCACAGCACAGTTGGAGGTGCTCTGAAGCAAGGGAATTTCTGATGATGTTTGGCTGAGGGAGCCTGAAATTTTGTGAGGGAGGAAAGCTGCCAGATCCATGACTGAGGGGTCTGAGGATGTGTCCCCAATGCTGTGCAGTGAGATTAAAATGTCAGCACAGCAAAGAAACCTCTTAAAGAACCATAGAGAATATGGCAAAAAAGGAATAACATCAAGAGTGAAAACACCAAGTATGTTACAATATGTTTAAATTTATTAAATATTCCAAATATCCTGATTTTTTTTTTTAATAGAATTTTTTTTTTTTATATCATGAACTAAACTTCATTCATGGAGCTGGTTGCTCAGCAGCAGTCTGGGCTGAACCTTACCTCCTCCTCTCCCTTCTGCTCCAGAAAAGCTGCACTACCTTGCTCTGACATGCAACCGTCTGGTCCAAGTCTGTGAAGTGCTCTGCAAGTCTGGGTCATTGGCAAAGCAGTTCTGTGTTGTCACTCCTGAGAAATTAAAGTTCAGTGAGTCTTTCTCTACACTTGTGAAGAGCAGTCACGAGTCAGCAATGAACAGCAAGAGGTAGGAAAAATTAGAGAGATTTATTTTCAATTCATTTCTGCAGAAATGTGCAGAATTCTGCTCCCAACCACCTTCATTTAGATGACCATGTCTGTGCCACTAACAATTTCCACTCAAACAAAAAATTTGGAGTTTACCTAAATTAAAGAAATTATGTTCTGAAAAACAAGAATAAAAAAAGAGAACAACCTGCTGACCCCCAAAAAACCACCGCACATGGAAATGGAGCAATCTGAACTCCCAAGAGTAATATTTCTTTGATTTTTGGGGAATGTAGAGATGCTCATCAGCCCCTGAGCAGAAAGGATGAGGAGGAATTAATGGTAAGTGACAGTACCGAAACTGTTCTGGACCTATGCTGTCCTTGACTGGAGTCTTTTATCATTGTGTGATCTCTCACAAACACCTGGATTCTCTTTCTTAGATCATATTTACATTTTATTGATCAAGTTTAGCTTTTTTCACATGAGACCCCTCCCCTTGAATTAGTGTCCATCTGATGATCATGTCAGGATGACTAGAGCTTTGCCACTTTAGCTTTACAGCAAGTTTAATTGAACTCAAAGTCAATAGGATTAATCTGCCTCAAACTGATTTTAGTTTTTCCTCAGCAGGAGAAATAAATTAATTAACTCAAACAGGTGAAAAGTTGTATCATTTGCTACCCAGATCTGCTAATGAGAGTATCATTGTTGCTAGCTATTTTCTATTTGCTGCATCAGTTGTTTATGAGGACTGGATTATTAGGGCTTCAGGTTAAGTTTTATAGTTGTTACATTTTTTGGGGTAATTATTATTTGCATAATATACATATTATCCTTTACTCTTTGCCTGTGTTTTTCAAATTTGCCTTGTCTTGCATAACTGATATTACTGATGTGAGTGATTGACCTAAATTTGCTGAAAATATCACCTCAGTACATTCTTTAGTATATTTTCTGTGTTTGCAAAATGTTTAATTTTTTGGGGGAATGTAAGAACAGAAAATTGGCCTTTTTTGCAGTCTCAAAAAGAATTCCAGAGTCCTTGAGAAAAATACTGTAATATAGTTTTACAAAGGTCTCAATAGATTTACACTGAATATTTTAATTTTTTAAAATTTTTATGCAGTAAGGTTGCAATTTGTAAAGACTTCAGCAGTGACCCAACTCCTTTCTTCCTGAAGTCAGCAGAAAACAGTGATTGATTTCAGCAGGAGCAGAGTGCGCCAAGAGCAGATAATTATGAAAATCACACCCAAGTGGAAATGGACCTAGGTTAAATATTGAAAAGCGCCTCGATGACTGAGGACTGTGAGTGCTATTGATTTTTATTATGGGTGAAATTCTGGCCCGTAACTCCACATGCCTCCAGCACCAAATGTGGAACTGCATTTTGGTGTTTCTTGGGCTTGGGTTGCCTTTCAGGTTAGGAACTGTTCTCCTGCTCAGTGTTCAGTGGTCACACACCAACCTTTCCATAAAGTAGGTCATGGCTGCAGAGGTCCCAGTGATTTAGAGATCCCCCCTGGTTGTCATCCACACTCAAGCAGTGGCACTTTCCATGGCATTTGCTATACCAGATGAGTGAGGGTGTCAAGGTAACTAGTGTTGCTGGTTTTCACAATACAGCAATCTGGAAGTGGAGAGAAAACTATCACATAAAAGCTGAAAAAAATACATTTCTGCATCAGCTAGAGTTACAGCCTCAAATCTTCTAATCTGCCAGGCTGTAACCTGCAATTTGTTCTCATTCAAAATTCCCAGGGAAGTCATGGGTTTATTTCAGTTCTTGATCAACTCCTCCAATGTTGTCATTCTGGTTGCTCATTTCCTAACAGAAATCTGAGCTGCTGGTTCTAATGGTCACGAAGCCTCTGTACATGGTCTGACTGTTTTAAGGGCTTGGAATCAGGATCTATAACATTCACTTGAGTCTTTTTACATAAGAAGGAGAATGGGAAGGACAAGACATGAATAAGAATCAGCACCATTCTGATTGCAGTTTGGAGATTTTGTTCATGTAGCTTTCACTGTAAATTTTATTCTCTGTTCCTATTTTGTGGCATTTGACTTAGATTCTGTAGTGTTCTCTGTGTTATCTTGTTATCTCTACGATCTCTACCTGAAACTTGCAGAACCACTGCTAGTGAGTTTCTTCTCTAAATGTTACTTATTTTGTCTGTGTTCTCACTTCAGCTCTTCTCTTACCTGAATTTGATTCCACTTTTGAACCATCAGTGAATTTCATTCCTCTACTTTATGTAATCTGTTTCTGAGTAAATGACATAGGAACCGTGCATGTGTTAGGGGACTTGATTACCCCATTGGTATCAAGCTGGCAGCTCTGTGAATCTCAAATTGCTTCTGTTCCAGGTACTTTTTATGTCAAACAGAATTTGGAGTGGAAGAGGTCTTTTATTTTTCCTTTTAAAAGGCTCAGTTCCTCCTTAAGTTAGATGTGAGGCAAAAGACTACTTTTGCCTTAGGCAGCATTCCTATGGACATTAGTTCAATTGCATAATAGTCTTGTGAAGTAAATAAAATATTATCTTCACATATAAAAAAAACTGAGGACAAGCAACTAAAACTTTCCAGGATAGTGCTGTAAATATGTGTGCATCTAGGATTTGAACTTTTCATTTAGATCACATTACTTTCTTCATTGTAACACCCTGTGATCATAGATATCCAGTATATCAACCCAGCAGGACTCAATTTAAGAGAGAATGGTGAATAATTATAGCTTTCCATTAGTATCTAGTTTTAATACATTAGATTCCTGCAAAAATTTTAAGATGCGTTTGCTTTCACTCAGGTTGTATTTTTAGGAGCTGTCTAATGTTACCTTATAGTAATAAGCATCAATAATAATTACAATCTTTTTATTAATTAAATCATGCAAATATACTTGATGTAGACAGCTATGGCACCTCTTCTAGGGATGCCAGGTAAAACATCCCCTAATGCTGCTTGGGAAGAGCTCACAATTTGGATAAGGTGTAGTTCAGGACTAGGTGGGTACAGCCTGTTGTGGGTTGAGTTGTTATTTTTTCCTTGTGTAGAGTGATGTAAATTGGGATAATTGTGTGAAGTGAGATTACAGCGGCATTCAACTGCCGTAAAAAGAGTCAGATTTATTTCATGTTTGAAGTTTGGTTGTGAGATTTCATGAGTGAATTCCTAGCTCCTTGAAGCCGATAGCAAAACTTCCTCTGCCTTCAAATGCTACATCATTTTACCTCATATCTATTTGCCCAAGAACATCCAGAATATTTTCAGACATCATCATCATCATCATTGCTAAAATATTCTCATAGTACCAATGGGACTAATTTTCTGACTACCTTCAGTGAATAGTATTTTGTCAGTCTTGTCATATTATTTAATGCCATAAAACAATCCTCATTATAGATTCTCTTCTATCTTACAAAATATTACTATCTAGTTTTTCTTTCTGCACACTTAAATCTCTGTATCTTGTTAAGACTTTGATCACTTCAATACCCAAATACCTTTTTGACAGAATTTTTCCTTCAAGGCCATATTTTTTTCTCTGTGTATGCTACCAAATGTATTTGGAAAAACTTATGTTCCCAGCTGAGTAGAAAGGAGATACTCTATTCTTTAAAACCTTAAATGTACCTTTATTTACTTGATATTCTGCTATTCAATATACAGAATTTATTGTTCAGCTCTCTCTTTGCTTTACATAGAATAGAGAGTAGGTGTTATCTCTGATAAACCAGGGGTTCTCAGGAGAAGAATGGATGAGGATTTTAAGGGTGAAGGATCTTCCACTTTACCAGGCATCTTAACAAAATTGTTTTTAACATGACCAGAAACTTAATATCAACTAAAGGGAACAATGCATAGGATAGAAATTAAGTAGTAAAACCTCAAGAGAAATACAGAGAGATTCAGCAAAATGCAGCAATGGGAGATGCTGACTGGGGAGATGCTCAGCCAATTCTTGTGCGCACATGCAATCCTTAGTTGGTAGAGAAAGTTACTCTGTGGCTCTCGCTTAATTTTTAATTTGGATTTTGGTTATGTTTATGCCTAAGTGTTGTCAGTATTCTTTTAAAATTTGTAATTTGCAAAAGTAGAAAAGCCTGTAAAGTGGGGATCAAATCCATAGCTAAACACTTCCCAACCTGATGAAAGTTTGGTGCCCAATATATGATGTGTAAAGCAACATAATACATAAGGAGAAAAAATAGCTTTGTTTCCTTGTTTGAATCATCACTGTGGTTTCACTAGAGTTTGTGGTGACCCGTATCAGCTCAGGATCTGTGATGCTATGATGTTAAATGAAGAGGAAAGAAATCTGAAGTTTTAAATGAAAGTGCAATTTTTTTCACTTATTTTCCCCTGGAAAATAAGTCTTTATTACTTTCAGCCACTTAAGAGAGATGCAAAAGAATCATGTTCCAGCTGCTGAAGTCTACAGAGCTGATGTAAAGAATTTACAGAAATTATTTTAATCTGTGATATTTTAGCAATTTCTCCCTATTCCCACTGCAGCAGGGTTTGATTTTCCTACGGCTGTACCATGTGTACAAAAATTTTATAAACAGGGAAATAGCAAAATTAATCAAATATATTATTCCCAAAGGAATTATTTTCTCAATTCAAGTATTTCCTTGAAACAGACCTAGAAGTTTTCAACTCATATGCCTTGTTATGAGAATCAAAACTGGTTTATTTAAGAGTTTTTTTATAACTAAAGAGACAAAAAGTAAAACAGTCTGACAGAAGCGCAAACTATGCTGGTTGTTCAGCTAGTCTGGGGCATCAGCTTTTACAAAATAGAACAATACACAAATGTACACCATCACGGGATCCAGTTTGTATTGTCTCTCTTCCCTATTGAGAATACACAGTCATAAAATTTTCAGAAGTAGCTAGATGAGTTTAAAATGTTTGTTTCTTTGGAAGACGAGCTCCTTAAGTAGCTTTGGTGCATTTAAACATAGTGATCTCGTATGGTAGCTGATATTTCCATATGGTGCTAGATGGTGGTTTTATTTGAGATATAAGGATAAAAACTTCTTTTTTATATAAAAAAGTTTAATGAAAATTTGAAAAGCAAGCATCTAGAAAATGTAAGCAGTGAGGTGTTTTAATAAATATTCCATATTAAAAGGCAACTAGACCTTTCATTTTTTATTTTAATGGCTTTTAAGATTGAAAGATAATAAGGTGAGAGTATTTTTATGATCATTTTGTTCTTCAGAAGTGTAGCACTTCTGATTTTGGAATTATGTATGACTCCTTGATTATGGAATTTTGATTATTCTATTAACTTGAAAAATAATGAGCTGAGCTATCATAACATGAGGCACAGTCCTCAAAATGAAAATGCTTCCCAGTCTTCCTTGAGAGTATTGGGCATCACACCTACTACCCTTACACACATTTTTCTCACTTTCTCTCACACTGATGGTAGAGTTCTCATGTTGAAACTTGTTTGCTCACAGTACATAGTGAGATAAAGCCTTGCAGTGAAGGGGAAATGTTAGATTTATTAATTCTGAGGAGTTCCAACATGTCAGATGCTGAGGATGAATCAAAAACAAGACTGAGCAGCAAAGAGTAGAAACAGCCAATGGCATGAGGACAGCATTTCATTTGGGGGCTGATTTGAGCTCCACTACTCCAGAAATGTTTTTACAAATATATTAATGGTAAAAGGAAGGGTAAGACCAACCTTTGTTCTTTATTGGATGAGGGAGGGAACTTAGTAACTGCAGATGAGAAGGCAAAAGTGCTTAACACCTTCTTTGCCTCAGTCTTCAGTGGGAAAACAACTTGCCTCTAGGACAACTGTCCTCTTGGGTAGGCTGATGGTGTCAGGGAGCAGAATGGTCCCCCTGTTATCCAAGAGGAGGCAGCCACAGAACTGCTGAGGTGATTGGATATCCATAAATCTATGGGACCGGATGGGATCCATCCTAGGGTGATGATAGAGCTGGCAGATGTGTTTGTGAAGCCACTCCCCATCATTTACCAACAGTCCTGGCTCACTGGGGAGGTTCCAGATGACTGGAAGCTGGTCAGTGTGACACCCGTTCACAAAAAGGGTGGGAAGGAGGATCCCAGTAATTATAGCCCAGTTAGTCTGACCTCAGTACTCAGTAAGGTGATGGAACAGTTTATACTGAGTGCCATCACGCAGCACTTACAGGATGGCCAGGGGATCAGACTCAGCCAGCATGGGTTTAGGAGGGGTAGGCCATGCTTGACTAACTTGGTCTCCTTTTATGATCAAGTGACCTGCCTGGTGGATGCAGAGAAGTCTGTGAATGGTGTGTACCTGGATTTCAGCAAGGCCCTTGTCTCCCACGGCATACTCCTGGAAAAGCTGGCAGCCCACAGCTTGCACAGGAGCACTCTGTGCTAGGTTGAGAACTGGTTGGATGGTTGGGCCCAGAGAGTGGTGGTGAGTGGTGCTACATCCAGCTGGTGGCCAAGTGGTGTCCCTCAGGGGTCTGTGCTGGGGCCAGTTCTGTTCAATGTTTATATTGACAGCATGGATGAGGGTATTGAGTCTTTTACTAGTAAATTTGCAGATGACACTAAGCTGGGAGTGTGTGTCGATCTGTTGGAAGGGAGGAGGGCTCTGCAGAGAGACCTGGAATGCTTGGATAGATGGGGAGAGTCCAATAAGATGAAGTTGAATAAGTCCAAGTGCCGAGTCCTGCACTTTGGCCACAATAACCCCCTGCAATTTTACAGGCTAGGGACAGTGTGGCTGGACAATGCCCAGGTAGAAAGGGACCTGGGGTGCTGGTTGACAGCCGACTGAACATGAGCCAGCAGTGTGCCCAGGTGTCCAAAAAGGCCAACGGCATCCTGGCTTGTATCAAGAATAGTGTGGCCAGCAGGAGCAGGGAGGTCATTCTTCCCCTGTTCTTGGCACTGGTGAGGCCACACCTTGAGTGCTGTGTCCAGTTCTGGGCCCCTCAGCTCAGGAAGGACATTGAGACGCTGGAGCACATCCAGAGGAGGCAACGAGGCTGGAGAGGAGCTGGGAGCAGAAGCCCTGTGAGGAGCAGCTGAGGGAGCTGGGGGCATTCAGCCTGGGGAAAAGGAGACTCAGGGGTGCCCTTATCACTCTCTACAACTCCCTGAAAGGTGGCTATAGTCAGGTGGGGGTTGGTCTCTTTCTCCTGGCAGCAATGGATAGAACAAGAGGACACAATCTCAGGCTGCACTAAGGGAAGTATAGGTTGGATATTAGGAAAAAGGTTTTTACAGAAAGACTAATCAAGTACTGGAATGGTCTGCCCAGGGAGGTGGTGCAATCACCATCCCTGGATGTGTTTAAAAACAGACTGGATGTGGCACTTGGTGCCATAGTCTAGTTGAGGTGTTAGGGCACGGGTTGGACTCAATGATCTTGAAGGTCTCTTCCAACCTGGTTATTCTGTGATTCTGTTTTGGCTTTGGTTTTGATTTTTACCCTGATTTGTATATTCTTAATAGCAAAAAGTCAACAGTGATTCTGCATCCTGCCACTATTTGCATTCATTTATGTCTTTAATAAGTAGCCTGGCCTAGTAGGATAAAACATTATGTATGTGTCCTGACCCCAAAGCTGATGTTGTATCAAATACTCCAGACATTTCAGTTGCAGGATTGTAATGGAATCACAGGTTTGGTCGGAAGGACCTTTAAGCTCATGTCATTCCACTCCCTGCCATAGCAGGGACACTTTCCACTACCCAAGTTGCTCCAAACCCTGTCCGATCTGGCCTTGGACACTTCCAGGAATGGCTAATCCACAACTGAACTGGGCAACAAGGTCCTTACCACCCTCACTGGGAAGGATTTCTTCCCAGTATCTAATCTGTACCCACCCTCTTTCAAGGCATTAGGGCCATAATGCCTCCATAGTGGCTGAACAATTTTGACAATCCTTAATAAGTTAAAGATGAGACTTTTAAAGCAGAATAATTGAAGGTAGATTAAAAGTTGCTAGTTCTGGAAATGAGTTTATTTGGAGGGGATGGATTTAGTCAAATAGCTGATCTTGGAGGAGGACCAGATGAGTGTGCAACAGTGTGGTGCTCCTTTGTGGAAAGAAGCTCACACTGAGCATAAGAAAGATGCTGCTGATTTGACAGAGGAAGGAGGGAAGTTCAGGGATCTGGCCTGAACTCTTGCCCTGGATCAATACCATGGAAAACAGAGCTTAAAAACATGGAGAACTGGCTGCTGGGATGTGGAGAGGCTGTAAATCAGAGGTGGAGAGCAGAGTTAATAGCAGGTCACACAGGGTGCTGGCAGGGGCAGTAACTGTGAGCAGACACCAAATGAGCCCCCATGATCTATTGCCCAGGACCCCCATTTGTTTTTCCAGAGGAGGATTTTTGCAGTCTGTGGAAAGCTGCATCTCCTGTCAGGATGAGGCATAGGGCAGGATTTGCTCTGTTATTTGTACTGATAGAACAGAACATTTAAAAACAGAGGGTGGTTTTATATGTTAAACACTGAGCTGGATAGAACTCTAAAGGGGAGTGGATAGAAATCCAAAGGGGATGGTTTCTGTAGGTGTGGGGAAAAGGATATGCATAACAGGAAGCAATGAGTCCCAGCAGGCATGCCTCTGCTTGCAGGAGCTGAAGCAAGGCTGGCACTGATGTAGCCACTTCTTGACAAAATGAGCTGTGGGGATTTCATTAATGGGGAAGTGTCTCCCCCTCAAATGTTCTAGCACTCTAAAACAGGACAAATAAAAAGCATGATGTCTTTTGTTTGCTGTACTCTGTAGCTTTGCAATTCCTCAGTAGTTCTGCCTTCAGTTCAACTAAGATATAAACTTTGGTTTGGCACAGCAAAGTCCTTGAAGAATAGAGCCTTTATAACCAGTTTCTGTCTACAAATTAGCATTAATTGGTGAATTCTCTTTAAGAATTCTGGAGGGTGTGTATCCTTTTTTTATCAGCTTTGGATCATTCTTTTCTGAAAGAGCTTCTTTGGCGTTTTGCAGCTGAACATATCTGTGCCTCCAGGAACACTAGAGAACTGGTGAAGTGTGGCTGAAAGAAAAGTGTGACATTTGTAAGTAGGTTGGTTTTTTAAAGGAAGGAAAGAAGGGATTGTTAAAGACAAAGATTCTGTTTTGGAAAAATCCTAAATAGTTTTATGGGGACAGAGGTTTTTCTGCAATTAAATGATTGATTAAAAAGAAAAATTTTTCCCAAAAAGTAGCTTTGGCAATTAGATTTTTCCCATTCCTTGTTACTTTTCTTCAATCAGGAAAAGAAGGTGGTATTTCATTATGTTGTCTCACTTACTTCCAGGTGGTTTCATTTGGTTTTCCTTCTTGCTTTCTTCCTTGTTGTTTTCCCCAGCTTAGACCCTCAGGTAGTATTTTTTCCATCACAAAAACTGTTTCCTAATAGCAGAAGCTAAGATGATTGATAGGTAGAAAATGTGAATTTCTGTCTGTATCCAGTTGAATCATATACATTAAAGCCTGAATATATCCTCTTGAAACAGAAAGATGTGTACCTACCAACCTAAACTCACTGGTTATCCTAAGAAACAAACCTGAGCAGTATTAATCGAGCAGTAAAGTAAAATGTTCTTTGTTTCATGCTGTGGGCACACTGGTGTTTTGAAACAATGATGCTGAAGGAGATCATAATATTACAAATTCGTTTCTGAAGCTGCCCATTCAAACACATTGCTAGAAATTCAGTACAAACAACTAGATATATTGGTTTCAGTGTTTTCCTCTAACAGTCCTCAGGGGGTATTTCCCTTGCTACATCAAACCCCATTTGTCAGGGGGGAGCATGGCTGTAAAAATGGGAGGGGTCTGATGCAGTAGCCAGAAGTATTTTTCATGTAGGAGAGCAGCCACCTGGTCAGAAGGCTGCACCTAAGGCCACAAGGCCTAGAGAGCTGCCTCCAGTGACCATGCTGGCCAGGGGGCTTCCTTGCAAAGACCTAGGGGTGTGGCTAGCTTAACAATACATAGGGTTACCTGAGGACAGGCATCCAAGCATCCTGTATTCAGGACAGCAACCAGACTATCTTGAACAAACAGAGAGGCAGAACTGGAGGCATGATCCACCCTTGGGTCATCACCTTTCAGTGTCCCATCTGCAGTGGTCTCATGTTAATACTGTCTGAATATGGAGCCTGGGCCCAATCACTATCTATCTCATCTGACTCAGTCCCCACATTTTCTTTTTTTTTTTTTTTTTTTTTTTAACTTATTTGACTTGCCCCAGTGCATCATCCCTAATTAAAGGGGTTTAAAGCTTTTTAAGGCTGCACACAAAAATATATAGAAACATCATTAGTGAGATGCTCAATTTTTATGGACTTCTCTGTGGGGTGCGTTCCCCCAGCTGATCACAGATGCAGGATATAACTGTCATATCTAAATCCCCTTCTAATGGATCTTAAATTTTTCTACAGCGAGCATTCACCATTTCATGTGAGGTCTGAATGCAGGCTTCCCAAAAACACTATATTTTGTTTGAGGGCTGTGGAGTTCCTGATGGGAGACACTTAATGGCTTCCGTGCCATCCCTACTTTACCACATAAAAATGTTTAATTATCCAGTCTTAATTATGCACATCTGTGGAGGCAGATGATACCTGGGAAAATAAAGCTGCACACAAAGGGGCCAACTTGCGGTAGGAAATAAAAGGCATCTCTGAGACTGCTGAGCAGGTTCAGAACTTGCTGCTTCTGCCAGGAGGAACTTTCAGCTTATCTGAAAGTTCAGGGTTAGAAGAAATATTGTTTTCAAAGGTTTGGGTTTGTTTTTCCTATGAGTAGAAATACTACTGAGCTTTAGACCAGCTCATCTTTCAGACAGAAGTGGCATTAAAAGAAAACTGAGCAAAATGTGTCATCTATAAAGGCAAAAGAAACATTAATTGAAGTTAATGAAGGATGTTGCAAGTACAATATGGTGGAAAAGGAAGCATGTGGATGTAGAGTGGTCTTTTCTTGTGTCTTTAGCACAGAGTTTTGGTTTTGGTGGATTGTTGGTTTTTTTTTTTCCTTGTTTTTTTGGTTTGTTTGTTGTTTTTTTGGTTTTTTTTTTAATGGGATCTATTTAGTTTTTTATGAATGGCTTGGAGGTTTTTTTGTTTGGTGGTTAATTCAGGCATTTCTCATCACTGCATCATTAGAAAATGCATCTCAAGGAAATGTTTGTGGTCACATATTTTATTATTCACTATTTTTAGAGGTTTTAGATATTTTCCAAAACCACAGAGGATTCACAAGACTAAACTATAGCAATATTGATGCTGGCAATGCTCCCTTCTCTGAGCACAGTCACTCCAGCTTAGCAGTGGGCTCTTAATACTTTGAAAATTTTATGAGACTCTTCATTTTCTTTACATTAAAAATGTATTTTTACTTTATTAAAGGAGTTTGAGAACTTGTCAGGGTCAAGATGTGTCCTTCTTATTGAGGTATTTAAAACAATATGTTTAAGTCTATAGACTGCACATCCTAATTCCTGCTTCACATTTCTATGTGTATTTCTTTGCCTTCTATGGCATCTCACTGAATATCTGCTACTGTGCTGTACGGGGAGTTTGTGTGGGAAGTCAATTTGAAACCAATATCAACTCAGTATTTTTTGTGGAATTGTTCTTCTCTGATTTTCTCCTGTTTTCAAGATGTTTATACCTGTATGATCATTTTGTTTATTAGAGATCTCAAGAGGAAAATATAGTTGAAACAAAGAGAAAATTCTTCAGTCAGTTCCCTCAAAGTTTTCTGTTTCCCATATTGTTGGGAGTTTTTCTTTTCATCACCTACCTGAAAATTCCTGCTCCTATTGACTTTTCAGGGCCCTCTCCTTCCTAAGGGTCAGTTAAATAATCCATGAGAATCAGTCAGCAGACAGCTGCTGGTGGTGTTGTTTGTATTTTTGCCTTGCAGTATTAGTTTACAGGCAGCATTCACAGTTTTTGTTTCTTCTTTTTAGCAACAACATTTTTTTTCATGGAATTGTAGTTCAAAGGAAAAGTTCTAGCTCTTAATGGAAGTTCTTTTTTCCTTTTGCAGTTGTGGGAGCAATGCTTGAGCAATATAAATCCTGCTTGTGTGAGCAAGGGAAGAATTTTCACTTTCTAGCAACTGCACAAAAAATGGCTGAAATAGCTGTAAAGCAAATGAAAATCAGTGTTCCAACCTTTGTTCTGATCTAAAAAGATTTTTAATTTTTTATACCTTTTTAATCTGATTTTGTGACAGAAGGAAGTGAGATTCCAAAAAATACATTACTATTCTGGCACAATCAGTCATTTTTAAAATAAAGGTACCGGTGTTCATGTTGCAGGTGACCCTTGCTTTAAATAGCATAAAATAAGTTTGTCAGATGGAAAACTTTTCTACAGCTTTCAGCAGTCTTGAATGAGAAAAGGGGCATGTTGTTTTCTAATATTAGGCCTGCCTTCCACAGAAAAATACCCTGTAAGAAATATGCAGTTTATAAAGATGACATTCCAGGTGTTGTGAAATCACATTTTTTTTCTCCGAATATAAATAGTACTTTACTAGAACTTCTGTCAAGGTGTATCTGTGTTTATTATCTAGTTTTCATGAGTTATCAATTGGAAGTCAAGTCCTAGATACCACAAGCCTTGAACATGGTTTGTTCTTCTTGATATCTGTGGACACTGACAGTGATCAGGGGGAAGCAGTTTGAACTTTCCAGGCTGGTCCTGGGAAAAGCACGAGAAAGGCTTTAAACAAACCTAGCACCTAGCGTTTTTGTGAATGCACAGCATGAGATACATGATGTTTATGCTAGGATGTTTACCAAAGGGTGTTGTCTATCCTGTACCAATAGGCTCACTGTATTCTTGGTTACTCAATCTGTTTCTAGACTGTGAAACACACTATAAAAGTGTATGCACGCTTCAATAAATTATTATTATTGCCTTCTGAGGAACTTCTGTGTCACTATTCTTTGTCACTCCCAGCTTTATGGTGACAGATATCATCCTTAAAGAAATCCAGGCTGCCTCTGGCTTGATGAGGATGGTTTGAAGAGCACAGGGATCCCGAGGTATCCATACTTCTACAATGTGGCAACCCCTTGCCAGAGCTGTTTGTCACATCTATGTTCCTCATCAGCAGAACAAACTGAACTTCAGTTTTTTCCCAGGATGTCTGGACAACATACCAAATCTCTCCTGTCTCATGTATTATGACAGTTTCCCACCGGGTCCAGACTCCAGCTGGCAAAAGGCACAGCTCTGCTCATGGACTTTTGAGGTCAGGCAAGTCAAGAGCTTTTGCTTGCAGCCTTGGAAACAAATACCCCGGTTTTAATGAACAATCATGTTGATTATGGCAAGAAGAAGCTCACTCCCATCACCCCCTGGGAGTTAGTATGTTAATGTTTCTAGAAAGTTCACAGTTCTTATTACTCCCATGGGTTGTGCTGCTGGGTTAGTTTGACCAGCCCATAGAAGTGAGCTGGCTTGTTTTGAGATTGGCATTTTATTGGACCAATGGGGAAGTATTTTGTTTTCTAGTTCTTATTACATTTGGCAGAAAACAAAGCCTGGGAAGTCTTTTCATTTCTAGCTGTCGGAGAGAGAACACCTTCCCCCCTGGGCCTTGGGCCGAGTGGGGGGAGGGAGGGAAGGCTATGGGGGCCAGGTAGGCTCACCTGCTTTTGAGAACATCTGCTGACAGAGTTCTGCTTTGCTGCTGGCCCGGGCTGGGCTCTGCCTCTGTTTAACTCTGGACAGAGAGGGGGAGAATCCATGCTGCGGGCCCAGGCCACCCTGATAAGACCAAGGGGTGGAAAAGGGGATCTAGGGGTCTGTCCAACTTCCCCCCACCCTGGCTGCAAAAGAGCAGTGAGCGGATGCCTTTTGGCACAGGTCCTCTGAGATCTGCTCCCTGTCAGCATGGCTTTGTAATATGACACCATGGACTGCAGCCTGGCCAAGATCCTGGAACAGCTCCAGCACAGCCAAAATCCATCAGGTGAGTGCCTTGGCCCAGACACTGCCTTTGTTAACTCTTTCAGTGCATCAGTGCACAGATGGGACCTGAAAAAACCCCCAACCTCTCTCCAGTGAGAGAAGATTAGAATGCAGATGTGTAAAGACCATATGGAATTATCAAAGTCAGTCAAGAAGGAGTAAAGATCCAAATGGAAGGAGTATGGGAAGATGCTTTCAAGCCATAAAAGACTCTTATAAGCTATGGTGATTGACTATAATATGTTGAGATATTTCCTTTAAACCATAGAGAAGTGTGAGGAAGGTAAAAAGTTCAAATTGTACAATTTTTTGTACAATTTGTACAAAAATTTTTTGTACTGGACAAAGGAATGAAATGTTGACAAAGCTGTTGATTTCATGCGAATTTGAACGGAGAGATGAAGTGATAAAGACTCTTTGCCCTCGAAAGAAAAAGTGAATCTCTGTTCCCTAAGATGAAGGCGATCCCAAAGATAGATAAAGAGAACCTTTGTTTTGAACATTTAATCTTTAAAATAAAACCCCATACAGCGATGTGGCCCAGAAGCACAACTGTGAACTGGGAGAAATTTCACGAATGCAAATGTTCAGGGTGGTTGCTGTTAATGAAGATTGTATCCATGAGAGAACTGCTTTCTTGTGGAGGAATTTTCCATAGCAAGCAAGAGGTTCTTCCCTCCCTAAGTGAACTGAAGAAAAACTGTTTTAGAGGTGGAAAACTGACTGAGATTTCTGAGTGCTGTTTTCTTTACATTGTCAGCTGGGAGAAAAGAAGGTGTGGGGAGGGAGGAGGAGTGTTTTGAAGGCTTAATTCTTAGTCCTTTTTTTTCCCCTTTAGTGTTAGTTAATAGTCTTACTACTTTTAAGCTTAAGCCTGCTTTGCTCTTGATTGAGAAATTTCAAATCGGCAAACCCAAACCATAGCACAAATTGGTATTTCTGCCTGGTTTCAAATTGAAACCACAACAGTTGCCCCTGCAATGTTTTGCATATTTCTAATCCTCACATCGCATTGGATCCCTTCCCTCAGATCTCTGCCCTTAACCTAACCTATATAAGTTACTGTTTCACCCTGGCCCTTGCCTTTCCTAGTGCACCCCATACTGTGTTCGGCTTCTCGTGTGTTGTAAGTTTCCTGTTATTAAAATTTATTTGTTTTGGGTCAGTGGATCATGCCCATCCCTCATTTTATTTACCACCTTAGGGATTTTCACCTTAATATCCCAAACTAGCAACCTGGCCATCTGGGCCCCCACAGAGGAGTTGCTACAATGGACACCTACAGATCCCTAGTGAAGCTGTGTTGGAGGTTGGGTTTTTCTTACAGAATTTTTTCCCATAAGTTGCTAGGGAGCTAATTACTGGGCACTTACAGATACTTAAGAAAGACAAAAGTTGACATCGGGAAGAGGGTGGGCACCTAGACTTCACTTGTCTCTTGGGAGTTTTGGCTCGGGAAGGGAACAGCCAGACTGTGGGTTTCTGACTTCAGGGAGATTTTCAATGTCCTCACTGGAGCTCAGCTCGGGCTTTCCTGCCCCCGTCTCTCCGTGTGTGCCCCGGGAATTCTGACCCTCGCCCCTCTCTGCCCTGTGCAGTTTCTGTGCCCGCTGTCCCTTTGCTCCTGCTCTGGGTGTTCTCCAGGCCACAGCCCGCACTCTCTGCCTGCCGGGACGTTTGCTGAGCTCCAGCGACCGCCCTGGAGCTTCTGGTCCATCTCCAGCATCCGGGACTCCTCACTCGGGCAGCTTGTGACAGGAACTGCACCAAAGGGGAAGGGTGCCAGCGGCAGAGAAAACTGTCACTGTTTCCCTGGTTCTGTTTCTTTTGTTAATACCATAGTTGCTGTTGTTCTATTTGCATTGTTAAACACAAGTAAAGAACTGTTGTCCCTATCCTCATATGTTTGCCTGAGAGCCCCTTAATTCCAAAAATCATAACAATTTAGAGAGAGGAGGTTTGCATTCTCCATTCCAGGAGAGGCTCCTGCTTGTCCCTAGCAGATACCTGTCTTCCAAACTAAGACAAGCTGTTAAAGGGAATGAGCTCATTTCTTCTCTCTAAATTTCTGATGAACTGATGCAGAAGACACTTTGTGGGAACCAGGACATCATTCTGACTGTCCTGGGAAGATTTGTAAGTCACAAGAATTTAGATAGAATGATAATTAGTATGTCAGATAAAATTAGGGTGAAAAAGTAGAATTTTGGGATTTTAGAATGTGAGATCAGGGGGCAAAGACAGAGGAAATGGGGTGTGTCCCTGAGCTTCTTCTTCGTCCTCTTGTTCTCCATCTTCTGTGGTTGTGTGGCACATTTTAGTTGGTCTAGAACAAAAGTACACTGTACAACATAGTGGATGGATATTGGAAAATTGTAATAAATAAAGTATACGTAATTTCACTATAAAAGATAGTGCCGTCCCAAGGGCGAAAAAAGAAAAGAGAGAACACCTCAACCAAGCCAGGAGAGAACACAGTCTGGTCTGCAGAGAAGACCATGGCAAGCCAGGAAACAAATGTGAGATAAGCAAAGAATAAACAAATTCCTGAACATGAAAACAGACGACTCAACCTCTTCTTCAGATGCTGGGCTGGGGAAAAACAGAAAGCTTTCACAGGCACAGAGACAGAGACAAGTTAAGTCAAGCAGAAGCCAAGCTCATAGAAGCCTCAAAAGCCCCAAGAAAAGACAATGGCAAAAAAACATATATTTATTTATTTTAAAAGCCTAACAAGACTTGAAATACCTGAAAGCAGTACTCCAAGTATGATCAATTCGTTCAATCCTGTCTTTAAATTTCCTTATGAAAACTACAGGATAAAAGGAAAAGGGGTTTTTCTTTTTTTCTTTCTCTTTTCTCTCCACAAAAGCAATTCTTTAACTTTAGGAAGTGACACTCAAACTTATTTTATACATTGCTTTCATCACCTGTGTAGCAACAGTCATTTTAAATATGTCAGATTTACATTTGATGTAAATGCAAGAAAATAGGATACTAAATTCAGAGCAAGCCATAGAAGTTATATTTCTTAGCAGTCAACATAGATAATTTTTTATTTCAAAAGTGTTGGGCACAAAGTGATAGTGACATTCTTATCTCAGTAATTTAGCAAGTTATCTTTTCCTTGCCCTCTTTGTTGCAGTAACCCCCTCATTGACTCTCAGGATGTGATTGGATCAGAGCCCTGGAATTGTGACTGTGCAAATACCATTTCTTCAGAGACAGCAGTCACTTGGAATGTCCAAAGCTTATTGATTGCTGCAAAGGAGTGTGTAAAAGAGAATGCACCACTAAAATTTCTTTTGCCTAAAGGCCCAGTCTAAGCCCCAAATGTGTATTGGAGACTCTGCTCCCAAGAAGCATCTACTCCCTTTGGTGTTTTTAGTGGCCATTTGATCAGGCCTGAAATCTCACAGCAAAGAAATTATAATTTTGTTGTTGATATCGGAAGGATAATTCCATCTCCACAGCATTATTTACACACCAGCCCTCAGCACCTCAGGCATGAGAACAGTGCTCTCAAGCAGGTGAACCTGGGATTGTGACTACAGGACTTTGGCAGGGGAGCACAGTACACAGGTTGGTGTTCCCTGGTGTTATTTGGGATACAGCAGCAGTCTCAGAAACCTGTGCTTATTGTTCTCATGGACACATCATGGTCAGCTAATTGAAGCTGTGTAAGTTTTGGAAACAAAAAGGAGCAATGATGGAAATTCAAATTTGGGTCAAATGCCAACACTCCCACTCCCAGTTGTAACCGTGTCTTGGTTTGGAAGACAGGTATCTGCTAAGGACAAACAGGATCCTCTCCTGAAATGGAGAATGCAAAAAACTCCTCTATCAGAATTGTTATAATTTTAGAATTAAGGGGTTCTCAAGCAAAGATGTGAAGATATGGATAACAGTTCTTTACTTGTGTTTAGCAAGGCAAAACAGAACAACAATAACTATGAGATGAACAACAGACAGAACCAGGGAAACAGGCACAGTTTTCTCTGGCACTGGCACCCTTCCCCTGTGGGCAGTTACCATCACAGGCAGCTGTGGTGAAGAGTCCCGGGATGCTGGAGATGGATCAGAAGCTCCCTGGCGGTGGCTGGAGCTGCAGCACGAGTCCGGCAGGACAGGGGTCAGAGTTCCGGGTGCTGGAGATGATCAGAAGCTCCCTGGTGTGGCTGGAGCTCCAGCACGAGTCCGGCAGACAGGGGTGCAGAGTCCCGGATGCTGGAGATGGATCAGAAGCTCCCCAGCGGTGGCTGGAGCTGCAGCACGAGTCCCGGCAGGACAGGGGGTGGCGGCTGTGGCGTGGAGAACACTCAGAGCAGGAGCGAAGGAACAGTGAGGGGGGCAGGAACTGCAGCGGCGCGGCTCCCAGCGAGGCAGCGGGGCCAGGTTCTGGATTCCCGGGTCACACATGAAGAGACCATGGCAGGAAACCCCGGACTCCGCTCCAGTGGTGCCAGTGAAAGAAAAATCTCCCCCCAAGTCTGGAAAGCCACAGCCTGTTGTGTCTTCCCCCCACAAGCACACCCCCCCAAAAAAAAAGTGAAGTCCACGTGTTCCTCCTCTCCCTCCACCTCAACCACTTCTTTTATCTTTCTTAACTATCCATAAGTTCCCAGTGATCAGTTCCTGGTAACTTATGGGAAAAAAAAATTCTACAAGAGGACCCAACCCCCAACAAACCAATAGGCAGTACCTCAAAGTTGATTCTTTGCGTAAGGATTTGCATATGTCCAACACCTCTGTTTAGCCCGAGACAGACATTTTTGGTTTAGTCCTAAGCTGAGAAAGACAACATATTTTGTTCCATTAGGTCACCTCAATATTCAAAACTAGTGCAGTAATTTCTGGGAATATTCCTGTTGGTTTATGGAGCTCTGTGATGTATTCATTTCTCCCACCAGGTGTTAAACACAGACTATATAAAACGGCTTTATAACTTTATGTAGACAACCTTGTTTGTGATACAGTGGGGTTGTGTGGGTCTAAGTGTTCCAGCCAATTAGATCAAGAAAAAGCTGAAAAATGCTTTAGAGAAAGCACCACTTACTGATTCTGTAAGAGAATCTTCGCTTCTGACCTTGGCTGTAGAAAATTCTAACCTGACTCATAAGCAATTGTTACAGGCATTGACAAGAACTATGACCTTGGTGGAAATGATTGAAGGTTGCTCTTGAGTTAGCACAGCTCACAAAAAAGCTGGATACATGGCTACTGCATTTGCTCCAGCAGTGAAACCATTACTCCAACAAGGAAAAATCAACCAAGCTTTAAAATGTTCCAGTTGTGGTAAGCTGGGACATTTTAAGGCCCAATGCAAAGCAAAGCGGGACTAGGGGAGAACCACAGACAAAGCTGTCACTGTAGAGTGGTGGGGGATTTAGTGGAACTTTTAACTGCTGTGATAAATTTGGCCATCGTGCACAGGATTGTCACTCAAAATTTTAAAAAGATGGGACCCTCCTGGGAAAGGGTGGATGAGTGCATCGAGCCTGAGTTTGATGACACAAAACAAGGGCCACCTGAATGCCTTGATGGTATCTCTGCTGCCACAGCAGAAGCACCGGAGCGGCTGTGGCAACAGCAATAGCCATGACCCTCACCAATAACCAGGTACAGTGTATCCCTACTAACATGAATGCACCCTTGGGCAGAGGATTAAGTGCTTTGCTATTAGGCAGATCATCAACAATGCATAAAGGTTTGTTTGTTTTACCTGGAGTAATTGATGCAGATTATAGTGGCAACATAGGAATAATGGTATGGACGCCGAGTCCTCCAGTTTCCATCTGGGCAAGGATAAAAATTGAATAATTGGTACCATTCAAAGCTATGGCCCCTAATAGTCCCTAATAATGAAATAATTAGAGGAGATGGAGGATTTGGCTCAACTGGAGAACCTGAGCTTGACTTTACTGTGGAAATTGACAAATCAAAATCAATCAAAGAAGTTAGGGCAACGGGACCAGATGGCACCACTTTACATTTTAAAATATTGCTGGATACCAGAGAGAATGTGATCATTATTCCTAGGGAAAAATGACCTCAACATTGGTCGTTACAGAGCCTACAGACACCAGTAGTGGGGGTGGGAGGAATTCACATGAATCAGATCAGTAAACTGCCAATTAATTTTTAGCTACCTGATGGGTATAAAGAATCAACGCAGCCATCTGTAATGAGAACCACAGTTTGCTTATTGGGAGGGGATGTGTTAAGTCAAATGGGGCTTCAGCTTACCTCAGAGGGAGAGGAATTTTGGGGGTGGCCATTCAAGGGTGACCAATCCAAATGTTAACATGGTTAACAGATACTCCTGTATGGGTTGACCAATGGCCACTCACCAACCAAAATATAGCCCAGGTAGAAGAATTGGTACAGGAGCAATTAGACAAGGAACAACACATATTGTTCCTTCTGATAGTCCTTGGAATACTCCTGTGTTTACCATTCCAAAGAAAAATAAAAGTGGTGGCTGTTGCATGACCCGCATAAAGTTAACCAGGTTATGGAAGACATGGACACATTACAACCAGGCCTCCCATCTCCCAATATGATACCAGAAAACTGAGATCTTTTGATCATTGATTTAAAAGACTGTTTCTTTAAAATTCCATTACATCCACATGACTGCCTAAATTTGCCTTTTCAGTCCCTTCAGTCATCAAAAGAAAATGCATGAAACGATATCATTGGGTAGTTTTTCCCCAAGGAATCAAAAATTCTCCCACAATGTGTCAAATGTATATAACATGGGCATTTGATCTAATCCACTGTAAACACCCTGCTTTGATAATTTACCATTATATGGGTGATATCTTCATTCATATTGACTGAATTAGAAACTAAATTGGCCAATATGGGTTTGCGGATTGCTCCAGAAAAAGTTCAGAGGGAGAGCCCCTGGAAATATTTGGGTTGGTTTATCACAGGAACTGAGATAAAGCCTCAGAAATTAACTATTAGAAGTGCACTCAGAGTGTTAGCTAATGCACAGAAGTTAGTGGGTGATATAAATTGGATTAGAAGCACCTGTGGAGTAACTAATGAGGATATGGGACTGTTGCTACAATTGCTAAAAGGTAGCGGTGGAGCGGATGCAGAGCAAACATTAACATACGCAGCACAGCAAGCACTGAAAATGGTTTCTAAGAAAATTATTCAGGGATATACATCACGGTGGAATACAGAATGTGACTTAGGTCTGATGGTTGTTAACATCCTTATGCAATTTTGATGCAATGGAGTGTTGACAGAAAAGGCCCACTGATTATTTTGGAGTGGATTTTTCTATCAGCCTCTCCATCAAAAACAGTAATCACTCATTTAGAGACAATTGCTAAGTAAATTATGAAAGGAAGAAGCAGGGTAATGGAAATAAAAGGAAGCGATACAGATTATATTGTGATACCTTTAGTAGCTGATTATTTTCTGTGGGCATTACAACAGTCCGCAGAAATGCAGACAGCATTCCTAGAATATAAGGGTCAGGTAAAGGTGTGTTATCCACCACACAAAGCAATGACACTATGGTCATCAGCTGAAATAGAAGAGATGCCTAAGTATTCTGTGACCCCAGTGAAAGGTTCTGCTGTGTTTACAGAGGCAAGCAAGCAGTCTGTGTGCACAGCCATTACCTGGCTGCAAGATGGTCAGTAGAAGGAAGAAGTTTTGACAAATGTCAAAAGAAAGGTCAATGCAAGTGTTCGAATTGAGAGCTGTTGTTAAAGTTTTTCAGCTGTGAAATGATAAGCTTGTGAATGTTGTTTCAGACTCAGTCTATGTTGTTGGCATAGTGAAGCATTTGGAGTGAGCAATATTACAGGAAGTAAGTAATCAGGCATTGAAGAAACAGTTGTGACAACTGTGGTATTTACTGAACCACAGGCAGCATTACTCACATTAGAAGTTACTCTGGCTTGAAAGAAGGGTTTGCTGCAAGGAATGATTGGGCAGATTTCCTTGTGGCACCTGCCTGGGCTGCACCACCGCAGATTTCTGCAAGCTTGGCGATCACGTGAGCTATTCCATCAGGCTGCTAGTGTATTGCAAAGTCAGTTGGTCTTAACTGCTAAGGAGGCTCAGGGCCTAGTGCAAGCATGTCCTAGTTGTCAACAATTTAAAGGAGGATTGCACCCTGGGTTGAATTCTCGTGGGCTAAGACTGATAGAAGTTTTGCAGATGGATGATATGTATGTAGCTGAATTTGAGCGACTTAAGTATGTACATGTAGTTATTGACACCTTTTCTTTAGCTGTTGGGGCTACAGCACAATCTGGTGAAACCAATAAGCATGTACAAAGACACATGCTTTCTTTGCTGCATTAATAATTCCTCAGAAAATTAAAACAAATAATGTGCCTGGCTATGTGGCAAAAGCAACACCACAGTTTTGACAACTTTGGGGTGTCTGTCAGTTTACAGGCACTCCACACTCACCCACAGGACAGGCCATTGTAGAACAAGCACATCAAATATTGAAGCGTTTGCTTCACAAAAACAAAGGGGGGAAATTGGGTTATCTCCAAATGATAGATTAAACAAAGCAGTATATGTAATGAACTATTTACGTGTAGAAGTAGGGCAAGATATGCTGCCAGCAGTGACTCATGGTAGTGGTCTAGGAGATGGTTTAAAAGGTTGTAAAGATCCTATTTTAGTACAAGTAAAAGATGCAATTACAGGCCATTGAAAAGTTCCTGTGCAAATGATAACCTCCGATAGGGGGTTTGCATGTGACCTTACTGATTCAGGCACTAGATGGCTCCCAGCAAAGTTGGTGAAACCATGGGTAACTGATAGAAGCACGACATCAGAGACAGATACCAGCCAGACAGAAGTTAAATGAGTGGATTTGGCTGCAAGGGCGATTGCAATGGTACTTGTTGTTTTTTATATAATTGTGAAGGGTGTAAAAAGCAATGGCATAGAAAATGTAGTGGTGTATTTTTCTTTAATATGGGGTTTGTATTGTAACTTATTGAATGGATTGTTTCTGGTTTCCCTATGTTAGTTGGTTTGGTCCAAGTTTTCTCCTCTCTTTCCCAGTTGTCCATCTTACCCCAACCCTGCCCCTGAATCCAGATTGTTCTTTTCCCTCCTCTTGCTAAGATGTCAATTCCATGTTGTATCCACCCTTTGTTCTCGAATGTTCTGGGTCAGTCCCCTAAACCTTGATGCCCCAATTGATTCATCTGACCTGTTTTCCTCCCATATAGTCCCTCATTGGTTACTATAAAGTGAGCCCCTGCCTTGTACCCCTCCTTTTTATCTTTATTCTTCTTTTGAAGAATTGTACACACCCCTTATGCCTCCCCCATTTAAAACTTTGTGTACAATGCTGTTCTGTGGCTCTCATTCCTGAACCTCTCACAGAATAAACCTTAGGAACCACACAAGAGACCCCCTCCTTGTTCTTTACCCCAAACCTCGACAAAAAACATCTGGAGCTGTATCAAAAGCCCTACAGCCAGCTGCACCTTGGATTGCATGGCTTTGTGGGGGCAGCCCACTCTTGGCCCGGTGCCAGGAGCTAGCTGGGGTAAAGTCCATCATTGTGTCAAACAGTCAAATTTTTATTCGTACCTTATGTAGAAGGTGTATTGCAAAGGAATTAGATGTAACAGAAAAAGTTATTGATTTATGGACTGCAACAGGGCACAAGCACCCAAGAAGCCCAAGGATCAGAACATTAGTTTGGCACAGTGTGACAGGGAGATTGGCAAAAGATGCAGTACCCCTATCCAAGAAGTGTGGCAACTATATTGATTCCAATTCATTATCAGGTGAAATCAACAAGCTGGAAAAATGTGGTTATTGAATGGAAAATTAAACATACCTTTGACTGGGCCATGGGTAATGGTAACTAATGAACATCCTGCAGTACAAATTAATCCCAGGGAAAATATATGGGTCACATTTGCCAACCATATGGGAAAGCAATCCATGACCACCCCAGAGGATCCTTTTAGGACCTGTCTGATTGGGGTGCCATGGTTTGAGGCCACATGATTTAGGGACCTGGTAAAAAACAAAATGCAGGCAACAATGAATCTGACTCAAGCTAATGCAATGTGCCAAACTCTGAAACTTGGGATTGATGGGAATGCTTGCTGGATGGGGCAAATAATAATACAATTGATTCATACACAGGTTGATCCACAAGAATTAAATTTGTTAGGATCATTACAGCCAAAGGACAGATGTTTGTATTTTAAAGGTAATGCACAACAAGAGAAACAGCTAATGGAAGGCAATAGTAAGACAGTGAAAGTTGCAGTAGGAAAGGCACTCCAGATGCTTAACAAATTAGGATGCTGGACTGTTAAATAAACTTAACCTCTGAAGTGATATCACAGCTTTTATGTGGATAGCATAAGGCAAGCAACTTTGCAAAATAGAGCAGCTATTGTTTATTTACTATTAGCACAAGGACACGGGTGTGAGGATATGAAAGGAATATATTGTATGAACCGTTCTGATCATGCAGAATCAATTCACTGGAAATTGGCACAACTGAAAGAGAATATGAAAAAATTAGTAGTGACTGATGGAGGATTGGGAAAACGGCTTAAAGGCTGGGGAATTACTGGATGGTTGAAAGATATTCTGATCCAGGAACTTACTGTGTTGATTGTAATAGTATTGTTATTAATGATTGTGCCATGCATACTTAGGGGAATTACAAACGTGATTGAGAATGATGTAAAGATTTATCTGGTTCCAGAAAAATAAGAGGGAATTGTGGGGTCATATTTACCGGAAAATGGACATGTACTAAATGAACCAGCCTAACCTTCTGTGACTAAAAGAATGAAGACATCTTTGTGTATAAAAATGCTGATGTTGCAAGAAGAAAGAAGCAGAAAATTGCTGACAGTCATAGGGGTGTCCATACATGTAAAATGATGCTTATAGTACCAGCCAATTAGATCAAGAAAAAAGAGATGTGCTTGCCTCATGGGCAAAATAGAACTACCAGTCAGAAGATGAGTGGATAAAGCAGAGCTACCAATCAAATAATATGTGATTGTGATAAGAAGTGAATACAGACAATTTTCAGCAGCACAATAAATGGCTTTTGTTTGATTCATATTGAATTGTGCAAGAGTCCATTATTCACTCCAATGGGGGTGTACCTGAAGAACCAGTACAGATCTCTCACCTAATATGTGGATGTAGAAAAATAAAATTTCAGAGATGTACAATTGCTTTGCTTGCTACTTGTAGTTGTGGGGGAGATAGGATGAAATCGAGCTGCAAACTGTGGGACACACCTGCAGAATGACATGGCAGCACGGAGAAGCACAGAGCAGCACATGGTGGCACAGAGATGCACAGAAGAACACAGAGGCACATGGTGACACAGAACAGCTTGTCTCCACCTGGCCTTGAGGGCAGGAGGTGCCACACAGCAAAGCCCTACAGAGAGGAGCCTGCTGGGAGCTTACAGTCACTTGAACCATGCATGATCACACTATATAAGGACATTAAGACAGCACGTTGCTGACGTAGTAAAGTATGATGGGTCAATTAGTGAAAATTACCCTATAAGGAAAGACTGCATATTGAAGGAGTGTATAAAAGCAGCTCATTTCTTGGAATAAACAAGTCATATTCCCTGCCAGTTTGCATGTGTGCTTCCATTGCTACAAATGGCACCAAATCAGGACTTGATAGGTGTGGGAACTCAGAACATTCCTCTGACTGTCCTGGAAAATTTATAAGTTAAAAAAATTTAGGTAGAATGATAGTTAATATATCACAGGGTGAAAAAGTAGAATTTTGAGGTTTTTATAATGGAGTTTAAGGAGCAAAGGTGTAGAATTTAGGGCGTCCCTGCTCTTCTTCTTGGTCTTACGTCCTCCATCTTCTGCTGTGATGGTGGCACTTTTTAATTTGTTTAGAGTAAAGGTACACTGTTTAATATAGTTGATAGGTATTGGAGAGTTATTGTAAATAAAGCATATGAATTTTTAGTATAAGAAATATACACCATCCCAAGGGTGGAGAGTTTGACACAACCTGGCCTGCAAGAAAGATCTCAGCAGACCAGAGCCACGAATGTAATGAGATAACAAGTATAAACAGTCCTTGAATAAGAGACCAGATGATCTCAACCTCTTTTTCAGAAGCAGGGCTGGGGGAAAACAGAGACTTCACAAATACAGGTTCAGGACAACAACAAAAAACATTTTTTAATTTTTTTAAAAACCTGACAGATAGGCAAGTAGTGGTTGCACCAGTGAAGGTGCTCAGCTGAACTTTACAAGGAGCTGAAAAGAAGCTTGGGAGCTGCAACGAGGCTCATGGTGCCAAATGACCTTTCCACAGGATAGACTGTAGCCGCCAAGAACTCTGGGGGATGGTGTATCCCAGCAACAAAAGAACATCGCAGAGATGTTAGAGCAGATTTTGAAAAAAACATGGCAAGAAAGTTCAGTTTACAGATTTGAAGAGACTCATGTTCTTGGAAAAAGACTGTGATTCCACTTTACATAGTACCAATGTTTTTGGCCCTTGGACATAGGATGCTTTAGGGGAAACTTTGTGGGACCAAGTTATGTGCGGCAACACAGTGCTGACTTTTGTGTCCTGGAGGACTGTGTGTTGCATGTGGAACTCAGAGACCAAAGAGGGGTGCTTGTGCCACTGTAGCAGCCGTGCTGACCCCTTCTGCACTGCCATCAGGCAAAACACAGGGCTCTGACTATAAATCTGTTTGGGCTGTGGGAGGAGAAGCAGAATATGGCCTCTGGTCCCCCGATCCATTTCATATGGGGGGGTAATGTAGCAGAACTTGCACTGTTCCTGGCCACATGGAATCAGCTGGAGTAGTGCCAGAGCAAGTGACTGGAGCTGGGGGGCCCTTCCCAGCAGCATGTTCCCTTTCCTCCTGCCCTCTGCAAGAGTGTAGCAGCAGCAGCAGAGGCGGCAGGAGGGCAGCATGTGGGGACGCAGGGCTGAGCACATGGCAGCAAGCACGTGGCAGGTGAGTCTGATGGGGTGAGCACAGCTCTTGCATGTGGGCCGTTAGGAGGCAAACAGGGGAGCCTGGCAGCACTGGCAGGGTCAGCACCGCATCCCTGCTCCCCACACACAGCAGGGTGTGCCCAGGGAATCGTGGCTGCCATCTTGTGTACTGGCAGAGCCCTGTGAGCCGCCCCAGTGCTACTGTGACATAGATAGCAACACACAGTAACACATGCAACAGGTGTTCTGGTAGAGAAGAAGAAAAGAAGTCTCTAGTTTATTGTTGACTTTGTATATATAAAGTTTTTGGACAGTGATCAGAGATTGGACAGAGAAGTTACCACCTCTCTATCTCCATTGGTCACTTGAGAAGTCCATCAGGCGATATCTTTTCCAATGGAATGTAAACATGATTCTTGTTTATCTTACAATTCATGAGAACTGACTCCATTATACTAAAACAATCAGAAGGCTTATTTTCAGGGACAACACCCCAGTGTGGCCCCCAAGCTGCACCACCCATGCTGCAGCCAGGGCTCCTGTCTGCTCCAGTCCATCATGATCTGATATTGTGCTGGAGAAAAGACATAGGTGGATGGGTGGCCCCTTCCTTGGGAGAGGCTGCAGCATTTGCACCGTGTTGTTCAGGAGCAGCTGCAGGCTGGGCATGTCATAACTACAACTGATCCATGGAGCTCTCCTGGTTTTGTTATTCAGAGGGCAATTGCTGCACAGTCTTGGCATTGTTGGTAATGCTGCTGTGCCTGTGGTGGCCCTACAGTCAGGGCTGCCATCTCTTACAATGTCGCCACTATCCTGGATCGTCACTGTTTTCTTTTACCATACCACCTTGTAATCCCCTGCACTGTTCTGATTGCTTTCTGTTTCAGATGCTCCTGGAACAATTCTAATTTGTAAGATGTCCTATCAAGCTGAAAGGACAGAATCAGTAACTCTTATATTTTGCATATTTTCAGTTCTTGTCTATAGGCATAAATGTTCCTTCATGTAGTCTTCTGGGTATCCCATTTTTTATTCTGTGATCAAATTTTGTATTCTGTGCTACACCCATGATTGCCTTCATGGGTGAAGTAACAGTCTTCCCTCTAAACCAGATACTCATATTGTCCATAAAATGAGAAAGTTGTTTTGCTGGTTTAAGTATTTGAATACAGAGAAAACTGTTGTAATTCAGAAGATGCTGGAGTCCTGGTGTGAAACTTGTTTCTCTAGAAATCAAAATAAAAGCTAACTGGGAGGAGGAACTTGTTCTTGCTGAGAGAGAATCAGTTCTGAGTTTTGTGCTAATATATTGACAGATGAGAGCAAGGCAGAATAACAGTAAGAAGTAGGAAAGGTTTATGTTATTCCAATGGGATGTATTGCAGACAAAAGGCTGTGTGTTACGGTGTCTGCGTCGGCTATCCCTGACACCACTGCAGCGAGGGCACGACTCAGTAGCGAGAGGAACTTTGTTGAAGCTGTAGGTCTTGGCTTGTCTGTGGAAGCGAGCGGCGATGGCAGGACAGAAAGAGGAAGGCTCTGCTTGAGCTCAAACCATTGGTTTTATTCGTCCTGCAGCGGGGACCCCCAGTCACGGGTGGCAGCTCAGGCCAAACCTCACTGCGCACCTGAATACACCACTTATAAAGGGAGGAGGAACTCGGGGTAGGGTCTAACTTGGGACCAATTAGGGATAAGTGGGGGACGGCTCTCTAACTTAGTGACATGTAGGGGAACAAACCCGAATACAGTGTGGGGGGGGGAAAGCAGGAATTCTGTCCAATCACTCTGTGATCGTGTTAGAACTTTCTAGGCTGAAGGTGAGGTCTCAGAGTGACAGGCGGGGTCTGGGGGTTACATAACTCAAGATTGACAGGTAACAGTAACCGGAGGGGATGAATCAAATAGGGGAAGAACATAGGGGGTACATAGAATGAACCATATAACAATATAAAAATTCCAAAAGCTTAAAAAGCACACTGCTACAGCTGTTGAAGGTTTACTTGTCACTTTTAAAGACTGTCTATTTTGGCCATCTCTAGATTTAATAAATGTATTAACTTACATCATGACTGTGTAAAAACATGGATGAAGTAGTTTAATTTCTTGGTGTCTGTGGTTAAGATTTAAAAGCATCCCTTTGTAATGTAGTATTGAAGGATCATAAGATAAGCAGGTGTTTGTGCAACTCATTGTGGTGAAGAACAGAGGATACAACTGCCCATACACCACATCTTGCTGAGATTAAAACAGAATTCAGAGAGACAAGAAACAGAATGGGCAGAATCCCAGCAGATGATAATATGGGACCTATTTGGGGATGGAGGTAATCGAGTCATTCATGTTCACTTACTTTTCCACAGGTGATGCAAACACCTCGATGATTTTATAATGTAATATTTGTAATAACTTTTGTCAGCTAGAACAACCTTTTAACAGCAACAGATCTGATTCTGTTTGTCCTTCACAAACAATGGTCCCATTAAGGCATTGTGGAATATGGATTTCTATCTTCTATGATATGGTTGAGAATTTCTGCTTTCTGCAGTAACTCTGTGTCAAGCCTGGTAAGGTCTGAGTTTTGGGGCCAAAATGCAAATTATTGTGTACCCTGGAGAAATCCAGAAAGGAGGGAGAATTTCTTAGGCTTATGATACTACAAGAATAATTTGTGTCATTTAGAATAATATTGGAATGTATCTTAATACTTGCTGAGGGGCCCATCTAAAACTCCACATGAAACATTGCATGTTAACAGCATGGCACTGTTAAATAGATAAAATTTTCACAGAAACACTTGGAAGTAAAGAAAATAGTTTCTTTTGAATCTTATTTGGTAAAGATGCATCTATACTGAGTTTTCTTCCTGGAAATGTCTGTACAGCTGGGAAAGGTCCCTTGTTATGTGAAACGTATCTATGCTCTATGTCTGATACTCTTCAAATTGTGGAAAGTTTCTGCAGCTTGGGACTTCAGTCTAAAATTGGCCACCTTCCTGGGGAGGAAGAGGCATATATCTTTCTCTTGTGAAGAACCTGTCCTTTTTGTATGAGATCCTTCCTGCACTGAATACCTCAGACTTGCTTTATACTGGCAGTGTTGCAAGAAATTAAAGCCACCCAAAAAGAGGTAGAGATACTTTTCTGATTTAAGTAAAATACATTGTCTGAAAAGTAGTTCTGTTATAAAGTGCTCAATGTGTTTTATTGCAACTTTCATTTGATTATTGTTTAAATCTCAGCATGTAGGTTTATATATATTTTCTGTCCTGGTTTTCACAGAAGCAGATGGTGTATGTCTGCCAATCGATCTGTCCTGAAGTGGCAGAGTAAAACACTTTTATTATAGCAAAAATAATTTAGAAAATTCCTGAGCTCAATCCTTTGTGTACAAAATTGACTTCTGGCGAAAAACAAGTTTTATCACTGCTCAAACTGGTATTGATCAAACTATCAAAAATTGTGTTATGGTTTCAGTAGCTCTTCTAGAAACTCCTAAAAGAATAAGGTTTTTCTGTTTAAATTCTAAAATCAATCTTGACCCCAAGAAATATAATTTTTAAACAAATTTTAAATTTGATTATGGTTCTTTTTGGTCTTCTATAAGACAAAATGATAACTTGAAGTTATGCTGTCCCTTTTTTCCCCATTTCCTCCTCTGAAAATAATTAATTTTAATATTAGTCTTTTTTTATACATCCCAGTCAGTTTTAGTTTTGGGATTAAAGATACTGCTTAAAACTCAGTTATGAAGGAAATTTTGAAGAGTAAATTAAGGTAGGTTTAACTTACAGCTTTTAGTAAAATGCTTTATAAAAAAACTAGATGCAGACAAATATTAGGATACTGCATATTTTAGAAATTATATAACAACTAAAGAGAAATATAACCATCCCAAAAATGTCATAGCTTCAGAAAATGGAATTATTTTAATCGACCTTCAGGTCACAGAAAGAAAACACTGAATTACCATTCTTGGAAATAATGTTGAAGATAATTTTATTTTCCCCAATAATCTTAATGACTTTTTTTCTGCACCTGTAGAAAACTACCCCAGGTCTTGAATTTCCATTATCCAAGTAAATTTATTATCTAGGACTACTGAACTCCATAGAGAGTTTGGGCTCTAAATATGTTCATTGATTTTGAAAACTGCACTTTAGTCTTTTTTCTGCTTAAGCCAGGAAGAGGAACCTCTTTCAGACTGAAGTGTCCCAGCAAAAGATAGCTTTTTGCACTCAGCTGCTTTGTCTTTCTCCACCTTTATGGTCTCCAAGGCTTTTCAGTCCATCAAATACATAAATGTAGTGGTAGAAACAAACTCATTGACATTAAAGAAAAAACCCAAACAGAAACCTGAAACTGGAGCAACTTTGTCTTCAAAAAAAGCAGTTCTCCCTTGCTCCTGTTTGAGCATCAGTAGCTGTTTTGCAGATTAACTATTTGATAGAAGCTTTTATTCCCAAAACAGATCCAGACTCTGAACACGTGGCCTGAATCAGGAAATGTTTTTTGCTAGAAGTTGTATTGATTTTAGGGGAACTGTCCTCTGTTTATCATCAATTAGTCTCACAATCAAGTATGAAATAAAGGAAATGAGGAAAAAGTAATGTACAGATGTATATCCTGCCTGGAACTCCTTGCAGCAGGTGACGTTTTCTACTGCAATGGGAACAATAAAACCATTGCATGCTAGAAAGTAAAGCTCTGGTTTTTTGCAGTGAGAAATCTCAGCACTGACAAGTATCTTGTGGTTTTAGTAGAGATTTGGAGAGCTTTTAGGCTTGAATATGTGAGGTAAGCTCCAGCAAGGTTGATTTCCAACAGGAAAAGTGGGTCTGGGAAGAAGGGGGGCATTAATTACACCTGAAATCTCTGGAGAATTATTCTCTAAATCTAGATGTAGCAATGTGAGAAAAGAATTGAGCTGAACATGCCCTGATTTACAATTTGTCAGGTTGTAAGGTTGATTTTTATTAAATTAATGTCATCAGGCAACTTGAAAAAGCAGTGATCTAAATACAATTGGAGCAATGTGGTTAGGATTTGTTTTTAATGGCACAGGGATATCAACAATGTTATCTTGAAACAATAGGTTCACAGTGCTGCTGTTGGTAAAATCTAACCCATGCATCTTCTCTGGTAACCATTAAGGTACTGGGAACTAATGACTTTGTTCACATAAATTTGAAATATTTAGGTCAATTCATCATTAAAGTACATGTTTCTTGTGATATTTATTGGGTGTAAATAACTGTGTATAAGTAAAAAGGTACCTGGATGAGTGAGTGGCTATTTTGTCATTTTTCCAAACAGTTTCTCTGACTTTCTGCAATTACTGCTACTTACTTACAAGGCAGGCAGCATAGAAATTAGCAGGTGCATGTTGTGTCTTAGATGTGGAGTTGAAATGAAAATCTGTTTGTTCCCAAAACTGAGGGAAGCCAGAAGTACAGCATGGTTTTTAAAGGCCCATCAATGACGGGTGTGTGTGGGGAGAACACTTGTCCTGTTTCAAGTAGCCATGTGGCAGCACCAATTGCACCAAATTTGCTTTAGAAAATGGAGACCATCTGCGATGATGGACCTATGCTGTGCTTTCCTTCAGAAAAGGCTGAGTCACAGTGGTAAGCCTTGAGCTCCTGAATATGTTTTTTTAAAAAAATCTTCTTTGGTTTGGTAAAATTTTATGATGTAAGAGCTATAGATAATTACTGTGTAAATAGTACCATGAATTAAGCAGTGCAATTTCAGCACTTGATTAATGGAGTAAGTAAGCTACTGGGATGTGTTAATATTCACAGATGTAGTAGACATTAAAACACGAAATGAAATATGTATTATCCAGATAAAATTAGAGGGGAAAATTTACGTAAGAGAATTGTGTAAAAGCAGTGAGGAGCTCGTGTAGCCTGCATGAGAATTCCCTTTTATCCCTCACAGGAAATGCAGACACCCAGCTTCTCACATGTTGTCGTGGTGCGTATCTCTGGTCAGCCTGGCGTTTGGCTTGACCGCCCACCAGCTCTCCTACGCCTTGACAGTCTCGTGTGTGGGTCCTTGGCTCTGCAGCACCTTAGCCTATGCTGTCACGGCTGTGGTTTCAAAGAGGGGACTCTCAGAGACATCCGGGAACATAGGTTTTATTCGGGGGTTACAGGGGAAGCCCCTGACCCCAGGCCCGGTGCCTCAGGCAAGAGAGACCCCGAACCTGGGTTACAAGGGGGTTTTTATCCAAAGGGAGATGGGGGTGGGGTGGATACAGATTACAAACCAATAAGACAACTTAAAGTAAGTTGGGGAGGGGTCTCTGGGGATCCATCAACTTCTGAAAGTCTTGGACTGCACTGGACCTTGAAGATGATTGATGGACCGAGGGAGGAAAGCTACATTGCTAGGGTGGACAGAAGCCTATCTCGGGGAAAACCAATGGGAAACGGTCTCTGGGCAGAGGCTGGGGTTGTCTTGGGAACTCTTATCAGGAGTCTGACCAGGTGTCTCCCAAAGCAGGGGGCCCCCTTTACAGAGACTAGAAAAAACTACACTAAAATAACAATTATAACTATACTATACTTATCACTAAAACTTATCAAACAATTCCAGCATTCCCGCAACATGTTAAAGAGAAAAGTAGGGAATTATGCTAGAGATTGCCAGATGGAGATCTGCCCCAGAATTTTAGTTCGAGGAAAAATAATTGAACTAAACCAAACATGTTTATTGTTCAGGGGAAATACCTGTGGTTAATGTAGCAGGCACAACTTCCACCCTTGAGTTAAACTTGATGCAAAAGTTGTGAGCAAAAAGCCAAAGGTCGATCACTGGGTGTGTCATCAGGGCTGTTGTTCCATTGAATTTACATCGCAGCAACTTGGAAAGCAACTCTCTTGTCCCATCTCTGACTCTTTTTCCAGACAGGTCTGTAAACTCCAGATTTAGTAAGGGAAAAAAGCAAATGTTTGTCATGTAGAACAAATGTGTTCTCTATTTATTTTCCGTGTTAAATTGGAAGATTTAATAGAGCAAATCATCACCTGGCAGTTTAATATTACATTAATATCGGTCATGCAGAGTGGGGGCCCTGCTTAATGACAAGGCTGATGTGTGCCTGAGCTTGAAAACTGAGATGAGATAGTTCTACTCTGTGCTTTGCTACTTGAGCTCTGTGCTTTGGTAATCACCTCCTCATTTGGATTGTTATTAAATTAGGATGTTTGATGTAGGGTGTGACTGACAAGTGGAAGAAGAAGGTTAGGCTGGTACTGCATTTGTTGCTGAGTTCTGAGTTCTGCAAAATGATTTTTACTTTATAGTATTTTCCTGCAAATTTCCTTTAGCTCTCTATTTCTGAGAAGAGAGATATTTTCCTAAGTTAAATTATCCCTATCTGTCATACTGCATGGACTTTTTTTTTTTTTTTATTCAATGATGAAAGTATAATTATGATCCTGATCTCAATTATAACCTCAGATGACATGGTGAAAGTAATACATGAAAATATAAAGACTTATAAATTACCTATTAGTAAAGGAATTCACATGTAAGTTCTTTGGTGGAATGGTATTATAAAGATAGAGAGGAAAACTATCCTAAGTGCTGGAAATGAAATAAAATGAGAACTCCTATAATTTTTATTTGAATTTGGTTTCTGATCAAAATTTATTATAAATTACAGATGGATCAGTGTTTCTTGAAATCAGGAACAATGTTAAAAGCAGAGGAACACTGAGTGGGCTGTCTGTAGAGATAATGCAGTGAGACTGTTGGTACACACTGCAGAGGAAGGTTGAAAAGAAACAAAACAAATGGAAACTTCAGGTTGACAAATGGGTCCTTCCTGCTGAGGAGGAAGCTTGTCAGAGAGCTCTAAAAGTGAGCATTGTGGGCGGTACAGTGCCACGACCTTCCTGGAGGACCGTCTTTAGGAAGACACCCCTGGGTGCACAGGCACGTCTCGCCTTGCCCAGAGTGATTTCAGCTCTCCTGTGACTCGAGCTTCATGCGACACTGAAGAAGGGACAGGAGTCTGTATGGGGTTGCAAGAGAGTGTATTTTTCTATCCACCAAGGGGTCCAGGGACGGTGATCTTTTTCAGCACTTTGGACTGAAGGAGAAGGCATTTGGTACTATGGGACTCATTAGTTCTTCCAGGTATCCCAAATCTCTGTTTGGAATAGCATTTGTTTAAGATGTAATGATTGTCTTAGTACGTTCCCGAGGCTTGTCAGTTGTTTCTGTGGTGCAAAGTCTCAGTTCTAGGGCATGCCACCAACCAAGTATAAGGCAGGATTATAGGGAGGCTGTAGAATATTATGAGTTTCAATTAATATTTTTAAAGATTGTACTCTGTTGTACTTTATTTTTTCTATTTATTGCTGTCTATAGCAATAAAGTTGCTTATAAAATATGGTTGTCTAAGTAAGCAGAAGGGTGTTCCCGGGTCATGAATTAATTTCATTTTTAAGAACTGTGGTATTATGGTTGGGTAGCGTCCTTGTTCATCAAAAGCAATAAGACCTGTAACTTTTCTTCTTACAGTGCATTGAGGATAGAATTTACTCCTTTGAACTCATCTCTCTCAGCCAGAATTAGAAATTATTAAAGATTAGCATTATGTTTTGTACAGAGATTAACCCCATGTGAAATGCTGAAGTCCTTGTTTAAACCAACTTTAAACAACTCTATAGAAAATCTTGATTTTTTTTTTCCAGTGTGCAAATATCCTATTATGTTATACACACATATAGAACAGGCACATTTGAGTAAAATACTGATTTTTGTTCAGCATTCCTTGCCAAAGTAGTTTGTCTTCAGGTCAACTTGGTCAAATTCTACTCCGTGCCGTAATTTTAGCTACAAGTATGTGGTTAACAGGACAGGTGAAATGTGGTAAGCAACTTGATATTTAGTCATCACCACTAAAGAGTTGTTTTACTGTCAGACCTCATTAACACAATAAAACCCCTTTCTTGGGATGTCCCTGAAATCAGGGTCAAGTAATAAAAATGGAGGAGTGGGATTTCTTCACACCAGGAAAAGCAGACCATTGCTGAAGGAAACACAAAATGCCACTTCTTTGCCTTCTGTTGATAATTCCATTCATTGAGCTGGGTATGTTTGATCGAAAAATTACTTTAGTGGTCAGATGTCTGAAGGAGAGCCCTGAAAGTGGTACCTTTCTGGATAACAGTTAAATATGGTGCTAGAGGATTTTCTTCGAGTTTTTTCTGTGTATTTCACTAAAGAAGAAATGGTTGTATGGTAGAAATTCTTGATCATGGAATGTTTGGCTTTGATTTCTCTTTCATTCATTAAATTCTTATAAATAGACATTTGGAAATACCAGGATACATATTTAGTGCCTGTATGTGATTATTATTTGTTATATTTTTTAAAGTTCCTATGCACATAACTAAACTTGTAGATTACAGCCTTAAATATTCTTGAAATTCCCACTAATTTAATGGGAGTTTAAGTTCTTAAAGGCTTTTAAAAGTGTTATCTCAAGTCCTTAAGTAGTTTTAGAAGTCAATAACTAAGCAGTTGGTCAACAAAACTCCTGAAGGAGCTTTCTCCTTTAGCCTTTTTTAAAATTTAAGTCTCAGGTGCTTTGGAGCTCCTGTTTAATTAGGCCCAGCTTCAGGTCTGTACAAGCAAATTATGTAACAGCAGTTTCTGCTTGTGCTCTGGGGAAGTGTTAGCCGTTTGGGATTCCGTCCTGCTAAGTTGCAACCACTGAGGCCTCAAACTGTGTGAAACAGATATTCACAACATTTGAAATGTGATATTAGTCAATTATTCCTGCACTTAATTCAAGCAAATTCTTCAGTGCACTGTTCCTGTAGTAGTTTGTCAAGATGAAACCTTTAGCATATTAGAGTATTAATCATCAGTAGCAGAAGGATTATCAGGAAATAAGATTTTAGCTGCAAATTCTTCCCTTAATCTTTCAGTCTTCTAAAAGCTTTATGAGCAAATGCAACAAAAACAAATAAGCCATCAAAACCAGATGAAATCATGCTCCATTTAGCTACTTTCTCTGTTCTTACACTGGATTACCAGAAAGTGGTGATTTTTAATGTGTTCATTTATTCAGCTCCATTGGAAATCCCTGAGAAGTAGAAGAAACTCTTCAGTATTGGAATGCAGCCCCTGAGCAGAGCTGATACCCATGGCTGAGCTCCTCACTCTGGGCTGGAGGCTTTTCCAGCCACACAAAAAACAAACTTGAAATACAGAAAAGCAAAAAATAAACCCCATAGCCTCAGGAGGACCTAGAGTAAATTTCAATTTTTAATTACCAACATGTTAATGAAGGGAGTGAAGTAACAAAGAATTGTTTCCAAGCCTTATTTAAAGTACTAAACTTGAATTTCTGAAATATCAGTTAATAGCAAGAAGTGAATGCCATGTCCTTTAAAAAATGCACATAGAAATCTCTTAATATTTTATTCCTGGGTTCTGTATTCTAACCCAAACTCCACAGAAATTAGATTCCAGATTTGCCAAAAGGATGTTGTATAATCCCTATCTGAGAGGAGGAGGGGGGAAGGAGGAAGAAAAATCCAAATTATTTATTTACAGATAATGAGTATAATTTATTTTCTTTATAGACTGTTAAAACTCCCATTAAACTTTAGTCCTTTCTCTGAGGTCTGTGCACTTACAGGCAGCTCTGCCACAAGGAAGGGAATCTCATTTCTATGGAAATTAAAACCAGATCATCTATCCAGGATTAAAGCAGAAATATGGTTTTAGTTCAAAGACTGTTACAAGAAATTGTCCTTATTTAAAGCTGTATTCCCCGCCTTTTATGTTAACTGCATTTTGGGTGATGTCACTATGAAAATGAATTGTATGTGGAAAAAATGATCTCTAGAATATAATTGATCCATTATCAGTATCACTCTCTGATAATAAAAATTAATCCCTGCATTTTACTTCCCCCTTTGATTTCTACTTTGTCTTTTTTGTTGATGATTCCGAGTTTCTTTTTATGTTCTCTCAGTAAAATAATTTGAAAGAATGAAAGTATGATACTTGTACTCATTTTGAAATTATTCCATGAAAAGTTTATTTTCAACCTGACATGAGGCTGGGAGGCAGTTGAGAGATGAAAGAGCCAATTAACTAATGAGTTTCCACAAGAATTCAGGTTTGATTGAGAAGAAGAATGAAAGTTCAAACTTGCAAAAATACAGAAAGTGCCTTTTATTGCTGCTCTTAGAGTACTGGGACAAAGAGGTGTTGTTGAAGTTTTGGTTTTTTATTCTAGACCTTTATTTTGAAAATATGACCTCCTTAAAAAAAATAAACTATTGCTTTTTCCCAAGCCTCTACCTGACTCTAAAGATCACCAGTGAATTCCAAAGCTCCTGTGTGCTTTCTCTGGGACCACTGCTGCTGGAATACCCAGTCACCAAGCAATGGTTCTCCTATAGAGGCTGTTTATTACAAGAATATTTCTTGTGGCCACATTAGTGGACCTGAGGCAGAGGTGAAGCATGGCAGGGGTTGGGAAATCTTCTCCTGTTGAAATAGACTGAGGCTCAAGAAATTGTGTGTACTGTTCTGGTGCTTCAACAGGTTATAAATTAATAAAAAAGGAAGGAAAAAGCAGATCCCTGGTTATCAGTGTGATGTCTTGCTCAAAATAATTTTTTCTTCTAAAAGCTACAGTCTATTCTGAAAAAAACAATGACTGGATAAAGACTTCAGACATGTATGGAGTAATCCTGTTTCTCAGAATGTTTTCAGGAGGGGTAGAGTTAATGTGAAATGATAGAAACTTCAGTTAAACACACTAAAGGTTTCTGGACAGGAGAACAGGTAGAGCCTTGCTCCTGGGACCTGCATCTGGAATAGAGTTTGAGGTTGAGATTAAGGGTACTGATGTTGAATACCTGAGCAGTGCCCTTCCTGCTCAACTTCCTGATGCTCCAGAGGGAGCAGTTGGCAGCGATGCCCAGAGCCAGGTTCCCTTTTTTGACAATGTTTAGATAAAAAACTGTTTTTTCCTTATGATCTGTTTACAACACCTTTTCAAGACTAAATTTTTATCAAGATTCATTATTGCTGTCTCAAATAGAAGCAGTTCTTTGGTTGCAAACCCTCATTCTTATCTTCAGACAGCTGCTGAGGATTCAGTAAATGCATGTGATAGGCCATGCTCATGTTTAGTGGGAGTGTTCCTAGAAGAGTTTGAAAACAAGTTTGTGTTCCTCCTGCTGGTGAAATATATTTACAAAAGTGTCCTTAAGCAGAGATGATTTTAAATGTTGACTTTATAAAACAGTTTCAAATTACTTTCCTATGGTGAGAAAGTAGTGTAAAAAGCTTATAGGGCATAAGAAATATTAAAATAATCAAAATGTAGAGTTTTATTTGAAATATTTTTGCTATGGAATGATTTCTGATCCGCTTTATCCCTGAGTATGAGTTTTTTTCATTAAAAAAATTATTGCCGTTTTTAATGGATCTTGTTTAATCATTTACATGAAATTTTAAAAAAAATGCTGAGTAGGTGGAAAAATCCAGTAAGGAAATTGGCTTACTCTTTTGTTAGGGATAAAATTAAAAATTATAAATTGTACCCAAAGTGGTGAGAACTTCAGGAATATTTCAGTTTGGATCCCTGATTTTTCCTTGTCAACATAAATAGGTGTGAAACTTCTCCACTGATGCTGCTTAAACATCATGGACTTAAATGTGGATCAGTACTGGTTTGCAAATAGAGAGGTCTCTTATTTAACTGACTGTTAGTGGGTGACTGTCTTTCTCATTTCTACTGGTAGTAAAAATACAATTATATTTTACATATGTGCCTTGTCTTTCTACATTCTAGCACATAAACTATAGGCAATAACAAAATAACTGAGATTTTTAATAGAAGTATTAACCATTTCTTAACTTCTACAAATGTAATGTAGGTGCTGAGTTTTCCTTTGAACCCAGGCTGTGCCTGAGGTGTTGCTTCCTGTGTTTCTGAGCAGGGAAACTCCAACTCTCAATTCACAATTAAAGAGTGATCAAGAGAAAGCATTGTGCCATCCTTCAGCTGCTTGGTCATCAAATAATACCCATCTTCAGAAAAGCGGTCTTTCAAAACTATAATTGGAATTTGTATTGAGTCTTTCTTTTCTTACATCATTTGTCTGGTTTCTGATTTAGGCTCAGAGGAACCTTTGTACTTTTTCTCTGTGATGCTTTTGCTTCATTTGGAATTTTGAGGAGAAACTCTGCTGTTTGCTTTTATAAGAAGAATTCTGGGGTTTGTCTTTCACCCCAGCCCTATGTTGGCCAAATGTGCTGAAGGTTTGGGTTCCTCAGGCTTGGCTATGACTTCTGCCCTATTGTTATTCCGTGTCTCTGAGAAAAGACTTTGCCTAACTTCTCAATTTTTGTCTTGATTCACCTTGTCCCTGAACACTAGGTGGGTTTAATTGTAAAGCAAGGCAAAGATTTAACAAGACCAGAGGTCAAGGTTTTGTTGGCAAGGCTGGAAGCAGAAGATCACAAGTAACCCCAGCATAAAACACAACCCTGGCTTACATTGACAGTATTTCTTCCAGCCTGTTCTTGCCTCTCTCACTGGAATTCTCTGCCACAGACTCTTCATGAGCACTGAGCTTCCAGGATTACCAAATAATTTTCCTTCCCAGAAGACTGAACACCTGCTCTCCTCAACTCTACTCCCTTGCACTGCAGAGGAGTAGGGGATAAGTACAAATGCAAAGCCCTTGATGGCTAAGGGACCAAAGGTGTCTGGAGCACTCCATGGTGGTTCCCCCATCCCTGCTTTTCCCCACATCCCCCATCTCTGCTCTTCATACCAGAAGGAACCATAAAAGCTTCTGGTTTTGTTCCTAACCCTCCCATTTCTGTGTTCTTGTTTCTTGACATCTTTGTCCTTGGTGCTGCTTGGAGCAGTTTATCACCTCCCCAGGCCTGTTAGAGTAGTGCACTACTACTAGTAGTAGTGCTACTACTGCTAGCACTGACTAGTGCTACTAGTGAGTAGTAAAATTGTAATACATAAATTTATTATTTAAAATTAAATAATAATAATATTGTTTAATTCATTGTTGTATGTACAGTCTGTCAGGCTCATAGTATTTTTTAGGTTACTAACTTTCAAATGAGCCCACATATATTTGTTTTTATGGTCTGTATATGAAGCACATATTTAAGGTCACATTGAAAAAAGACTCTGCTGGATTTTTTAAACTTTATCCAAAAAAATTCAGAAGAGATTACAAACATGTGCTACAAATTTTCTGAGTTATTGGTTTAGAAACTTTAGTTTGCTAGTAAAGTAGCAAGGAGTAAGATGAGTATTTGCAAAAGAGGGAATCCTCTAAATTTAATTTTTCTCTTCATGGTACTTCAAAAAAACATTAAAACCCCTAATTTCTGAGCCAAAGTACTGATTCAAACTGTGACATCAGTGACTTTGGGTTGCATCCCCCCCCACCCTGCAGAAATATTTGACAAATTTTCACTGTCTGCAAGTTTTCCTTTGAATTCAGCTGGAGCCTCCCTGACAGTGAGCTTATGGGTGAAGTTCTCAGGCAACTTAAACTCATCTAAATTACATCTGCTCTGTTCATGCCTTAAATCACAATCTCAGCATGCCCAGTTCTGTCCCTGCTGCCTTCTGGTGATGCCTTGAAAGGCTGACCTGGAACAGACACTAGACAGAGCAAAAGGAATAAAATAAGTATTTATTGAAAGGCCCCAAAAGGATACATCCTAGGCAGTGCACCCAGGTTGAACCCAAAATGGATCCCAGTCCCCAGTTTTTACACTTTTATAATTTTTGGTTCATCTACCTATTTGGGTCAATTGTCCAATGACAGCTTCAGATTATGAAGTCCCAACTCCCTGGCTTGGCCCCTTCCCTTTGCAGCTGTTTATGCTTTTTGGGTAACAGTTGTCATTGATTCTGTAGCTGGGAAACAATTGTTTTGTCTAACTGCCCTTTGAAGAGAACTTACTAACACCTAATATGAAATTTCAGAGTTACACACCAAGCAGCTGAGAATCTGAAAAATATAAAATCTAAAACTCAAGGCATCACTGGCACTGCTGAGCATGTGGTGAGCTGGTTCACAGAGCTGATTGAGACAAAAAATACAACCCTACAAAGGGGAGAGAACAGAGTTTAAATCAATCAGGCCCTGACCATCCCATTATCCACACTGTGCTGGTGGGAATGTATGACCCAGAGAGAAGGGGGAACCAATCTTGCATGGACTTCAGCTGATTTGGAAGAGCATCCTAAAATGGGAGATGTGGAAGAATATGGATTCACTTACTGATTAACGATGTCTCAAAGATCCAAATTTGCACTGCCCTTTCCAGCCACATAATTTTGTAACCAGTTGCCAACAGTAGTGTACCTGTAGCCATCACAAGGCAGCTCCACATGAGATCCCTCTAGCTGCATTCAAAGCTTAAACTCTGTGATTCTACACGCTAAAGCTTTGCTTATTGTAGGAAAAAAAAAAAAAAAAAAACAAAACCCGCTGATTTACTGCTTTTTCCCACTGCCTCTGCTCTACAGCCTGGGACAGTAGAAAGAGCCTTTCTGGATGAGCAAAGCTCAATATATGGTAATTTACCCTGCTTATGGGTGCACTGACCTCCCTACCCATTTATCCCGTTTACTTCTGAAATTGCCAGTTTAATCAGGCACACGTACAACACAGGAATGGGTGTGTGAATATTTAAATATATGAGAGAGGGAACTTCAGATGTTTTATCTTTCATTAGCTAATAAAAGCAGTAATGACCTCAGCAGTACAGGATGTCTTCTGCAAAATTAATAACCACATGAGGGTTAATGGCCCAAGGCAATGAACTCAGACAATCATCAATCTACCTTGATGATTATTGCTTCATTACTGAACACTGAAACTTTATTCGTGTGCCAGTAAATGCTTGATTTCAGCCCTCCCCACTGATGTGCACAATCTTTTCTTTCTCCTGGGCAGGCAGGAGAGCAGGAGAAAGCTCTGAGGTACAAATAAATGTAATGATGGTGAGAGGTGTGAGACTCATTTAAATATGAGTTTGGAGAACATGTTTCCCCAATGATTGTCTGTTTTCTACCTACATACTAAATAGAGCTTTAAGTGTACTTTTTGTTTATATTTTTAAGTAGCTGTAGTCTGGGAAACAATATCATGGTTTAATGAAGCAAAGACTCTCAGAGGTGGTTATGTATATAGACTGTTTAATTGCTTGGGCTGTGTATTTAGATAGTGCCTATTAGTGTAGAGTCCTTGTTTTCCTTTCCAGGAATAATGTCCTGCAGCTGAAAAAGTTTTCCATTTATTGTTTCTATTGATCTGAATTTAGACCTGCAGACTCAGTGTAGAGAAAAGGCAACTGAAACATCCAGAACAGAACTGCATCAGGATATTTACCACAACGAGACCCTGCAACAGACTGACTATTTTATGGCATCTTATTCTTGTCTGTCTGGAATAGTCTGCTTTTTTTGGAACAAGGCCAGAGTCTCCAGAAGAAAAGGGCTCTGAAAGCATATAATCTTGCTGGATGTAGAATATAAAATCTTGAACAATCCACATCCAGTCCTTTTTCCTCCTTGTCAGCCTATGACAGCTGTACACATTAACCTCCAGAACCCTTTTTTTTTTTTTTTTTTTTTTTTTTTTTTTTTTTTTTTTTTTTTGGCTGCTTTATCATCTCTGCTCCCAGGGTTAGTATTAGTTGCACAGTGATTAATATAGAGAGGGTGCTGCATAACCAGTTCAAATTTGGATGGGTGACCACCAGCTCCAAGTTAGGAACAGCTGCTGTTCATTTGGCTTTTGCAGCAGCACATAGACCTGGAATATAATTTTGTAGTTTCTCTTCCTTACTGAATTACTGGGTTACAAAACATAAACTGTTGTCTTGCTTTGTATTCTGGTTTTGTTCATGGAATGTGGGGGGTGTAGCTGAGAATTACTGATGTAGAGTGTAGCAATGGGGAACAAAGGGACACGGACCTCCCTTATGCATCCAAAGAAGATCACTTTAATACAGAAATCACTCCCTTTTTATACCTTTTATCTCCACTGGACATTATCAAAACTTAACAGAAGAAGGTCACCCATTGGCTGGCTCAGCTGCAGTGCTGCTGTATACACATCCTATCAGTTTCTTGTTCATATGCTGTCCATGTGTTGCTCCTCATAACTGTTTCTCACCCCCCCAGCCGTGAGCCAGCCAGCCTGCAGCTGTGCCTTCCCACAGGGCCTTCTGGTGAACATAAGCCTTAAAAACTTTAACAAATATAACCCCATATTCCATAGTAAAGAAAGTGCAGTTATCAACCATGATGATCAGAGGTGGTTTATTAGGGATGAAAGAGCTCTGTAAGACTTCCCAGGAACAGTCTGATACTGCACAAGGGAAGCCTGCCAATATTAGGGGAGCTGAATAAAACACTCAAATGCCTGAATCTCAGACATAAACGGAGAATTGGAAAGTGACAATTGGGAAAATGCATAACCTCAACTTGTAAAATGTCTTTTCTGTACTCTCTGATAGATGGAGTTAATGGAAAACTTCTGAGCAAGTCCTCATCCACACAGTACCCAAACTGTAAAAGGGATTTCTAGATGATAACCAGGAAAAGCAAAGTGTAGCAGGAACTGTAGTGATGACACCAGTAATTACTCCATTCAGCTCGTGGCTTTATAGTTTTGGCAGGCCTTATGGTCCTTGTTTTTCATGGAGACTGATCCATGCTGGTAGCCTGGACCTCCCATCTCACTCCTCTGTCTCCCCATATGGGTGCTCAGCAGCAGATCTGCTGGGAGATTTTCCATTCTGTGCTCCCCAGTGAACACTCACCATGTGTTCAACAGTTCCAGAATGTCATTCCATTGTAAAGATAATTTACAGCCAGGGAAATGATAAACAAGGTGATGACTGAATGTAATTCATGGCCCATGTAATGATAGAGCTGTCAAACAATGGCTGCAGCTCAACTGGTTTCTGTGTTTGGTGAATTTTTTTCCTTATCATTTTTGAACAGACCAGGCCTGGGCTTTTTTTTTTCTGGTCTACTGAGTTTGTTAATTGTTCACAGCTGAAAATTTATTTTTCAAGTACAAGGTCACAGACTTTCAGTCTGAGAACCTGGTTGTAGCCAGTTGTAATTAACAACAGAACTGATTGGAAATTTTGCCTATTGGTTCTGAAATGACCTCAGGTAAATGAAAAAAGAGGTCTACTGGCCAGTGAAGAAGAGAACTTCAATTATCTGACAAACAGCCAGGATGCTACAGTAGTAAATGCATTTAGAAAAAAAAAAAACTTGTCAAAATTGTTGTTTTTATAAAGATACGCTGTCCACAGCTTGTTGGAAATATGTCCATATACACAATATAAAGAGTAAATCAGAATGAAAGTACTGAACAGCTGCTTTTGATAGAATTATTGATTGCATATGCATAATTTTATGATGGATTAAATAAAAAATCTGTAGAGACCTGCTTGGAATTGTTTTTCCACAAGTACTAAACTAGTGGAGAAAGATCAGAGTAGAACTGCATCTCTTCTGTTTGAAAACTCACAAGTACACTTTTGAAATGGTGGTAAATGAATCATATTAACCAGTGCAATCCACAAGTAAAGAATGGAACAGCACAGCACACAACTGTGCTTAATAACCAACTGAATAAACAGGCCTTTGTCTAAAATCAGTGGGGTATTGTCAAATTATTGTTTTTATTCTTTGTCTATTCAGATTGCTAGACTGTGGGAACAAGGAGGCCTGGGAGTTAGGTCCTGTGCCTCTCTGACCTTCAATTTTCCCCACTGTCAAAAGGAAAAATGAACAAACCAGTCCCCCAAAAATGCCACTGCCACATGCCTGAAAGGCTGCTGCTGACTGTGCAGGAGCAGTTAGCAAATAGAACTTCTAGATCTGAATTGCTTTGTCTCTAATGCAAGTGTAAGAGAGGAAAACAATGCTCTTGCTTTTATATCTATATCTGGCTCTTGTCAATGTCTATTTTATTAACCGAGGTTGTTTTGAATAAGTTTGGGGTCAAACAGCTGTAGAAAGATTTGAATGCAAACTTCTGCTTGAATTAAAAATACAAAAAGATAAGTGCTTGACAAGCACATAATTATCTAAGTTTTTCACAATACAGAAAAACATAATTTCAATCTACTGACTACAGTCCTATGGCTTTATTTCAGAAGGCTGAGGAGAAACAGAAGGCTGAGGAGACACAGAAGTCTAAGACACTTTATTCTGATGCTTGTAAATCCCCTGTTATGTAAAAATGTCACTAGGAGAGAATGTATACCTTTCTTAAAGAAAAAGTTAGCAACACTTCTGGGTTAATTGCATTGACTGCAGAGGGAACCACAGAAAAAAATTTTCTTGTGCAGCTGTGGTCCCAGAGATAGAAGTTGTGTGTTCAATAGGTGAGTGAATTATTCTGATTAAACTGATCCTTAAAACCATGTTTGCTTCAAGCATTCCTGCCCTAGTGGTAAGGTTTTGCATTTGCTTTCCTTCTAAGACAGAAAAAAAATCTGATTTGATGATTGCTTCTGGATGCAGAATGTTTTAGTACTTGCAGCCTAGTGTGGACTGCTGGTGCAGACTGAGTTTTCTCACCACGTTCCCCTCAGTGCGTTAGCACCTGTTGTCCATCCATGCAATGGTAACTTTTTCTTGAGGGCCAAAAATTCATCTTGTTTCTATCATCAGAGTGTTCCTATGAAGTTACTCCTGCATGTCAATAATGTGAGGCTGCTTTAACTTCAGGCTAATTGTCGGGAATAGTTCCATATGTCACATGTCAGGGGAGGAAGCAAGAACATTTGTCACCTATTCACACGAAGCTTGTGGCAGAGCCCCACACATTATTTCTTTGGTTCACCTGGTACTTAACTCATTAATACTGTGTTGAATCAATTTGGGCTGCCATGCCTGCAAAAGTATCACAAACTAAATCAAGATTTCAACAAAAGTATTGATCACCACCTTATTGTTAATGCATGTTTTTATGCTCATGTCTGAGTATAACCCTCTCCAATTAAGAACCTTGTAGGCTTCCATTCCTAACAGTTGTGCCCCAGAAGCATTTAACCACCTTGAGACTATTTTTTTATTGTGCTGGACTCTGGTTTTATTTGTGTTTGGGGGATATTTTAAAGAACAGGTAGGCAGGTGTTTGCAGCTCAGTTCAGTATTTAGGCTCAATGCCCTTGATTCTGCCCCCAAAACTGACATACCATGTTTTCTTATTAATATCCCATCTCTGACCTAATCTCTCCCTTCCAGCCTACCTGCTCAGAGGACATTAAGTACTGACTTCAGGAAGTGCTTAAGTGGGGAGTTTTAAAATCAGACTGTGAAACACTCAACCTTTTAAATAAACATTTGTTAGTGTGCTTCTCTTCTCTGGCTTCCTCCTGAGGTAGAAGGATCACACTCCGATTTCTCATCTCTTATTCCCCATTCTTCCCCCTTTTTCTAGTACTAATACTGGCTTATCAGGGAAAGAAGTTCTACTGAGAAAGGCCTTTCGATGTATTGCTTTAGCTGATGAGAAAGATGGCAGAAGGTCAAGTAAAAGAGATATGTCTGCTGGCATGTCCTGCCAGACAGTCACAGCATAAAGGAGCAATGTGTTAAGAGTTTTGTTTATGGAATGATATTTGCAACATCTTTTGAACATGAGTGTCCAAATCTCAGGCCATCAGCAGTGCTTGTCACCTCAGAGCAGGCCCCAGTTTGCATCAATAAAATCTGTGAGCCATCAGTCACAGTAAAGACCTGAACCTGTATTTGGGTGTTCTGGGCATAGAAATGTGTAAAATGGAGTTGGATGATATTATCAGAATATCAGTTTATTAAGTAGCTGGTATGAATCATGAGGACTGCATTGCTCATTTTTAATGCAATTCCTTTGTCAGTAGCCTGATATGTTTTGGCTGTAGAGTGGCTGGTCGCATGTCTCACCCTGCAGTCTGTTACACAGGATCTCTTATTTTTTCTGTATTTTAATATGACTGCCTATTTCTCAAAATATTTTGGATTCAAATCCACTAATCATGTGAGTAATCCCCTTAGCTGGCTGAATGAAGACCATTTACTTGAATAAGAGCGAAAAGTAATAGATGTGAAGGCTTTTCCTCCATCTAGACATTGTAATAGAATCTTCTGGAACAATCATATAGAAGAACACAAATGATGGAGTATAGTCTATCAGGAAAAGTGGTCTGACCTGGTTTTCTGTGTAAGGAATAAGCTTAAAATTATTTCTTAAATGTTTTTTGAAACTGTGTGCACTCCACTTTCATTTATTTTACAGGTTTGGTGGGACTGCTTAGGGCCACAAAATGGGTCTGGCAGGTCAGAGGAGTGAGAACAATCTGGAATTCTTGAGAATGCAAATATTCCATCCCTGCCCTTCCGGGAAACAATTTCTGCAGAAGGGAAGTTTGCACTTGCTGTCCAGTGCAAACATTTGCTGCCACTTCTTCCTTCTCAATGTAGAAAAATGAGCTGCTGCTGACTTTGCCAACACTGAATATCCTTCATGAGAATACAAAAATATTCAATAACTGCAAGGAAAAGAAATTCTCTATTTGCCTTAAAATCTGTGAATGATTGAAGCACAATTTTATCTTCTAAACACTTGGAATCAATGATTGTTCAAAACGTTGCAGTGATCTTTTGCTGTTTTAATTAAACAGATTTTGACCGCCTTATGCTTTCATAGTAGTAGAAAGATGTAGTTAATAAATTGATGTGGGCTGAATGGGTATGGAAGCATAATTTATTCAAAGAAATGAAGATTTGGAAGTCAATAATGTGAGGTTATGTAGTATAGTATAAGTTAAATTTAAAATCTGTAGGCAACTGTAACTGAAGGAATCTGGGTTTTCTCGGTTCATCTTAAAAACCGAAGATGAATCCTGTTCACAATTCCCAGTTTGTGGAAATGTCTTAAAAGGGCCCAAGTTCTGTTTAGTTTTCCTGTTGTCGTTGGACAACATAAGGTGGATAAACCTTATTTCAATTTCCTGCAGAGGCTTTAGTAATTATAAATTTTTCTGGTTGGCAAGTAGAAAAATTTTTTTCAGTTTTCAACTGAACAGAGTTTTTTCAGTGAATTATGAAACAGTGAATTAATAAATGCACTGTTTTATTGAGTGATACATAATTTTGAAATTGTGAACCAGTCTTCAGTAAAATGGCAACCTTGAGACAAAAAAATAGATATTTCAATGAAGGATTTATTCTTTTTCTTTCTGAAATATTATAAATTTAAAGTTTATAATTTTTTTAAAATTATTATTTATGTATTTTATTTTTTTTTTTACTCTGGAAGTATCTTTTTATCAGGCAAACTTGCTCCTCATCAGAAAACATTATTTGACTCCGTACAGTTGTGCATTTTACTGTCTGGTCGTGGGATTTATTAGGGAAAGATCTCTTCTGTCCTTTCAATTCAGTGCAACTGATTATGCTTTCTGTGATTGTAATTTTCAGGGAGAAAATAAAATAGACTAAAAACAATTGGAGGTTTTATTTAATAGAACTTCAGTAAAAATAAGGGTTGTTAAAAGAGGAACAGGCAGCTGTGAAGAGATTGGACCTGTATGAGATTTTAAGATTAGGTCCCAGTACTCAGCTCAGTAAATTTTCTGGAAGTTTTTATGGCCTTTCTCCCCACTGAGCCCCACCTTTCCTCCCAAAATTATATTAGGTACAATTTTCAAACACAGAGATTTTGCTTGTTTATTTGTTGCCTGAGAAGGTGTTATTTTCTGGATGTTTAGGAAAAAAAGGAAAGAGATTATATCCTCACTGCAGAAGTTGATGAAGAGATGTTTCAAATTATTCTGAGTTTAGATCAGAAAGAGCAGGTGACATGACAGTGTAATAACATAGAGTATTTTTGTGCACCAGCAATCTGATGTAATTATCCTGTTATGTCATGATGGATTTTGTATTAGTGAAGCTTCAGTGGCACAGCACTGGGAAAGTGTCTGGAGAAAAAAAAAAAATCCATAGAAATAATAAAAATGTTCCTTGTGGTACTTTTCACACATTAATCACAACATAAAGAGAAGGGAAAGTGAATATGATCCAAGTCTGCTCAAGTGGTTGAAATAGCCCTTGAAGACTGAAATATGAATGTTCCAGTTTGATCTTTACAGATGTGTAGTCTGGTTTTCTAGGCCTGAGGTTTCTGAGTTTCTGAACTTTCTTCGTGGTGTTTAGGTTTCAGAAGACCTTGTTCCCACAGACTTGACATAAACATCCCAAGTGTTATTGTAACAAGAGTGATGTTTTGCATTCTTTTCTGTGGGATGGACTTGTCTCTATCCATTGGTTTGGGCCAATGGGAAGAAGAGTTCTGGCACTCTTCTAACCAACGAGAGTGGCCTGTTCTAAAAGGTATATAAGGAGGGCAGTTGTTTTAATGAAGTGGAGTCAGATGCAGTTTTTTATAACGAGGTCTCATGTCGTTTGTTCATCGCTCACAGCGACACAGATGTCAGCATGTGAGCAGCCACAAAATGTCAGTTTGTCCTTCTCATGAGCTGTGCCATTCCTAGTACACTTTCATGCACAGATGCTTTTAGTTTTTGTTTGGTTGAGTTTTTTTTGGTGTTTTTTTTTCAGGAAATATTGATTAGTCTAAACAAAATCAGATAGTCTCTGGTGCAGCAGCAAAATTGTGTACATGATGTTCTCCAGTGATCAAAAATTTGATGCTATCATATGCTGGAAAAAATCAATCATCTATCCCTATTTTCCTTCACTGAAACTCAAGTTATTGATGTGAAAAATGGCTGAGAATTATCTGGGTGTTGGAGGAGTTAAGACTGGGAGATCTCTTTGGCTTAAGAATGTGTCACTTATTTTTTCTCTGGCAGAGAATTTTATTTAATAAGTGGCAAGTAGCTAGTTTGTGGCTACAGAAAGGGACTGAAGTTACTGTTTGTGTACCTCACTCTCACAGAAACACTGAGAGGAGACTTTTCTGGAATGTGGGTTTTGGGGGGATTTTTTTTCTTATTTGGTTATCAATTCAAGGCTATATCTTGGATGATGATATCTGGAGTTCCACTGCTTTGAATAGCTAAAAGGCATGTTTAAGTTACTTGGGAAAAATTACTGATAAAATTATGGGGTTGTAATATAAAGTACCGTAATTACACTTTAATGCTTCTTATCGATCAGTGAGCTTTGCATATTGCCGTAGAATAAAACAATGAACACATTTCTTGGCCCACCCAGAAACTTAATGTTTTAATATCCATTTTACAGAGACAGTTTTTCAAACTTAGCAAGCATGAAATTCTATGATGAAAAATATGTACAACATTTATATGGTTTTAAACAGAGAGTTGGCTTAGATGGGATATTAGAAAGGAGTTGTTCTCTGTGAGGGTGGTGAGGCCCTAGCACAGGCTGCCCAGAGCTGCTGTGGCTGCCTCATCCCTGAAAGTGTCCAAGGCCAGGTTGGATAGGGACTGGAGCAACCTGGGATAATGGAAGGTGTCCCTGCCCATGGCAGGGGTTGGAATGAGACAAGCTTTAAGGTCCTTTCCAACCCAAACCATTCTACAACTGTGTGATGATTCTATGAATACACACATGTGTATGTGTATATTTATCATTATTTGAAAGTCACACATCAGTTTTATCATCAGGCAAAGGCAGCTTCTGAACATTTCCTCATAAATCAAAAAAAGGAAATTCAAAGAAGCTCCTTTACTATTTCCAGGTAATGTGCAAAAAAGACTCTAAAATGAATGCAGGCAAAAGGTTTTGTCTTTTTGACTTCATTAGTCTCCATCTGTATTTCTTGCATTTATTTCAAAGACTTGCTGAATAAGGTTCTCCTGTAATAATTAATAAAAAGAGAAATGTTAAAAAATTCCATATCACCCCCATGTTTTTGGTAGATGCTCACGCTGTTCATCTCTCTCTCCCCAAGCTGCCACTTTTGAGTGTGCTATTCTTGGACAGTAAATGCTTGTGGGGCAGATAAAAGAAGGTACAGCTTTACACCCAGTCCCACAGGTAGGAATTTTATTCCCTCTTTTTCAAGGTGCTCAGTTACCTCATTATGCTCCCTCAGCTCTTGGCCTGACCATTCTCTTTGCCTTGGTACCTCCAAGTGCTTAGTAAAGCCCAGTACCAGCTGACAGTGCCTTGTCACTGCTGTCCTTACCTCTGCCAGCTTCTCTTTGGTTTGATAGTGAATATGAGCAATTTCATGTTGTTTTACAGCAATTTGGATGGTAAAAGTTACTACATGTGAGTGTGTCTCAGGTTTGGTTTTAGTTCATTGAAGAACATGCAACTGACCCCATGAATGGTTCCAAGCACTACTGCCTTGTTGTTCCTCAATACAACCTTTATGCCTTTCATCTTACATGTATTACACCTGTGTGCCCTCTCTATCCTTCTGTGATTGGTCTCTATCCCTCAGCATTCCATGTCTCTTTAACACTGGTCACCTGTCTCACACAGCTGTAGCCTATTAGGGATGAGGCTCTGCCGCAGCCCCATTTCCAATCAGCACAAACTGTGTGTCTACAATTCCCCCTTTTTTATTTTTTAAATAAATGTCATGTCTACCATCCTTCTACAGGGCCCTTGCAGAAAAAATAGTAAACATGGCACTTATACCTCTTTATGTAGATTCCACTGCCTCTGGAATGTGTCCACGTACTGACCTTGATTCATTTCTCAAACTTATATCACATCAAAATTTTTATACTTATACCTATGGAATTAACTTTCATGCCTATGCTTAAGGAATATTAACAAAGATTAATAGCTGCAATTCACAAATACAATGTACATGTTTCACCAATAAACACATTGAATAATACAACTGCTTTATCTTTAGCACCCACTGCTGCTTTAGTAAATTCTCTTACTCCTCTTTCAGTTTTTTTGCTTTTGTCTTCTGTATTTTCAGTTCTTCTATCTGCTGAAGTAATGTCTCTGCTTGCTGTTTCTCTCCCTCATGTCCTGTTCTTTTCAACACTTCCCCTTGTGCAATATTTCACTTGTTTTCATAAAATCTATGCATAGTTGTGAGAGTAATACTTGAGACTGGCCTCAGCTCTATTGCTATCCATCCTTCTTCAATTCCCCCTTTCTTTTTAAATTATAAAATGGCAGCATCTTTATAAAGATGTGTTTAGGTAAATGGACATTATGACATTTGCATATTTCACTTAGGATTAATAGGTAGAAAGACGTTTAAATACAACACACAGGTTTTATTAAGAAAGAAACACATTGTACTGATTATTCAGTTATCAAGTTTTGCTTCTATGCTACCAGTCTAGAGATAGGCTGTTGATCTTTTCTGATTTAGTTTTAAGCACTTGATCTTGTTCAGTTTGAGTCTGCTCTTGTTCTTCTTTTCCTAACATCAGCTGATTAATTTGTTTCTTTAGACATTTATTTTCTTCCAGGGCTTCTTTATGTGATACTGAAGCTGCTTGTAATTTTCTTTGGAGCTGTTTTCTGGATCTTCCTTTTGTTACAGTTTTTTGCTTTTGGAATTTGAAATTCTTTAGATTTGCAGGTTTTGCTAGTGGCTCTTCCACTGTTTTGGTTTTGGATTTCACATTTTGTTGCTTTTCTCAGTTTAGTTTTCTTAATCTGCCTCTGATATTTGAAAAACAGTGATTTTTCCTTTTAAATTCCCTTGAAAAGAATTATTTTCTGAACCAACCTTTCCCAATTTCTTTTCAGGGTTTTTTTTAAGCTCTTTGCCCAGCACCACAGGTTTACTCACTTTACTTTTTTCATGCAGCATACACACCTCCACCACAAGATTTTTGTTTTCTTCGTTGAAATATTCTACCTCTTTTTTTATCTTACTTAATTCCAATTTGGACTTTTCCAAAGAGCTGAGAAGTTCTTCTTTTTTACTCCTCATCTTCAAATGCTGTAATGTAATGGCGTTTTTTTCCTGGCCTTCCTTTATGACTTTGTTTAACAGTTTTTTTTCCCCAGACTATTTTTTTTAAATCCGTAAGTGAACATCTCAGTGTCTTGATTTCTTCATTCTTTCCTGCAACCTCTTGCTTAGCTTCAATTCATGGTCTTTGCAGTTTTTCTTCGTTCATCCTATAATTTTCTTCACTTTTTTTTTTTAATAAGTGGTTTTTTTTTCATTATTTACATGTTCAAGCACTGTCTTGAGCTCTACAGTTTTAGGCTGATGTGCTTTCAACTTTTTCTGTAGATGCCTTATGTCCTCTAACAAACTGTCTTGACATTGTTTCTCCCATTTCAAAGACATTAAACTGATTGTTTCTTCTTTATTATTACTGAATTCAACAATTTTTTTCAATTCTTTTTCTTAACATCTTTGTTTCCTCCTAAAGTTTTGCATAACTGCTTTCTAGTTCTTTTAGCTTGGTTTCTTCACTTGGTACTGAAGTGATTATGTTTTCTGATTCTTTCAAGGATGCAACCTGAACCTTGTTTTTTGCTTTATTAGCTTGCTTGAGTTGCTCAAGGTGGGTTTTTTGTTCATCAAAATCTGTTGCTAGTTTCATGTGTTCTTCACTTTCTTACTGGAATTTTTTCGTATCTTCTTTTATGATCAAAAGCTCCCTCTGTAAAGCTCTTTTTTTTTTGTGTGTGTGTGTGTGTGTGGTTTTTTTTTGTTTGTTTTTTTTTTTTTTTTTTTTTTGTAATTGATTCATGGCATTAACATAATTGGGATTCAGGTACTCATTCCTGCTTCCAGTACTTGAACCAGGCTCTTCAAAACTGGAATTTTTCAACAATTCTTTTTAAGTTCAGACTTCACTTCTTCAAGAGTCAAGAGCAACGGAGAATGTTCCTCTTCATATGCCCATGTTCTTTCATCAAGCACAGATTGCAGATGAGTAAGCATACAGTCCTTCTCCTTTGAAGATTTTAGGTTCTGCTCACAAACATTTTGTTTTTTCGTATGACATTATTTAGTTTTGTAATATTGTGCTAAAGTTCTTTTAAATAAAATGCTTTTGAAGTTTTGGTTAGATTGCTTATCTTGGCATCTTTTTCTACAAGTTGCTGTTTCAAAGTTCTAAGATGAGACTTATTATTATGGTTTTTTTCAATTAGTTTCAGTTTGTTTGTTAACTTATTAACTTGTTCTAACAGCTCTTCTACTTTTTTCTGCTCTTTTTTATTTCTTGTTTGCTCTCTTCTAATTTCCTAACTTTTTGCATTAGATTTCTTCTTATTATGAATGCTGCTTGAGATTTCTTTTTCAGATTCTCTTTTTTCTTGCCCATTTTTTCAAGATTGTATTTTATCTCTATATTTTTAATCGATTAAATCTTGAAATTCAGCTTCTTTACTACTTAACCTGGTTATGTTCTAGTCCTTTCTTACAATCCTTAAGTTCTTGCAATACTTGATTTAGCTCTACCACTGAACTACTATGAACCGCCTCAAAGTTTTGTAGTTCAACATTTAATGTATTCCTCAGAAAAGTTAAGCATTTCATTAGACAATGACTGATCTGGGTAACAGAAGAGTCCTTTTCTGTCATGTGCTGTCTTAGACCAGAAATTAAATCCTTCTGCTGATTGACCTGGGATGTTAAGTTTTTGATGAGGTGATCTTTCTCTCCTATTTCTTTAAAGAGACTTGCTACTTTTTTACCTTCAACCTGCAGCTTTTCTTGACTAGTTCTTACTATTTCTTCTGATTTATTAATTTTATCTTGAAGAAATTTCACTTGTTTATTTATTTCTGCCAAAGACTTCTCCCTTTCTTTCAGGAGACTCTCTTGTCTCTCTTGCTAAGCAGCCCTATGGCTATCTTGTCCCCCAGTGGGGGTGCATCCCACAGCACGTGCCCTGATTCTTCCCATCTTTCAACAAAGAAAGCAGTCCTGCATTCAGTCTCACACCGTTTCGGCCATACCAAACAAACAAAATGCGTAGCACCCAGTCCTCACATTTAGTACCTTTTCTTTGTAATATGCGCAACAGTATGTCCAGTATGGACTTTTCTTCTGCCAATAATCAAGCCCCCATTCCTAAGCTTCTAGCCACTTACCTGCGGTAGGTTGTATATATTTGGAAGTTGTCTGGTGACGCAAGCTCTTTGTTGGTCTACTTTGTTCTTCAGGTCTCTGGTTCACATGGCTCTGTTCTCATATCACATCCAGATCACCCAATGAAGGAGAATATATAACTAACCCCATGAATGATTCCAAGTACTACTATCTTGTTCTTCTGTACCATCTTTTATTCCCTTCATCTTACATGCATTACACCTGTGTGCCCTCTCTACCCTTCTGTGATTGGTCGGTACCCCTCAGCTTTCCATGTCTTTTCAACATTGGTCACCTGTCTGACACAGCTGTAGCCTATTAGGGGTGAGGCTTAGTCCTAGACCCATTCCCAGTCACCACAAACTGTGTGCCTATAGTTCATGATCATGTTTGCTATGAAATTATGAGCAGCATGAGAAACATTCTCTCAGGTCCCTCATGAGAGGCATAAACAAGGTCTGAAGGTTTGCATTTACTGTCCCTTTCCCCTCATGAATGCAGTTGTTTCCCACCAGCTGCCTTGGGGCCTCAGGAGGCTCCTGTGACACTTGGATTAAGCTCTGCAATAACAATATCGACTGAAGTGCCTTCTTGGTCAAAGTAGCAAGGCTTTTCTGTATGTACTTTATCATCATGTTGTTATTATCTTACATTTTAGACCCTTCTGATGTAAAGTGGAATTGTTTTTCACTTGCGTATGAGACACAGAGGGCCTTTTCTTTATCTGCCAGATGCTTTTTCATCTGTGCCATGTTCATCTTCCTGTGGAGGTAGCTGGGATCATGCTGCCATCTCATGGCAGGCCACAGTTTAATTAGAAATGACAAACAGCACAGGATAAATTAGTTTTGTTATGTAAATTCATGAACATAGGTAAAACCAATAACAATTCATCCTGTGTTTAAAAGCTAAGAACATTCCCTGCTTTCCATGTGAGAGTTAATGAGGCTGTAAGGGGCATAATTGTAGCTGGACCTACTCTGTATCCTTCTATATGTACAATTTTTTGTGCTTTTAGAAAAATAAAGGACCTTGACTACCCACTATTAATATTAAAGATGTCTGGGATACTGCAGCAAATCCCACTGAACATCAGTACAGGTCACTCCCCAGGAAAATATCTTTCTCTGCTTCCAGCTCCAGATATTAGTACACCTAATAAAGAAACCCATAATCAAAGCTATTAAGGTGACTTGTTACAGAGCACAAGTATCTGAATGCTTGACAGAAAATGGAAACATTTTTTCTTTTTCTTCTGAGGGTAGATAATCCTTTAACCTGTGTCTTTTAATTCTTATTTAAGAATTCTCAGTCTGTGAATCTGTTCAACTGTCTGACATTTTACTGTTCAGCTAGGATTTCATCCTGCACCTAGCTCTATGATATCTACCTGCCTTCATGATAGATTACTCTTAAAAATCATAATCCCTCTGAGTCTTCAGTTATCATCAATTTTTTTTGGCACAGGGCCTGAGAGGGGCAAAGGTGTTTTTGCAGTTCATGTTTTACTTTTGAGATGTTTATTTCAAGACAGTGATTTGGCTAGGTGTTCCTAATGTCACAGCTCAACAAATTTGGAATTTGTGGCATCGCCACTTCCAGCAGCAGCCACAAGTGGTATGGCCGGGCTGGTAGCAGCCCTGGAAAATGTCTACCCAGCTCCCTTCTGCTTTTGAGCTGAAAGGGAACTCCTTCTGCTTTTTCAATCTCACATTTATGGGACTTTGATCTCCCAAAATCTTGACCACTGGTTGGGCTGTCATGTAGCAAGTGACAGGACGAGAGGAAATGGCCTCAAGTTGTGCCATGGTAGGTTTAGACTGGATGTTAGGAAAACATTTTAAAGGACAGTTTTGTTAAACATTGAAACAGGCTGCACAGGGAAGTGGGGGAGTTCTCCATTCCTGGAAATGTTCAAAAACCATGTAGATATGGCACTTGAGGACATGGTTTGGTGTGGAACAAGGTCATTGTGCTGGGTTGATAGTTGGACTTAACTTTAAAGGTCCTTTCCAGCCTCTGTGATTGTATAATTATCTGTAATGTATATCTACTAACCAGAGAAAGGGGAAAGAATGACTTGAGTTTCACAGTAGTAATTGTTATGAATTTGGTATAGTGCACATTCTTCTTAAAGAGTTAATGGATGGAGTTTGAAATATTAAAATGACATAAACTAGCAACTGAAAAACCTCCTTAACTGTAACAAAGCATGTCACAACCAGGTTCGCCAAAGCAGTTAGCGTGTTTAGGTCTGAGGTGCAATGCCACTAAAGGGCAGACAAGCAGGGATGGGTTCTTGTTTATAGATCCAGGAACAGGTTTATTAAGACAACTCCAAATAGAGTTCAGGAAGAAGAACAAAGTGGAACTGAGGGCACAGAATTTTATACAGGGTAGGAGGGGTGGATCTGAGGGTTAAGGTCCAATGGGAGTAAGGCAAAGTGGTGCACAGGAGGGGTCAGGGATAAAGACAACCACAGGGGATTGACAAGGTGGCGCAATGCAGTAAATTATGAGCAATGGGGATTCAAGGAAGGAAGAACTTTCTAGAAGGTATCCAAAAATGGAAAATGTGGGCTGAACAGTGGTGGTCAGAGCCAACAGGCCAATGAGATAACAGAACTAAGAATAAATTAACATCTGGGTGCAGAGGCCTGTGGGAAAGAGCCTTCTCTCATCCTAACCTTGGGAGGTAGTACTTATTACAACTTTTCCACGGTTGAGATATGAGGATTTTAGTAACTGGTCCTTGGGTCTCCACACTTAACCTTCCTGCAATTTAAAGACTGAGTATCTTAAAGATCTATGGTCCAGCTGTGTTTCCAATGTGAAAAATAACCTTGGTGTAGTCTTTCGGTCAAACATTTTACTTCTCTTAGGAATATAAATACAGCCTCCAATATGTTTGCAGGCAAGAGCATATTTATTTTCTGAAAAGGGGTTTGCTTTCTTAACTCCAGTTTATAAAATGGCCTTACTATGGCCATGGCCATCCAGCGAATAAATTGGAAGGAGATCTTCTAGTCTCCCAATTCAAACATCTGTGCAGTTTTTTGTGTGTTGTTTAAGTGTAAAGAACAGGAGAAAAGTTAATTCAATATAATTTTTTTCTTCTCAGCCATCTTCATACTCTGAAAATTTCTCGGGCTGATTCAGGTCCTTTTCACACAGCAAACAGAGCAGGATGTCACTCCCCATGGAGCTTTCTGAGCTGGATGCCTATACTGAGACCAAGAGAACGCTTGGTAAGCTAACATCACATTATTGAGTCAAATCCATTAAATAAATTTTAAACCCCTCTGAATTTTGACAATTTAAGTCTAAGAGGCACAGTTTTCTCTTCTACCTAAACACCAACTCTGTCAAAATCAAGACTCTGCCACCTGTTCATAAATGATGGGTGGGAATTGACTTTTATTTTCCATATTTAACATCCCACCATCCAGTCAATTGGATTACAACCAGTGACATTACAAAAGCAAATAAAACCCCAAATACTGCCTATCACCCTAAGCCTTGGATGCTCTTGACTTCTTTCAAAATGCTCACAGTAAAAGTACCAGCCTCTTCTCTACCTCCCTCAAAATGAAAAGCAAAAGTTACAGCTCTGAAAGCTTGCAGACTGCTTGTATGTGTTTGGTATCTGTAGTTGTTTTCATTACTGCTTTATTTGCTTTGCTTTTCTCAAAAATTAGTGTCTTTTTAGTTGTCCAGTAACTCTTCTGTTTCCAGACAAAGTCAGAGAAAACAACAATTTTATTCAAAATGAGTGAAATTTTTGGTGATCAAAGTGAGAGAACTGTTGCAAACCACAAGAATAAGCAAAACAATGAACCCTGGTTTTAGATGTTTTTGACTTAGGAGCCTGGTGGCATTAATACCTTGGGGTGGCTACTTAGAAGAGCGGCTAGACAGAGTCAAGAGAATAAACTGGGTATTTATTAAAGGCCTTCAATAGATACAGCTTGGGCAGTCAAAAGTCTTCCAGAGGCTGCACCCAAGATGGACAACAGTCATGAGTTTTTCAGACAGATATAAGTTTGATCTATTTGCATATCAGGGGTTAATTCTCCAATTACAGCTTCAGGTAATGAAAATGAACTCTCATTCCCCCAGTTTTCTTTCCTCCCCTGTGGTAGTGGATGTTAAATCTGTTTTTTCCCAAATGTTTTGTCCCTATTCCACCCCCCCCCCACCCCCCCCCAAAGGGTTTGGTCCGCCCCTGGGTAGCCACTCCCTGTCCCATTGTATCTATCAACCCAATGGTAGCACCCGTGGACGGATGCAGGTAAAAAGCTTGGAAATCTGGTCCTGCTTTCTCTTGTCAGCACCCCATGGAGAAGAATAAACATCCCTGAAGATGTGCTTTCTTGGGACCATTTCTTCAAACCTCCTCTTGGGGAGGTTGGGAGCCTAGAGAGCAGAAAGCCTCTCTGCCTTCTACCGATCCAAGACTGATTGCAGCCTGAAAACAGCTGCACCTAGCTATGCAGCTGGGGGACAAGGCTAGCTGGGCCCCCGGGCCAGCAACAACGCTCCCCACCCCCCACCCCCAATTCACTTTTGTTTATACTTTTCAGGGCCTGAGGCAGAGGGGGTCCTAGGATCTCAGGACCCTCTCTAGAAGGATTGTTTTATTTGACCAAAATGTAAAGAGAGCTTACTAAAACTCTATATGGAGTTCAGAGCAATACACTAATGCAGTCCAGGATCTGAAAAATATTAAAGCTAAAAACTTAGAGCATAAACATGATCAATTTTTCTCCTTGAATTTTTGTTCTCCTTTTGTTGAACATGATATTTTTTTCCTTCCCTCCATGTTCCTGTTTTTATTCCCAGTCTGGCCCAGGTTGCCATGTACCTCAGAAGTGATAAAAAATTTTTACACTCCCCTTTCCTGTGCAGAACATTGATTTTAAGACTGTTTGTGTTCATCCCATGGCACCTAAATGTCCTTTACATGTTCCAGTATTGTCTGAAACACACATCATAAATGGCATTTTCTGATTGTTTATGAATGATTTTCACTGTCTTTCAATGACTGCTCAGAGGTCACAATGACATAATTTCATGCGTGTGGACTTGGCGTGGATAGTTATTGTTTTAAATAGCTTTTCCTTACCACAAGCCTCTTTTTATCAATTTTAGGGGATCACACACTCTCACAGTCATTCAAATAGAGTGTACCTGCAACTTCACTTAGTCTTTTTAGTCTTCCTACAACAAAAATTTTAAGAGGGTTTTCATTCTTGCTGAGAGGAGAATGCATTGCAGGATGTGGTGGTTGTTCCCCCAGGATGCTGCCTTATGAATAAAAGATTGAGGTGCATTTCCATATGATACTTTGTCTTTTTGTTAGATACTTAAAAAGAAAATCCATTCAGTCTCTGACAGACTGAATGAGAATGAAGATGTTGGCATTTCCCAGTCCAGCTGGAGGGCTGAGGAGCAGCAGTTGTTAATGGCTTTCCTGTCAGGGTTGTTGGCTCTGCTGTATCTTTACCCTGGCCTGGTGCTGTAATTGTGGCTCAGATGTGCAAGATCAGAGATTGCAGCAGATTCATGGCCTTTACTGCTGCACGATTATCCACAGTGATTCAGCAGGTAATGGGAAGACCTGTACATCAATCCTTTTAATAGATGCTAGCTCTTTCTCCAAATCTCTGCTTGGCCTAACTGAAAAAATAAAAAAAAAGATAATAAATTAGTACTGGGAGACTTTTTTTCTGCTGAGCCATTCTGGAATTAGATTGCCCTGTACGTGGATTACAGTGTTGTTGGGACAGCTCCAAGATTTTTTTCAATGACTGACATCAGTGGTATATTCCAGATAGCAGGAAGGATGCCATGGCACTGGGCAGCGCACACTAGGACTCGTCTTCATTCCAATCCCTTCCTAATTATGTTGCTACACCCTCTTGTTGTTGACCCAAACATAAACTGGCTCAGAACCCTTTACTCATCCAATGTATAAACTTTCTGATCTACTTTTTATTAAATGGGATTTTGAGAATTTAGTGAGGTAGAGCCTCTCAGGGCCTCTGGGAGCTGGAAGCCAAAGCTCTATGGAAAAATGCTACAAAAATTTTAAAAAAGGAAGACAGATGTAATTTCCCTGTGCAACACTTTTATAAATATAATCCATCCTATTAGAACACAAGGCTTTTAAAAGTTCTGAAGCAGCATATAACATTTGAAAAAATTGGATAAATGCTGTCATTATTATGTCCCTGACACTTTCAGTTTCATTGTGCGGGAAGGATTGTACAAAAAAAAATTGAGTACAATTCAGTTTTACTCTTTTCCACTCTTTGGGGACTGTTTTTCCTTGCTTAGAAAATGGATATGTAACAGAATTACTAAAAGTACTACAGGCCAAGATGTGGGGTATTGTAAAAATGTGGGGGAAATGAGAACTTGTTTTAAATATTGTTTTTATCCACAGGAATGATTCTTACCTCTTTCTAAAACAGTGTATTTTGCTTTGTGAGCAATTCTGATCACTGATGTTATGTCTGGGGAAGCCTTTTCTTTTCTAGAGGTAAGAAACATGCTGTGAACAAAGCTGTCACAATAAGTTTTTTCATGTGTAATAATAATTTGGAAAGACATAGGTGTGCAGATCTCTCCACCCCCTTCTTTCTTTTTTAAAAAAATATTATTTAATTGCAGTCCTGGCTGTAGGGTTACATATGGTAAATAAGAGAGGTTGACCTGATCAGTCAAGGATCAAACTCTTACTGATTCTATTATGGTAATAATTTCAACTTGAAAAATAAATAATTATAACCCAAGAGTCTTGGGTTATAATTCTTTAGTTGAGTGTATAGTCATGTCAAACTAATGGCATCAGGATACCAGCTCTATGCAAATAATTCCACTGACTTCAATAACATCTGGATGAATAAAAAGTGTAGTATTTTTGCTTCTAATCTCATCTTCTGCATTTGCTGTAAATTTTTATAATGAAAACAAACCTGCCTGAGGCCATCCTGCACTGAAAGCAATGGTGAAGGGGAGATGCTGATAATTCACCCACACTTGAAAATGTTCAAAATCTGTCCTGATCTTGTCCAACAACTATCATACAAATTATTCCTTTTCTGGAGCTCTGTGTAGTGAGATGAGCTCAGTGTAGCTGCTCCCAGCAACCTGAGCCTTTCCAGTGCCTGACTCCACTTCTGATAACACCTACTTCTCTGTGTCAGTTTGTCCTTGCAATCCTCACATTTTCAAACTTATCTCCCTAACATATTTTTTGTTAGATTTACTGAAAAAATTACCAATCCATTCATCTTGTTTTCCTTTTTCAGTTGTTTAGTAATTTATTAAAGAGTAAAAAATTATTCTTTACATGTGGTGGACCAGTGATCCCAGTGCAAGTTAGTAATGAAATTATCTGTGTGGCTATGGCTTGGGCAAGAGAGTCAAATGGGTAAATATGTAGAATTTCAAAGAATTCTTAACTCGGTGCCCAATTTACCATAGATAAAGCATTTGCCCTCTGTAAGTATTTACCTGGTAGTGTTTAGTCATCATTACTGGGGTTCTGCTCAGTTTCATGCAGCCCTGTCTGGGAAAATCCAGCAAGGCCCTGCAATATTTTTAAGGCTGTGAAGTCCTCAACAAACTCTTTCCTTTTAATCCATTTTTCCCTGTAAAAACAATAAGACTGTAGTGTTTTTTCTCTTTTCCCTTTAATTGAAAAAATGCTGATACATACGTATTGGGAATCAGTTATCCACCAACTTTTGCTGATAGTGCAATTTACCAATTGGCAACAATTAGTACTGAATTTTCTGTTTCCCCTGACACTGCTCTCCCGTAAACTTTGGTCATAAATTCTGAATAAACACTACTTAAATCCCCTGATAATAAGAGAGATTAATAGCAGCAAAACCCAAATTACTGTTGTGTGCCTTATAAATTATCACAAAGGTGAAAGATAGCTGAAAACTGCTTATTTGTGTGCTAGGGATGGTTCTCCACTGTTTACCAACTTACCCTGCTGTATATATTAGTATAGTGCTGTAATGTAAACCTGAAGTGTCTATTTTCCAGAAGTACAATTTGTTAATTAATATCAGGACCCCACTGTGTGGATGTTTCATGTGGACCAGCCCAAATTACAAAGAACTTTAGTTGAATACAAAAAGAACTGTAACAGAGACATTAAGAATTAGTTCATCAAAGCCACGTGTCAGATCAGTAACAGAGTTGTGGGAAAAGTCTGTTCACTGCTCTCAGTAATGGAGGCTCAAGGCATAAAATTTTGTCATCTTCAGGATTTTAGAAAGAGTTGTCCACGGTCATGGATGGAAAGCTTTAAAATTTCTACAGGAAGAAGCTTCTACAAAGCTGTCTGTTTTAGAGGAGTCTCTCAGAACTGGATCCGATTGAGCAATGCTTGGTCAATCTTCACTCTCAGTCTCTTTCAGACATTCATTTCACTGAGGAGTTATTTCAGGCATTCTTTAGTCAGAACATTAAGTTCCCTCATTCCATCCAGAAAAGAATTTAGGGTTGGTTTTTTTTTTAGTGATATGTGGAAGTCAAAGATTTTCTCCAAAATACTTTTTTTAAAAAAAATAATGAATGCAGAATTCTCTAAATGCCAAGATGTTTTTTTCTTATTTGACCAAGTAGTCAGAATCTTTGCAATTGCTACTTCTAAGGATAATAGTGCATTATTCAAATATTGGCTTTATTAGAAAACAAACAAAGATCTAAAAAAGTTTCTCTGAATTAAATACTTTGAGGAATGACTGTCGACTACAAATAGCTTCTACGATATGCTGGGGGATGTTATTGTGACGCAGATAGAAGCACACAGTAACACAACAGGTGTTCAGGCAGAGAAGAAGAAAAGAAGTCTCTAGTTTATTGTTGACCTCCTATATATAAGTTTCTGGACAGTGACCAGAGATTGGACAGAGAAGTTCCCACCTCTCCATCTTCACTGGTCACTTGAGAAGTCCATCGGGTGATATATTTTCACAAAGGAATGCAAACATGATTCTTGTTTATCTTACAATTCATGAGAACTGACTCCACTATACTAAAACAAATCAGAAGGCTTATTTTCAGAGACAACATTACCAGATGTCTCGGAGTTAGAGAGAATGGAAAACTGGGACATTATCATTAAAAGAATCTCCAGCTTTATCCCTGCTGAAACGTTCTTTGTCTGCAATGAGCATTTACTGTGGCAATCTCTGCAGTTGAGCTCTGTCAAAACCCTTTGTTCTCCTCCTCCTTGGTGCTCATGTTCTCTTCCCAGACCTGTGCATTTCTTAAGCAGAGTGATCAGTTATGTCAGTAATAACACATCTGAGGCATTCTTTTTCTCAGCCTGGTAAGTCACACTCAGGTGATGCTCCCATTCTGCATGTGGGTTTTGCTTAATCAAATGAAGGAGCTTTATTTATTTCTGAAATGACAGGTAATGTCAGCCCACCGGGAAGGGGCCTGAGAGGTATCAGGCCAGGATAGCCGGGTCTACCCCAGAGAGGTACTCTCCTCAGAGAATGCCTTCCAGGGAGCCAGCGGCTTTCCCTCGGCTAGCCTAGGGGTGCCTTAGCAGGGTAGTAGCCACGGTGGGCTTGTGATTCAGTCAGTGAGTTCAGCTCAGTGAGTTCAGCTCAGTGATCAGTCATGAGTTCAGCTCAGTGATCCTGCAAGGCAACCCCTTTACAGCCGGCACAGAGAGAGAGAGATGAGGGACTCGTGTGGCCATTCCGCAGGGGGTAACTTTATTGCCAAGTACCCAACGGAGGGAAGCCAGGGACGAGAAATCCCTAAAGTCTGGGGGAAAGTACAGAGGTTTTTATAAGGGTACATAGGTGGGTGTGGGGGGTTACAAACCAATGGGTTCCAACAGATCTACATAAAATCCCTCAAAGAATTGTGGGCCTCTTTTTCCTCACCGTAACCAAAAAGTGTTCTCCTTATCTAGGGGGTCTGGAATTTGTTGTTGTGCAATGCTCCTTATCTCTTCAGGAGGCCCGCCTCCCCATCCCAGGGGCCTCCCTCCACGGCAGCACCACGGTGGGCCTGCCAGATCCCACAACAGGTAGTAACTGTAAATCTGTCCAAATACCTTTTTTTTTTTCCCTCACTCTTAATGATACATGGATTGATGAAATACTTGTTTTGTGTGTTTCTAACTTTGGAAATGCATTAACAATTGAGGTTTTAAACTCAGATTCCCTCCCTGTCATACACTTCATTCATTCCACACATTACATTATTTCCAGCTTTATTCTAAATTGCTGTATCATTTACTCAGATAAGTTCACTTGTCACAGAAGCTCTGTGAGGTGATTGGTTTTTTCTTACCCTTTGGCAGCACAGTTTTGATTTTTAAATAACAGCTTCTTTTCCTCCTCTATTCTCCATCTCCTCTTCTGATAGATCAGCATGAATGAGTTGTCATGAAGTGAATAGGTGTTTATTCCTACTGAGACATGTGGAGGTATAGAGCAGGCCCCAGTCTGAGACTACCTAGTAGTGGCTTCTAGGGTCAAGTAGTGAGGGGGAAAAAGGATTTGTAAGCAAATGAAATTTACAAAATTAATTTTTCATGGTCCACTCCTTTATCTATTTTTATCTGTTCTCTATGGTTATTAAAATAATTATATTTTTATCTGTTGACAGAAAAGGAATTTTGTAAATATTTGAGGAAATAGGATGACATGTAGATTTAAATAGCAGTCTTTCTGGGCTATTTGATTTTCAGTATTCTTGTTTCAAAAGGTTTTCCATCTTTTAAAAGCTCTGCTTCAGAAAAGCACTTAAGCACATACTTAAATCCACATGTTCAAGGAAGACCTATAAGCCTGGATTTAACTAGATGCATATTTCTAAATCAAGGAATTAAGCTCTTTGATCTACATGCAGAAAATTCTGTTTTTTTAATCACAGTGTCAGTATGCTTCCCTGCTAAAATGTGCCATCATATATGAATATTTATTATTGAAGGAGCAGTAGTGAAGATGAGAAAGTGTAGCAGAGTCCTTTTTAAGTTTTTGGAATTTTTATATTGTTATATGGTTTGTTTTATGTACCCGCTATGTTCTTCCCCTATTTGAATCATCCCCCTGGTTACTGTTACCTGTCAATCTTGAGTTATGTAACCCCCAAGACCCTGCCTGTCATTCTGAGACCTCACCTTCAGCCTAGAAAGTTCTAACAGGATCACAGAGTAATTGGATGGAATTCCCGCTTTTGCCCCCCCACTGTATTCGGGTTTGTTCCCCTACATGTCACTAAGTTAGAGAGCCGTCCCCCTCTTATCCCTAATTGGTCCCAAGTTAGACCCTACCCCGAGTTCCTCCCCTCTTTATAAGCTGCTGTACTCAGGTGTGTGCGGAGGTTTCACCTGGGCTACCACCCATGACTGGGGGTCCCTGCTGTGGGACGAATAAAACCAATGGTTTAAGCTCAAGCGGAGTCTCCCTCTTTCTGCTTCCTGCCATTACCACTTGCTTACCTGCAGACAAGCCAAGACCCAGGGGTTCGGCAAAGTTCCTCTCGCTACTGAGTCGTGCCCGCGCTGTTACGGTGCCAGGGCTGGCTGAAGCAGAAAAGACACAGACACTACGACAGATTGGTGCCCGTCGCGGGGCAGAAATCACCGTTGCCATCTGAACAGGAAGGTATGTTTTCTTCATGGAAAGCGCCAATTTGGAATGTATAACCCAAGTTGATTGGAGGGATGGAGCACCTCTCTTATGAGGAAAGGCTGAGAGAACTGGGATTTTTCAGCCTGGAAAGAGATGGCTTTGAGGTTACCTGATTTTGGCCTTTAAGTACCTGAAGGAGCTACAAGATGGGGAGAGACTCTTTACAAGACATTGAGTGTCAGATGAAGGGAAATGGCTTCCTACTGCCAGAGGGCAGGGTTAGATGGGGTATTGGGGAAGAATTGTTCCCTGTAAGGGTGGTGAGGCCCTGGCACAGGGTACCAAGAGAAGCTGTGGCTGCCCCTGGATCCCTGGAAGTGTTCAAGGCCAGGTTGGACATTGGGGCTTGGAGGAGCCTGGGACAGTGGAAGGTGTCCATGCCCACGGGATGGGGTGGAACAAGCTTGACTTTAAGGTCTCTTCCAACCTAAACCATATCACTCTATAATATCTGGTGGTGGCAAGAGAAAGACTTGGGGTCTTACTGTCACAGAGTTGTGCTTGGTTATACAGGATTGTGGGAGTTCTTCCACTCCCACATGTCTCTCCCCTTTAAGGGAGGTCTTTTGCAAAAGTACTTGTTAAGAAAGAAGGCAGATGGGCATCTTGATTTTTCTTGTTCTTCAGGTTGTTTATTATTTTCTAATCAGCAATCTCAGCATACCAGCCTTTACACCAGTTTAGCATGCAGGAGAAAAGACACCAAAAAGCCCCAAACACACAGAATCAAGGTTCTTTTAAAGATAATCACCCAATTATCACCTAGAATGTACATTATTTCTTCTTTTCTACCACTCACTAACTAAATTTCTATTCACGTAGCTCTACACTGCGGCAAATTCCAGCCAATCATCCTGTGTCCCAAACACTGCAGAACATGGAGTAGATGAACAAGGAGGAAGCCTAAAAACAACAAGGATCCTCCACCCTGTGTTCATATACTTACCATGCTAACAAACCCAAAAATCTAAATTTCTTACCCTGTGATAAATGACATGCTATGCTACTATCTAATTGACATTCTTGAAAGTTCTGTTTCATCCCAAAGCCTAGGAAGCCCTTTCCATGGATGAAGGTCAAAAATAGTGTTTGCCAGTGGGTCAGATCCTTCAAAAAAAGCAGAGAAATATTCTGTGTGTTCTGGGTTCCAACACAGGATGAAGCTTCCACCATGGCCTAGTTGCTACTGGAATTAAAAGGCATGGATTGAAGCAGATGTATTGGGAGCCACCACCACTCTGGGGCCAGTTTGTGGGTGATTTTGATCTTATAACAGGATTAGTGGGAACTTGGATCTCCTGGACCCAGAGCTGAGTTTCAACAACCTCATCAATTTTAGGTGACAATTTGCCCAGCCCCCCTGTGAGTTATCCATGTCACAGATCATGTTGGGACTACTTCAGACATTCAGCATCAGGCATGAATCAGGTCCTTGCCCCTTTATTCTTGGAATTAGGCACTGTCTGTCTGTCTGGGGAAGATTTACTAGTTCAACTGATGGGATTAGGAATTTTGCCTGTTTGAGTCTAATACAAAAGAGGGTTATGTTAGTGCCTTGTCACTGCTCTAACCCAAATAAATCAAATATATTAAATAGTATTCCCAGATTTTTTTGCCAAGTTTCATGGGTAAAAATTAGAAATAAAAGGGAAGAGAAATAGAAGCCCTTTATTACAGAATCATCAAATGGTTTGGGTTGGAAGGAATCTTTAAGACCTTCTTGTTCCAACCCCTGCCATGGGCTAGGACTCCTTCCATTATACCAGGTTGCTCAGTGACCCATCTAACCCTGAAAAGGGCTTTTGGTTTTGTCCGTTTTTAAATAATGAGTAATTAGCCCAAGAAATTCCTGTGAGCCTAAATTGAGCAGAGTGCTTATATTTTAAAGTAATTTCTGAAATGATGTAATAAGTAAATTCTGAAATTTACTCACAGAAATCTGATATCAATCTTCTAAATGCTTCCCTGTAAAACATATTTTACTGTGGAACCTTATAAATATTAGAACAAAAGGTCTGAAAGGTCTGTTTGCAGAACAAACAGGTCTGAAAGCACAGAAATGCACAATGATTTGTTTCTTGAATCACTCATTCAATACATTAACTCGAGCAGGGAGAGCAGCACGATGTCTGAGTAGCAAAAGTCAAAATATTCCCAGAGCAGCACAGAGGAATGTGTTTTCCAGGTATTGGTATTGCCTCTATTTGCGATGTGCCTAAATGGAGAAAGCTGAATGTATCTATATTCAAATCTGGAATTAGACCAAACAACAGACCCTATTTTCCTGTGAGATAGCTGAAAGATCATGTTATGGCTTAGCAGCTTTATTGGGTGTTTGCAGTGTGAGCCCAAGAAGAGTCATCACAAAGCCCCACTGGCCTGGAATGGCAGGGCAGAAAGATATTTATTTTTTCATTATGAATTGGAGAAATTGTTTCTAATAATCCACTGTATGCTCAACTGCTTTTATTTTTATTTTTTAAATTGAGCATGGAGCTCAAAAAAACCCACTGTGCAGCAATTTAATGACACAGCTCACTCCTCCATGTACTTTTATAGGATCAATTAGCATCTAAACAATAGCTTTTTTTCTTGCTGCAGCCCTAAACTCAGCTTATACAGAGCCAATTATAGCTCTCCATTTCAGTCCGTTGGAAGTTCTTGGCACAGCAGTGTTCCTGGGAGGTCAGCAATGGTAGTAAACTGTTCTTAAGGACTTTTTCCACTGTTTGCATTTTGATGGTTGTTGTGCATGGTATTTATGCTGACAGGTCTTGTCAACATCCACAGATATTAAACCACATGTGTCTTTATTTTGCCTGTGCTTCGTTGGCATTACTGGGGACCTGTGTAACTAAAAGCACATGTACTTGCATTAGTGCTAAATAAGTGTAGGATTCATTTAAATGAGGTAATGTTGTTCTTATTTTGCCTCACCAGAAACACAATGCAAAGCACAAATGCAGGAACACTTGAGGCAAGACTCTACTGCTCTAAAGGAAGCTCAGTTTTGCAATGTGTAGGTAGTATTTGATATTAAATTACTTGGTCTTAATGTGTGAATAAAACTAACCAAAGGTGGGCTATGAATGGCACCCTGCTTTTAAAATTCTGACACAATAATGTATGTTACCTTTATGTTCTTCATCTCTGAAAGCATCCACTGTATGAACTAGGCTGGGGTAAGGCTTGGTGCTACCTTCTGACCCATATATCTCTACAATATTGTTTTGCAAACTGTACTGTGTCCCTAAGTGATTTAGAAGTTCCATATGAGATTACAAAAAAATACCAATTTTAGTGATGACTTGGATCTGCAGGCATGGGTGAGATGGATATTTGGTAAGGCAATCATTGATTGGTTGGGGAACTCAGAGGACATTCTGTAGAGCAATGGTCTGAGTGAAGAAATCATTTATTTAAGGTGAGGAAGTTCAGAATGTGGGATGATCCATGTCCTTGCTTCATAATATATGCCTTCATAATAAATTTCACTTGAAGTGATCATCAATAATTATGCTGAATGTGAATTTTTCCATTCTTTAGTTGTGACACATTTTTGCCCGATACCATGTTTAATTACAGACAATTATTCCCCAGTCATGATTTACTGTGGCTACTGGCCACTATTTCCACTTGATTGCCATCACATCTCAGGATGACAATGAAAAATTATGCTTCAAATTGGATGTAAAAGAGAAAATCAATTTAAAATTCAAATCTGGAAGAGCAGCATTTCTTGGTAAACTCCAGAATGGAAAGGCTGGAGAAAAATTTCACTGTCTGTGCACCCCCACCTCCCACTATTCTGGTGTGTAACTGAAACTGCACTAATTATCATATGCATGAATCCATATTTGTCCACCCCCTGACCTGTTTGTCTGGTATCAAGCTACTGCATCTTGTCATAAATTATGAATTCCCTGAAACAGAGTCTACATTTGAGTCAATCCTTACAATGCAGCATCATTGTGCTCAAGCACAGACACAGTTGTCAGGAACGGCTCTTGTGTCTCTTTTACCATAGTCACGGTCCCAGTTTTAGATTTCCCTACCTTTGGGAGCAGATAAAAATGCTTTTGGAAAGCTTGTTTAGTAGTTCATGCTAAAATTCTGGTTGTTCTCAATTTATTATGTCAATTCCTTCAGCTTTTTTACATATTTTTGTGGCACTTCAAATTCCACTTTATTCTGGTCTTTCCCTTTTTGCATCCTACACAATTGAGCTGTTTCTTTTGATTTTCCTTCATGAGAGATCATCATGAGAATTTGAAAAGTGTGGTCAGACATTTGTTGTATCATCATAATTTTGCAATTATGAAAGATTCGTCCAGTGAGACTGAATACCAGCCTGTTTGACTTACTCTCTCCACTCTAGGTTTCTTGAGAATTATTTTGAAAAGTTACTAATACAATGTCAGCTCCAGCCATCACTGATGATAACACTGACAAAAATGTGTCATAAAAAAAGCTGAAAACTCACTTCACCTTGAGATTCATAAGGACATTTATGCACATGTTCCCTCTTCCAAAACAGACTATGAATTTCATCTTCCAGGTTTGCTCTCCCTGCACACAAGTATTCATGGAGAAAATGTTCATAAGATGCTTGGAACAACTTGGGCACATTTCATATCAAGAAGAGAAGCTGGAACTAATTAATCACTCCAAGAATGAAATCAATTAGAGAAATGCATCTCATTAGGTATCTGCTAAGATTCTACTCAATGGCTCATTACTTGTAGGCAAGCAATCTTACACCATTTATGGTGCCATGTGAAATAGTAAGATGGAAAAGCATATGGGAAAGCAAACTGTGCTCTCATTAATTTTTGTTTTCTATTTGCTTTTCATGCTATTGGTAAAATAAGTCCCTTCTAATACAAAATGTGGCAGTGTGTTTTTTAAGTTTTTGGAATTATTATATTGTTACATGGTTCGTTCTATGTACCCCCTATGTTCTTCCCCTATTTGGTTCATCACCCCAGTTACTGTTGTCTGTCAATCTTAAGTTATGTATCTCCCAGATCCTGTCTGTCACTCTGAGACCTCACCTTCAGCCTAGAAAGTTCTAACACGATCACAGAGTGATTGGACAGAATTCCTGTTTCCCCCCCCACTGTATTCGGGTTTGTTCCCTACATGTCACTAAGTTAGAGAGCCGTCCCCCGCCAATCCCTAATTGGTCCCAAGTTAGACCCTACCCGAGTTCCTCCCCCCTTTATAACTGCTGTATTCAGGTGCACGCAGGGCTTTGCCTGAGCTGCCACCTGTGACTGAGGTGTCCCCGCAGTGGGACAAATAAAGTCAGTGGTTTAAGCTCAAGCGGAGTCTCCCTCTTTCTGCTTCCTGCCATCGTCGCTCACTGCCCGCAGACAAGCCAAGACCCACGGGTTTGGCAAAGTTCCTCTCGCTACTGAGCCGTACCCTCACTGCCGTGGTGCCAGGGCTAGCCGAGGCAGAGATCACGCTGACACCACCACCACAAAACTGTATTTAATGTGTCCTATATAACTGTTGCTGCCCAATAGGTGACATGAATACTCTCTTTACCATGTTTGGCTAAAGATGTAGTATGTCAGGTTTCAAGAGCCTAGTCTGATTGCCTAACAGTGATCACCCCTCAATTTATTCCTTGTTCCTTCAGTTACTTCATACCCAATAAACAGAGAGAGGGCACCTGTGAATAAAGACTGCATTGGTGCCCTGAGGATTCTGTCCTTCCTCGGGGAAGGAGCATAAGTCACAGAGTGATTGGATGTTGGTGTGAGGAAGAGTGGGTTTTCATTCCTCTGCACAACTGGGGGATTCAAATTTTATAGTGTGCTACTTTGGATCATTGTTGCCTTGTGTGCTCAGGCAGGGCTCAGCAGGCAAAGGACAGTGCCTTTTTTGGTGGTTATTGCTGGCTATTGACTCTGCAGGGATCCCACAGTTATTAAACCCTTTTGTTTCCCTTTATCACTGTCTCCATCCCCTCCTGTCCAACTGCTGCAGGACTTTTGCTCCTTTTGGTTTTTTTGGGATTTGCAAGGAGCTGAGTGATGAGTATGCAGATCCTGAACTGCAGCCAGCCCTACCCTCAGGATAAAGGCATGGGAATCCCAGGGAAGGTGTCTCTGGACAGATGCAATGGATAGTGCAGAGACAGTGAACTGGACCCGAGTTAACAGCTGGATTTTTAAAATCTTCTTGAGATCCCCCTCATACATAACACCTTTGAACTCCAGGTATTAAGAGGTGGAGCTTGGTCAAGTTTGCTGGGATTTGATCTATGATTATCCCAAGGAACTCTGTGATTAGGGTGCAGTGCTCACTGCCATTCCTGTAAAAAAACTCAGTGCTCTAAGGAAGGGTATGATATTTTAAAATGAATGGCTGCTTACAAGAGTAATCCTATATCAGGATAATATTTTATACACAAGACTATTTTTATATAATGCCTCTATAGTAAATGAACCTATTCTAATAACATTGAACAAGCACCACAATTTTCCAGGTGGGCAACTTTGATTAGACATTGGTCTTTTTCTTTGGGAGCAGAAAGTTCTGCTCAACAGTACACTGTGCTAAATTATTCAGCACATTGAATTTAAAATAAGATAATTCTTCTTTATAAATACTTGTCTTTCCTCTGCAAGTCCAGAAAGGTGATTTAAAAAAAAAAAAAATCTCCTTTGGAACAGGGTTATAAATACCTAAATACCTCAGTACTCTGTCAAAATGTTGTCTTCTCCAGTACTGTAAAATTGAGCACATTGCAAGTTTTTGAGATTTATCTTGGGTGTAAACATATATAGTTATTGTCACTTTTTTCACATTTTTTATTGAATTTAAGTCATTGGGTTTTTTCAGTTTTAGAGCAAAACCAGCTCAGAGGTATGATATTTTGATCTGAAAGCTATAAGATCTGTGGGTTCTTGTGCTGTTTTCCTGAGTCTCCTCATGGTGAAAAGACTGTATTGCTGGATACAAGTCTTACATCTGAAACATTCACCTTCCATCCTTTGGGATAAGCTGGTTGTGTTGTGAGATGCAGGTACAGCTATTCCAGTGTCCATAAACTCAACAAAACTCATGCACGGATTTAAATTCAAGACCAGTCACCTGATTTTTGGCTCAAGTCTGTTTGGGGAGCCATGGCTTTTAAAAATAATGTGGGGTATTTGCAGTCAGGGGATGGTAAAATTAAGAGGGTGGCTGCTCAGTAGAGTGCAGGGAAATCAAAGGATGAAGCATAAGAATATGTATTTTTCAGTTAATTTTCTTTATTTTCTTCAGCAGTCATAATAATTTAATTCTATAAAACTATATTCAGCAGTAAATTCTAGGAACTAGGGATGGGCAGGATCGTGGCCACGGAGGAGCAGCAGTGAAAGCTGAACATGTGGCAGGTGTATCTGCCAGAGGTGAGCATCACCTGCAAGAACCTGCTTATTATGTGCACACTCATTTTAATTACAGATGCTTTCAAGCTCAGGTTTATCATCTTAGTTTCCTTAGTTTTGCTGTTCTTTCTTTGTGTATTATAATTCTCATGGTTCAATCTGTAAGATTTTTCCTTCCTGAAGTAGCATCTGAATTTGACATTTTTCTTGATAAAAAATAGGTTGTGTTATGATGGAAGTACCCAGGAAGGCTGCATTACATTCTCTGGCAATTTATTTTAAAGACATGTAAATTGTGTCCTTCTTCCCAGGCAGAGCTGATGCTACTCTACATAGCACATCTTAGGGCTTTTAAATCCTCAGGGAAATTATCTTTTAAATTACTTACGGGGAGAAAAATAAAAAGGCAGCAAGGCTTGATGCCAAGGATTAACTGCTCAACATAAGTCAATTTGGTTTAAAGACATGATACTTTCTGGATATTGATTTGGATGTTCTAGTTTTATAACTCCTAAATTGTAGGCAAACTTGGTACATTATGAAGATATTTGATTGGATTTTAAAATTTTGAATGTATTTATGAAATAATTGCCAAAGTCATAAATGCTCTGATATTCTGAATTTTTTTAAAATTCAAAAACAGAGTAATACAAGAGAAATGGGAATTTAATCCATTTCTAGAAACACCAGCATCATCTGTGAAAACAAACAAACCAATCCCACAGTTGGTGAACACCATCTGTGACTTTATGTGTCTCTTGCACGTGTTACACTCAGTTTCCTACCACTGACTCCAAAAAGACATGGGGATATTTGGCATGTTGGAAGTTGAAATCTGTGGTATATTCAGCTGTAGGGAAGTAAAATAAAAGGCTTTCATGTCTTGTAGAGACATTGTAAGTAACCCTTGATGCATTCTTTTTCATTAAAGAATTTTTTTTTAAATTGCTGTTCACTGGAAAGAGTGTGCATTTTCAACAGATAAATTGGGATTGGGAATGAGCAGTACATTGGCAAAGTGTAATGGCACACAACTAACACTAATGGGGGCCACACAGTGAGAGATGCTGCAAATAAGTGGAGATTTATAGAACAGGTTGTAAGACAAATAGTAATTTTTTTTTTACCAGCCACAGAACCCAGTAATCTGAGGTTTTATACAGATTAACCTGTGTGGTAACTCTCACTTCCTCTTGTTTCATCCCTTTGCCACTTCTGTTACAGTTCTCCTGTTCTGAACAATTGTAGTCGGTTTTATTTAGAACAAAATCCTCTGATCACTTTTCTTTTGTCCTCCAAGAAGGTGGAGTTGATGGTGTGCTTGTGTAGAGGTTTCACATTTCAGACTACTTTTCTGCTTTCTTTTTTTTTTTGTCATGCGCATAAATTACTTCTGATATAATTCACTTGAAGTTCCTTGCCCCGAGGTGATGTAGTCTCCTACTGACTTTTTTTGTTGCTTAGTTTTGAAATACCTGTCACTTTCACAGGAATTATTTCAATGAGTCTCAATTGTTGGGGTTTTTTATTACTTCTCTATGAAATGAATGCAGCTTTCTATATACTTTGGTTATAAGAGTAATTATTTTTCTGTCTCAGTGTTCCTACATTTCTTCTGCTGAAATAATTATGTCATTAGAATTCCCTTCAAATAAGTCATAAGGGCTTGGCATGTATTCTGGGTGATGTACAGTGACGTACAGATTGTGAATACATACGACAGTGATAATAAATTTCTTCATTCTCATTTTCTCCTTTAACTCCACAGTATTATATGAATACTTGTCAAAGATTCAGGGCATTTTCTAGGTGCAATGGCTTTATTTCTGCCCCTTTAAAATATTGTAAGAGGATGGTATAAGTGGATCACATTCAATTTTCTGGATTCTTTTGGTTGACATGTTTCTAAAAGGAAATTTAAAACAGTGCTCAGATCTATTATATAGAAGATTATTATTTGTTCTCACTAATTACGAAAACTGACTAGTTTTTACTGCTTGTCTTTTAAGTCCTGTTGTCTATGTAGTCAAACATGTGACAAAGATATGTCAAAGTTTCTAAAATATAAAATAAGCTCTTTAAGTGGCTGTAGTCTCTCCAGCAGAGCACATCCTGCACTGTAGGACTTTAGGTACTACCTTATATTGTACTGAGAAAATGAAACCTTTTTCCAGAATTGGATTTAGTGGAGAGTGAAGGGGAACCTGGAGGTTACATTGGATGGATACATTTCAGCTCTGAACTCTGCTCAGATTGGCAGTGTTTGGAGTCTTTGGAGTGATGATCTGGGCTCTTTTCTCCCATGAAGGAGATGGGAAAATAAAATAATAGGTTGTATCAGCCAGGTTAGTAGATTCACAGTTCAACAATACACACTAAGCTGATGAACATGAAGTACTTTTCTCTATTGAATCAAATCTATTATTAGTCCAGTATTTTAATTAAGTAAAAATTGGATTATCTTGTGAATTAATGATTAAGACTGCATCAAATGACATTGATCCAAGGCTAGAAATGACATCTTTCACCTTCATTTTATGCTTACATTTCTTCCAACCATGTTTCATTATTCTCACCAGGAAATTTACTTAAGAAAGAACTTATATACATAAAATTTTTTGCCTCAATATTTATTTTCTCACTTTATTTCATCTCCTTTAAGGTCTTTTTGGCAAAGTTGTTGATGTAATTGCTGATACATTTAAATGTCTAGTGAGTTTTCTGAATTCCCACACATTCAGGACCTTGGTGATCCTTCCCACATGCCCAGAGCAGGCACACATCCATCAGCATTTTACTGTTGTCCGTGCACTCAAAGACTTTGAAACAGACATTTTCTTTAAAATAATTCCATTGTTGTATTCTATTATCATCTTGCTAAAATGAGAACTTCTATTTTAATTGATATTATTCCCACTCAGGCTGGTTTAAGTAGGTGCCCAGCACTTTACTTTCACTAAAGAAATGTCAGTGTTCCCTGAAATAGCTCAATTGGTTTGGATTCTTCTTTTCTTCCTGCAGTCCTATTCATTCACTTTCAAGTTTGTAGTTTCTTGCACTCTCTTCAATAATTACACCTTCATCTCCCAAACCTTCCTTTTTTCACTAAAGAACTTCAGACCAATATAATGTTGCCAATAAATTCAGCTGGTTTCCATATTTGTGTCTATTCCCATTTTTGTGTATTCTATATGAATTCCTTTCAAGGTAGCTGGAGTGACAGAGCTTTTCTCTGAGCTTTTCAATGCTTTACAGTAGCCATTTTCCCCCTTCAAATGTGAGGTCCTTGACATTTTAATTCACTTTGAGAAGGAAAATTATATTGTTCAGAACACCAAACTCCATGCTAGAGCACCCAATAGCCTGGTTTGGACCATTCATCTTAAAGACAGAAGTTTCAAATCAGCCTTCAGGTTGGCAACTTTGTCCTCTAATAATTTAATGACTTCAGTTTTGATTGCTGGTTTGAAAAGGAGCTGTCATCAGATCTATAGAAAAGACAAAACCTCCAGATTGCCTTCATCCCATTATATCTTAAAAAGAAAAATGCTTCTGCCCTCACAACTGGCTTGAACATCCATAGTACCTGGGAAACCTCAGGTAGCTTTGCAGGCTTGTGTGATTATATACTGAAATGTCCTCTGGACCTGGGCAAATCTCCTGCAGTGACAGCAGCTTTCAGAGAAAAGCTAAATTAATTCTGAAGGACGTTTTTAGGTTTTGGTGACTGGTGGATACAAAAGGTTATAATTGCTGAGCTGTAGTTCTGCTTTTAATAATAATTACTTTACATAATTTTTAATAGTTATACTTTGGATTTGCCCATCAGTATCAGTTAAAAATAATACATAGCAAATAAACTAACAATTATATATAATTACCTGTCTTCCAGTTCTTAATATTTCTTAAATAATTGCTCTACAATTTCTGCTTTCCAGGAAGAGGGACAATTGAAGGGAAATATATGCCAATTATCTGATACTAAATTTGAGAACCCAATTATTAACATTATTTATTGGGGTCACTGAACTATCCCAAAAGGAAACTCTGTGAAGGAGGAGCTAGATATGGTAACTCCCGCTCTCTGAGAAGGTGGAACACTTTCCTGTGTCTTTTCTTTTATTAATAGAATCCACCCTGCCTTGCATAGGAGAATACAAAATACAGAAGTAATAGAAAAGCAATATAAGTGTGTACAGTGACACCACTGATAACACTGCCTGTAAAATTTAAATATACTGAGAATGGCTTTAAATTACTTGGAACTGTATGTTGTAAAACTCACTCATACATGCAATTTTATTACATTCCTGTTGCACATACAGCACTGGAATTATACATGTGAAGAACATCCAGTCATGGAAAAACATATTTTTGTATGTTTAACAGGTAAGATTACAGTGGTTAAACACTGTAATTATGATAATCATGATGATAGGAGGCTGTGCATCCCTTGCTGCCACTGCTTTGAATTTTGTTGGAAATGAAAGCTTTTTCCATGAAAGCTGTCAGCAGCAGAAGGGGAGATGCACTGGCATTGATGAGGTGCATTTCTCATTAATGCAAGTACACTAACATGAAGACATTGCACATTCTGAAGCTAAAAATTCAACAGCCAAGGCAGGTAAACAAATACGTAACCCAACAAGGAGCAGGACTACTCCTTTAGCAAGGTCAGGAATCCTAGTAATAAACAAGTATCTCAGGACAAGCTCTTAAATCTCATTTAATTAGGGTATGACCCAGCCTATTTTCTTCGAGAAAATATTTGGCTTCTGCTTTCTGAATAAGATTGTGTGACCCAAAAGTATTCTTAGTTATATATAACTAAGTAATTCTGCCCCTGAAGAGCTGTCCACCCTTGATGGAAAGAATTGCTTAAGTATCAGTGGTGCCTTCATCAAATGGCAGGATTTTTTTCACAATATAGATTATTTTAAAAAAAGGAGATCAATATTTTGGAGGTCCACAGTGTTCAGGAACAAATATCAGTTTATTTCATTTGAAAGGCTTTTTGATTTCACTTCATGCACCAAAAATTTTGCAAGACTTACTGACTGCAGCTTTCATTCTGCAGAAGCAGCTGGAAAACTCTTACTTATAAGGAAACACTTGATAAAAACTCATGTATAAGCTCAATAGACTAAAATTCTGCATCTTGTTCTCTCTAGAGTGATTTGATTATGAAAGAATAATAATTTTCTCTGGGTTTGGGTGTTTTGGTGGGGGAAGTATGTGTGTAAAAAGCTATGCAGGAGAAACACAGAATTTTAATCTTTTTCCCCACTCACACAGTGTCAGCTGCCAATCTCTGCCAGGCCCCTTGGGAATGCAGTTCCTGACTGAGTGGTCAGACAGGGATGCAGGAATACCTGACTGGATGGCTCTGCTGACCACAGCATCTCCAAGGACCTCATTAGTTCTTTGGAAGGAGAAAACTTCCCATCTTCTCTCTGCTCTGTTGGTTGCTCTAATCTCTCTCTCTCTCTCTCTCTCTCTCCTCTCTCTCTCTCTTTCTGTCTCTCTCACTCTCTCTCACTCTCCCCCATTTTACTTCCAAAATGGCTAAATTTGGTATTGTAGACAGTGTTCCCACCACCACATTATCAACATCCAGAGTTTATGGATGTCAAAGACAGAGTGAAGCACTGATTATCTCTGGAAAATCCAAAGAACTTAAACAGGGCTCATCATCTGAGAAAGTGGGAGATATTTTTCCTTTTTCTCTTTTCCTGTAGCACAGTTTTTGTGTAATAGCTCTAATCTTTATTGCTTTGTGGTATATAGTTCTTGCCATTAATGGCCAATAGGATTGATTAAATGCCTGAGCCTCAATGTGTCTCCCATGAGCAGTTATCAGGATTGATTAAGTGCCCAAGCTTCAATATTTAATCAAACTCACCAGCTGTTGATTGCTCTACACTACAAAATCATCAGATTATTCCTTAAATATGATGCAAGAAGGATTTTCCTACTGCGCCCAGAATCTCACTGCCTCAAGGGAGATCATGGAAAGAGATTTTCATTATGTTCGTGTTCTTTACATATAGATAACAACAATGCAACCAGTTGAAAGGAAATACTTCACTCAGCATTTACATTCACTAAAAAATAGGGACAATGGATATCACATAAAAGAATTTAGATGAGATAATATGAGCTGTTCGCATTTAAAAGAATTTTTTTTAAATGTTAGATTATTTGTAAATGTACTCTGTATGTTTTTTTAATCCATATGTCACTGCCAGGAAATAAGACTGCATTGATTTTTTCAAGAATTACTCTATCTAGGTGATGTTACCACTTGAATAAATTACTAAGTATTCATTCTTTATTTAGACTGTATTACAAATGAATTCTTAGCTCATAAGTTGCACTTTCTGCAAGTATCTTGTGGTTGAGTGTCAAAATACATTAGAAAATCCTCTAGGCTAATAGGTAAACAGGAAAAACTAATTGTAGTTTATAGGAACATAATTAGGTTGTAAGGAGAACCGTTATCCCTGAGTTAGGGGGAAGATAAATGCCTGCATGGCTCTCCAGCCAACTTGTCTCTAGGATAACTAGGAGCCTGGGGACCAGGTGATGCCTAAATGAGTGGGAAACAACAATATGTATTCATATATCCTTCTTGCCTCATGTGCTGAGGCTCCTTCCAAAGTTAATTCAGCATATGGGTGTTATTGTGATGCAATAAAAACTATGTAGGTAGTAATTCATATCTGAAAATAATAATGGGATAATGAAAAAATTAAGACAAAAAAACTGTAAGTGAACAAATGAAAAAATTAGAAAAATTAGTATGAATTGCTTAATTCTAAACTACCAGATTTCTGGAATAAATCCTAAAATAATGGAGTACTTGGTGAGATTGGAAGGATGTGTATATAATTATAATTGTAGGAGTGGAATTCAGTATGATCTGTACTTTTGAGCTGAAATTGGAATATCCTAGCAAAACACCAGGAATTGAAGCTGTAAATGACAGAACAGTTCAAATGCCTTGATATTTATATATATCTAATCTCAGCTAATAACTGTAACCCATTTAGTACTTCTGCCTTTTCCTCATCTTTAGTTACTAAATTCCCTCCCACATCTAATAGAGAATGGAGGTTGTCTTTGCCCTTCCTTTTGCTATTAATATATTTATAAAAATATTTTTATTGTCCTTCACAGAAGTTTGAGTTTTAACCGGGCTTTTGCCTCTGTGATTTTTTCCTACATGACTTAACAACTCTCTTAAACATTTCCTGAGATACTTCACCCTCCTTCCAAAGATGATACATCCTCTTTTTTTTTTTCCTCAGTTCCTACAAAAGCTCCCTGTCCATCCAGACTGGTCATTTTCCTTGTCACCTCATCTTTTGGCAAAAAGGGACAATTTGTTCCTGTGCCTTGAAGGGTTTTGTTTTGAATCACACCCATCCCTCCTGGACTCCTTTGTTTTTAAGAGCTGCTTCCCAAGGAACTCTCCAAATAAGTCTCCTAAATAGGCCAAAGTCTGCCTGCTGGAAATCCAGTATGGAAGTTTAATTGATGCCTCTCCTTGTTTCACCAAATATTGAAAACTATGATTTCATGGTCACCATGCCCCAGATGGCCTCCAGCCACCTTATCTCCTGACAGCCCTTCTCTGTTTGCAAACAGCAAGTCAAATGTAGTCCCTCCCCTGGTAGGATCACTCACCAGCTGTGACAAGAAGTTCTCCTCCATACACTCTAAGAACCTCCTAGACTGCCTCTTCTCTGCTGTGTTAAGTTCCCAGCAGACATCTGAAAGATTAAAGTCTCCCAAAAGAACAAGTGTTGGTGACCCTGAAACATCTCCAGCTGCTTACAGAATAATACATCCACCTCTTCATCCTGGTTGGGTGGTTTATAACAGACTCCCACCAGATTGTTTGCCTTCCTGATTCTTATCCATAGGCACTCAACCTTATCATCATTAATCTCAATTTCCATGGTGTCGAGAGCCTCCATAATATACAGAGCCACCCCTCCACCTCTTCATTGCCTGCCTCTTCTGATGAGCTTGTAACTGTCCATTGCAGCACTCCAGTCATGAGAGTTATCCCACCACATTTCCATGATGGAGACTATGTCATAGCTTTTCTGCTGTAGAGTGTCTTCCAGATTCTCTTGTTTGTTATCCATGCTGCATGCATTAGTGTACATGCACTTCAGCTGGGCTGCTGATTTCACCTGACTCTGGCTTACCACCCTTGGGCTCGTTTCTGGAGAGCCTGATTTCATCTCCTTACCCCTTTAAACCTAGTTTAAAGTTCTCTGAATCAGCCCTGCCAATTCATGGGCTAGAATTCTTTTGCCCTTGAGATGAGATAAAGAGGAGAGGAAAATGAAGATTTTATTAGCTTGAAGGTAAAAAATGGAGCTGAAAAATACCCTGGAAGATTTTTCTTTCAGGGAGAAATGCAATTCATTCTGATTCTTCCAGGGGAAATAGGCAGACAGGGTGCCATACAGCAGGAGACAAGGAAGGTCTTCCCCAGGGTAAGTATGAGAATCCTACAAACAAAAAAGGTGGAGAATAAAATGCCTTAACTTAATGCATGTGCTAAGTCAGTGTTAGAGCCAGGATGAATGTTCTGGATTTAAAACAGAAACATGCTCCCACAGTTCATGTATGTACCAGATGAAAAAATCTTACAGAATAGGACCATATAAGCCTCTCTTCACATCTGTTCACTTCTTCAACTTCTGCTCACCAGGAAGCACTCTGGAAAAGCTTCCACCAACAGGATAGCAAAAACCAAGTTATATAACCAGAAAAGAAGTTCTGTAACTGCGCGTGGACGTTGCATGATTGAAAATGCTGATTGGTTAGAAGTACATGTGAACAGCAAAACAGGTAGTGGCAGGCAGCAGATGAATGTTTGTTTTAGTTTGCAAAAATGCTAACAAATATAATTTTAACCAGAGTATTCTTAACACAGTATAAAAGATTGGTTATCGTAGTGCAATATATAAGGTCTTGAATTATGGCAATACAGTTGATTCCCTTCAGATCAGAAACCAAGAGGGTCCATGTCTCATTGGTACACATGTACAAACCCCCAAAGATGAGTAGTTGTTAATATGGTAATTCTTTTCCCTGGCTCATCCCATGATACCCTGCATTTGTTAAAGTCCTGGCAGGCATCTAGCCTGTAAGTTCTCCAGGAGCAGCAGGCAAAAAACAAGTCGAAAGTCTTATTTTTCCTGTTACAAATAATTGTGGTGTTCTTTAGATACCTGGATCCTAAAGACCTGTGAGTCCCTAAAAATATCTACAAAAATACACCTTCATAATTGTGTGACTGCATTTTGTTTCCAATTACATCAACAGCATCATCTGACTGTTTCAAAGCCCTCTCATTTCTTCTGTAATGCACAATGAGTGTCTGATAAATATTAGCAAAATATAATTAAGAGTAAGGAAAAATTGCTATTTACTGTGTTTTGTGATGGTCTTTCCTCCTTGAAATATTTTGTGTCACAAACTGATTTTTGCCTGATGCTGACAGTTAACAGAAGTACTTTTTGTTTTAACACACTACAGAAACAATTCCCAATTGAGCTGGCATTATAAATGCTTTTAGAGCTATTTTTCTTCTTTTAAACTTATGGACTAAGTTAAGCATGCAGACTCTGTTTATTCTGAGTATTAATTATGTTTTCTTTGGGTAGGTCTTTGTTTTACTCTTTTTGTGTGAAAAACAGCATGCTGCTGGTATTGCAATCTAGAAAAATAGGAGAACCTAAAATAACATTTAGTAATGTGCCTTTCTATGCCAGATTCTTCTCAGGTAAAGGCTTGTGAAGATCAAACCTGTTGTTTTTCTGAAAATTTTAAGGACTATAAAAGCATCATTTGGTTGAATATATATCACTAGAGTATAACTGCTTTTCAAGTGCTCATCTTAAGAAATAAAGACTTTCTCTGTGTTTTTTTTCCTGTGAAAATTAGGGTTTAAAGGAGAGTTTGAAGTACAGGTGGCATTTAAGACTTTGTGTTAATTTAACTGCTTTAAGCCATTGTTGAGTTTTCTCTAGACCTGTTGACAGCTTGGTAAGTGTTTGAGATAAACATATAAATTATCTCCACTCTGGAGTGGATCTTAAACAAGAAAAACACACAAACATTACATAGAGAGTATAATATATTACATTTATCAGTATATGGTTAGACCAAATCTGGGGAGTAGGAGGAAAATGGAGTTTAACAGCCTATTTTTATTAATCTGAAGTTCAACAATATCTTTTTATTCATATAAAGTCAGTGAATGGTGTTTGAAGGCAGAGCTATAAATCCTGAACTTTCCCTGCATAAAACTATGTCTGACTGTGACATAATATCCTAAAGTATTCTGGTCCTTACCAAAGACCTAAACCCCACTGACCCCTAAAATAGCTGTGGCATTCCATCACCTTCTATATTATAATTATTTTTTAAAATATATTGCTAAAAGGTATCGCTGTTCTCTGCAAAAACCAAACTGTATATGCAAAAAAATAAGATCTATGGTAGAAGAATTTGAGTACATCCAATTATAATTGCAGAGTGTTTTAAAAATCTGGGGACCAGGGTAACATTTTTGTGAAAAAATATTTTTACAATTATATTTAGGCCATAACTCTGCATTAGGCTGCAAATTGGAGAAGCCTGAGATGGTTCGGCTTACAGAATTTCACCCATTCTACTAACTTAATGGATCCAAAGGATTTTTTAATAACGCAAAATGAATACAGGTTTAGTGTTCTAAAACATGGCACCTCTTGGAATTTGTCTTTATAATATTTATTCTAGATATTTCATGTTGATTACCTTTTTGTTGATGAATATATTATCTTACTATTTATGGTGGTACCAGATCAATTCAATTGGATGAATCATTGAAGTCCACCTGTTGTGTTTTGCGCATTAAACCTCAAGGGGTGACCGGTTCTGCAGCTTTACTGAGAATTATTTGGGCTGGGATGTGCACCCACCTAAGGAGAGATAAATGGACTTTTTTAAAGTTCTGAGAATCTGAAGGGTTGAGTTTGCCAAAGGATACACAGAATCCCTTATCTCCAGTATGGTTTCCCTCACCCCAGCTGTTTATCCAACAGTATCTGTTGTATCTGAAATATGAAACTTTATTTATTAAAGGGTTTTTGATAAGGTGTTTTGGAGTATTATTAATTTAGGGCTCAGTTTCTCCTCTGAACCTACAATTTACGGTACATTATTACAGCCTGGTCTGTTTGCATGTGGTAGTTGGATCCTTGAAATTCCCAGTCTAGAGTGGTTCCTCACTGTTCTCCTCTCCCAGTTTGATGTGGCATTACCTTTGTCTCCCATTCCTTTCTTCATCAAGGCTTTCTTCTCCTTCTTCCCTACCTCTTGGAAAGCATCTTCCCTTTAACAAGGGCAGGAAGGCTGTTGCTCCCTGCTTTTAGTGGGTCCTTCCCTGTGGGTCTCCTTAAGCACAGACAGAAGTAGAATTTAAGGGCTGAAAGTAAAGAGAATAATTTATATTTCCAAAGCTGGAAGAGACCCTAGTGAAACTCCTTCCCTTCTCATTTCCACCCTTTTTTACCAGTCCTGTGGCAAAGCAGATCTGAATGCCTGGGGACAAAGTAATGCCTCAGCAGCTCCAGAGAAAACGTGTTGTCACATGCAATATCCCAATCCCACCTGTCCTGCGGGGAGGTGTCAGGAAAGAGGGGTAAGAGTCAACTCTGCCTGGAAATGGCCAGTTTTCCCACTTAAATTACTGTGTTTAATAATGTTTTTGCATCCTCATTTAAAATTAGGAACAATGGAGGCATTTCCCACGCTCTATAAATAATGTCATTTCTCTGAGGGGTGCATGACATGACTGGTATGTGTGTATTTTCTTATAATTGAATCTTGGCTATATGGAGAGATACACAGATAAACAACTTAAATTTCCTTTGTTTTTCTCATTTTCCTCTCACTAATGAGAGAAGCTGTAGAGAAGGGAAGAGTTCCCTCAGTTAATTGATAATTTTCTAGCTGACAGTCACACCAAAGCCCCTGGTGTGAAATGCAGGGAGAAAAGAATCCTGAGTGGAAAATAGAGAAATTATAATAGTAGAAATTAACTGTATTTTGCTGGAAAACTTGGCACTAAAATTTAGGGTCTCCAGTTTGTGTCTTAAAAAAAATAAATCAAGTAATTGTGGAGCATCTTGAGTAAAAAATAGGAAAGAAAAATAGGTGCCACAAGACTACTTCTGCCAGAGTTTTCCCAGGGAAAGGGGATGGAAAGTAAATCTGAACCTTTTGGACAAGTCCAGAACCAAATCATCAGATCACACTGCTTTAAGTATTCAGTTTAACCTCCATGCATCTCTAGTGGGGTAAATATTTTGACTTTTTGCTCTGTGAGCTATTGAATTTTTGGATTTTTCCTCTTCTCTGATATATCATCAGTTTGGAATTCACCCAGTAAACCAAGAAATATAAAAATCCCACTTCTATTCTTAGATCTATTAAATATTTTTCTCTCACTATTTGCCGTTAACTTTAGTATGTTAATACAAATGTTCATGATGGAGGTTAAAGACAACATAATGCAGCATGTACTTGTAGGACAGCTGTTTTTAATAAGGTATAAAATGTCCTGACTCCACAGTCTTGAAACTGGTGCCTTAAACTTAATAACCAGGGACTGACTTTTCTTTTTTTAGCTGAAATGTCACCTCCAGACCTTCACAAAATGGCTTATTTCTATCCTTAAAATTCTAGAATCTAATATTACCCTTGTTTTTCCACCACCTTCCCTTTAAATTCACACCTGTGGTTTAAAGTGTATGAAATTCAGTACAAATTGCCCCCCTCGGGATTGCACTGAGTGGCGATAGTCAGTTACTGTACCTTGATGTCAGCCTGACTTTGGGGAAATATTCTCCCTTTCCATGCTCTGAATACCCAACTCAGCTGTTTCCATGAGGATCTGAGGAGGAAATTTCACCTCCCATGCCTGGCTGCCACTGGTATTTCTCAGGAGATCTATAATAAATGATGCAAGTTGTTGTAGTTTTTTCCCCCCCTTCTTTCAGTAAATGGCTTTAATCCTTCTGGCCAGACTTCTGCAGCACAAATACCCACAAAAAACCTGTCTATCAGCACTTGGTAATTGCTGATGAACGAGTTAGTTTTAATTTTGTGGTGGAGGGGCTATGATGAAAACAATTTATATTCCTGTGTATAAATGACTAGTTATAATGGGATTTTGACCATTGGACAAATGTAGTCACAGAGATTGAGACTGCTATAAGCAGCTAATTAGAGTCCAGAGACCATAATAAAGCATTTATTGAGTATTCCTTGAGCAAATCATAGCACTTAAACAGCAGTTCACACTTGAAAAGGACACTGCGTAATTTCATTAATTTAATTAATAAAATCCAGATTATGCCTTGGAAAAGATAGCTCATTTTTTTTTTCTGAATATAAATCAAATTTTGTATGCCTCAAGAGAGCAAAATTAAATATCTTTCCACAAAAGATTAATTGCCATTTTTATGCAGTCACAGACCTGATGGATGTCATGCTTCAGGTATGAGATTTTCAGAACTGGGCTTCTACTCTGTGGCATGGCAGGACAGGCTAAAGCTCAGCTAAGTTTATTTGAGAAATATTTTTTGAATCTCTGTTATGGTGTGTTTATTTTGATTTCTTTTTTTTGTATTATTTTGTTATTGACTGTTTCATTGTTATTTGGTATGTTCCTATGTATCCCTATATTCTTCCCCAGCTGGTTTGTCCCTGTGTTGTATTCCCCCCCCCCCCCCAAGCTGCCTTCTATGGTATTGCCCGCCCTTCATTCCCACCCCTTTCCCTGTCTGTCATTGTATCCCTCCCCTTGTTCCAGCACCTTCCCTGTTAATCCCTCCTTGGGCCAATCCCTGGTGGCTCCTCCCCTTTGGAAATCCCCGAATCCTCAACGCCCCATCGGCCCACGTGACCCATGTCCCGCCCATGTGCCCTCTCATTGGTGGAATGTACTGTCAATCCTGCCTTGTGCGCTCCCTCTGCCTGCCCCATTGGATGATCATTTGTATCTGCCGCTGAGGCCGCCCCTCTGTCACAGCCCCCGCCCAGCCCTGTCCAAGGCTGTTCCGTCCCTGCCCCTCTGAGGGCAATGAACATGTTTGGAACCAAACTGAAGAGCCCTCCCTGATTCCTGCTCCAGTCCTCGACGCCGTCTCCAGCTGGTGCTGTAGAGAGCAGCCTTGCTGCTGGGGACATCAGCAGCCCTTGCTAAAGAGCTGTCCTAACCCTGCGTGGGCAGGGAGCGGCCAATCTCAGCGCGGACCAGCAAGGGCTGGCTGGGAAATTTACTCCTAGCACTGCATCAAATCTATGACTAAAGGTTCCAGAAAATAAACTAAGTTCTACACTGTCTCTGTAGCACTGGAAAGCTTCTTGCGATAATTCTGTGGAAGTCTGCATTGGAGTACCTTGCACCTGGATTGAGAGGTGACAGGATAAAAATATGGTATTTAACTTGTTTCTGTCCTGACTTTGAACAGAAACAGGTAGTCACTAAAAAACCCCATGAAATTAGCATCAAAAATGGCAAAATTGAGTCAGATTTCTGTAAAATTTGAAGTCTGAAGATATTTCAGGATTAAATGCTACTTAAGGAAAAATTGGGTTTTCAGTCTACAAATTTGATTCCTGTAAGGAATAACTTTATTCTTGTCTAGAAAGAAGAAAAAAATAAAAGCACATAGGCTTTTTTGGGTATATCTTATTCAATAAAGTAAATAAGACTACTTAATATCCATCTGCCTTAACTCCGGTCCACTTTTCTATGCTGAAATCAATCCCATTTCAAGTATTGGGACTACTCCTGGTACATTTTCAAGCACATAGTGATGTGTCGGCAAAGGCAGGATGTGAGTGAGGGAACTTCTCTGCCTGCTCAAATGCTGCTGAGCTGGGAATATAACTTGACAAAGCTCTAACTTATTTAAAATATATTTAAATAAATTATTCCCTGGTGTAATTCAATTTTTTTCAGAATTTCAGGAGGGACTTAAGTCCAAAGGTGGTAGAAAGGTAAATTAAACTGCAAGATTTAAGCATTAGATTAAGTATTCCCAGCATGGTTTATATAATGTAGGCCTGTGAATTCTGTTGAGAATTGATGCTGAAACACACTAATTTTAGTCTGAAAGTTTTTTTGGTTGTTATTATGCCCTAGGAGTTGTGGTGTTCTGGTTAGGTTTGTGTTGTAAACACCAGGGAGCTATGCAGTTTCTGGGGTTTTATTTAAATGTTAGTAAATATAACAGAGGAATTTGCCAAACCGTCTGTAAGGCAGCCGAAAGGAAACCCAACTTTTGCTTCAGCCAAGTCTGGTATCTGCAAACCAAGATTTACTCTATTGACTCTGATTTTGAAGATCTGCTTGGTATAGAAGGAGGTAACCTGCAGGATTTTGATAAACTGAAAGACATCAAGATTAAGGTTCCTTCCAGCCTAAATAATTATGTAGTGTCAGGGATTTTTAATTTTACTACAGAATAAAATGGGCTGGAAAACCAACAAACTCTAAATCATGAGCTATGTGGGAGAGCCAGATATATCAGTGCTGTAGAGATATTAATTATGACTTATGAATCCTGCTCAACAATCAGCAATATCATTCTTAGAATTAAGAACTTTAGACAGGAGATGTCTCAGGTAAAGGCTTGCAAATGTTGTGCTGAGCTTCTTGGGGAACAAAGCAGCTTGGAGTGAAGCCGAAGGGAGTGAGTCTTGAATTTGCCTTGAAGCTTTTTGTAGAACTCAGATTTTACTAAATGTTTGGTAGAATATTTAATTTTAAAGGATATTTAAATATTTGGTTTACATGCTGACAGCTGCTCATTTTTGCACTTCAGATTTCTCAAAGAAGCTCAAAACGAGGAACTGTGTTTTAAAACACTGACTAATGTTTTCCTTACATAAAATCTGAAGAGTTAGATGTTGTTATTAAGTGCCTACCCATTGGGTCTGGTCAACTCAAAGATCAGGGTTTACCCTGATCCAGGGCTGGTGGTGTCGTTTATCACAGTCCGGTGATAAAGCTAGGTCGCTTACCAAGACGACTGTCACCAGGGGTCCACTGTGGCTACCGTTGAAGTAAAATGAGTGGGCACTACTGTGGTTATCCAAAAAACAGTTTATTAAGGTGGTTAACAAAAGACAGAAACCATACACAGTAGCTCCAGGGGGTAACACCTTGGGGTGGGCAGCTAACAAAAGACGAATACTACAGGGAACAGAACATTCTATAACCTTTGTACCAGACTAAAGAACCTACGAATAACAATGTAACCATATACTGAAAAGCAACTAACTAATCATTTAACACATAACCTTATACAGAAACTATAACCCATATTAACATTACTAAACCCATAATCCTGTGCTTCTCGACATAACATATCTAGATGTTCTCTTTCTCAGCACTCTGCTTCTTAAGGCCTGAAGTTGATGCCTTCTGCATGGTTAGCCTGGGCCAACTCAATGTCAGTCTCTGCCTGACCTACATCTACAAGCTGACAACTTCAGTAGCTGAAACCAGGGGGTTGTAAAATAAAATAGACATTAAATACTGAGAGGGAGGAGGACAGGCTTATTTGGAAAATGCTAAATCATGTTGCTTCACATTCTGGCCAAACAAATAAACAAGGTCAAAATTGGGTGTGTGCACTCAGCAGGTGTCTGATGGAGTGGTTGTGATGCCTTACTGGGCTACCTAAAAACAGAGGCTAGACAAAATTAAAGGAATAAAAAGCAGTCATATTTGTTGAAAGACCTTCAGGTACAGTACAGCAGATGAGGTCCCCCAGGGGATACACCCAAAAATGGACACAGGATTTCATACTTTTATAAGTTTGGTCCGTTTGCATATTGAGGGTCAATATTTAAATTACAACTTCAGGTAATGAAATAATTTACCCCAAGTTTGCTCCCATTTGTTTACATTTCTTGGGGCCTGGGACAGTAACGTGTCCTTGATTCCCAGGTCTAGAGCAGAATTGTTTTGTCTGATCAAAATGTGAAGACAGTAGCTAAAACTGTATATGGAGTTTAGAGTTATACACTAAAGAATTGCAGGATTACATATCATTAAAAATGCAAAATACAGATAAACCTCTATTGAAAGCAGCATCAATGGCTCCTTTCAATAGAGGTTTATCTAGTCCTTGGCTGCTACCTCTGGCCATGGGAGTGTGACAGCCACAGACTCCCAGGAAGTGTCATACCAGGAAGTTTCCTGATCATAACTATATAGTTCACCTGCAGTGAATCCAGGTGAGCCAGCCCTGGTCTGAGGTGATGAATTATTATTATTTTGTCTCACAAATTTCAGAAATTTGCTTGAGTAGTAGGGGTGTGTAAGTGAAGAATTCCCTGGCCCAGCCTACAGAAAACATGACCTGCAGTTTCTGGCTGCCTCCTTAGGCACTCAGGTAGTGAAGATTCTGAAGATCATCAGGTATCTCATTCAACCCCAAGTGCTGGTCAGCTTTGCATACAGGGGTAGTTCTTGGGTTCAGTTTGAACTGATTCTGGTAGAGAATCATCCTTCCCATGCCCTCTTGAGAGAGAAAGGAGAGAGGCTCCTGACAGCAAAGCAAATGTGGTGAATGACTCTGACTGAAAGCTTTAGACTGGGATTTGATGTATGAGACCAGCTCGTAAGTGAATAGTCTTGTCCGTGATGGAAGAGGCAACCAAGTGTTGCACTTGTTCTTTCACACCTACAGCTCCTGTTTCTGCCAAGATATGTTTCCTTCATTTGTGCCCTTATTTAGCATGTTGTCCACCTACTATCCGCATTTCCATTATGTATTTAAAATGAGCAATAAAATAACCATTTACAAAATGAATACACTTATACTGATATTACATTATATAATTTAGAGATGATGCTTAATTATTACTTGTTTATAATTAGGTCTCTTGCGATGCCAGCTAGCTTTTATGCTCTTTATAAAACTTCAAGAACTTAGAAAAACGTAAATATTTGAATGTGAAAATAACCTCTGATATTGTTTGACCCTTTCGTGCCCATTTCCATTTATTTTGGGGCTCCTTTTTTGGTTTTGGGCAAGAGTATTCATGGCAAACAGAGTATGTTTTTGTGAGGATATAGTGACAAGAAATTCCTGCTGTTAACAATTTTAGTTTGGATTTAGTTGTTTCAGAGCAGGAGGTTGGAATGATAGGAGAAGGGCAGTGGAGCTGAGGTAGTCTGGAGAATGAGTCCTATGAGGAGTGGCTGGGGGAGCTGGGAGAGGGGCTCAGCCTGGAGAAAAGGAGGCTCAGGGGAGACCTTCTGGCTCTGCACAACTCCCTGACAGGAAGAAGCCAGGGGGTCAGGCTCTGCTCCCAGGGAACAGGGACAGGTGAGAGCGAACAGCTTCAAGCTGTGCCAGGGCAGGCTCAGGTTGGACATCAGGAGGAATTTCTCCATGGAAAGGGTGGTCAGGCCTTTGCCGGGGCTGCCCAGGGAGGTTTAGAGTCCCCATCCCTGGAGGTGTCCAGGGAAAGCCTGGACATAGCACTCAGTGCTCTGACATGGGGACAAGGTGGGCATGGGTTACAGGTTGGACTCATTGATCCTGTAGGTCTTTCCAACCTTAATGATTCTATGAATGTTTCAGGTATTTTGGGTTTGTTTTGTTTTATTTGGTAGGAAGAAGAAAGTAATGTAATTTTTTCAGCCTTTTATCACTTTAAAAGTGTTAAGACTAAAGTCTTAAGACTTGGAACATGTGTTCCAAAGAGATTTGGGCATCCAAGTATGTTCAAGTTATTTTTACAATCCAGTTAATTTATTTTATGACACCACTGATTGTTGTCTTAAAAATTATTTCTTGTGATGCATCAAAATGGGTAGGGACCAAACTGTCTGTTTTGGGTTGCAGTGCATGATGTGACCAGAAGCAGGTATTCCATCACCATCTGTTGAAACTGGGGCAGGGGGTGGGGATGTTAATGGGACAGTTGTTAAAACCAGCTGGGGCAGTTTTCTTTATCTCTTCCATAACCCATCCTCTGTCCAGAGAGAGAACTTCTGCTAATGGGCCAATGAGTCTCACTGCATGACTGATAAACTGACATCATCCCACTGAGAGATGCTCCATCAGGGGGAGGAGCCAAGCATTCCTGCCTGGATAAAAATCTGAGATTTGGAACACCAAAGCCACCCTTTTCCATGGGATTCCCAGAGGAAGACCAGGCCCATCTACACCAATACTTGACCTTCAGAGGAAATCTACACCTTTCTGCAGGATCACTGCTTCAACAGATCTACATTTGCCACTCCAGGAGGGCTGCAGCCACCATTGGATTGGACTGCTACCAACACCCTGACCCACAGGGTGTCAGGTTGTATTCTGACTCTGTCAGTGGGGTTGGTTTTTTTATTATTGCATTTTTATTTTAATTCTCCTAATAAATAACTATTATTCCTATCCCCGTATCTTTGCCTGAGAGTCCCTTAATTGGAGGGAGGGGGTTTACATTCTCCATTCCAAGGGAGGCTCCTGCCTTCCTTAGCAGACACCTGTTCAGACTGAGACACTGTAGGATAAACAAGGATAGTCTTCAAATAGAGATTTTGGCTCTAGACATTTGAATATCTCACTGTTATAAGGAATCGCTCAAAACCTTTGAAGGAATCATACCTTGGTTCAGTGCCTTACAAAATTAAATCTTTCTAAAATTATAAAATTAGGCTTCTCAAACTGTAAAAACTAATGGTATGCAGTCCGCACTTTGTGTGCTACTTCTTAACCAGTCATTGTCGGGGCAAACATCACTCTTGTGTAGAGGGGAAAGCAATTTGAGGTTTCCCCCATTAACTATTCCTGGTTTGTCTCTGGTTGGAGCAGTGACTTGTGTCTGCTTCACTAAGCGTGATTTCCCATAGCATGCAGCCGACTTGTAGCATGGCTTTCTTCTGGCAGTAGCCTAGGGTGTTTATCAGCCACAAACTATGGTGGGAAGGGCACTGATTCTGCTAAATATTAGGAAAGATGTTGGTGGTCCCATATTGAGAGTTCTTCTGAGTCTGAGATGTGCTGAGCTCTCCTGCTCCATGTGTGGCTGGTGGTGAAGATGGGCCCTGTGAGATGTGCACATTCACAGAAAGTTGAGTTTGGGCTTGAATGGGAAAGTTAAGATCATTTTTGAACAGCTCATAAACACAATCAACAATGAGAAATAAAGCATACTTTCAGGAGCTATTATCAATGAAAAATGGCACTTTTTGAAAACTGGGAGGCAGCCACTTTGCACTAAAAAGGTGAATTCAGTTTGCTTTGTCATGAGAGATTCTCTCCCTTGGGGAAAATGGCAATTCAGAACACATATTTTGGAATTAATTGTGATCTGGGTCTGTAACTCCTCTGAAGTTTAATAAAGCAGGATGGTCCCTCCAGGGTTCCTTTGGGAAAATTAAGACACTAAAATATGCAGTGTAATATCTGTGAGTTCTCTTTCAAAGCTCTGTTCCTGCAAAGACAGATGGGGGGTGACATAGCTTGGAGACCACCCACCCATCTCGAGAGCGTGTTTCAGAATGGAGATGAAAACATTCGGAAAGGTCTGCTCTCTGCAGTAATTTTGGTTTAAAATAATTCATTTTGGATAATCATGGAAGAATTTTTAGATGATCTTACAGAATGGTCAATGGGCCTCCCTGTCACAGATACAGCTAGTCTGAAGCTGCACAGATAAATTTGGCCATAACAGAAATCCAATTTGACTATCCTAGTTCATTAAAGAGTAGACATAAGCGAATTCCCAGATAGGATGGATTCAAACTCAAACAGGGTACCCAGCCAATCTCATTCAATCCTGAATTGGCCAGTGAGCTGATCAGTTGCTCAAGCACGGGAATTTTGAACCCCCTGTAAAAGGGGGCGTAGCTCAATAAATGCTGGCTGCTGTCACATTTTCCTCAGTATGATTAATCATATGCCTGTCTCCAAAACTGCAACCCTAACCTAATAAGTGGTGAACTCTGACATGATTGACACTGCTGTTGCATGTAGAGTGGGGGAGACAGGACAGACTTGGAGAGTCTGCAACTTAAAAAAGGGTGAGAAGAGCCTGCAGAGTGGAGAGACACCAAAAGTCTGGACATCCTTTTGTATATACCCCTGTAAACAGAAAAAAAATGCTGCTGTGAGACATGGGTGGATGGATCTCAGAGGAACATCCAGTTATGAAGGTATGGACCCTCCTTCTACCTGAACAGGGGATAAAGTATATGCAGTAGGTGTTCTTGCTGGCGTGGTCTAAGAACCACGGACTGAACATTATAAAGCCCTGGAGGCTTGTGGAACAGGCTCTGGAAGCTGCTATGGATGCTATGGACATTATAAAGCCCTGGAGTCTTGTTTTGGACTTGCTGGGCCGGTTGGAAGGTGCGCCCATGGAGAGGACGGGTGAGAAACCGAGGGGGTAGCGGCCAGAATTGCCTCTGCTATGGTGCCCAGGACTCCCTCCGGTGTGCCCAGCAGCATCAGAAATTGAGTCAAAACTCAGAAGCATCACGGCACCAGAAGCCGAAAGAGAAGCCAGCAGCCCCAGCACCAGAGCCCTGCTGGTGCCACACGTGGCACATGTGCGTAGAGCTGTCAGTGCCAGTGTGAAAAATGAAGTTCACTTTCCTGGTAAAGTTTAAAAAATGTTTAATAAAGACAATAAGAGACAGATAAAGCAAAGAAATACGGCCGGCCGGGTGTCTTGCCATGCTGCCAAGAGCACACCAGTGTCTTGGAACCCCCCCTTTTTATACTGTTCTTCATGCATGGACTTATGCACATTCACTTTTCCAGAAACTGTTCTGCATAGTCACTCCTTGGGTCTGTCAAGCATAATTCCACTTTTATTCGGTTATCATCTTTTTGATTTGGGCTTTGGTCCCTTTTTTCACAAACAGTGAATGCTAATAGTCACTTGGGCCTCTTTCGGAAGTTATCTATTCAGGCAGCTGAAACACACTACTCCTAAATTCCGAACTACAGCAGAAAATCCCATTACACATCTATTCAGGCAGTTAAAACACACTAAAAACTACAGAAATAAAACATCATATTTATAACATTCATTTCAGTATTTGCGAAAAGCCAATAACAAAATACGTATTTATAACAGCCAGGAACCCTGGAACGGTGCAGACCACTGCGTCCACAGTTGGGATTCGAAAAGCTTGGGAAACACCGTGGCAGCCAGCAGTGCTATCAGTGCCAGAGGGGCTGTGAGACCCAGCCAGCACAAGTGGCGCCTGAGACTGTGAGACATCGCATCACTCTGTCTGCGAGCAGCCCCGGATGCCAGCAAAACGGAGCGGGACCACCCACACCACCGACAAACTACGTTGCCTAGTGACAACTGCAGCTACCAAATTGATCCCTTCTGCAACACCAATGAATGCCTCTAAGTCTGCTGGGGGAAGAGAACCAGAAGGTGGCTTCTTGTCCTCCGATCTGTTTAATCCTGGAGGAGACCCTCACAGTATCACAAAAGAGTTCTTACCCTGTGACATCAGGTAGATGCCACAGGGTGTCATGGTGAGCGGCTGGAGCCAGGGGAGCCATTCCTAGCAACGTGCCCCCTCTCAGCCCACCCTCTGCAATAGCAGAGCGGCGGTGGCAGCAAAGGTGGGGAGTGTGCGGAGCCACAGGGCACAGTACTGTAGCGGCGGCAGCAAGTGTGCACTGCTGACCACATGGCAGAGCTGAGAGCGGCAGAAGCTTCTGGTGGCAGCAAGTGGTGGCCAGAGCCACCATTTCAGGGGAGTGCGCCGCAACGTCAGGCGGGTGCCGTGTGGCCGTGCCACAGCCCTACACAGGCCCTGGACACCCCCTTGCTGCCTGCACCAAGCGCGCAGGCTCCATCAGCAGGGCCGCTAGTGCCACCGCCAAACACTGCCCTCATCACCACGGAGACACTGGGTCCACCCAAGGCTGGTTGGCTGGGCTTGAGACGGCACTTATTGTCCAGCCTCTGTTGACACACCCATTTCCTGCTGCAATTTGTGGGTGAACCCCGGGGATATGTCACTTCAAATACCTGGATGCCACATAACATCATACCCTAAAGTGCCCCAAAACCTGGAAGAGCCAACGGTGTGCTACTGGACCCTGCTCCTGCTGCCGCAGCGGACCCACTGCACCTGCAGCAGAGGCAGGAACAGCCTGAGCAACCCATATCACTGACAGGTACATGAGACACCACAGAGGAAACCCGAGTCAACACCCTACTGCCGACCTCAGAGAGGAAGCCAACGCAACATTGCCGATACCAGCTCTATCACTACTCCTGTTGGATACCACCCCAGCACATGTGAACTTAAGGCTACAAGCCCTGATGGAAATTGCAAACAGGTCTATTCCAACCCACAGGTAGTCAAGCTTGAAACAATACCCGGAAAAGTTATGTGCACAAAAGCTTTGAAGTATCATAAACTGGGTAAGACTATTTTGAGTTAACCACTCCACAGTTATCAGCCCTGTTCAATAGTATCAGAGGTGACCCTGAGTTAACCACTCCGAGAAAATTAACTCCAAAGGTGAAAATTGTTCTAGAAGCAGTAGATGAGCCACAATAGGCAAACAAGTTTCCTGGCTGTCCCAAAATTTGTATTACAGTGTTTATTATCACTGTTAATTTGCATCCTACAGAAATTATTGGTTAATGTGACACATGGTGGTCTAACCCACTTTACATCTTGAGATGGATCTTTTTGTCCTACCAATCTAAAATGTCAGCATCTACTGGTTTTAGACTAATTGCCCAGTTAATTATCAAATGCTGTCTAAGGTGTCTGCTGTTAAATGGTAGAGATCCCTTAAAATTTTTTATACCAGTGCAACAAAAATATTTTGAATGGTGCTTTGCAAATAGCATACCACTACAAATTGCTTTACATAACTATGCAGGGCAAGTTACCTATCACTTATCCAGCCATGAATTGTTACAATTAAGCAGGACCACTGTGTTATCACTGAAACCACAGAACAAATTATAGCAACACCGAAAGCCACCATCCTGGGGAGGTCCCAAGCAGCCAACTACAGCATTTGGCTATGCACAAAAATAACCGTAGAGATTCTAGTATTTAATTTTGATGACTAATTTTAATATTTACCCACTTAAAAATAAGCTAAAGGTTTTAAAGGTGCCTTCTCAATGTATAGCACAGAGATACAGCTATAAGATCGTATTTGATGTTCCTTGTGTGTATTTCTTTGATTATTTGTAAAATGTTAATGTTGGGAAACTTTTCCAGTAAATATTAATAAATGTTTGTTTTTAAGATATATTAAGGAAATCCTCTCAGTCGAGGCTTAAGGCCCTGATGAAGCCCTAGTTCCAGCTGACTAGGGAAGTATGACATAAATTGCAGGTGTTTTTGTCCTAAAAAATGAAACCAAGTCACTTTGACGTGTAAATTTGGTCTTATAAAAGCTAAACCCTCTTTTTGAGGCCAACTTGGAAGCCTTGTTCTGGAAAAGGCTATCCAAGTCCTTGTCCAAGGAAGATAACCAAGGCTATCTGTCCATCTATGACAGACCCCCGGTGAAGGTAAAGCATTTAAACATATGCAAGTAATTTTGTTTAGTAGTGCTTATTGTTTTATTGGATGTATTGTCTTACTGTTCATAATAAATGCATGTTATCTAAATTTAATAGGTTAAACTATGTTCATTTTTATAGTTGTTAAGGTTGCAAACAGAGATGAGTTCTCATAACCTACTTTGCTACCACAGCAAACAAAATCTATTTGCCGTGATGTAAACACATCTAATTAGCACCATACAGTGAAATGACAAATATGCATAGTGATTGACTAGTGCTCATCAGGTCAAGGTCTGCATGAACTTTGAAACCCTTTAAATAACTCTGTCTTGTGGCGACACAGCAGGAGCAGCCGAAGCCACCGCCTTCCTGAGAGCGAGTTCATGGAAGAGATGGCTCTAGCATTTTGAATCGCTCACGCACCGAGATAGATAATTAAATGTTGGTGAGAAAAGACACAGGAGGAGCCTTTGTGTAACATCCCCAAGAGTTTATTACCCTCACTGAAAGGGGGTCAGTTACAAAAGCCAAAGAACAAAGGAGGGTCCAAGGTTTTTAAGTCCCAGGACAGGGGCGGAGCAACTGAGGGCTAATGATCTGAGGAAAGTCCAAGGTGGGATGGTCCAAGGGCGGGACCATGCCGAGCCGAAACCGTGGACCCTGCGCCCGGGCAGCAGCAGAGTGGAGCGTGATCAGCACTGAGGGGAGCACCAGGAGCGGCGGGAACACTCCCACCGTGCCATGGGCAGCGGCACCGGCAGCTGGGCCTGGCAGGGCCGGCAGCAGAGTGGGACCGCATGGCTGCCAGGCAGCATGCAGAAAAAAACAAAGGAATCCTCCAGAGAACAGAAAACGCAGAGCCTTCTAGAACTGGGGAGTAAACAAGGGATGACATAAGTGGGGAAATTTACATAAAATTGCAAGGGAATGTAGGAGGGGTTTCCTCATATGGGAGTCTCATCCCAGTGATGCTGCATCTCAGTGTCCCTGATCACCTTGTGAGATGCAACACTGTCTGATGCATCATTCACTGATGTTTATAACAATTAGCTCAAATTCACAGGAATCCTAAAAAAAATTATTGTCTCCCAGCCTGACAGCCAGCCAGCATTCATTCTAAGTGTAAACTTAAGGCTTCTTAAAGAATTGACCAAAATACCATAATACTAGTGAATTTCTATCAATGAAACTGATTAAGAAAATTTTACTCTATTAATCTCAGCATCACAACCAGACATGTTTGCACAAGCAAAGGCATTACATGATTTTTTTTTCCATCAAGGTGTTTGAGCCCTACAGTGGCAATTCCAACTGTCAAACACACAGGCTCATAATATAGTTAACATCTGTCTTGACTGCCAAGGCCACACTGCACCACTGCAGATGGGGGTAAACCCTCATGGTCTACGTGCTTTGCAAGTCTGGCAAACAGATGTCACACATATCCCTGAATCTGTGCGTTGAAGTTATGTGCATGTGTCAATTGATACCTTTTCATCAGCCATATGGGTTTCAGTGCACACAGGAGAAAAGAGTCGGGATACCATTACACATTGGTGGTCAACCTTTGCTGCTTTAGGTATCCCCCATACCATCAAAACACACAATGGCCCTGCACATACCTCACAAAATACAAGACACTTCCTACAGCACTGGGGTGTGTTACATCACACTGGTATTCCCCACTCAGCAACAGGACAAGCCATTGTGGAACATGCACATGGCACTTTAAAACGTATCCTTGATAAACAGAAAGGGGGAATGTGCGGTGAGACCCCATAGAGCAGAGTGGTTAAAACTATCAATACTCTAAACCATGTAACAGTATCAGAAAATGCCCAGAATCCAGCCATTTTAAATCACTCTTTTTCATTAAAATCATCCAGTGATGCCCAGTCACCCAAACTGGCACAAGACCCTATCACCAATAGATGAGAAGGTCCTTGTGATCCTATCACTTGGGGACATAAGTATGCGTGTGTCTCCATGGATACTGGAACGTGATGGATACCTGCCAGGTGTGTCCACCCTGCTCTATCTCCTGCCCAGGACCACAAGCAACACCTTCCTGATGGCCCCTCAGCAGACATCGTGGAGCCATGTGTGGAGCAGTGATTGAAACAACTTGTGCACCTACCTCATGGAAATCTGGGACTCTTGAAGAGATTTTGTTTACAAATTGTTTCTTCTGTTAATTGGTTTAGTAATGGTTCTAAAAGTTGAATGGTTCTAAAAGTTGAACGGTTTGTAGTGTTAAGTTTCAATTTGCAACTTCTAAGCAGTTAGCCTGTGGCATGCTAACCTGAAAGATTGTATTGCTGGTGTGTAGTCTGGTTTTCTAGGCCTGAGGTTTCTGAGTTTCTGAACTCAGTTTCTTCATGATGTTTTGGTTCAGGAGGACCTTGTTCTCACAGGCTTGACATAAACATTGCAAGTGTTATTGTAACAAGAGTGATGTTTTGAATTCTTTTCTGTGGGATGGACTTCTCTCTGTCCTTCAGTTTGGGCCAATGGGATGAAGAGTTCTGGCACTTTTCTAACCAATGAGAGTGGCCTGTTCTAGAAAGTATATAAGGGGGCAATTGTTTCAATAAAACGGAGTCAGATGAAGTTTTCATAAACGTGGTTTCATGTTGTTTGTTCATCGCCCACAGCGACACTGGTGATCTTGCCTGACAGCTCCTGGATGTGAGTGCTGCAGCTCTGGTGATTCATGGGATACATCACAGGCTGGGGGAGGCTAGGTTTGTTTGGTTGGGTGGAAAGCCTTATTTCAAATTAGGCTCATGCTGTCTTTGTCATCCTGTCTGCAAAGGGCCCTTGCAGGACGATAACAAATAACACTTTGCATTTTTAAAACAGAAAGAGGGAATTGTAGCTACAGTTAGTCTGAAGCTGCACAGATAAATTTGGCCATAACAAACCCCCAATTTGGCTAACCTAGTTCACTAAAGAGTAGAAGTAAGCAAGTTCCCAGATAAGACAATGATAGGTTGGATTCAAACTCAAACAGGGGACCCAGCCAATCCCTTTCAGTCCTGAATGCAGACATATCATTGGCCAGTGAGCTGATCAGTTGCTCAAGCACGGGAATTTTGAACCCCTATAAAAGGGAGCGTAGCTCAATAAATGCCAGCTGTTGTTGCAAGATCCTCGGTGTGATTAGTCATATGCCTGTCTCCAAAACTGCAACCCTAACGTAATATCTCCCTGTTTTAACAATATCAAAAAATAGCAGATATGTATTAATGAATCAGGGTGGGATGAAACAACTGAAGCAGCAGATTGCTCTAATTCCTAAAGAATTATTTTTTTTATTCCAAGTAATTAATTGGGTTTTGGATTATCCCAATTAGTTTTCTGCTTCAATGCAGAGGTGTATTTCAAAAGAGTTTGTGCTCCTCATATGGTACTATCCTTTTCCTTCCATTTTGTACTGTTTAGCTTATCTGTTATAGCAATATAAATGCTTTTCTAATTCTGGACTTTTTGTTTGTTTGGTTTTTATTAGAACATGTTTCACGGTATTTATTTTTAAATTATTGTTAATTTTCGACTAGGATGAGTCTTCAGTTGCCAATTGATTGCTTTCACAAATATTCCTTCTGGAAAAATAAATATACTTCGTTTTTTCTTGTTTTTAAAACCATATTAATGAAATAGAATAAGGAAGCAGAATAATGAAAGGAAAATATTTTTTTGGGTTTTTTATGTACTTTGAAGCCCAGAATCAGAGAAGTGGTGGTTGTAAGGGGCCTCTAGAGGTCTCTTATCAAACCTCCTACTACAAGGAGGACTTCCAGGTCAGCCAGGGTTTTGTCTAACAAGTCTTGTATTTCTGGAAGGGTGGAAGACATTCATAGCTGACATCTTAAGGCTCTGAACATATCATATTATCTAGATTTAGATTCCTGTGTACTGCAGCAGAAAATACATTTTTATTCTGTTTTGAAGTTGAAAGAAAGCATTCCTTCAGTTAACTAAAGATCTGTATTTTGTTTCTAAGGCTTAAATTTTAATTTGAATTCAATAGGAATCAACTTCTTTCTCTGCATATATATATGTGCTTTATAGAATTAGGATGCAGTGCCTGATTTTTCCCCAGCCAGCTCCCAGCACCAGGGTAAGAGTGGGCTGCTCCCAGAAAACAACATAGTCCAAGATTCAGCTGTAGGGCTTGTGTTCTAAGGCACAGGTTGTCAAGCATCGAGGGCAGAAGCAAGAATGAGGAAAAGGTCTTACATGTGGTTGGTTTCCAAGGAAGTTTACTTCCAAGGTTGGGTCAGGGATGAAAGACAACTGACAAGGGTGTGCAGGAATTTTTATACAGGGGAGGTATCAGGGGCAGATACAAATCTTCAGCCAATAAAAAAGGAGTGAGGAGGAGCACAAAGCAGGGTTTACAATATGCAGACCAATAGGGAAACACATGGGAGTGGAACAGTTCAACTAAACCAATAGAGCATCAAGAATTAGGGGATTTCCAAAGGGGAGGGCTAAGCAGGGGGTTGGCACAAGGAGAGACTGACATCTAGGCTGAGAACATTCAGGAACAAGGGGTCAACACAACACAGGATTGACAGTTTAATTGGAGCAGGGGCAAGGAACAATCTGGATTAAGGGGCAGGGTGGGGGTAGGGTGGATGGCTGAGTAGGAGGATACAATTTGGACTTCACCATCAATACAGGGGGGAAACAGAACAAACGACTGGGGGCAAAACCACACCGTAATAGAATTATGACCAAAATCCACAGCTGAAATATGCCTAATTTGGCAATTTATTTATTGTTTTATTGATTAACATTTAGGCAACAGCAGCAGTAGTGAAACACTCCCTCCAGTTTTCCATCTCTTTACTCTTGTTTTCTCTCTGTGTATTACCCTGTGTGTAATCAGTAGAGAATGTCAATTATTCTGATATCTGATGTCTCAAGGAACAGAATCAAGATTTTAGGCTAAACTGTACTTCCAACTTACCTTTTCTATAATAACAACAATAGCAAATATTAAAAAAAATAGAGAAAATAAAATACTACTGTTTTGGTTTATTTGAGATTTTATTTTAATTGTTATTTTTCATATAAAATGTCTAGTGGATGACACTCCAAAAAATAAAAGCATGAAAACAAATTGCTAGATAAAAGTGCTGTTTGGAACAGACTGTGAAGTTCTGCGTTGGTGCATTTACATTGCAGGTATTGTTTGGAGTCAGCACATGTAAGAATTTGTCTAGGATATGTTCTCCATGAGAATAATTTGCAAGAACAGAAGAGGGCATTTGGTTAAATCTAGTCACACTCTCTGCCTTGCATCTAGCTGTCCAGTGGGAACAGAACAGATTGGGCATGTGAGGTGGAATTGTTATTTTTGGTCTCTTTTCTGTACAGCCATAATGAAACAACTTATATAATTATATATGCATATCACATTTATAGATATAAAACTTGAAATTAAAATGTGCTACAGAATCAAGTTCTGCCGCCCTTACGGTTCCTGCCCCGCATGAGAGATCCAGATGCATTTTGTGCAATAAGTCAAGGGATTCTGGAGTAGCAGAATCCCTCTCTTTGGGAGAGATGCTAAGATCTCTTAAATACATCTTAAATACAAGTGCCATCTTAAATACAAGAAGGATAATCTACAATTGAGTGCCATCTTAAATACAAGAATGATAATCTATTTAGTATAAATCCTAAAGGCACAAATGTCACTTGCAGCTTTTTTTTTTTTGTGCAGGATCCAACCCCAGGGGAGTTCCATGGGTTGCCAGGTGACAACGCAAAGCAGTCACTGACAGAAACTGCGGGACGTTCATGCTCACCCCAGGACCTCTTTTCTCCTGTTGATCACACTATGTTTATTAGTAATGGAACACAGAGTCTTTGCTTTTATGCCATGTTGCATTCGAGGCCCTACAAGGTAATTCCTGGGCCTTCAGGAGTCTGTTCTAAGAGATGTTTCTGCAGAGCTGATTCTCATGCTTCGGTTCCTATGTCCATTTTGGGAAGAGAGAGTCTGTAAACCTGAATGTTTTCAGCTGGATTGCCATGCTGGCTTTTTACCAGTGTGAGCAACTAATGGCAGCAATGGAAAAGGCCTGGAAAGTTGTGGAGGTCCATAGGCCTAAGGTAATCAGGTCCATTGCAGTCCCTTGGAGGGACGAGCCCTAAGTTAAACAGTTCTCCGCAGTTAGGATGAACAGGTGAATAAATTTCCCAGTGTCTATCTATTTATGCAAATGTATCCCAGTTTGTTTTCCTGGTTGGCCTGTTGGCTTCCCCACCTCCTTTATTCCTTATATGTATTTTCTCTAGAATGTTCTCCCTTCCCTGTCTACCTATTGGCCCCATTTTGCCACAGTGTTCCACCCCCCTTACTGTTACTGTGACGCAGATAGAAACACACAGCAACACACCCAACAGGTGTTCAGGCAGAGAAGAAAGGAAGGAGATTCTAGTTTATTATTGACCTTGTGTATAGAAGTTTCTGGACAGTGATCAGAGATTGGATAGAGAGGTTACCACCTCTCCATCTTCACTGGTCACTTGAGAAGTCCCTCAGGTGATATCTTTTACAAAGGAATGCAAACATGATTCTTGTTTATCTTACAATTCATGAGAACTGACTCCACTATACTAAAACAAATCAGAAGGCTTATTTTCAGGGACAACACCTTACCCCATTGGCTGTAATCCTTTGCCCCTGAGCCCTCAGCCCACTGTAACCTTGTGCTCTGTTCCATGACTCTCTGACCCTGTATTTAGAGCCTGGGCCCTTCCATGTCTTTGTCTTTGTCCCCGGGTCCCTTCACATGTGGAATAAGCCGCTGTAGAGCTCTATATGAAGACCCTTCCCGCTCCTTTGCTGTCGTGACTACCCCCGGAGGTATTGGGTGTTGTGCTGTGAGCGGGTGTGTGTGTGCCTGTGCCGCCGAGTGCCTTCTCCGGGAGACGCTTGCAGAGTGGCCGCAGCACTGCTGCCCCTTGCCCCACCACCGCCTGGCTAGCAGTGCTTTGTGACAGAATGTAATAAGGAATGTGTGAATAAACACTCCAAGTCCTGTTAGCGGGGATTAACGGGCATGTCCGAACGATGCAGAACTCACTCGAACAGCACTGGCATGTCACAGAGCAGGTGTTACATGGGACAAATCATACCTGTAATTGGAAGGTGAGATGCTCTGTCACCCCCAGAGAGACAGGGAAAGATAAAACCAGATTATTGGTTAACATGTCCCACAAGTAGTTAAACAGAAACACCAGAGGGAGCTTTTCTCATCATCCAAAATGTCTGGTGTGGAAGGAGAGAGATCAAAGTGTCTCACTGACTTGTTTTAAAGGCTGTGAATTAGCTCTGAGCAAGGTGTTAATTAAAAAACAATCTGGAAGAAAATTTCAGGATTTGCATTTTGCGACAGGACTTGGCTCAAGTCAATGGAGTTTATCTCATGTTAAGAGCATTTTCTCAGATGCCTGGCTCAGTGTGTATTTCCAATGATGCCAAACAACTCTCAGCAAGGATCAATGCATTTGTCACATCAAAACTGCACCATGTGATTTACATTACCTGGGACTGGCAGGAGCCTGATTTATCAGAGTATCCCGGATATAAAAGCCTTATTCTGCAGTTCTACTTACAATTCTTCTAAACCTTCTGAGAAGAATATTTTGTGTGTCTTTCTCCCTGTCATACTGTCTTTTAAAAAATATACAAAGCACAAGATTAATTGAATTGTCAGGAAAACTTTAGGATCTGATGGGTCTTAATTTGATGGCCTGTGTTCTGTCTCTGCCTTTTGTTTCTGGACTATTGAGTATGTGGAGTACTCAGCTGTGTCAGCTTGAATGGAGATATGCTTCAAGAAAACCTGTAAACTCCACCTTTATTTGAAATTCATTGCCATTTAAAAGTTTTTTAATTTTAATCTGATTCAGTTATTAAAATCACTGATAGTGTTCTCTGATGGCAGTAGGTGTTTCTGGTTTTCACTATGTTCCCCACTATTTTCCCTTGAGGTATTGAAGGATTCTCTGGGTTCCTCCAGGTTGTGGTTCTCTCTACAGATGAGATCCCTCTTTTCTGTTATTTCTATACGTTACTTATAAAGCCACTAGGAAACAGCTGACGAGAAACAGGGAGGCTCTGTGAGCTGGATTTTTGAGAAATTTATATTAAACCACTTAAAAATTCTCAGAGTGTAGTGCAGTAAATAAATATATTGGAAAAGACAACCTAGTAAGGATTGCAGGTAATTAATGGAATTGTGCTTTTAACTGTTGTATCTACAGTGTATCCATGCTGAAACTTACAGGAGACATCTCTTCTCTATTAGCTGGATTTTTAACTAGCCCAGCTTCCTAACACCCTCAGATTTATGGTCTCATGTCTCTTCCAGGGTGCCTATAATTAAGCAAATCTGAGAGCAAGATGTAGTGAAATGATGCTGAAATTAAACTCATTTCACATCTTCTGAAAGGGTCCAAACTTTAATGATGCCAGGCTTTTGAATGTAAATGTGCTGTATTTTCGTCTGTTTTAGTTTTCCTTTAAGGCTGATGGAAGGGGAGTATTTTTAGCTCTTCTGATATGTAACAGATCCACAGCAGTAGAAAGCAGCTCCCCCCATATGAATCTGCTATGTATTATTTAGGATCCAGAGATGTTATTACATCTTTCCACCAATTGCTATGCTTATCTGAGCATGATATGAATGCATTCTGCTATAAAAGATGATGATGTAAAGCACTAGATAAACTTCAGAGCTGGTAATCTCCTGCCATGTTTTGTTGCTTGGGTTTGAAGTGGCTCTAGAGCTTCTCTGCATGAGAAAGCTCCTATTTTGCAGTTTTTTTGGAGTGCAGGTTAGAGTCTTTTTCCCTGCTGCCTTGACATGTGAAATGGTTTCTGCTATTGCTGGGTTTATTGCCATCTTTAGCATTGTTACGATAACAATGAAGCTGATGAAAGAGAGCACATCACACCATTATGATGGGTAAAAATTGGGCATTTTAGCAAATGAGTAAATGGGATTGTTCATTCTTTCTCTTTTTGAAGCAAATGGGGAAAACGTCCTTTGCAAAGTGCTTTGAGAGCTGCAAATATGACATGAATTGTATGTGCAAATTGCTATTTATAAATATAAAAAATGCAGGTAGCTGCAAATTAAGTACAGGATAAAGAGTAAAGCCCACATTTCATTAAGTGAGTCAGAAAAAAAAAGTTCTGGAGGAGGCTAATCACTCCACCAATACTAGCAAAGGTGTGAGTCACCATACACTGGAGAAGAATTTTTTAAAGTGATAATGGGTTTAGGCACCAACTGGAGGGAGTTAAAAGCAAAATTGAGGCTGGTCTTCTTGAGTGGCTACTGTGAAGCTCACATTCCCACTGTAATTAGGTGATAGGATGTAATTCCTCTGATTGACTTCAGAAATCTTGGTTTCTAATAAATATATTCCACTTCTCAGGCATAGTTTTATAGGTGCTGCCTTTATTTTTCCTTTTTATGTTTTCTTCCTCAGAAGTCACTTTCTTCCTGAGTGGCTCTGAAATACTGTCCTGATTTAGGGCAAGTTTCGGATAAAACCTCCTAAGGGGTTCCCCTAGAAAGCAAATCCAAACGGCCCCTCCCCCAACTGGTTCAGGAAAAGATTTTCTTGAAGAAAAGTGGAAAAATTTGTTTATTTAAAAGGCAAAGCACTCAGCAGCACAGCAAGTTAACAATACTAAACAACAAAACCTCTTGCCACTCTGAAGAAAGGGCAAATTCAGCCAGTCTCTCCCATGGGATGCAGCTCAGCTCACTCAGTCTGTGTCTGTCCCTGGGCACTGGGAAATGATGGGCACAGGCCAGGCCTGGTGGGACAGAGGTGTGAGCTCCCAGTGCTCTGATGGGTTTTAGTCCAGAGCAGGTTTGTACTGTTCCAAGAATAAGAAAGAAACACAGTCTGGAGAACTTCTCTGCTTCCGCTAGCCAAAAACTAACAGAAAGCCAAGGAGAGCTTTCTCCTGCCGTCAGCACTGCAGATAGAACAGGCTGTGTGTAGGAAAGCTGAAAACTCTTCTCTTCATGTTTTGAAAATGACCACCTCAGACATTCCACCACTTCTCCTCCCCCCTTCACTCTCAGATCCAGTTTTAAAAGTGCAAAACTTATTTCTGAGCTAAACAGATGAATGGGGATACAATTCAGCATCAACCCAGGACAATAACTATTGAGGCTTAGCAGTTCTAGGGAAGTGCAGTTCTTTCATGATGCTGAGGCCAGAATGTTACCTGCAACACACCAGCAAAAATGTGAAGCCTTTTGTCAATTTTGGCTGTGGAAGAAAATACTAAAAATAAGCACTGCTGTAAGCTGATTATCTCGGTTATCCCAGTACTAATGTACTGCCCCTCTGAGGGTGACTTTTACTGCCACAGCAAACAGCAAGGTTTGATTCTCTTATGAAAATAACTTCAGTTACCCTAGATCTGAAACTAAATGGGGATATTAATACTATTTTTCTTGGCTCAAAGAAGTTTCTGCAGCTAAAAACTAGGGATTTCAGTCAAGGAACCCCAAAACACCACAAACTTGAGATGAGTAACACCTGGAAACAGCAGACAGACTTGAGTCATTGCACAAGATCTGACAAGCTTTGAATAAATGCTGGCTTCAGAGCTTCTTGTGTCTTTCCATTCAATCTGGTGGAGGTACCAAAGGGAGAGGGAGCAGGGCAGTCCCCGCCACCTGCAAAGCTCAACTGCAGTGGATGCAAAGTATCCACAGTTAACTGGGTACTTCAGCATCAGAGTTAAGTTCTGTGAGGACTCAGTTCTGTGTGTTTCAATAACTGTCTGCAACAAAAATATCTGTGATCTATTCAGTCTGTCTGCTTCAAGGGAAAATAGACAGGGTGAGACATCATCACAATGTTTCAGTTACTGTGATTCTGCATGGAATACCCTGATGGTTCTACCTTGGATGGGAGTTAGCTAATGAAATATAAGGAAAACAAAAAGAGATAGATATTGAGAGCCATGGATATAAGTTAACCTAAGATTATCATCCGTACATCAAAACTGTGCAAGAGTTTTGAGACCAGACAATATGAGCCTGGAAACTTTCAACTCCACAGTTTAGTGGATTATGAGCTGGTGACTAAAGGAAGAAGTGGCATTAAAGAATTCCAGTGCTGGGATATATCAATATTTCTAGATCTGCCCAGATTTCTCTATTAACATTAGATAGGTGTGTCTAAACATGGGACATTGCTTCCAGAATTGAGAAGATGCTTGCATCATTTTTCTTATTCTCCAGGATGATTCTGCAGCACAAGGTTTAAGAGGAACTCACTACTGAAACTTTACTGCAGATTTTACAAGAGCAAAATCCTCAGTGATGGGTTGTAGCTTCCTCCAGTTGGGCATTTTACCTTCCTATACCCACAGGGTATGTCAGGGAAAAGAAAGCGTAGTTGATTTTTGTGTTATAATGACACTCATCAATCCTAGGGAGGTTTGGTGAGGCAGCAAGTTTTTCTTAACCTTCCAACACTCCTTTTCTACTTTTGAGGTGGCCTGGGAGCTTGCAGAGCTTCTACAGAGCAAGATGGGCTCTGTGTGAAGGAGTGCAGGGGAGCAGGAATGTCCCTGGTCCTGCCTCTGCCTCCACTACAGCTTCCCATCCCCCCCGGAGTGGTTTCCGTGCTTTGTATTTGCAGCAACAGGAGGATGACTGTTAGTTTTAAAGTGATTATTGCCATGAACACTGGAAATTGGAACACCAGTTATCAGTTAACAGATGCAGACACTCACAAAACTGAACTGAATGGAAATGAAATTAACATAAACATGATGTTTCCCAAATCATATAAAGAATACTTTGTAACTTTCTACACAATTTTCCATTCATTATTGTCCAAGCGGCTGCCTCATTCTGTAGCACTGTATCAGGAACTCTTTGTCCTAAGATGATGTTTCCTTAGGGTGATGGGCTGGAGGTCTCTGCCTCAAAAGTGGACAGGGTGACAAATAACTGCAGGGCAACAGCCAAACTTGAAATAAAAGCACCCCAGCATCTGCCCCTGTGAGTGCAAGAGTAGAAAATTGCCTCTCTTTTGAACTGCTGTCTGAAAGGCATTGAAAAACTGGAATGGATACCCTGGTCATATAGGTAAGGAAAGAAATTTTTCATGCAGTGGAAACACCATGAATGATTCATAATCCACATATTTCTTACTGTTATTTCCTGTGGGTGTAGAGAAGCAGGGATTAGAAATGAATGGCACTGCTTATTGTTCATAAGGGGTTTGCCTGGAGGTGATTTTACTTTTTTAAGCTTTAAAATTAACTCCACAGATGCCAGTCCCTAGAGCAAAAATCTGAAAACCCTCTGCAAGCTTCAGATACCTGAGATAGAGAAGAAACACCGCAGGATGGAATTGATCATAATGGGAAAGTATTTTGTTTGTCTTCCTTACTTCCGCCTGCAGGATCAGGGCCATACACAAGTTATATTTATACCATTTGTGCAGGAACCAAAATTTTTAATGATTTTCCCTATAATGTTCTGTACAGTCTGACACAACACTTAATCCTCAGTCTCCTGAGACCCACTCATGCTCTTCAGACACAGGATGAGTCCTATTTCTCTGCAGTGCAAGTATGGTTTACTTGATGGAAAGATGGAAAACAATACATATGGGGATGGGTGGAAACTCTGTCCTTAATTTTAATGGAGATTTATGTGGTATAGTGTAGTTGATATTGGACTGTCTCCTGAGGGAGAGGAAATACTGCCAAGAATAAAAATGTGCAATAAAAAGATCATAGATTTTATGAGGGGGCAATTAAGAGCTTTGCAGCCTCTGTATGTCTGGCCTCTATATCTGAATGGGAAGTATATGATATATTAGTTATATCTGCCCAACCTCCATAATCTCTGGGGATATGGGTGCTGCAACCATGTTTGTTTAAAAATATTTTGATGTCAACTTTCACTGTTCAAAAAAACAATACGTCTTGAAAGTACTGGAAAATACTGGAAAATGGGCTTTTTTTGATAATTCAGTGTGTCAATGAGTTTGAAATTTGTAATTAAAACCTTTTCCAAAGGTTCCCTCATCCCTCTCCTCCCCTTTATACTATGACAGCACCAGAAACCCCCCAGTTCCTGCACTATCACTTTTCCAAAGACTTCCCTCTCCTCAGGAAAGTTTCAGCATTTTGTGCAGGATGCACATTCAGCAATCACTATCTGTCACTTGCTCTTTAGAGTAGCTTTAGTAACGACTTAAAACTGTCCAGCAAGCTGACATAAAGTATCTTTTATTGTGCTGAAGAGATTTAATTGTTGTAATTCTCAGTAAAACTACTATTAGACAAGGATTACATTCTGATGCACCTTGTTATGGTGGATGTGCTCAAACACCATGAAGTCCCAAAGAATTTGTTGCATATGTCTATTATTATTGTTGTTATTATTATTATTATTTTAGTAGAAACTTTAGATCTAACTTCTCTCAGGCCTACATTTTCATGACTCTGGATAACTCTCTCCTATTCAGGAATTGCTTGAGTTCAGGCAGTTTAAAGTTTGGTTAATCATAAAGCAGATTAGGTTGCCTTTAATGTCTAATTCACATTTTTGATGCTGAGAAGCTGCTGAGCAGCTCCACAATGGTTGCACATCACTAACTATCAATGGGCTGCAAAATGAGGGATTATATGTGTTTATAAGATGTCCTGGTTCTATTTGCGGCACAGGCACTGTAGCACTGGAAAACACATTTCCAAGCAAAGCTTAAAGCTGAAATCCTTCTCTGTAGAAAAATAAATAAATGATTCCTTTTGATATCTCCTTATGCTGTTATAATACTTGACAGAATTGCCTTCTTTAGCAAATGGATTTCTAAAAGGATGAACTATACTGCTTTCCTTGTAATTGTAGGAAATGTGTTTTAAGTATGACAACATTTCAGAGCACTTGCCTATGTGAAATTCTAGTCTATACTTTTTTTACATTCTGGTAGGCCATGGTGTTTTCTCATGGAGGATAGGGACAAGAAATTAGACCATCTCAAATATTTGCATTTATTATCAAATTTTCAGTGGTTGCTGATTAGAATGTTATTTAATAGTTCGTACAATATGGTCATTTCAAGAATTCTGACAACACTGCCTAAATAATTAGACCAGTGCTGGAGTATCTCTCGTAGGTGGATATGACCCCCTCATTTGTGTTTCCTAGAACCCGCAGGCAGAATGACACCACTGTATGTTGGTCCTGTAGGGAAATAAATACAATAAATATGGGCTTGCTTGAGACACCTCTGTGTCCGTAAGTTGTACAGTTAATTACGATTAATTATGTGGGTGAAATTCCTGTTCCAGAAAAATGTGTCCTAGGTTCTTTAATAACCACAAAGAACTGAGATCTCTTTTTTGACTTCATTCCCTTTAGGAAAGATATCTTTTTTTTTTTTTTAAAGATTCATTGGGTAAAAGATTGTTTTATCTTATGCCAATAAAACTGTAATACCACACTTAATAGTTATTGTTCCACATGATATTTGAACTGCTGGATTTAAATAAACAGGTTTCAAACTATTTTTAAGGGGCTTTCCCCAGCATGGGAGAGTCCTTGTGTAAAAGAATTCATACCTTGGAGTGATTTGATCCAATGCAGAAACTCTGAATGAAGTCACACATTCCCCTGAGTGTTTTCATCTTTGTAGACCTTGATCTTAAAAAGGCTTAACTTCACATGCGGTGCTGGTACTCAAATATAAATAATCCTGTGATTTACTGTGCTTACGTATGTGCTTAGAATCTGGAAAATTAGGGCGTTAATGGTAACATGCTTAAGTTAGGGTTTAATCAAAGAGCTGGAGTTATGTACCAAAAGATAATTTTCCAAAATCACAACAGTTGCAGGCAGAGGAGGACATGTATTTCCTTTTCTTTGTAGCTTTTTCCAGGCAGGAAATCATCTGCAAGACTTTATTTTGTCTAGTGCAGCACTTTTCCTTCCTTTCTGATTATTTTTTTAATGTCTTTACCTTGCAGTTGAGAAAGAGAAAGTCTGGTTCAGGTGTAGAGCGCCAAGGACTGGAGTGCTGAGTCACCCACAGTGAGGTCATGAAGTTTGAGGTTATTTTGTTGTATGCAAACATATGAAACTCCTTCGGCCTTCCTTCATTTTGCTATCTTCTGTAAAAACCTGTCTTCTAACTCAGTTAGGATGTGGTGTCAGCGTGATTTCTGCCTTGGCTAGCCCTGGCACCATAACAGCAAGGGCACAACTCAGTAGCGAGAGGAACTTTTTTGAACCTGTGGGTCTTGGCTTGTCTGCAGGCAGTGGGTGGCAATGGCAGGAAGCAGAAAGAGGGAGACTCCGCTTGAGCTTAAACCACTGACTTTATTTGTCCCACTGTGGGGACACCTCAGTCACAGGTGGCAGCTCAGGCAAAAGCCCCACACACACCTGAATACAGCAGCTTATAAAGGGGGGAGGAACTCGGGGTAGGGTCTAACTTGGGACCAATTAGGGATAAGCGGGGGACGGCTCTCTAACTTAGTGACATGTAGGGGAACAAACCTGAATACAGTGGGGGGGGAAAACAGGAATTCTGTCCAATCATTCTGTGATCCTGTTAGAACCTTCCAGGCTGAAGGCGAGGTCTCAGAGTGACAGAGAGGGTCTGGGGATTACATAACTTAAGATTGACAGACAACAGTAACCGGGGGGAAGAATCAAATAAGGAAAGAACATAGGGGGAACATAGAACGAACCATATAACAATATAATTCCAAAAACTTAAAAACACACTGCCACAAGGTTATTTGTGGTCATTCAGAAACTACAAGACACATTTTTGAATAGCTGAAAATGACAATTGAAATGACTGCAAAGAAGACCAAACGTTCATAAATTGCCTCTTGCTGGGACTGCCACTTTCAAGCTAATAGACATATCAGTCATGGGAGCTGGCAGGATGGGTTTTATTTAGGGAAATTAGGATTTCTGAAGACTGTTGCTTTTTCTTTTCCTTCTGTACTCAAACTTCAAAAAAAAAAAAAATATTCTTGTACTAAAAATAAACCAAGTAATTTTTCCTGTAGGACAATGGTCACTTACACTTGTGTCAAGTGGATGCTCCTTCTCCAAAATCAGAGATGTCCTTTTTCTCTTTGCTGTTTCCTATCTCTGTGTCAGAGCACAGTTTCTGTTCACAACAGACTGGCAAATTTGTGATGGTTTGTTGTTCTGGTTTGGAGATCTGGCTCATCCTCAGACTGGAAAAAGACCTTACTTTGTGATTTGTTTTTGTCTTTTATTTAGACCCAGGAGAGCAGATCTTTTCAGGCCAATTAAGATTTATCCTTAGACTAAAACATCACTAGCTTTAATTGTGAGATTTAAATAGCATCTAAAATAAAAGTAATGAACCGTTTATCAATTTCAAACCTTTCTAAACCCTTGTTGAATTAGACTATGATTCTGGATTCCTGTACTGCATTTACAGTCTTTGTCTAATTATATCTAAAGGGCATAAACTCAAAGGGAAATACACAGCCAAGAAAGGAGATACCTATGCAATATTCTCCTCAGTAATGAAATTCAATGGAGTGTTGCTGGCAATGACTGGCAATGAGTTTTATTTTTAAACGCATTTGACATGTTTAACTGCATTTATTTAGCTTTTCAGTATCTTATCCTAGTCAACATTTGCTCCTTTTTTTTTTTTTTTTTTGGGGGGGGGGTTTGGTGGTTTTTCGGGGGGTTTTTTTTTGGTGTTGTCATTATTCTGTGCAAACAGAATAGAACTCTGAAAGTCTTTGGTAGTTATATTTGTGTTTACTGGAAAAATAACGACTTGTCCATTCTTCAGCTGAATAATCCATTGAAATTGCAAAGGCTTTTCAAATGGTCTAGTTGAATCTCCAGATGTTCCTCTGATTGCATCCAGAAAAGCTGTATTCTGCCACATCTAAATAAACAAAGCTTATTTGAAAAGCTTAGGTAATATATTAATTTACCTGAATTGTTTCTTCCACCACTGAATTTAATCTGATATAAGCTCATCTATTTTGAATGTGCCTTTATTTTTGTCTGCTAGGAAAACAAGTATTTGTCTGTACAGAAAAGCTGCACTTAGTTGTGGTAAGTGTCTTCTTTGATTCATGGACGGGAGCTTACTCCACAGGAGTCTTATTTTCATTTACTGCCCTACATATCATAAAAAGTTGGCAGTCACTGGAAGCAAAGTGATGAATGTCATCTTAGTGTTCTTCACACCAGGGCAAGAAGCACATTCCTTTGATCCAAAATGCCATTAGAATCACTATTTAGATAATAACAGTGGGAGATTTGCTGAGATACTCAGAGGGAACTCCATTTCTGTGGATACATGAGGACTTGCACAAATAATGCAGCAAGCCTGTTATGTTCCTTACTCTGGAGTTTTTAAAAAGAAGTTGGATAAATATTAGTGAAATGGGTAGAGCTGGCCTGGTTTTTTGGTAGCAGTAAGAGCCAGAATGAGTTCTGGAAGCCCTTTGAAGGTCTGTGATTGCATGGTCCAGTGCTGGATGAGACATGGCTCCAGGAAATGAGGACACAGCTCTTGTGACACCATAGTTCTCAAATCTGACCAATTTTATGTCATGAATTGCCCTGGCTCATTTCTTCTGTCAGTGCCAGTGCAACTACAGCTTCCTCAGATACTGATACTGCAATAGGATGACATTTATGTACAACACATGAGTCAGAATGTTCATAATAATCAAATCAAACCACCTCAAGACTCAGAAATGACAGCTCAAAACTCAGATGTCCCTTCTGCTGGGACTGTGCTGTGGTACAAGGTGTTTATAGAGTGGTGCAAACCTTCCTAGTCATGTGAACTTGGATTTAACACATTCAGGAACAATTGAGACTATTTACATGCTTGTTCCATGGGTTTACAACAGAAAAATTTTAGCCTTGCCTGTTTTTGGTGCCTACATGTACAGCACCACCACACTCAGTTTAATTCACTTGCCCTCAAGAGGAGCATAAACTTGTATACTGAGAAACTTATTTTGAAGTGTTCTCCTTAAAAAATCCTTCATCATTTATGCTTAAGCTTAACTCTGATGTACGTTCAGCAACAATATTGTAATTCAGTTGCATCTAAACAGAGTAAACCCCTGTAAACCATTGAAAACCTAACAATTACTTTTCTCTACTTTCTGACTTATAATAAGCAGTGGTTATTTAGAATTAAAGCTGTGGATAGTGGTGCTTTCAGTAACAGTAACTTCTGCTTTAGGTAATGCATTATCTGATAATTTATCTTTAAATTAAAAATAAATGAAAAATAAATAAAAAATCCCAAACAGCAAAACCTCAGAGCATTGTTTTGATAGGATAAGCCAAAACTAAATTTATTGATTCCCAGTCTAAAATGACCCACTCTAATTGTGATGCAGAGGAAATTAGCCATGAACCTGTATTCTAAATAGGAGCTTTTCAGCCCATGGAAACACAAAATGTTCAGACAGGGTTTTTAGATAGGATTCTAGGAGCCAATGGAAGCAGACAGGTGTGTAATTAAGGCTAAAGATGCTTCAAGCAGCTTTGGAAAGAGATAATGTTGCTGAGGTCCCAATAAAAAATGTAAATCTGTGTTTCAAAAATAACCTCTCCCATCTCCACTTGCCTAGTAAAGTGTTCAGATTGGAGCCTTGGTACTCCTGAGAAAAATGCCTGTAAATAAGGGAAATGCATGAAATTTTCTTACAGCATTGAAAGGAATGATGAGGTACACAATTAATCATCATTTTCATGTCATTGTTGTGATTATTATTAAAGAGACCTTATCTAAATATTACCCTTAATTCTGAAATGGCCTTATCAGAAGATAGTACAGCTGAACAGATGATGGTATATGTGAAATCTATTTTTATTGCACCCAATATATATTCTTTAGTCAGCAACTTGTAGCAATTGCAGGTAGGATTTTAAGGTACCTTCAATATAATATCTTCTTTGGCATATTGCTGTTCATCTATTTGTCTCATTACAAAAGGTTTGTTAAAAAAAAAAAAAAAGTCAAGATAATGAAATACCAGCTAAAAGGACTGCATTTAAATCTATATTTAACATTGCTACATTTCAGAATGGCTTCAGACAAGCAAGGACAGTTACCTGCTGGCATTTTGTTTGATATAAAAATGAAAAAAAATTAAAAAAAGAAAAAAGTAATCTGTGCTGCTCAGAGCTGATATGGGAGTCACTGGGGCTTTGGATGTGTGAGAAGGATAAGAGACCAAAACAGGATGAATTTGGGGTCGTCTGGGCAGCCACCAGAACATGGACACATGGAGCATGGATGGGGAAAGACGTGGCAAACACAAGTAGGGTCATAAGAAGTTGCCTTTTTGTCATATTCAGCATCATCTTGGACTGAGTTATGAGGGTGAAATGAGTCACAACGCCATAGAATCCCCAAGAGAGGGAGAGGGGGAAGGGAAGCAGGTTTTTGGTGAGAGTAGCCCAGCCATGAGCAGCTGGGCTGGGTGCAGAACTGCTGAACCTCAGGGCTTGGGTTGTCACAGGGGTGCTTATGGCCCATACTGTCACTGGCCATGAAGAAGATCCCAAATCGTTGCAAGCTATGTAATGCCATTAGCACCTTGTTTTTACTTGAAAATCCATACTATATTAAGGCAGGTAGATTTGTACTGGTGTTATCACACTGGGGGAAACAACAGTGGGAAATCTTGAAGAGAAATTAGTAGAAGTATCAGAAGGTGGTGGTTGTGCTGTGGAGGGATGTGGGTTAAATGGTGCTGATCTGCTGGGATTGTACTTGGACCTGGGGCTGCAGCCAGGATAATGCCTTGTTTTACAGGCTGGAGTATCTGCTCTGCCCACCTGGACAGTCACCTGCAATCAGCCACCCTACAGAGATGAGTGATGTGACATATGGACTTCTAGAAATCTTCTTTAGATTTGTGCATGGTTTGTATTGTGTAATCAGAGGATTCTCCCTATCAGCTTTCCTGTGCTGAACTCATACTGGATTTCAGTGAAATAGGTGCACAGGACTAGGAGGAATGGCTTCAAACTGGGATATTAGGAAGAAATTGTTCCCTGTAAGGGTGATGAGGCCCTGGCACAGGTTGGCCAGAGAAGCTGTGGCTGCCCCATTCTTGGAACTGTCCAAGGCCAGGTTGGGTGGGGCTTGGGACAACCTGGGATAGTGGAAGGTGCCCCAGGACAGGAGGTTTGAACTGCATTAGCTTTAGATCCCTCATGGCCCAAACCGTTCTGTGACTGATTCCAGCTCTCAGCAGAACTGTGTGTAGCACTAGTGCTTCTCCAGTGCTGCCAGGTCTGTATCTCTATCCTGTCTGTAGTGTGGATGTTCCTGCCCAAAGCAGTAACAACATGTTCCTTCATGTTTTGCCACTCGCATATTGTTGCAAGGCTTCTCCCTTTTTTTGTTCAATTATCACATCTTTGGCTCTTAGCCTAAAGATTTTCATCATAGTTTGAATAAATATAATCTTAGGACTTTAGGGATTATGAACTAACCTGGGAAATAAAGGCTGATTCATCTTTCAGTCAGAAATGATCTAAATGTTCCTTTGCATCCAGTTTGATCTCTCTGGTTAATGTGCAGGTTTCACTGCTCCCCAAACACAAGGCAGGACAGATAGCAGGCAGGGAAAGCACCATGAAACATCCCAACATCACCGTCACTTCAGGGTCTTGCACAGCCACGTCCCTGGGTGTTTGCCTCTTGAACACTGGGGCACCAAATGCTGCCATGGATTTGGAGTTCTGCCTGTGCAGGGGATGACAGATCTGATGTGTCTCTTTAATTTTACTGCAGTAATTGGTGATTTTATTCTTTGTAACACAAATCATTTTAAGTAATTAATTTTCTCCATAGGCCCCCTGAGATTTGTGTCCTTTCCAAGTTGTGATCTTGTTATATTTCCATGAATGTAATCTATTCCACACATTACAGATTTTCAGAAACATATTACTGAAGTCTATAGTATGTTAACAGTTGTGAAACAGATATCTTTCAAAAGACAATACCTCTTATTGTACAGTTACCAATTTGAAATTTAAAACTTCAATAGTCTATAAGCTTCACACCAGAAACATGCTGTCGTATTTTCCCCATACTCATCATTACTTGGCAACCTTCAAGGTCTGGGCTCTATAATAAGAATAACATATTTCAGTATTACTTGGCCATTAATTATTAAGAAATTAGATCTTGGCTTCAATAGGCAATAAAATAACAGATTATTTATATCATGAGAGTTCACATCTACTGATGAATGAAGTGTTTCAGAGCAAAGAAAAAAAACCCTTGGTGTTTAAATAAGGTAAATAAACACACTGTTCATAGGTTAACTGGAGAATAACACCAGGATGAACTGTATTCTGTTGTATTTTTGTATGAATACAATATGACATATCCTTCCATATCTTACTGCATTGAAAAAGGGACTATTCAGTGTTGTATGAATCAGCTTTTTGAGGAAAAGCTGTGTTTGACAATTCTTTGTCCTGAATTTTTGTTCCTTTCTCTCTTTCTGTGCTCTATCATATTTTTCACCGTTAATAGAAATGTAGAGGAATGAGTCAACAAAGGTGTTGTTCAAGAACACTTTTTAATTTATGAAACTCAAAACTATTTGTTTCCAAACCCAACATGAAATGGGGAAGATAAGGCAATGAGCCTCATTTACAGGAATTAACAGGGTTAAGCTGTACATGCACAGCTCATTTGCATTGGAGTTCATCATGTATATTTTGAATACATTTTTTTGTTAGAAGTGTAGGATATTTAAAAGTAATTTTGTAGTCCTTTAAAGACAGTGATTTCACCTTAGAGCTTGGGTCTGGCAGCATATGTCCCATACATTGCTTGCCCTGAATTTGGGGATTTATATATTTTCTTTCACAGCTTGCACATTGCAACCACTGCAGATATGCACTGTGCAAAAAGAAGACGTTAGACAAATTCTTTTGATATCTCCCTATATGGTTATAATTCTTGACAGAATAAGTATTTTTCATCAAATGAATTCCTAAAGGAGAAGCAGCATATTGGATCTCTCTGCATTTTATCTTTCATGGAATATAGCAGAATCATCAGTAAATACATCAGTGGTAAGCAGGGGGAGCCTCAGTGAACCGATGCTTGGACTTAGATCCAAACGCCCATGTATTTGTAATTAAAAGGTTTAAAAGTTTTTAAAAGCCATTCTACTTGTTTTTCCTAAAGAAGCCGATATGTTGTGTTGCATATGGAAGATGCCTGTCTAAAGAAAGTTACTGGAAGTAAATGTGCCAAAATGAAGTTGAGACCTGTGTTAGAAATGGGACTTTAAAGATGTTATTTCCAAAAATGTTCCCATTACATATAAAGAAACTTTTTTGGAGTATAGCACTTATTTCAGGCTTTCCAATTGGACACAAGCTTATTCACAAAGTATTTCTTTTCTTTCTTTCATGGACAGAGAAATTCAATTCTGTGTTTCTGGGCTTGTACCCTTTGGTGTTTCTGGGAAAATCTAGGTGTATGACTTGAATCTGCAGCTGCTTTGTGGTTTGAGCAGATTCAGAGGCCTCAAAGTCCTGATACCTGGAAGTATTTCCAAGTAATTTTTACCTAAGACATACAGGGGGCATGCTAGAAGCTTTGTTAGCCCAGTGCCAATTGGATTTGTCCTTTGGAGAACAAACCCTTCTCCCTTGTGTGGTGGACTTGTGCTGGAATGCTGACAAGGAACTGTCTGTGCTGAAGTGAATGAAATGCTGGAAGTCTTCAACTGAAATATCACTAAAAAAACCATTTTCAATACATTTCAAAATGCTGATATTTTTCTGGGAAGGAAGGCTACCAGGAATTTAGGATAAAGTAGGTTTCTGGAGTTTTTAAAACTTGTTTGTCTATCTTATACTGTCAAACCTCTGAAAAAACAAAAATCCTTCTGTGCCTATGCTGGTCTGCTGTCATTTGCGATTCGCATAGTCAAAAGTGGAATCAGAGCAATTTAAGTTCAAATGTTTCACGAAAATACCATTTTGAAACACTGTCAAGGAAAATTAAAGCACAAGGGACTTTTGCGACCTTTTATGATACTGATAAATTTAAAGTAGCTGGATAGTTTAGAAACTATTGTCCTGCAGTATAAAATTGTCATTTCAGTGGTGCTCAGACTCTACACCAACAGAAATCTCACCATTGAACTGTCAGTTATTTTGTTTTCTTAACTTCTGTCTATAACCAAAACTAAAGTTACTAAGAGCTCAAATCTGAATACTCATCCCACCCCAAAAAATCCCCAACCAAACCAAACCAAACCAAACCAAACCAAACCAAACCAAACCAAACCAAACCAAACCAAACCAAACCAACTCAAAGAAACCCAGAATCTGTAGGGGGCAAGGGTGGGCAAAATAGAACCACAAAAAGAAAAACAAATTAAAAGGATGGAGTTCATGCTGAGTCAAAACAAGACAATGAAAAAAAGCTGCTGGGGACACAAAAAGCCATTACTCTCTTTTGCTATCTGTCAGGAAGATAAATCTTTCACTTTGGGGCAGCACTAGAGCCCTGTGCACCCCTCTCTGTCCTCATTAGTGGTACAAAGCTCCACTCATTGCTCACTACATCCCCTCCTCGGGGCCTGTTGGCTCCAGGTTAGAGCAACAACAGCACTTGGATGTAAACAGGAAAGTCTGAAAGTCTCAGCAGAGGTTCCCAGTTGAGTTTCATCCTAAGCCTGTGCCCATCCAGGACTAGGAGGACTCTGAAATGCAGGCAACTGTTCCTTGCCTGCATCCAGAGCTCATTTTCCCTTCTCATGCACTTTCCTGATTTATATCAACCTGCTGCTTGCATATATTTATTCCCTCTTTCTTACACAAATTTTACAGGAGAGAATGCTTTCAGTTTTCCCAAACTGGAACAGTTGCCTGGGCAATAAGTGCAGGGAATCGGCATCAAAGTACCTTTTACTGAGTCAGCCTGATTTTTATTCCCTGCAAAACTGCAAATGCAGATTTCAGGCTTGCTTGTTGGATCGCTTTTTGAATGTACACTGCAGGTGCACAATATATTTGCAGTGGCTTTTGCACACCTGATACTAACCTACATCTGTGATAGAAATGAATAAATGTGTCTGTGTCCCATGCAATTAAAAATGAATGGCTATGTAAAAAAGAGACCAGGGTTGTTTCCATATGATGATGACATCCATAAAAATAGATAATTGCACAGTAAATTATCAGTTTATAGATGTAGGGGGGGTGGTTTCAACCAGTTTGCTGAAGCACATTCCCACCTCTACCACCTGCTTGAGTTATTATTATGGGCTTTTTCCTTAATACCGAACTAACATTGAAATATAAATTTGTTCTTTATTCTTTGAAGTTCTGGCACTTTCAGGTTGTGTTATGGGTCTATGTGGGTGTCTGTAGGTGGACGTTGCTGTGCAGCTGCTGAATTCAATCATTAACATAGTAAGAGGGAAGTCCTGGCTGCACTAAAGGAAAAGCAAAATTGCCATTACTTCAAAATTCACCCCACAGCCAGTTGAGGCAGCTTTGACTCATCTCCCTATCTTATTTTATTTTTTTTTAATTGATAGCAATTGTCTGCCATAACAATGCACTGGTAGTGCTGTCATTGGGAGTTAGTCATGTTTTTTTCAAGAAGCAAGCTCTATCAGCATCTGGCTGTGACTACGTAGACAAGCTGGATGTGAACAGATTTTTTTCCAAGGGCTATATCAACCGTCAAAATTCAAATTTGCAAAATATTCCTTTAAAAATAGACACAAAGTATTTGGTGTATTGAGACTATGTCTTTTAGGAATGTTTTAGGATGCCAGGATAATCCAGTTACCAATTTAACATGATTTTTTTTACAAAATGACAGACTAAATTGGTATTCAAATTTAGTCTGATTTATTCTCTGCCCACAAGGAGTTTCTAGTTGAATAAGCAGCTCAAGAAGGTTTTGGAAGAAAAGTACAGTTGATAGAGGATAGATATTCCCAGAATTTGTCTCATTCAGTGATGCTTATTTAGTATTTTATAACAAACTAAGCAACAGCATTAGCTGGGGAAAAATACCTATATGGTGCTGTTGAGCTGTCTGACATTAATAATCATTAACAGCGCTCACAGAGTGGGATGTTGGTGATTCCAAGGAATGTTGTTATGAAAGGGGCTGGGCTTCTCCCACTCCACCCAGAATCACAGAATAACCAGGTTGAAAGAAACCTTCAAGGTCATCGAGTCCAACCCGTGCCCTAACACCTCAACTAGACTATGGCACTGAGTGCCACATTGTCGTAGTTTAGAAAAAAGATGAATTTTTTTGAACTTCAGTGGTCAAACCAATGAGTGCTCAGGTTTAAAGACTGGCACCTGGTGTGGCCACTGAGGACAAGGATCCGCCTCTGAGAACACAAGGGGTTAAAAGCAGAGGGCTCCCCGGAAAGCTCTCTCTTGGTTCCAGTCCCTGAGGACGGAGGGATCTCCCCTGCCCAGCGGCTGGCTGGGCGGGGAGGGGAAGCCATGCGGCCTGGGCGAGGTAGGCTGGAGCCTTGGGCACAGAGGGGGAGAGAAAAATCCAACAAGATAAAAAAGTGGAGAGAGTACAAGAACCTTGAGAGGCATCAGACAGCCTTCTTTTCCCTTCCCCCCCTCCCCCCCCCCCCCCCCCCCCCGGAGAGAGAGACTGAGAAACCGTGTCTGTGATCTGTGTCACCTTGAAATTTGATATCAACAACTAGACAGCACGGCCGAAGGAGGATGGGGGGGTGGCGCTAGAAGAGTGCCCAACAACAAAGATACCGTGAGAGTTCTGAGGAAACAAAGCCCAAGATTTTAACCCTTTTCGTAAATGATGGAAACTTTATAAATGCTAATCCGCCTGAATTTGAAGAAGAAAGATAGAAAGAATTAAACAAAGATGATAGAGTAAGAATACTGAAAAGAATCCTAGGTAAGAAGAGATGATAGAGTGGCTTTAGCTAGACTCTTTTGTATAACCATAGACAGACTCATTTTTTTTTTCCTGTAACATAGAAACTGTATCTAGAGAGAAGCATTGGCTTGGAGCCAAGAGTAGACAGTAATGTAAACAGAGATGAGAAAAAGAACTCTGTTCTCAAAGCCCCTCGGCCCCAGGGGGTAATATTGGGGGGGACTGGTGTCCCAAAATTTGAGAAGCTGTCGTTTCTTAGAACTAACCAAAGCATCTTTAAAAAGAAGAACCCTAAAAACAGCTCTAGTCCATACACAGTGGTGAGAACACTGGACATGGAGGAAGAAGCCACGATGTAGTGCAAGAAGGACTCCTATCTCTCCTCAATGAACTGAGTACTGATTATCAGAAGAGTAGTAATAAACTAAAGATTAATTATCTAAAAGGTAGTAACGTAATAAAGAATTTTCAATTTGTTTTGTTGGGTTGAGAACTAGTGGGGGGGGGAGGAAGAGTGTTTTTTTTTAAAGTTTCCATGTTCTTCTGTATGTGTCTTCTTTACCTATTATAAGTAATAAAGTTTTTTTCTTTTGTTTTCTAAATTAGAAACTGTTTTGCTCTGTTTTTGGTCACATCTCACAACAGATACTAGGGACAGTATATCGTTATAAAGGCACTGGCCTTGTGCCAACGTCAAACCTTTGACACACATCCAGTCTGTTTTTAAACACATCCAGGGATGGTGACTCCACCACCTCCCTGGTAGGACCATTCCAGTATTTGATCACTCTTTCTGTAAAAAACTGTTTCTTAATATCCAACCTATATTTCCTTTGGTGCAGCCTGAGACTGTGTCCTCTCGTTCTGTCCATAGTTGCCTGGATAAAGAGACCAACCCCCACCTGACTACAGCCACCTTTCAGGGGTTGTAGGGGGTGATAAGGGCACCCCTGAGTCTCCTTTTCCCCAGGCTGAACACCCCAGCTCCCTCAGCTGCTCCTCACAGGGCTTCTGCTCCCAGCCCCTCTCCAGCCTCGTTGCCTCCTCTGGATGTGCTCCAGTGTCTCAATGTCCTTCCTGAGCTGAGGGGCCCAGAACTGGACACAGCACTCAAGGTGTGGCCTCACCAGTGCCAAGAACAGGGGAAGAATGACCTCCCTGCTCCTGCTGGCCACACTATTCTTGATACAAGCCAGGATGCCGTTGGCCTTTTTGGACACCTGGGCACACTGCTGGCTCATGTTCAGTCGGCTGTCAACCAGCACCCCCAGGTCCCTTTCCACCTGGGCATTGTCCAGCCACACTGTCCCTAGCCTGTAACATTGCAGGGGGTTATTGTGGCCAAATGCAGGACTCGGCACTTGGACTTATTTAACTTCATCTTATTGGACTTTGCCCATCTATCCAAGTGTTCCAGGTCTCTCTGCAGAGCCCTCCTTCCTTCCAACAGATCGACACACTTAGTGTCATCGACACACTTAGATTGACTCCAGCTTAGTGTCATCTGCAAATTTACTAGTAAAAGACTCAATACCCTCATCCATGCTGTCAATATAAATATTGAACAGAACTGGCCCCAGCACAGACCCCTGAGGGACACCACTGGTGACTGGCCACCAGCTGGATGTAGCACCACTCACCACCACTCTCTGGGCCCAACCATCCAACCAGTTCTCAACCCAGCACAGAGTGCTCCTGTGCAAACTGTGGGCTGCCAACTTTTCCAAGAGTATGCCGTGGGAGACAAGGGCCTTGCTGAAATCCAGGCACACACCATTCACAGACTTCTCTGCATCCACCAGGCAGGTCACTTGATCATAAAAGGAGACCAAGTTAGTCAAGCATGGCCTACCCCTCCTAAACCCATGCTGGCTGAGTCTGATCCCCTGGCCATCCTGTAAGTGCTGCGTGATGGCACTCAGTATAAACTGTTCCATCACCTTACTGAGTACTGAGGTCAGACTAACCGGGCTATAATTACTGGGATCCTCCTTTGTCGCTGTGGGCGATGAACAAACGACACAAGACCTCGTTATAAAAAACTGTATCTGACTCTGCTTTATTAAAACAACTGTCCTCCTTATATATCTTTTGGAACAGGCCTCTCTCATTGGTTAGAAGAGTGCCAGAACTCTTCTTCCCATTGGCCCAAACCAATGGATAGAGACAAGTCCATCCCACTGAAAAGAATGCAAAACATCACTCTCGTTACAATAACAGTTGGGATGTTTATGTCAAGTCCGTGGGAAGAAGGTCTTCTGAAACCTAAACACCACGAAGAAACTGAGTTCAGAAACTCAGAAACCTCAGGCCCAGAAAACCAGACTACACTCCTTCCCACCCTTTTTGTGAACGGGTGTCACACTGACCAGCTTCCAGTCATCTGGAACCTCCCCAGTGAGCCAGGACTGTTGGTAAATGATGGGGAGTGGCTTCACAAGCTCATCTGCCGGTTCCCTCATCACCCTAGGATGGATCCCATCCGGTCTCATAGATTTATGGATATCCAATCATCTCAGCAGTTCTCTGGCTGCCTCCTCTTGGATAACAGGGGGACCATTCTGCTCCCTGACACTATCTACCAAGCCAGGAGGACAGTTGTCCTGAGATCAAGCTGTCTCCCCACTAAAGACTGAGGCAAAGAAGGCGTTAAGCACTTCCACCTTTCCTCATCTGCAGTTACTAATTTCCCTCCTGCATCCAGTAGAGAACAAAGGTTGGTCTTACCTTCCTTTTCCCATTAATATATTTGTAAAAACATTTTTTATTTTCCATTACAAAAGTTGTCAGTCTAAATTCAAGATGAGCTTTGGCCTCCCTGATTTTTTTCCTACATGCCCTAGCAATTCCCTTAAATACTTCCTAAGACACCTGACCCTCCTTCCAAAGATGATACATCCTCTTCTTATTCCTAAGTTCCTTCCAAACCTCGTTGCCCACTCAGGCAGGATGTTTGCTTTGTCACCTCATCTTTTGGCACACAAGTACAGTCTGTTCCTGTGTCCTCAAGATCTCTGTTTTGAAGTACACCCACCTTTCCTGAACTCCTTTGTTTTTAAGGGCTGCTTCCAAAGGAACTCTTCAAATAAGTCCCATGAATAGGCCAAAGTCTGCCCTCCGGAAGTCCAATGTAGCAGTCCAATGATGCTTCTCCTGATTTCACCAAATATCGAGAATTCTATAATTTCATGATCACTGTGCCCCAACTGTCTTCCAGCCACATCTCCCACCAGCCCATCTCTATTTGCAAACAACAGGTCTAATAGTCCTCCCCTGGTGTGCTCACTCATTAGCTGTGACAAAATGTTGTCCTCCGCACACACTAAAACTTCTTGCATTGCCTTTTTTTCTGCTGTATTAAGTTCCCAGTAGATGTCTGGCTGGTTGAAGTCACCTATAAGAACAAGGACTGATGATCCTGAAACATTCTCCAGATGCTTATAGAATACGTTTTCTACCTCTTTTTCCTGTTTGGGTGGATGATAACAGACTCTCAGTAGGATGTCAGCCTTGTTGGCCTTCCCCTTAATTCTTACTCAAAAGCATTCAACCCCATCATCGTTAGTTTCAATACCTATGCCATCGAAATCCTCCCCTAATACAAAAGGGCCACTCTCCTCTGCGAGCAGAGGGAATACTGCTCCTCAGTGTTAGAAGTTTGGTGTAAGCAACATTTTAAGCCTCAGTTCCATGAGACAGCTGTTTCTCTCCCAGTCTGTGATGAGTTTGATGTGTGTGTGCCCATGTGTATAAATAGTGAATACCTTAGGAAAAAAAAAAAACCCTGATTTTTTTTCTGTCTGTGCTCTGATGCTTTCTCTCTTATTTGTCTGGAGTTTGGCAATGTTTGTTTTGTCACATCTAATTGCTCAAAGGACAGGGCCACTAATGAAAGGCAACACAACAGGTTCCAGTTTAATTGTTTGATGCACCTCAGTTGCCAGTACCATTTCTAGCAGGAAAATGTTTTTAGCCCTGTAAAGCAGGAAATCGTTTAATTGCATGGGTGGATATGAGCAGCTTCACCTGTTTGAAATTGTCACACACCGTGGAAGCCCATAGGCTTAAGGAGATAGGGTCCATTGCAGTTCCTTGGAGGGATGAGCCCTAAGCAAAAGGGTTCTCCTAATTAGGGTGAGCAGATGGACAAACATCCCAAGGTGCCTTGCTATGTATGCAGATGTACCCCAGTTTACCCTGTTGCTGTAATCCTTTGCCCCTGAGCCCTCAGCTCATTGGAGCCTGGTGCTCTGTTCCATGCCCCCCACCCCCCCCCCCCCCCGACCCTGTATTTAGAACCTGGGCCCTCCCATGTCTTTTCTTGCTCTTTGTCTTTGTCTTTTTTTGTCTTTGTCTTTGTCTTTGTCTTTGTCTTTGTCTTTGGTCTTTGTCTTTGTCTTTGTCTTTTGTCTTTGTCCCCGGTCCCCTTCACATGTGGAATAAGCTGCTGTAGAGCTCTGTACGAAGACCCTTCCTGCTTCTTTGCTGTCGTGACTATCCTGGAGCTATCGCGTGTTGTGCTGCGAGCGGGGTGTGTGTGTGCCTGTGCTGCCGAGCGCCTTCTCTGGGAGACTGCTGCCCCTCGCCCCACTGCCGCCTGGCTAGCAGTGCTCTGCGACAGCACGCAGTGCATAGGGGCTTTAAGAATATCACTGTTCTGTTATGCAAAGAGCCATGGAACCCCCATGATGATGGAGCAAGGCATAGGTCTTCATGCCTTTGGAATGTCCCATTAGTGAGATGTTGTGACATAATTGTAATGTTACAAAAGAGAAAACTCAGCACTGCAAGTGAGGCTAAAATATCAGATCAACACACTTGTCACCACGAAGAAATATCCTGTCTGCAATTCCAACAAGTCTACTCCCCCTGTAACAGAGGTTTATCCATATAGATATTAGATATTCGCATATTATAGCGTAGATTTTCAATAGCATAAAATGAGAATATTTTATGTCTAAATTCTTTTTCTCCATGCATTAACATTTTATTTTCACTCAACTTTCATTCAGGGGTTATCAGTGAGTAGAAGATTATCCGTTATTCAAGTGTATGAACATGTGTTCCTTTGATTGCTTAATTAGTCACAGTTTTTGCTACACCTCTGGTGCTGTATTCACTATAGGTGTAATTCCAGTAATGAGTGGATTCCTGTTAGAGGACAGCATTGTATATTTGGAGGGTGAGTGGGTGATGTCCGGATCTCTATCTGCTTGGTTACATTGGTGTGCAAAAAAGGTTGTTTTTCCTGCCTTTGCGTGTAATTCCTGATTTCCTCCTCTAACGGTGACAGGCACAGACTCCAGGAGGATTTCATCCTTCTTTTTACATTCCATAGCAATATAAATTTGCCAACACTATTCTCCCTGGGCGTCAGCTCAGAGGTGGAATGATACTAAATCCTTTTATTCATTATTTGAATAAATCCTTTGGATTTCTTTCTGCAAAGATCTTAAAATTAGCTCTTCATTAAGCTGATTAGAACATTCTCATTAGAAACTATCATATTATCACAAGGTTCTGTTTAAGAAAAGATGTTTCATTTTGAGAGATGTGTTAACCTTTTCTCCTCCTGTCATTTGCACCATAGTTTGATCCTTATCTGCTCTAGCAGGTCTGGTGTTGACAAAGAGTTCATATTTTCTTTCTTTTTTTCTTTCTTTTTCTATTCCCCCTGAAGCCTGTAGCAAGCCATGCTAAACATAATCTTTTGTATTTTACTTCATTTATATTTTTCTTTTCAGTAAGTCAAAGATTGCCAAGTAGTTCCCATTCTCTGAGAATATGGCACTCTGGGTCACCTGGTATTTGGGTGGTCTCAGTCACAGAACCCAAGTTCTTAGGCATGTATTGAAGGGCTCTGAAAAATTTGGATTTATACACTGTATTCATGATTTTTCTTAATCCATTATTATATACAGCAGACTCTGACTTGACACCTTTTAGAAGGGACTCTTGATGTTAAAAGTACTTCATGTTAGGAACAACTCTAATCCTTCCTCTCATTGGACATTATCATGAGGTTTGCAAACATTAATGTGGACACTGGAGAACCACAGAGGAAAACATGGCCCTCTGCCACCTTTATTAGTTCATCTGGTAACAAAACAAGTGATCCTTTAATCTTAGAAACGGTGATTAGAATGTACTTTTGGAGGGCTGTTCTCCAGCCTCCTGCTCTAAATGTGGCTGCCTGTGCTGCATCAGGCAAGTTTGGCCATTTCTGAATCTTCAACACCCCTGTGATGCAGTTTCTGCAGCCTCTCCCCATGACCTTCTCTAAGGCTGTGCTACCCCCCAGTGAAATCCTCTGCAGCTCATTTTTCCTGTTTAGAAAGATGAGGGTTCTCCTAAAAACTGAGCTTTGATTGTGGAGGATCTCTTTCCATTCAGCCTCACAGGCACCTCCCAAAGGTGTTTCCAAATTCCCCGTGGTTTTTGATAATTGTTGAACAGGTACATCAGGCAGGAGAGCTTAACATGAGCAGGGGTGCCTAATACAGGGGGCCTCTGCTGAAAAAGCAGCTTAGAGCCATTGTTTCTCAACAGCTGATAAATTCTGTAGTCCTCCTTAGGAAAGCTCACTGCAGAAAATCACAAGATTTTTGTAGCCCATTACAGCACTGCTATAGCAATACATTATTTAGCAAACAGATTTCCATGCACAGTTTGTTTCATATTATCATCATGCATTTTATTTCAACTTTGAAGGGTCCTTTTTTTTTTGGGTTAGGTTGGGTTTTTTTCCATTCCTTATTTAAACCTGAGTTTCTGCCAGCGTAGTCTGTAGCTATTTGTAAACATATTTGCACACACAGTTAAAGAGCAACTTTTTTACACAGAGTCACAGCACGAGTTTTTGCCTGAAGTTTCAGCCTGTAGTGGGGGGCATTGATTTCCCACTGTGGCAGATTCAGACATGCAGAGAAAAAACCCTTTCTGGATCAGGGATTCAAAAGCTCTTTGATACAGAGGAGACTGGCTCAACTTGCTCAGTTTTCAGAGAGTTTGTTTGAAATCTGCAGCAAATAGAGTAAGGCACAGCTTTGGTATTGCAAGATCTATTTATTTGTTGTGTTAGTAATGCCAGGGAGGTCAAAACACAAATTTATGTGGCTGATTGATGTTTGCTACCGAATATACAGAGACTGAATTGCTGCGATAAGACACAGACATGGGCAAAGAGCAAATGTGGGCGTTTTTATTACCCAGAGTCCTGCTGTGCCAATGGTTTGAACAGAAGTTGTTCCTTTGGATGCAGCAGTTCTCTGACAGTATATCCTGAATGAAAATAATATTTATTATTGGAAGAGCTCAGAAGAAACAGTGAGGACCCAAGTTTTAGATGCAGATACATTTATTTAAGAATGGTTCTGGAAGAAGCCCTTAGGCTTACTTGTAACTTAGTTTTAAAGGACAGAGTGATTAAGCCAGATCAGCTTTCTGTGTGGTGTGCTAATCTCCTTGAGCCAGATAAATCCAAAAGAGAAAAAAAAATAAAAAGAAAAAAGAAACAAAATAAAACAAAAAAACCCCATACATCCCCCACCCAAAAAAACCAACAAACAAACCAACAAAAAAACCCCACCTTCCAAAAAAATAAATACAACCATGCAAAAAAACCCCAGAAACATTTCAGTGTAAAGACATCATGTGTTTGCAGACACAGTATCAGAGCTTCTGGACCTGACCAGCCCTGTCACACATGGTTTACCTGACCAGAACAGTGTTAATCCTGTTCCTGATGAAGAAAATTGGTTTCTGTAGCCACAGAAAATAAAACTTTCAGAAATTAGAGATAAAATAAAGTATTTAGGAAAAAAAATTCCCATAATTTGAAAGCAATTAATCATTATTTGTCTAACAGCATGGCTTCATTAATTGGTTGCCTTGCAGTTTATTTCACTGCTTTGCAAGGATTGATCATGTCCTGCTTCTGCTCCTCCACCTGGCAGGATCCTTTGTGCAGTGTTTTATTGGGAAGGTGTTTCTGTGGCAGACATGACAGGCAGTGTGTGCTGACAAGGATTACAGTAATTGTTATCTGTAATGTCAAAGCCACTTAGTACAGACTTCTTGGGTGAGGAAATTTCCATTCTGCTCCTTATGGCAGCAAGATAATCAGTGTTGTGTTTCAGAGCATGACAGAATTTTCTCTGAGTATCAGTTATCTGTGCAGTAATCTTCTCTTGGGTGCCACTTGAGTAAGCTTACTTTGTATTTAAATTGTATTACCAGTGTGCTTAGTTTGGGGAAATAAATGAAACAATGCAGCATATTGCTCTGCTTTGTTCAATTTTAATTTTGACTCAAGTGTTCTGTGTATCTATGGCCACAAACAAGCTGGAAGCAGGATATTGTGATTAAGTTAACCATAGTAACTCAGCTGTCTCAAAGCAACATTGGCTTGACAGATATGACAAGCCTGGGATTTTGACTTCTCCAGCTATATTCTGGAGTGAGCCGAAAAATGAGAATCATAAGGCCTCATTTCTGAAGACAAATCACAGTGAGAACTGGTGTGTTCTTGTTAGAACTGGTAAATGTGGGCTGAGGTCTGGAGATGAGAAAGAAGCCCAGATTACCATTTTAGATTAGATTGTCTTTTGCTCTGAATACCTTACTCTGGGAAATTTTCTTGAAAAGAGTAATGTTTCTTGAAATTGAGATTAATGTTTGATATTCATCTGGAGCTTTCAACTGATATTAGTAGTTTTCACCGTAAATATTAAAGGAGAAATTTTGTGAAGAAAATTATACAAAACCCAAAAACATCTATTTCTAATCCTGGTTTGTTCAGTCTGCTTAGGAACCATTTTCTCCTTAGCTCTGACTTGCTGGTGTTTAGGGCTGGCAAATAAGGTGGTGCTAAAGCACCAGATTGTATTGTTTTCAAAATAACTATCTTCTATTTGATGTTATCTTAATAATAACGATAGTGAGCACAATCTGTCATCTTCTTGTCTCTTGGACTCTTCTAGAAAATCCAAGATTAGCACAGGGCTCTGGATCTGTCACAAGTACAGTTCCCTGTTGTGCTTCATTTGCTTCTTTTGCATTCAATTTACTTCTCAAGCTTCTAAAGCATTAACTATAAATCTATTTGTTGACTGATTTTGATGCACCCCTAAACCCCAGCCCTCCCCCCACAAACAGAATTGTTGAATTTCAAGCCAGATGAAGTCATTTTATTATGCTTTTTTACCTTCCAACCTGTTTAATTTAAGTTTCTGTGAAAACTCTAAAACACATTAAGAAGATATGTTTGTAGATGTGTATTGAAGGAATATTTTCTAGCTGGGAGAAATATTTTCTTTTACTGCCAGCGCAATGAGAAATATTGGCATTACTGAACATGTTTCTTTTTTTTCCTTGGGTTTAAGTCTCTCATTATTAACCCCAGGGCTTTCAGTTTTCCAATCTGGATACACAAACAAATGCATTTCCAAGGTCTTGGAAGAGATAAGATGCATTATTGCTTGGAACTTGTGATAATGTCCATCACATATTTTTGCTGATAAAGGAGAATAAAGGACAGGTTTTCATGACATTCAGTGGTGGTCATTTGGCCTGTGATTTACTCTGAGATCTTACCATTACATTCAGCTCTTCATTGCAACTGTTCCTGTAATTTAGTTTTGCACCTTCCCATACATAAGTATGATCATATACAGGCATATATGCACATAAATACACACAAACCTCCCTTATTTGTTCATAAAAATGTATAAAATAGGTTCATGGTTATAAAGAGATGAGTCAAATGACAGCATTACACATCTAAGCATGGATAGATAATTAGCCAGGGCTCTTAGAAAAGAACTCATCTTAACTGGAGGCCTGAAGATGTTTCTCCTGCTGGATATCACTGGACTAAGATGCTCTCATGTGCCAAAGTGAAATTTCCAAGCATAGAACGAACAATTTCTAGCTAACATTTTGTTTGGGAATGTAGTTAAAACTATGTTGATAGGCTGGTATTCTTTTTTTTTGCACTGAGAGGAAAACATCTGTAGAAGTGCTCTGATCTCTTGTGGCATTCTATACAAATGACTCTAATCTTAATCTATGTGCTCTGAGCATGTGTTATCATTTGCCAGTGACTGCAGCTTCAATGAGAGCTCTGAGGGCTGTCTGTTTACCCCACACTACATGGACCAATTGCCTTGACATATTAATATGTGCTTGTTATTTTTCTCTTTATTTTCCTTCTCCAAACATGAAAGCAAAGACTTTTGGGAAAGGAGACATGTTCCTTTGTCAGAAGCTGTGGTAATTAACACAAATAAGCAGAGCCAGCCTCTTCTTGTTTGATAAGAATGGGTTTATAGGCAGGGTGTTTGCTACCTCAGGAAAAACTTCCTAGCTCTCTATGGAGTTCCTGCAGTGGCAAAATGAGGGAGAGGGGAGGGAATTCCCTTAGTTGGGAGATTAGCTTTTTTTTTCCCTGCACTTAATGTAGGCTGCCCATGGAGTGGGGAGTGTTGTTCAGCTAACCCTCTGGAGGGAACAGAGATGTAAAAGGGAGAAAAATACAGTGGAGGAGAGGAAAAAGGAGGAGTTTTGCCTTTGCTGTGCTGGTCAGAAATTACCTGTGAGCAGGCAAGTTGTGCCCTTCTGCCATTCAGTACCTCTTTGCGGATCTAAAGTTTCACGTGATCTTTTTTAGCTTCCAGGTGTGTATGAGCTGTTCCTCCACCCCATGCCTATTATTTTATTTTATTTTATGTTGATTCTCTTTGAGTTTTTAATGGGTTATGTCTTTGCTGACTTTGTTGTGTGACTGACACCAGCCTGGCTTTTTGACCTTCCCTCCCAGGCTGGGCTTTTTGGGAATGTAGGACAGAAAATTGTAGGCTGGCTGACTGGCCCATGCCTGTGGGTGGTCCTGTTTTATCCCTTTTTATCCTTTAAAAAGCTGCCCTTGTGTGAATGGGAAAAAGCTACACCTTGTGCAATTCACTGCCAACGTGGCTGTTGAATTTAAAAATGTATTTAATTATATGACTGAAAGAAAGGACAAATCTAGATATTTTCTGAATGATCAGTAGGGGATGAACCTGAGGAAGAGGAGAACTGAGCCAGGCTGAACTTTGGAATAGGAGGAGATTTAGGGTAGTAGTCCAGATATTATCACAAGAATGTAAAAAAAAATTATGCTTTGTCTTCTATTGTCTTATCAAATGTCACACCCACCCTGAAGGATGTGGAGGGTTTTTTGAAACTCAGTTGCTGTTCTCAAATAGGATGCCCTCATTCTCAGCCTGGGAAGGAGCAAGTGATTTCCCTGTTCAGGAACAAATTTCTGCCTCTCTGCTTTCCTGAACACCATCCCCAAGTGCTCAGGAGCTACTGAAAATTCTCCTGCAAAGTCAACTTTATTTCATCTCAGCAGTAGGTGTTCTGGGAATTTTACATTGTTTTTAAATTTTTTTATAATTATTTCTGCATTTTACTGTTTGCACATTTTATAACTTTTGTCCAAATAAACCCATCTAATTTAACAACTATTAATCTGAGAATTTTGAAATCACTGTGGATTTTTCTTATTTGCTGTTGAACCCTTTAGGAATCATTAATGTGACATGATGTAAATCTATAAATGAAACATTACCTTACATGTAAAATCTGCATTGATTATTTTTGCCTTGGTTATTTTATAGTCTGTTCTTTGTGGCCATTTTTAAATCATCAATGTCTTTATCCTTGCTTCTTGATTATAAAAAATTCTACTAATTATTGAAGAGTTTTGTAAGTTAAGCCAAATGAGGATTTAATGACTTCTCAGATTCAAGATGCCATGCATCTAATATTTCATTCACATATTTTAAATGCTGTTCATTTAGTTGAAATACCCTGAGAATAGCCATAAATTGATGTAATTCTTTCTTCCCATCTGTAATCTGGAAACAGAAAGAAATAAATTACCCTGTTTTTTCTATTTCATTAGAATTGTAGAGAATAGGTATTTTCCCTCCTCTCCTCTCAAGTACCAACATCCTTTAGCACCAGAGATCTTTTTAAATTGCAGTAACCTTAATTCACATCTGATTATTATGCTGAGTCTTAGTTTGAAAGACAGGTGTCTGCTAGGGAAGGCATGAGCCTCCCTTGGAATGGAGAATGTAAACTCCCTCCCTCCAAATAGTTATAAATTTGAAATTAAGGGGCTCTCAGGGAAAGATATGAGAATAGGAATAGTTCTTTACTAGTGTGTATACAAGGTAAACAAGATAACAACAATAACTATGGCATTAACAACAAACAGAACCAGGGACCCAATCACACTTCCTTCTGTCTGCAGACACTTCTCCCTTTGGTGCAATTACCATCACAGCCAGCAGGAGTGAGCAAAAATCCCAATGTGGTGGACGAGATGAACCAGATGTTCCGCAGCGGTAACTAGAGCTGTGGAAACATCCCAGCAAGACAGGGGGTGCAGACACAGTGTGGGGAAACCCAGAGCAAAACCAAAGAAAACAATGGGTGCGAGGCAGCGGTGGCCCAGCTCCCAGCAGGATGGGGAGAGGTGAGGTTCAGGATTCCTGGGGTACAGGAGCAGATGGTGATAGGTCCCTCATGGTTGAGTTCCAGCGGTGCCAGTAAGAGTTTTCCCTGCAGTAAGAGACAGCCTGACTGTCCCCTCCAATGCCAAAAAGTGAGAGAGCAGCTGGCCCAGTCCCTGTCCTTTACCTGCCTCATATTCGGGCAGTGTCACTGTTCCTCCAAGAGAAAACTCTCCGAGAGAAAATGTAGCCAGATGCCACACTCCTTTCCTGACTTCAGCTACTTCTTTTGTCTTTCTTAAGTACCCATAAGTATCCAGTAATTAGTTTCCTAACAACTTTTGGGAAAATATTCTATAAGAAAGAAACCCAACCCCCAACATGAGTAAACGTCAAGAGATTTAAAACTTGAGATGAACACAGACTGCTGCAGGTGTTTCATCTAAAATATTTGAGTCTGGGGAAGATTCTAAGATTTTTTTTCTTAGTCACAACTTTCATAAGAGGAATTTTATGTGTGGGATAATTAATTTTACAAATTAAATAAATAGAACCATTTAGAAACTTCTATTAGTCTTGAGAGGTGAGTAAAAAAATCCTAAAAAAACTTCTACTTTTTCTTTTCTTCATTGTATCTACTTTTAAAGTTCCTGGAGGAGGATGAAGATAACATAGATCACCAAAAAACATAGAAATGTCTGGGACAGAGGCCATGATTCAGTTTACCTCCTACATCTCACAAGAATGATGAATAATGGACTAAGCACAAAGATGTTTCATCAGAATAAATTGGGAACTGCAAATATCTGGCTTGGCAGGAACTCTGCCAGGCTCTAGAACGAGAGCTAACAGAATCATGAGACTTCTGGGGTGAATGGGCCTATGATAAATTTACTCCACAGCAAATGAGAATAGAGCTTGACTTTGTATTTCCAAAAGACAAAACCAAAGATTTGTTTTAGTGTTTCCTACAAGTCTCCCAGTATTTTTAGTGTTGTAGCAAATTATAAAACAAAATTGCACAGTGAAAGTGGCTGTCATCTGATTATTTGATAACATGATGGCAATGTTTGTGATCAAAGTAAATGGTAGTGTCCCTCACATTGTCTTTTAAAATAGGTCAGCAAAATCTTTAATATGTTAAATAATCTAAAAATTATTTTGGCTTTATTGGATAGCAGGATACAAATGGACCATTTCTAGATGAAATTTATGTTTCATGTGACATTGGCACATAATGCATTGCATTAATCACAGAATCACAAGTTGGGAAGAAACCTTCAAGATCATCAAGTCCAACCCGTGCCCTAACACCTCAATTAGACTATGGCACTGAGTGCCACATCCAGTCTGTTTTTAAACACATCCAGGGATGGTGACTCCACCACCTCCCTGGGCAGACCATTCCAGTATTTGATCACTCTTTCTGTAAAAAACTGTTTCTTAATATCCAACCTATATTTCCCTTGGTGCAGCCTGAGACTGTGTCCTCTCGTTCTGTCTGTTGCTGCCTGGAGAAAGAGACCAACCCCCACCTGACTACAGCCACCTTTCAGCGGTTGTAGGTGGTGATAAGGGCACCCCTGAGTCTCCTTTTCCCCAGGCTGAACACCCCCAGCTCCCTCAGCTGCTCCTCACAGGGCTTCTGCTCCCAGCCCCTCTCCAGCCTCGTTGTCTCCTCTGGATGTGCTCCAGAGTCTCAAATGTCCTTCCTGAGCTGAGGGCCCAGAACTGGACACAGCACTCAAGGTGTGACCTCACCAGTGCCAAGAACAGGGGAAGAATGACCTCCCTGCTCCTGCTGGCCACACTATTCTTGATACAAGCCAGGATGCCGTTGGCCTTTTTGGACACCTGGGCACACTGCTGGCTCATGTTCAGTCAGCTGTCAACCAGCACCCCCAGGTCCCTTTCTACCTGGGCATTGTCCAGCCACACTGTCCCTAGCCTGTAAAATTGCAGGGGGCTGTTGTGGCCAAATGCAGGACTCGGCACTTGGACTTATTTAACTTCATCTTATTGGACTCTCCCCATCTATCCAAGTTTTCCAGGTCTCTCTGCAGAGCCCTCCTTCCTTCCAACAGATCGACACACTTAGTGTCATCGACACACTTAGATTGACTCCAGCTTAGTGTCATCTGCAAATTTACTAGTAAAAGACTCAATACCCTCATCCATGCTGTCAATATAAATATTGAACAGAACTGGCCCCAGCACAGACCCCTGAGGGACACCACTTGGCCACCAGCTGGATGTAACACCACTCACCACCACTCTCTGGGCCCAACCATCCAACCAGTTCTCAACCTAGCACAGAGTGCTCCTGTGCAAACTGTGGGCTGCCAGCTTTTCCAAGAGTATGCCGTGGGAGACAAGGGCCTTGCTGAAATCCAGGTACACACCATTCACAGACTTCTCTGCATCCACCAGGCAGGTCACTTGATCATAAAAGGAGACCAAGTTAGTCAAGCATGGCCTACCCCTCCTAAACCCATGCTGGCTGAGTCTGATCCCCTGGCCATCCTGTAAGTGCTGCGTGATGGCACTCAGTATAAACTGTTCCATCACCTTACTGAGTACTGAGGTCAGACTAACTGGGCTATAATTACTGGGATCCTCCTTCCCACCCTTTTTGTGAACGGGTGTCACACTGACCAGCTTCCAGTCATCTGGAACCTCCCCAGTGAGCCAGGACTGTTGGTAAATGATGGGGAGTGGCTTCACAAGCTCATCTGCCGGTTCCCTCATCACCCTAGGATGGATCCCATCCGGTCCCATAGATTTATGGATATCCAATCATCTCAGCAGTTCTCTGGCTGCCTCCTCTTGGATAACAGGGGGACCATTCTGCTCCCTGACACTATCTACCAAGCCAGGAGGACAGTTGTCCTGAGATCAAGCTGTCTCCCCACTAAAGACTGAGGCAAAGAAGGCGTTAAGCACTTCCACCTTTCCTCATCTGCAGTTACTAATTTCCCTCCTGCATCCAGTAGAGAACAAAGGTTGGTCTTACCTTCCTTTTCCCATTAATATATTTGTAAAAACATTTTTTATTTTCCATTACAAAAGTTGTCAGTCTAAATTCAAGATGAGCTTTGGCCTCCCTGATTTTTTTCCTACATGCCCTAGCAATTCCCTTAAATACTTCCTAAGACACCTGACCCTCCTTCCAAAGATGATACATCCTCTTCTTATTCCTAAGTTCCTTCCAAACCTCGTTGCCCACTCAGGCAGGATGTTTGCTTTGTCACCTCATCTTTTGGCACACAAGTACAGTCTGTTCCTGTGTCCTCAAGATCTCTGTTTTGAAGTACACCCACCTTTCCTGAACTCCTTTGTTTTTAAGGGCTGCTTCCCAAGGAACTCTTCAAATAAGTCCCATGAATAGGCCAAAGTCTGCCCTCCGGAAGTCCAGTGTAGCAGTCCAATGATGCTTCTCCTGATTTCACCAAATATCGAGAATTCTATAATTTCATGATCACTGTGCCCCAACTGTCTTCCAGCCACATCTCCCACCAGCCCATCTCTATTTGCAAACAACAGGTCTAATAGTCCTCCCCTGGTGTGCTCACTCATTAGCTGTGACAAAATGTTGTCCTCCAATGGAAATGGAAATTCCAGCAGGGTTGTGGCACCTTGGACTGTTCTTTTCAAGTGCTGCTGTGACACAGTGGGTATGTTGTGCTTCAGCATCATCCCAGGATCAGGAACAAGATTGGAACACCCCTGAGTGACCTGCCCAGGTTGTCTTGCAGCCACTCTTGGAAATAATTCTGTGGTTAGGACACAGTAGATGTTGAGGAACAAACGCATTTTCAAAACTTCAAACCCTAAACCACCCTGCTCCTCAGTGTATACAGAGAAAACAGGGAATTGTGGCAAGCTGGAAACATAATCCATTTGTGGTGACAGAAAAAATAAAGTGAAAAGTAAAAGAACTGGTCAGTAATCAAATAAAGTATGTACTTAAATCAATTAAAAGATGAGTTGGCATTTCTGATTGTTTGTACTATAACTCACTAACAGATGTCCATCTTTTAAGTCCTGTTAGATTATTTTGAGAATCATTATAACAGTATTTTATAATAATCTTTTGATTGGAGACAATTCAATTGTATCACTATCAAAATTAAAATTTAATTAAGACAACTCTGGATCTAGCATATGGAGGACTTATGAAGAATAAGAGCATATGGAGGAAATAAGCATCTATTCAAATTCATAGAAGCAGAGAATCATTGATGTTGGAAAAGACCTCTAAGATTGAGTCCAAACTTTGGTTTGCCACCCTTTTAACAGGACCAGAGCACTGAGTGACACAACCAGTTATTTCTTCAGTACTCCAAAATAGTTTAGCAATGATTTTATAATCTTCAGTAACAATAATCAAAGCCTGACCCTCAGAACTTGTTTCATTTTAAGACTGGAATGTTTATTATACTACAGAATAAGTGATTTATGATTTTTTTTAACCTTTTTGCATTTCTTCCTATTATATTTTAGGACATCCAAAAAAGGGCATGATTGTAAGTGGCAAAACTTATTGCAGTAAATGGGCAGGACCTGATCATTTCACAGCACTGAGGTGGCATCCAAACTCCTTGCAATTAACCAGATCCCAAGGCTTTCTTTCCATCCTTCCCAGTGAGACCTCAGGATAGGAATGGGTTTCATGTTGTGTTGTTCTGGCCTATGAAAGGATGCAGTGTCCACGTGAATGATCCATGGCACGGAAATGATGGGTACATGGGCAAGGTCTGCTTCTGCAGAGCTTCAATTTGCACAAATTAAGACTATTTCCTGTTCTCTAAACAACATCTTGCTTTTCTCTTGGTCTGCTGTCTTGTTATGACCAGGGATTTGATTACTCAGGGCCAGAATTACTAAAAATTAAAAAAATGTAATTTCAATGCTGAAAACATGTTCTAATTGAAAAGGTAAGAGGTAGGTGAGCTCTGTTGGAAAATCTTGCTCTGGTATGAGCTGAACAAACTTGATGTGTGTAGAGAACTTCTGTCTTGCTGCTTTTTTGAAGAGTTTTTCCTCTGTACTTCATCAACAGACCTGTGCTCCCTGTGTGCCCCTGAGCTTGCTGCTGCTGCTCTGTAGGTAAAAAGAAAGGCACAATATGGGGGTATTCTGCTCAGAACAGGGTGATTTTGTGCTGAGCACAGATACATATTTAACATGGTGATTTTTTTTAAGTATGTTTTTCTCTAAGCTGCCTTGGAATAAATTTCTTCTAATGCCACTTAAAATACAAATAAATATGCATTGGTACGATTGGAGTTGAATATTTGTTGCTATCTGCCTTCCTGGGATATCAAAGGTATGAGACGAAAGTGTTTGACACAGATGAAGCCAGGACAAGGAAGACAGAATACAAAGACATCAAACTAAGTGCAACTTTCTGAAATTAAATCCTTCAGGTCAAATTAGAAACATATCTGTCAAGGTATTCTTATCACATATCTAACAGCTAATTTAAATACCATTATAAAAAGTTAATTAAGCATTATCTGCAAAAACCTGAAGTATGAAATGAAAGGACTAAAATTAATAGTGCAAGAATGAGATTAATTCAGTTTTAAACTAATGGTTTTTACATATCTTCTGTTAAAGTATAGGCTCACTGGGGGACTGCAGGATAGTCAATTTTTATCAGGATTTAATTTTGTTTAATTTAGACCAGAGTTCTATAATAACATTCACCACAGAATACTCAAATTAGGTTAATTATGCATGTCAATATTTGATCATAAATCATTCTTAAAAATAGACTTGGGACTCAAGGTGGGTAACACACTCCATTAGTGCTAATGTGGTTTAGAGTGCTGGTTTTATTTGGATGCGGCAGAAACTGATGGTGCTGCTCATTATATATTTGTGAAGACCATAAAGTCATGAGTGGAAACAACATGATATTTGATGAGGATTCTGCAGGGCAGGTTATCCTGGATGACTGTGAACTAAACCCATAATGCAGGAATTAAGGTATCCCTTGGAAATGATGTCTCGAACATGACCTTCCTGTTCTTCACAGTGATGGCACAGAAATTTTGTAGGAAAATGATCATCAGTCATTTGGTTTCACCTTTGCAAACCATTTCCAAGAGTGTGGCATTGCAGGCAATGTCTTCAACAAGTGGATGACAAAAGGGGACACTTTTGAGCTGCAGGTGTTCGCCAGAGGGACAGAGCTGTTCCATTAGTAGTCCAGAATGCCTTTGGAAAATTAATCCATCCACCCAAACACTATTTCATTGGAAGGTGTTTATTTTCCTTATTGACATAGAATGTACTTCATTCTCCACTGGAGGGGAGTACAGACATCCTCCTCCTCTCTTCTAAAAGCAGATAACCTTATTTTAAAACTCAGTGCAGATGCTGAGTGATTGCAGTGCACTTATTTGCCATATTATTTACAAATCTCAAGAAGTTAACAGCTAGAAAATGATTAGCTAAAGGACATCATAAATCTTCACACAGCCCGCACAGTGGGTGTGCTGGCTGTAATCCAATCCTTGCAGCTGGGCAACTCATTATTAATGTGACCCAGAAAATGAGAATTTAAATACTTTTCCATTGTCTCAGTGGGGAAGAGTCACCAGTTCTACCCGTGAAGTAGCCTGGGGTCTGTTCAGAGCACTCCACATTGCAGCTTGTTGCCTCAGGGGCTGCTCCAGAAGAAAAGGAACCCACTGATACCCTGGGCAAACAGGAGCTTTGACAGATTCTGGGTGTGGGGGAGGGCTGGGGCATGACCAAGCTGGCAGTGTTTCACCAGAGAATAAACTCATCCTGATAAACAAGTCAGGAAGATTGAGAGAAAGGGTAATAAAGGCAATTTAATGACTTATAGTTGGAGCAAAAGATCTGATATATATTTCTGATTCAAAAAAAAAGGAATATTTATTTCCTCACAGAACCTTCTCTGGCCTGCAGTTACAGAGGTGAGATGTAGTGTTTGTCAGAATGATTTCTGTAGTGGAGCATATTCTTTCCAAGGGTAGCATTATGGTAGGTGCCTCTGGATTGGGATCCAGCACTGCTGGTAAGTAATTTTGGGGTAATTTTATCAGATATAGCAGCTTCTGAGAAATCTCCAATGCTTATTCAGATTCTAATAGAAGGAGCTCAGTGGATCCCCAGAAAGTAAATCTGGTATCTTACTTATTCATCTCTCCATTGATTTATCTGTCTTGCTTATCTAATCAGCTTTATCATCTGAATCTTTTAAAATCCAATTTTACTTAATCCACTTAAGTTTTTTCTAGCAATCCTACTGATGTGTTATTTTAGTGGGGAAGCTGGAATCAATAAACGAAATGGCAAAAAGGAAGAAAGATTGATTTTTTTTTTTTAATTTCACGTGTTTTTATTTTTTGTCTTCTACATTTCTCTGTTCTTAGAAACGTAGGGACAGCTTGTTGATTTTTAATTTTTTTCCTTCTATATAAATCTGCAGTTGATAAATGCTTGTACTTAATGAGACAATTGCAAACACCCAGCAGAGGCCTGATTTGTCTGTGCTTTGTGGTAACTCCATTAACTGCAGCAATTTTGTAACACCCCACTAGAAATTATGGCTCTAAGTGGAACATGTTTTTGGGGATGCTCAGAGAATAAAGACTTGCCTGGGATGGACAACAAGCAGAGTGTGCATGGATAAAAACATACACATGCACAGAAACAAAGAAATGTTTTCAGGGGGGTGAATGAACAGTAAAATAAGGAGGGTAAAACAGGATAGGTACTGCTGTGACTGCACAGGATGAGCTTCTGTGCTGGTGGGTGAGCCCATGGCAATACAGGGACCCCACCAGTTAAGGATGGGAAGCCACAGCAGTGGGAACTTGTGTCCCACTCACAGAATCACAGAAAGAATGAGGTTGAGAATAACCTTTGAGATCATCCAGTCCAACCTGTGACCAAATACTACCCTGTCACCCAGCCCATGGCACTGAGTGCTACACCCAGTCTGTCCTTAAACACCTCCAGGGACAGTGACAGGCAGCCCATTCCAATGCCCAGTCATCATTTCTGTGAAGAATTTTTTCCTAATGTTCAACCTGAACCTCTCCTGGCACAGTTTAATGCTGTGTCCTCTTGTTTTGTTGCTGTTTACTGGGAGTAGAGCCTGACCTCCATCATGTCTAGGAGTTGAAGAGAGAGATGAGGTCTCCCCTGAGCCTCATCTTCTCCAGGATAAACAATTCCAGCTCCCTCAGGTTTGTCACAGCCTGCCCCTGCCAGCTTCAATCTGTCAGAGACATGCTGGGCTGAGGCTGAGGAGGAAAGGGGCTTCCCTTGCTGGCAGAGCCTTTGCACACATAATGAGGAGTTGTTCTACACTCAGCAAAATAGACCCTGCTCCCTCTCTGAGGACACTGCCCAGGGCAGTTTTCATTTCCCTTTTTTGGCAGGACATCTATACATCCCTGAAACACCACATTACCACCTGGGGTCAGGTTGTGCTATGGCACAAACATGGCCACTCTTGGTTGATACTGAATGGGGTGATTTTCTGTACTGTTTTGGTTCTTAAATGGCCTGAGAGTTAGTGAAGTGCAGGTGGGTAGCTCTGCTGGGGTAAGGTTGTGCTGAAATTTGGAGAAGAGATTGTCAGGGACAGTGTTTAGATACACTTCACTCTGCCTAAGAGTAGCAGAGAATGACTTTCGCCTGCAATCCGAATTCCTAGAGAGCTTGTTCAGCTTCTGACCAACTTCTTGTTGCTGTTATTTCCTGAACTGGTTCATTTGGAATCTGTACCTACACACCATGCACATGATGTCAGGCACCAAGGAGTAGATGTTCAATGATGTTTACTCCTCTCAAAGACTCTTCAATTTATCCAGCAATGGCATAACGTGATCGAGTTTCTGAAAACGAGAGCTAAAAGCATTCAAATTGGAAACAAAAGGCCTGCTTTTCAACAGTGGGGCTAATTAATCATTGTCATAATTCATCCAAATAGTAATTTCTGTTTTCATGGAGCTGTTTAAGAAAGGTGAGTAATTCTTGCTAAAAATATGGGAATGTCTCAGTAGTAAAACTCCTGTGTATTAAAGAAGCTCTTTCAGCTACCTGAGGAACATCAGGTCTGTATTCCACTTGAGCAGTCATCTTCAGGACTTTGTGCAGGGTGCACACAGAGTTGTAAGTGCCCTGTGTCAGGCCAGAAGATGGGTCAGATTTCGCTCTTTGTCCCTTTTTGGTTTTTCACAAACAAGCGCTATGTCCTTTGCAGGTGCTGGCAAGATGTGCAGTTGCATTTTGATCCTTCAAAACCCCACTCTCAGGACTTTTGTGCAGAATCCCTGAAACCCTGCTCTTTGTTAAAGCTTTCATTGTGGGAGACAAGGAGGTGTGGGCTCCTCTTGGCTTTTGCCATCAGAGACTTACGTTTGCATTTATTGAAAAACTCTAATATGGATTGAAAGATGTAGTATAAAAGAAGAATCCAGCACCAAAAATTTCTGCCTTCCTAATACCACTTCAGAACTGATGCATTATTGTATTTACTTAAGAAACAAATCACTGTTTATGATTTTTTTCTCACCTTTCCTTACACAAATCTTTCTATTTTCCATTTATTCTCTCCCTCTGTAGCAAAATGCTGGCTGTTTGTCAGGTACAAGGCTTCATTGCTGAAATAATACGCTATTCATTGCTGGAAGCCTGATAATGGGTAAAAGATTAGCTCTGGCTGAAAGTGGGTTTGGCCTTGGAGGGTTGAGATATTCTCTATTGAACATGTTTTATGTTATTTTTGCAAAAAGGGGGAAAATTAGTTTGAAGAAAAATATTAATTGGTTATTGCTTATGTGTTTTCTGGAGGACATACACTCTAGAACAATGCTGACAACCAAAGCAGAATCTCCAAAGATTCTGTGTGGCTGCTGTCCTTTTCCTGCCCACCACCCTTTATTGTCACTCACATTGAAAATCCTTCTTCAGCCTTCTGAACACTGCCCATGTTTCAAATAGGTTTTTTTCTCTTACTTTTTCAGTAAACTGCTTACATATTCTCTTTTTATTTTTGAGCTGTTTTACAAACTGTACCTAACTTTTGGAGAGTAAACATAATTACACCTAAATTTGGTTGCTTTCTCCCTCACAATACTTTCCATTTAGTTTCCTCACAATAGTTCACATTTGTGTTTTGTGCCTATCAAGAGAAACTAGATTTTAGCTTCTTAGGATCAGCCCTTGGGTAGTTCATAAGTGTTCATTGCATGCAAAATTCTGGTGCTCTATAGAAAGCAGTAAATAATATTTCTTAAGTGGTTTGCCTTAAGTGCAACTTATTTCACTTCCAAATCTCAGGAGAGGCAGCTTCATTGAAGCCAAAATTATGCTGCCCTCGGGAGCAGGAGAATCAAATCCCAGTCTATCTTAACCTAGGCTGGGACTCTGTCTTTTTATCAGCTTCCTATATTTTTAAGTGGTGGTGAAATGATCTTTTTGAACACACCTACGTGTGAACAGTATTAGTCCAGGAGACCTGGGAAAGAGTTTGCCAGAAGTAGATCCAAGTAATGCAAGAGTAATGAGATCAATTTGTTCTGGTCTTTCACTGACTTTCTGATTACTTTTAGCTCTGGCTAGAATCCAGCATGAATAATTAAATTCTTCTTACCTAATTCCCCCAGTAGTTTCAGATGCATGTAATATTCTTTGGCTTCTGTTGTTTTTTTTGTTTGTTTGTAACTACCCAACTGTTCTACATTTCACCCCAGAATTTCTTCAGCTTCTGTTAATTTTTTTGTTTGTTCGTAACTGTTAAACTGTTCTACATTTTACCCCAAAACTGGGTGCATTTCAAAGGCTCATGGAGTGTTTAAATATTCTATTGTTTATAAGGCACCTTGAGACTCATGAGGATTAAAGGTCCCACATGAACTGAAGAATATATTCCTCAATTCCCTGACCTAATTCATAACTCATAGATTTTAGAATCTTACTAAATATCTATCAATAGGATTAGTGGGGTTGGAAGGGAGCTCTGGAGACCAAATAGTTCTTGCTTGGAGCAGGGTCAGCTGTGGTAGGATGCTCAGGATCATGCTGGGCTTTGCATATTTCTAATAATAGAGACTTCATCCTCTCCCTCTGCCTCCTGTTGCAGGGTTTGACCCCTTTTGAGGCTTGTTAGATCTCTGGCAGGACACAGAAAGTGTTTTGAATCTGCAGGAAGTTTTAATTTTGAGTCTTCTTGTATCTTCTGTTCCACATCTGTTCCTGTGCTCTCACTCCCAGGTCATGGTATTCCCTTCCCCAGGAAAGCTATTTTTGTATTCCAGTGGTGATTGTTGAAACAATGCTGTCATTGACAGTAACAACTTTTATAATTTCGTTTAGTTCACTAGGCCTCTGATCTGGAAGGAAATTTCCAATAGACAGATCCTGTAATTATTTTGGGAAGATCTCTCTGATCAAGACCTGGAACCTTCACCTGGTTTCACTTTATTAAGTAGATCAAGTGTGTGTGTTACAATCATATGATTAAGTCTCTTCGTATTAAGGTCCAGCCAAGCTCAGGTCCTCACCTTACATCACATCGTAACAAATGTGCAGCAGGGTCTGAGGGATGAGGAGTCTTCTCCAAATGTTTGCTATGGGAACTAAGTTGTAATAGGATCTTACTTCAAACATTGCACAGAGCTGTAAGACAAAGTGTCATTTAATTGAGTTCACAAACTAAAAAGATTTGTCAATTTTTAGCCAGTGTTTGGACATTCATTGGGAATGAAGAAGCTCATTAACATTCCACAACAAAAGAAACACAGAATTTAGCACTGCAATGTAATATTTCAATACTGTCATAGAATAAAATCATAGAAAGGGTTGAGTTGTAAGGGACCTTACAACCATCCAGTTCCAACTCCCTGCCATGGACAGGGACATCTCCCACTAGACCAGGTTGCTTAGAGCCCCATTCAGCCTGGGCCTGTCAAAGCAGAACACTCTAACTGACCATATAAAAGTGCTGAGACCCTGCAAAAAGTAAATTCTCATTCTTGTTTTAAAACCTCAGAATTGGGTAAAACCCCCCTCTATATCTCTAGCAATGTTTTGAGCAATAAGTTTAAACTGCCTTTTGAAGGAAATCTCTTCGTGAGGTGTGAATTTTCCTTTCCAGAAGTTCAAAGTACTTTAAGCCCCATGAACACATTTTTTTATCCTCCAGAATAAAACTTCCTGGCTGTTTGGCTCAGACAGGTGGTAACTAAAGCACTTCACCCACCTTGCCAAGCTAATGACACTGTGTGAGTGGTGGCCTCAGTCCTCATGAATGGTAACGGCTGGAGAAAGCAGTTACTGCCTCTGGATACTCCCATTTGCCAGGGAATGCTACCCATTGCCACGCTGCCTTTATCTCCTGCCTGGAGCCTGGGTATTTAGGCTGGTTTCTTAATAGCTTTGCTCTAATCCATACTTGTCATTGTGATGTGGATCTGGGAGGCAGGTATTAAGTATTAATAAACCTGCTATTTAGCTTGGGTTTGCAAGGTAGGGAAAATTGAAACCCTTATTTGTCAAGGCATTTAAAAGAGTGTTAAAAGTCCCATTAAAATCAGTTCAACCACTCACATACATAGAGATAAGGCTTTATCTAGACTGAGACCAATACTCAGTGCTTGACAGAAATAACCCTAAATATATTGTCTCTGTATTTCTTCATGCTCTGGATTTACATATCAAATAAATCAGTCATCCTTACAAGATCACAGATTGTAATAAAGAATTTAGTATCAAAAAGTGTTAGCTTTTTTATCTTGCACAAGCATCCTGAAAACTTAAAGTTAATAGATAACTAAAAAATAATTTATGTTGCTTGCATATGGCATACTCATAATGCATATTGCATATGGTACTCACCTGTGGTCTGTGGGTTTGAATGTCTACATCTCTTACTGGCAAAATACAACATGTGTTTGGATCAGGAAAATGTTATTTCATCCCCCTTTCTATCCAAGGGGAAGAAAAAAAAAAAAAGAGAAACTCAGAAAATAGCAGTACAATTCAACAAGACAATTCAAAGAAAAAGTAGATATTTCTTCAGAAGTGCTCAGTTATTTTGTAAAGTGACATTGTGCTTTTCTCATGCAACAGTAGATTTATCAGTCATTAAGAATTACACAATTACTTGTTCGTTCTTTCCTTTAAAAAATGCATTGCAGGCCAACTGAAATAAATGTGAGCCAAGATTTGATGGAACACTCCCTCACCAGCTTGTGTATAAGATTTACAGAAGTCTCCTCACTTATTCAGGTGAAGATCTCACTGATTCTGTTCCAAGGCTGGAGTCATTAACAAGGCAGGCATTTGGATGTGAGGCAAACACAGCTCATAGGTCTGCATCTGGGCAGAGAAATTCACAAAGTCAAATGAAATGCCCCAGAACAGCTGCCTAAGCAGACCTTTCATATCCCATAATTTGGGTAGCAGGAACAAGGGAAGAACATTGCTGATGGGGTTTAAGTTGCAAATTCATTTCCTTGTGTGTAGCACTGTTTGGGGTTTGGATTTCTATTTATTTTATTTGCTTATGCATTTTGAATGCAATCCTTTCAGATAATTTTATTATGAAACAGCAGTGCAGTGAATCAAGTTAAATCCCACACAGCCCATGATTTGGGTTCTGAACCAAATTTTCCCAAAGTTGTGATCTTAGGGTCCCACTTCAGGGAGATCATTAATTTAAACATTAGAGTTGTCCTTGAACACTGATGTTAAATTAGAGTTTCCTGGAAAGTGACACGAAAGGCCTGAAGCCTGAAAAATAAGATACATTAATTGAAAGGAAAACTGCTTTCTCTTACAGCAAAAATTTCTTTGCTTAATTCATACCTTGTAATTTTCATTTTCTGCTTTCCAAACAAACTGTTTTTTCAGAGTTTTGTGTCTACTGTGCTTGGTTGGTTGTGATGAAGATAACACTTCCTGACCATACACTTGACTGCAACAAAATAACTTAAGCCAGTAAATTTGAATAAGGAGAAAATTAATGTTGTTATTTACTGCTTCTCATTAAGGGCATTAAAACAGATGTGCATCAAGGAAAAAAGATTAATTGAGGCCAACAGGTGCAACATTTAAAATTAAAGCAACTTAAAAAGGTTTAGTTGCAAATAGCTTATAATGGAATATTTAATTTTTTAAAAAGCAACCAATTAAAAAAACATGGAAAAAATTAAATTAAATTACAATCAACCTGATGACTTCCAGCAATTAAAAGCCTAAACTGTAGCTCCCATCTGTTTAATAAATATTCTGCTAGAACAGTGTGGGGCAATAATTTAAATTATGTGGGTTTAAGAATTCAGCCATCAGCTTCCTGGCTCTTTCTCAATGCTCCTCATAGAAGGTATGATCCTTTAAAAAAACCAAACAGATATTCTTATTCTAGCGGGATGGCTTTGTGTAAAACAAGAAAGGTTTCAGCTCTCTGGTAGATGCTGGGGTAGTTTTAGGGAAGATATCAAGCTCTACCTTTTTAAGAATAACTTTCCTGAGGGAAGTAGAATGAAGTTAAATCATGGAATAGGTGAGTCGCCTATCAAGTGACCTTTTGATAGGTAACTCACAACATGAACAAGTTGGTAGTTTTCAGGCAGTTGATGCAATAGAATTGGGCTGGGGGGGTTACAGCCCATATTTGAGAAATAAAAGGAACAGCAACTCTTCCATGAGGCCTGCATTAGTTGTGGAAATCCATTTCTTCCTGAGGGTAAACCTGCAATATAATCAGAAGGTTTCAGGCTATTTTACTCGAAGTTTTCTCTTTATGTTTTTTCCCCTCTCCCCTGACCTTGGACAGGAGGTTGGAGTCAATTTAGTGTATTCCTCTTTTCCACTGTGAATTCTTCGGTGTTTAGAAAATTTGGTTTGGTTGAGGTTTTCAAAACTTTTGGTTGCATTTTCAACTTTTCATCCCATGCATGTTTTCTGATTTGACCTAGCAGAATTATGGCATTAAAATTTCCATAACGAGAGAGTTTTTGATGTGGCTGTTATAAAATCTTTATTAGTGAGGGTTTATACTTTAGAAATTGGTATTGGAAAACGCTCCTCCAGGTAAAGAATGTCCCTACTTTTTTGTTTTTATGTCTGTAATAATTAAATATTAGCTAACTCTCTTTGACAGTAGCATTGGGAGTGCTGCCTGTGACCCATCAATGCCAGTGGACAGCCCATCACTTACTGTGTGAGCTTTAAATAAATCCCGGGTTTGGGAAAGCATCCTTGTCCATGCAGGCACCAAGAGTGGTCTTGCATTTAACCACAGAAAAATCATTTCATTTGCCATGTCTGAGACTTCACTCTACATCAAACTCTAACAAGTTATTAATTGGCCAAATTTTGCATCTAGTGAAGGACAGGACTGCTGGAGATTTCCATGGTGCACAGCCAGGTAGCAGCTGTTGAAGGCGACAGCAGAAGGGTGACATGCTGCTTGAGACTGTCTCAGTGAATTCCTGCTGGTGTCAAAACCACCACCACAGTTTTCCTTTGCAGTTTCAGCCAGAATGAAACAAACCTCCAAGGCCTGGAGTCTATCTGTAGCTTTTTTCCTTTTGTTGGTGTAGGAATAAACACTCTGGAGGGGTAGTTTTGACAGGTAAGGTTACACCAGTGAATGATGGTATAAGGGAGTGGATGGTTGAAGTTTGTTTTCATTTTCTTCCTTGGAAAGAAAAGGGAGAGAGGTTAAGAGAAACAAGGGAGCTTTAAAAAATAACATTTAATATGTGATTCAGTATCCAGCCTGAAATTCTTACTATATGTGTATGTATATATATATATATATATACACACAAAATTCAAAATAAAAAAAATGACATGATTCACAGTGGGCAATAACTGCAGTGCAAGGTCAATTAGCCTCTGTACAAATTGCAAACACTTGCGGACATAGAACCCCTAAAAACAGCAGCTCATGGGCAGAATGAGCAACATAACTCACATGCACATGCCTACCAGCATGCTTTCTGAGTTGATTCCAAGACTTTCTGAAAAGTTTGTGACCTAGAAATAGCAATTGCAGTAAAACAAGTCACTTGTTTGAAGACTTCCATTGCTTTTCTCACTCCAGCACCTTGACAATATCTAACCCCTTGGGATCAGACAAAGTGTATTTCAGCTTTTGCCAGACCTTGGAAGTGAGTTAAGGTGGCTTTTTTCACCCTATTTCTGTGCATTTTCTTCACTTGCACTGGAATTCCCAGTGAGGATTCACATTTCAGTTTGGATGCCACAAGAGATGTCGATTGCCATGTGCAATACAATGGCAGTTACAGAAATTATTATGGTCCTGCTCCTGGGCTAAAATCTCAAGAATCTGAGAGCAAGGGCAGAAAATACACGATTTTTGCTTGTTGGCTGGTTTTATTGACTGTGACTAGGCAACACAGTGCTTGTAAGGATGGGAGAATTACTCTTTTAGTCTTAATTTTGGTCAGAACTCAATCATAGCACAGGAGCAGTTATGAATGAATGAGCAGCATCAAGAATCAATCTTTGCTAACAGTTTACCAGTGGTAAAAAGTAACCTCTAGTCATAGATTTGAGCTGGAATAATACTGGGATTGAGGCTTGCCAGCAGTGAAATTCTAAAGCAAAAGAATTGCTATTAACATTTAGAGGGACAGAAGAGCATGCATGTAGGCATGACATGGATCCATCAGCCATTTCAGCAGGCATTTATTTAACTTTCTGCAACACTGGATAATTTGGATGTAAGCCTGGTGTGGAAAATGACATGCACATAAGTTTAACCCTACCTGCTAAAATGGAATAGCAATTCCTTCCAGCACCTTGGTCAGCTCTATTGGGTTATTTAATGCAGGCTGGTGGTGCTTGGATCTGCTCTGTTGCACAAACTGATACATTTAAAAAATGAACACAATTCATGTTAACATCTATCAGAAATACCCAGAATGTTTTTTTCCAGCTATCACTCCTCTGTGTGTTTATGAATAAATTTATGGGGCTTTTGTTCTTTTTTTGGCAGAAGGAAGTGCATTTTTGAATATCCACATTTCCATGTAAACAGGATTTCAGTCATACTAGGAGAACAGAACACATTTATTAGTCTATACAGTATGAGCAAAGCTGTGTTGTTTATGGCAGAGAGGGAGTAAGTGTGAAGTGCTTTGATTTAGGGGCATGAGAGGAGAGGTTGGGTGTCTGAGGGTAGATTTTGTTTTGCAGAATTATTTCAGGGTACAGAGGAAGAGAGGAGCTATTCCAAACTGAGTCTAACTGTAGCACTAACTTTCAGTTCTAATTTACTGCACAGTTAACTGAATATTTTATTGTGAAGAGACCAACAAGCTGGATCTTCATCTTCTTGAAGGCAGTAGAAACATGTGTCCACAAAGGCCAGTGCCCATAGGAGCTGATTTATTTGTTGAGAGAAGAAGGGAAGGAGGTAGAAAAGAGAAGTAAAGAAAATATGAGTAATGTTGCTAGATTTTGACCTCTAGCTAAATTAATTACAAGAAAGCCTTGACTATCTATTTTTCTACCTGTATCTCTAATTATCTTTTGCTCATTTAATATGTCTGTGTTTATAACCATGAAAGCCTTAATCTGGAATATTATCATATCATGATCATAAGTTCATGGTACTGCTCAGAAATCAAATTTATGCGTATCATCATTACAATCACTGTATATATACACAGATATACATCCTGTGGATAGAAAGCTGACTTAGGCAGTTCTGAATTCTCAGTTTGGCAACAGCTTGATAAGTTTAGGATGAGAGAGCCTTTTTGGAGCTCTACCCCATTTAACCAGTGCCTGCTCAAAGACGCTGAGAACCTGCCTATGAGAGGTTCACACCAGAATTTTTCCTAGTTCAGTTCCAGAAGAAATTATGCAAAGAAATGCTAAGTACCTCCAAAAATTGGTCTCTGAGACTGACTTCAAAAAGCCATCCCTGAAAGACCCCTCTGAAAAGTGCTGGAGATTCAAAGAGCTGGGGCTAGGCAGTGGGGGAATGAGGTGGAGCAGGAGAAGGGTGTGCAATGCAAACAGAAATGGGAGCAGAAATACAGCCATGAGGGGAAATTGTGAAAGTGAGAAGAAATAAACGCTTGGTCTTGCTGTGTCAACGAATAGAGGAGTCAATGAGGAGATCGGAGAATTTCTAAGACTTCCTAATCTTCAAAAACTTAAAAAAACATTAAGGGTTGGGATTTATTTTTTTTAATTATTATTTTTTTTATAATTTATGACATTATATGAGACAGAGTAGATACAAAAAGTGTTTGTGCATATATAAAATAAAAATAATGAAAATAAAATCAATACAGCACTCAAGGTGCTTCTGAGAAGCAGCCTGCCACCCCTAGGTAAGAAGACAAGGCTGAGTTTTATCATAAAATTTCAGAGTTTAAGCACAGCCCAGTGGCAATTTAGAGCAGAAGGACAGCTATTTCCACTGTGAGAGTGACAACTGTCAGTGACCTGCACAGCCCTGGGAGAGAAGCCAAACACAGAACCAGAATATCGAACAGAATATCCCCTTGGCACCTGAAACAAAGCTGAATCCCTCATTAGCATGTCTTTGCTTTCCTTTTATCATTGACATTTCTGATCCCAAGGGAGTTATAATGAAAAAACACACTGTAAACTGCCCCAGTTTTGGTACTGTTTTTAACGCTAATCCTGTTTGGAAGGAATTTGTGCTCGACCTTTAACTGGGTAGGTTTACAGTCAGGTCTCAAGGAGCTAAAAATTAGCAGCTAATCAATAAAGAGCATCATTGTTTGAGTAGTGCTTTTTCTGTAAGGTTTAGACTTTTACTGGTCTCCAAATATCTGGTTTAGGTTGTATCAATACCTTGAAGGCGGCAGAATGTAGAGCGTAAAACAGCACTGATTCTGCTTGGCTGCCCAGCTTGACCAGTCAGATAAAGGTAGATGTTAGTTTCAGATCTGTTTTTTCACTTGCCTTAAAGGAAAACAGGCTTTTCAGACTGACTTGATGCACTTCATCCTCTGAAATCCAGAATCTGTCTTAGTTTTAGATTCTGGTCTTAATTTTATACGTACTAATGAGTTCATACAATAAAGGTCAGTGTAGAGTCAAAAAATATTTGTGTTGTTTTCTCCTTTTCTGTAACAATTGGTGCATGACCTCAAAAGTAAGATGTGGAAATGTTTGCCAGTTGCAATCAAAAGCTGTAGATTTTCTGCCAAATTTAGTCAGGTAGTTAAAAAGAAGAAAAGGAAAGCAAATACTATTTTTCTTTCTGCTCTTGTCAGAATGTTTCCAAGTTGTTATCTTTGCAAAAAAATCTATTCCCAACACAAGTGTAGGCACACAGTTTGTGGTGATTGGGAATGGGGCTGTGGCAGAGCCTCATCCCTAATAGGCTACAGCTGTGTGAGACAGGTGACCAGTGTTAAAGAGACATGGAATGCTGAGGGATAGAGACCAATTCCAGAAGGGTAGAGAGGGCACACAGGTGTAATGCATGTAAGATGAAGGGTGTAAAGGTTGTACTGAGGAACAAGGCAGTGATGCTTGGAACCATTCATGGGGTCAGTTCCCCTTCACACAAGTGATCTAAGAACAAAACAGTGACTCATATGATGTAAATCAGCATTGCTCCACTAAGCTATAACTGTTCTGTTTTGTTCCAGAGCTGATCAAATGTATTTGAGAACGGTGCAGTAAATTAATATGGCAATTCTTTCTTTTTCAAGAGTAATATGCCTCTGACTTCACACAAAGGTCAATGAAGTGTTACACTGAGGATGATGAAATATATGGTGTGAAGGAAATGATTCTAAAGGAGAAGATATGAATGAGGACACAATAAAAATAAGGTAATCATTGAATGACAAAACCACCTTCTGATGTACTGAGCCCAAAGCTCTGGTGACACGTGCAGGGAAAATATAAAACTAAACTCTTTCCCTGCCATGTAATTGAGGTTTCTATATAGTCCTATGAAAAGTTTTTTGCAATTTTCAGTATTGGCGCTGTAACTGGAACTCACTCACACAGAAATTTTAAAGAGTCAGGTAACTCAGAACTACTTTTTAATAATATTATCACCAGGCCCAGAGCTTCCAGGAGAATTCTTTGTCATAACTATTACTGGGGGTTGGGTTTCTTTCTTACAGAATTTTTCCCCATAAGTTGCTAATTACCGGGCACTTACAGGTACTTAAGAAAGACAAAGGAAGTCGGGGGAGAGGGTGGGCACCTGGGCTTCACTTCTCTCTGGGGAGTTTTGGCTCGGGAAGGGAACTGTGGGTTTCTGACTTCGGGGAGATTTTCACCGGCCCCACTGGAGCTCAGCTCGGGCTTTCCTGCCCCCGTCTCTCCGTGTGTGCCCCGGGAATTCTGACCCTCGCCCCTCTCTGCCCTGTGCAGTTTCTGTGCCCGCTGTCCCTTTGCTCCTGCTCTGGGTGTTCTCCAGGCCACAGCCCGCACTCTCTGCCTGCCGGGACGTTTGCTGAGCTCCAGCGACCGCCCTGGAGCTTCTGGTCCATCTCCAGCATCCCGGGACTCCTCACTCGGGCAGCTTGTGATGGGAACTGCACCAAAGGGGAAGGGTGCCAGCGGCAGAGAAAACTGTCACTGTTTCCCTGGTTCTGTTTGTTGTTGATGCCATAGCTATTGTTGTTCTGTTTGACTTGTGAAACACAAGTAAAGAACTGTTATCCTTATCTTCATATGTTTGCCTGAGAGCCCCTTAACTTCAGAATCATAACAATTTGGAGAGAGGAGGTTTGCATTCTCTGTTCCAAGCGAGGCTCCTGCTTTGTCCCTAGCAGACACCTGTCTTCCAAACTAAGACAACTATATGCTTATCTAAAGGTTTCTGTTCTTGGTCCTGCATTTATGTTGCTATCACAATGCAACTAGGCAAGATGCTTATCTTTATTTTGCTGAGGACATGCAAATCAGTTAGGGTATTTTCCAAGTGATAAATTACAACCATTAGAAAGAAATAGTTTTGTTCAGTTTCATTATGGACTAGATTTTACTGATAAAATATGGAGCTCTGTGTTGCCTTGATATTCCAAGGAGTTCCCAGTTAATACTGACGACGTGCTGGTCTACAGCTTCCCATGATGCTCCTATAACGAGGTTATGAGAAGATACAATTCTTCACATTCACTTGTTATATCATCCTTTACATTCTAAAACATGGCACAGATAAGAAATCAGACCATCAATATCTACATTACCCATATGAAATAAAGCCTGATTTTGCAGATATTGTCTTCTGAATAAAACATTGCTCCCAAGTTGTAATCTAATTCCCCAGCAGGTAAACAGGGAATTCTGCAACAGAGCTAATGAAACTAAAGTGAGACTCAAATCAATAAAAACTGTCCCTAAAATATTCTTAAAGTGGAGTAGTACACCTTGGGTTTAGAATGCACAGAAGTAGAGATTTATAGTCACTGAGAAGTTGATGATGAAAAAATGGAGAGGTTTTATGAGTCCTGAGGCAAAAAAAATGCCAAGATATTAGTCAGGCCATTTGAAAAAAAAAGCTCAAAAGTCCCTCTCAAAGAAGGCTGTTGATTTTCCAAGTTAATAATTGATAAAATAATGTACAGACATCTTAGCTGTAGATGTATTTGCCAAAAACTAAGAAGCTGCATTAATATATCCTGCATTGCTTTGATGTGAAGATTTAAAATGTCTCACACACACACACAGAGAGGAAAGTTTTATGCAGAAATAAGCTGCTAATTATCGATTTGTGAAGTGACTTGATCTTTATGAATCCCTGGTCTGTAAGGTGATTCATAAAGGTGTCCTAAGGGTGACATTTCTCAGTGGAGTGACTGCAGTTTTTCTTCCTGCTTCTGAATTGCTTTTTCAGATCTTATGGGAGTAGCATCATTCCCATTTCCCTAGTGAAACAGAGATTTTTAAAGTTCACTTGAGTTAGCAAAATTAATTAAGTATCTAAATTTTAGCTTGTAGAATTATGTGTTGAATTTTAACCCTTTTATTTAAAAAATCTCTGTCATGGTACAAAGGGCATAGGAAAATGCAAGTTTCTGAAGCTTCTTGCATGAAGACAATACCGAGAGAAGATCAAGGAATGCAAGGAATCCAGATAAAGGAGCCCCTCTGTCGCTAATCTCATCAAGTCTGACAGGCATACTCAGATAAGAACCAGGAGACCATGAGCACAGGCGCAGAGGAGGAAAGTTCAAAAGTTTGATCATGAGGAAGACCACAATCTTCAGCCTCAGAGACAACCAAAGACCCCCGTGCGACCACCACCGCAAACAACGCATGCCCAGAAGGGCACGGATCTAAGCAGCATGCGAAGCGAGGACAGGCGTGGCTAGAGGTTGAATATGCATAGAAAAGTTGTGTAATGCATTGCATATGGAACACCTTTGTGAATAAAGATGTAGGTCAGACGTAGGCTCGGGACACAAGACTTGGGAGAATTCTCTCGCTTGTGTCGGATGCTCAATACATACTCACTTCATAACTTTAACGAGTTGTGGAGTCTTTATTCCGTGCATCACTAGTACAGCTTTGATATATCTGGAAGAATGGGTGGAGTGCAGAAAGGGGAAATACTACTATCTGCTGTGTGGAAAACTTGCCTAAGGAACTTGGATTTGGGTTTTTTTTTCCACAACCCATGTTTCCTACGTGTGGAGGCATCTGGGGGAGTGTCTTGCTTTGGCTCTGAATGGCTAGTTTTTAATATTGACACAGGATTAAACTAATGAAAAGGGTAGATCTGCGTTTGCAAATACACATTTAAGGACGGGGAGGTCCAAGAGTAGCTCTTAGAGGCTACTTTTGAGGAGGTGGTGGGCTGGGCCTGGGGCCTGGACCAGGCCCTGCTCGGCCCAGCCGAGACTGTTCCCGGCTGCCGGTGAGCAGCTCCGGTGAGCGGCTGCCGATCCCTCACCAGAGAGCCCGCACAGCCCTGTCTGCGGGCAGAACCTGCCGATCATTTTACTAGCAGAGTTACTGAGCCATGCTAGCCAGAGGCTATATCAGCACTAAGAGCAGCTGTGCGGCGGTGACCAGCACTAGTGGCTCTCGTGGTTTGTGCTGAGGGAAGCTTTGAGGTCAGGAGCAGCCATGCCTTCGCTGTAGACTGGGAATGGCTCGCATGGTGCTGGCGAAGAGCACGTGGCCAGCAGAGAAAAGCAGAACGACCTATGTTCTTCATGCAGAGCTCAGACTAGATTAACTTTCTAGCATTGCAGGACTCTATAAAAATTGTTTCAATTGATAAAGCTTGAGAACAAACGACTCAATGAACACTAACTCTCTTTTGAACTAAGAAGAAAGAAAAGATAAAGCTACATAGAGAAAACAACATGGGACTCTAAGGTCAGTAAAGAAGGAGTGAAATTCTAGATAGAAAGGTTAGAATGTTTGCCTTGAGGTTGGGCTATGGTAAAGATGTACTTGGTATATTGGACTTTGGTTTTTCCCCTGTAAATTCATAGAATGCTTTGGGAGCTTGTAGCATTCTAACTACAGTTATGAGCAGAGGCACCAGTGTTACAGTGAACAGATGTTGAAGTGGCTGTAATCCAATGAGAAGCTTGAACAGTAAAGAAAAAAGATGAGAAACATTGCCCCAGGAATAAAAGGGGGAAACTTCTGTTCCCAGAGATGGATTTTATGCTAAAACGGCTCATCCTTAAAAAGCACCCCAATGAGTTGACAACTAGAACCACAGTTATAAGAAGAACTGTGAAAGATGAGAAGAGCTTCACAAATACAGATCCCGGGCAGCTGTTGTTTGTGAAAATTGAAACCACAAAAATTTCTTTCCTTGTGAAGAGTTCTCCACAGCATTAGCAAAAGATACCTTTCTCCCTAAAAGAACTGAAGAAAGACTATTCTAGAAAGTAGAGAATTGACTAAGGATTCTAGGTGTTATTTCAGTGTGAAATAAGGGAGGGTTGGAGAGAAGAAGAAGGGTGTTCTGAAGGTTTTATTCTGATTTCTTGTTATTTGGGGTTTTTTGGTTGTATTAATAAAATTTTCTTTATATCCTTTCAAGTTTAAGCCTGCTTTGCTTTTTCTCCTAATCCTATCTCACAACAGAAAATAAACCCACCACATTAATTAGTACGTTGGCCAGGAAAATCTAAAATTGGCAAACCTAAACTATACATAATTAGTATTTCTGCATAGTTTTAAACTGAAACCATGACAGGGAGTAAACAGAGTTCACATTGATTTCAGCAGCAATTACAGATCACAGCCACTGGCAGGATTTGCTGGGCATCCCCTCTGCCCCTAAAGCTCAGACCTTGTATCACTTTGTCATAAAAGTGTCACTGGCTAAAATAGCTCCACTGTGTTCCAGTTACACCTGTAGAAAGAGACAGCTCTTTTACAACACTTTGTGACAAGCAAGTGGTACCCTCCTTATACCTGGGGTTACTGTTTTTCACCCTGCGATGTGGCTGATGCTGGAGTTTTCATCTTTTCAAGCTCTTTGCAGAGGGCAGGACAGAGACAGAACAACAGTGAGTGGCTGCAGCCTTCCTTAGCTAGAAAAACTTGGCTTTTCATATACTCAACACTGTGAGTTCCACCAGTCCGGAAAAAGAACACTGGGAGCAGTGTCAAAGTGTACACATTTACTTTAGATAAAATAAAGAACTAGAACCAAAGCAGGAAATGTTTTGTCTTCTCTGTCCATGGCAGCACAGGCAGTGCTTTGACATTTGAAGAATCAATTTGTTTAGGGCCTGACAGAGTTTGGGGCCTTTGCAGGTTTTGGAGACTTCAGCTTCTGAAATACTGATGAGATTAAGATACACGTGTTTTTTTTTTTTTTTCTGAGACTGATCTACTTACTGCCCAAAATTTAATAGAGTAAGGTTGGTGTGCATTCACACATGGCACTTTGCTTAGTTTTTAAGTGAATTTATTGCAATAAATAAGCTCATTTTTTAAGTTGTGACATTGGCTCATTGAGACTCATTGAGGCATTGGGCTGTGTGTGAGTTTTTATTTGGGTGACACAAGCTGAGTAGATTTTTCAATAGAGAGTTAACAAAAATAAACAATTCCCAAGTCCAAATTACCCTTACTTTTAGTATTTACGCTGTCCCAAGCTCCAGGACAAATCCATTTTACAATATAAAGAGAGTGAAAGCTTCAAATGAAAAGTTTGTTCCCTGCTTTGTGTATTAAACTCTTAGTTTAAATTCTGCCTTTTCCACATGGCATATATTAAAATAAATGAAAATACATTAGGTCTGATTCTCCTCTCAGCAAGACAGATTTCCCAGTAGTGCAATTCTAATGCTTGCAATACTGGCTTTGCTAACTCAAATTGCATAGAAAAAAAAAAACAAATCACGAAATATTTATGTTTAAAACTATACAAGAGCCTGATGGCTCACAAGGATAACTGAAACAATGTAACAGCCCATAAAGTGTTCTTTGACATGACTTTTTACTTGTTTATTTTGTTATCCTGTCAAAATAGAAATATTGGTGGACCTTATAAGGTTTTGGGCTATTCAGAAATGTACAGCAAATGTATTTTCAGATCTTCCATGAGGAAAGCATTTATTACAGTTATTTTGGTGACATCCTGTGGAACTGAAAATTATACTGTAGTTATGTCAAAGGCATGCTCAAATAAAATTACAGAAAATAAGATATAAAATGAAAGTCTCAGCCTTTCTGTCTGTAAATCTGTAGACTGCTGTGTGAGTTCCTTTATGACCAGCAGATGTTAATGTGGTGATAAACTGAAGCTCATTGGGAATCCAAACCAAGCCTGGCTACATTCAGAATGAAGGCAGAGCAACCATTCACATCCCCAGTGCCAGACTCAGCTGTGCTCTCCCAGTCCATTGGAACATTAATTTAATTTCTTTGGACAGCTCCTCAAAAATTGGTTTTGTTTGTCCACATAGTCAACACTGATTTAAGTGTAGTTAAAAATGCTTCATGACTCCTATGATGTAGAATATTACTTGGCTTTTCTCTTTCCATTCCTCCTCATCCTCAGCTCCTGCATATATGATGGGCTTTCTTTTCACCCACATGCAGAATAATTAATGTAGGCTTTTGTTTGTATCCAGTGCTGATCAGATTTACTTTCCAGACTGATCCAGGGAACTCCCAGTTGTGCAGTTTATTGTGTTATGTGTTATTTCAAAGAGTGGATGTTTAACTGATGTAAATGACGTAGGAAACAGAGGCAATGAATGATGGTTAACACTTTGTAGGTGGATAACTTGTCCTCTAATTTGTTATTCTATTTAGTCTTTTACTGTCATGTTTGAACACTACTGATTTTCTTTAAGTTCATCATACTATATACCTGTTTCTTTACTGTATATGATGTTTGAGTATTGCTGTATTGATTTCCCAACAAGACATTTTAGTTTCAAAATATTAATGACTCTAAGTACTGCTACACGTTTTTTTTTTTTTTGTTTCATAAAATCAATCACCAGCAGCCAAGGAACAGAAAGCATTCCTACTCTTCTTGTCTTTTGTTGGAGTCATTAATCTTGAGCATTGGTTAACAGTAGACTTCTTCCAATGAAAAAGATCAAAGTGTCAAAAAATGGTTTAGGAAGTTGTTATCTGCATAAGATGTCTGGAGTTTGGGGTATGGACACCTGTCACCAATGTGAGGAGTCATTGTACATGAAAGCTCAGAGCTGTTCTGCCACAGACATCCAAGAATTATAATGAGAATTGTCAGCTAGGCACAGGTTGGAGTGGCTGTAGCAGTGATCCCACGTGCTTCCCTCCAGCTAAATGGCTTCATGGCATTGTTTCCAATATTAATGGAAAGCCTACATTTGTCTCAAACTCTGAAAAAAAGAAATTATATTTTGATTTTATGACCCACATCTGTGTCTCTCTCCTTAGGAGGGATTCCACTTGACTTAGGCAATTTGTCACCCCCTGGAACTGGAGACACCCAGTGGTTTCTCCTGCATTATTCTCTCCCATGGCTGTTGGCCCTGTGCTAGGTCTCTCCAGGAAATAACTGCCAATAAAGAGCCATTAAAGCAGTAGTAGACCCGCCCTCTCAGTTCTCTTTCCCTTACTGCTGATCTCTGCTTCCTCAGATAAGAAAGCAGTCATATACACAGAAAAGTACTGTTCTCCACTGTTGAATATTCATATGAGTTTCCTGTTGAAAGACTGATTTTTGCTAGAGCTCTCTGACTTTATTTGTTGTCAAGATGCACATGCACATTGTGTTTTCAAAAGGTAAATATCAATAATTGCTCTTTTGTCTGTGTTGGAGAGCTCTGACTGTGCCATGTCATGAGCCCTGTTTTCTACAAGAACCTGAAACGTGAAAACAAAGAAATGTTCAGGCTGAAATTGCTATTCAGTTCAATCCTCTTCAGGAGTTCTCACACGCCTCTATGTAAGGTTTGTATAAATTCTTAGTCTTAGACTAAAATTTAGCAATTCACACAGGGCAGTAAGCACCATAAGTGCTTATATGTAAGCATAAAGCACAAATATAGATAAGATAAAATATACTATAGAAGACACCCAGACCAAGATAAGATTTTTATACTGGTTTATCTATACCAGTAATTGTGCATCTTGAGATTTTTTTTTTAACCTGTACAGTATAGTTGTGGTTTAGCATAACATATTTTCATTACAATACGAAAATTTTCACATAATGGTTTGTTTGACACCAGCTGTCACAAGGGATTAAACCAGGGGAACATCTATTGCTTCATTTTATGAATACCTGACTCCATTTTTATTACAGTATAATAAGTGCACTAAGCCTGCAACCTTGAGAAGTTTGGGGAATATATTTGACTTCAATCACACCTCATGTATCAGTTTTATTTATTGAAAGCATCACTCATGGGGATGTGTTTGTTGTGCCCACTCCTAAAACAAGTGCTGTCCCTTACAGTTCACATTTGGATGATTCCCTCAGAGAGGAGTAGTACCATAACAAAAATCTTCCAGAGATTGGGGTGTGACTTCCTCACATAACAATTCAGATACATAGTTTTTGACCCAGGACTGCCCATCATGCTGCTGGTGTTCCTCTATCCCTGTCCAGTGTCCAAAGTGTTCTAAATTTTCCAGTGTCATGCTGCAGGCTTCTAGAAAATACCCTTCTAGGGTTTGTCCTGGCATTTGGCATTAGCAGAAACTGTTTATTGTGAAGCCAGGGACAGAAGCTCCCCTGGAGCAGTGAGGTGAGCTCTCGGAGGGCTAAACCAAGTCCTTCTGAAATGCTGCTCTTGCTGATGGAGCATTCTGAACTTACAGTGCTCCAATAAAGCACAAAGTCATTGGGGCTCACAAATATTCCAGTTCTATTTTCAAGGGTATAATTCCATTTCAGCAAACTCTTCATCTGATGCTCACCTTCACTGCACCCAACTCCAAGTCAGGAGAGAGGGATGACTCTGGACTGGGGCAGGACCAGGGTCAGAGCAGCTGCAGAAGTCATTAAGGTCATTCAGATAAGCCTGCTGTAAACTTGCAGATCAGTTTGTAGCTGACAGTGCTGCTGATTTGGCAGAGGTTTGCTTTTTAAGAAGCTCGTGTGATTGCAAGTAGTACCATAAATAATCTTTCTTTCAATAATTAAAATTGCTCTTTTTTTTTTTTTTTTTTTGCTTTTTTCTCTCTGTTTTGGTGTCACTGAATGCTCCTCTTGGGTGCTGCCAGCGCAGCAAAACTCTTTTCAAACCTGCCAGGGGTTGGGGCATCCACCAACACTTCAGCTCAGTTTATGCAGCAACGATGCTTTCAACTAGAGATGGACTGCAAAGTGGTACCATGTCACCCCATCCAACAGCAAAGTTATTTATTTGTTTGTCCTCGTTTAGTCCTCAGCTGTTAACCATAGATTATTTTTTTCCTAATAGCTCTGTGGAACCTGAGGAGCAACACCCATTGGGATCTGTCTGCTGACTTAGATCAAATTTTAGTTCCTAATATATTTACTGTCACTTCTTTTATGTAGGACTTGTAAATCTTTTCATGTAGAAACAGTGTGGAACTAAAGGTCTAAACTCTCCCTTTGATGTCAGTAAGAACTTCCTGCTTGGCTGGATTGCTCTTAATATTATACATCAACTGGAAATAAAAAAAGCCTTAATAATGGTTTGTTAGAAACTTTATAGGAATTTTTAAATTAAACTTGAAGTGAGCCTAAACTTGAAGATAAGCTGGTATAATAAGCTCTGCTGTGGTCTTGTGGAAACATGCATAAATATGCATAAATGATGAAATCAAAAGTAAAAGTTACCTAGATATCCCAAGTTGTGTGCAACAGGTTTTGTCATTCGGCTATATATGTGATTTAAATCTTAAATTAACTGAGGATGCCATATGGTTTCAGTATATATCCAAAACATTGCAGTTTTTGTATATATACTCTCCGAGGAAATAGTATAAGGAAATTATATTCTTGGTTTATTGCAGTATTTCTTCTGAGTGGTGAAAACATTTAGAGCTGCCCTGGAATGTTGTGCTGTCAGGAATAGAAATAGGTAAGTTGGTCTGTTCCTTACATATGAGATCCACAAGGGAAAACCCCACAAACCAAAACAACCCATTGTTGTGGGGATGGTAACTATTCTATGTTGTACTGATGACTCTCTTCTGACACATCAAGTCTGAGATTTCAAGGATAATCACTGAGAAGTGTACAGAATATTTATTATTTTCTGATAAGCATATGTGATAATCATCTCACTTGGTCAAATCCTTTTATCTCAACATTTATCTTAACATTTTATCTGGTCATTTCCAGAATCTTTCCATATTTCAAGGTATGCAGATTTTTACGTAACACCCTAATGTTTTCGCATACAAAATTTCATTAATGCTTTCATATACTGATCTTCATGATTTTGTTCATATAATGAATAAATCCTTGTTTTTCCTCCTTACTGGAAATCCTGGATAGCATCAAGAACACAATCTGCTATCAATTTCCTTGTTCCAAAGACACAATGGTCTTATGCAGTGCCATAGAGCTTAATGCAATTCCTAAATTAATGTAGGTTCACTGCAAAAATACATTAACTGAAGATTTTCCAAAATGCTAATTTCACAGTAATATGAATTAACACTTAAATGAAGGAAATGATAATTCTGTGCACTGGGGCTCTGATGTTTGCACTGCATCATATGCTGTGTGGTTTATGCCATCTCTAACCACTCTCTCTATTTTCTGTTCCTCATTTTTTTCTGTACTCCCAAAAAGGTAAATATGCTCTTTCTTATTAAGAGTCAGTATTTCAGCTGTCATCTTTTCACAGGGCAATAGCAAAGGGGAAGAGAGAGAAAAATAAGAGCAATAATAGCTTCTTGTACAGCATCTTTCATCTCAGTCTCCAAAGACAAACATCATTAATGAGATGGGACTGTTGGTTTTATTTCTGACCCACATTCAGGCTGCCTTTTCTTCTGATCCTACTCAAGGTAATTAGGGAAAGGAGAGTAGATGGGTGGCCAGGAAGAAGGTAACTCAGATGTTTGTAGGAGCATTGCTGAGTACTTATTTTTTCTAATTTCCCTCTCCTGTGAGGTAACAGAGCTCTCTCCTAGAAATATCCTTTTGAGTGGGGTATGAAGTGCAGAATCTAAGGCATGCTTAATCATTAAGTATATGCAGATTATTTTCTAAGAGCCATATTCAATCCATTTACTTCCCTTTCAGGTTTTGATGTACTTCCCCAGTTTAAATGAATACAACATGCTCCCTTCTAAGCCCTAATTAATGTATAGTTGTTTAATTTTGTTGTGAGATGTTGAACAATATCTGATTTTGTCTGGAGGATCAGCTGTGATTTCTGTTCCTGTTATGCAGCAGGGCTTAGAAAGGTAGCAGAATATTTTGAAATCTTTTGCTCAGTACTATGAGCAGCTCTGACTCTGCTTGTGTACAAAAATAAATCAGGACGTGTTCCGTCACAGTGATTATGGTTTTTTCCTTCACAGCAGTGGATCTACCCCTGTGCTTTCAGTGTGGTAATGTAAATTCTTGCACAGATAAACTGAAGCAAAGTATGTTAACTGAATTGATCCTGGCAGATATTCCAAGATAATGATGGTCTTTGAATACAGCAGCGGCATCTTCACCTCCTTCCCTCTGCTGATAGGAGGAAACCCAACTTATGCTGATCAAGCCTGTCCTCTGATGGGATTCTAGCTATTGATACTGTGATTATCAATAGTAATTATTGATCCAGTTTGTCAGATTCCCACCTTATTTTGATTTTACCCAGTGAAATGAGACACAGAGGATGTCTCCAGGCAATGAAAATTTGTCTGCCAGCCCTGTGCTTTTCGAATGGCTTGTGGTTGTTTGTTGCAGTAATATACAGATGGGACTCAGTTTCTTCAAGCAGAAAAGCCTGATCTTTATTGTATAGGTGATATTTTATAGGATTATCAGAAGTCACTGTGTCAGATCTTATTGGCTGACAATACACTCACACCTAGTTCATTGGTCAGTACATAGTATTTTGCATATCTATCAAAATTCTATATTTTTAGTTAGTTTACATACTTTTTCTACTGATTCTCATGAGACAGATCCTTTGTGCTACTTGTTTTTCACCCAGCAATAGTTTGTTGTGCTAACAAACTCTCATTCCTAAAGTTGCTTTGCTTGAGAACTTGCAAGGTATTGTTAGCTTAGCTGAAGTGGCAGGGCCTAATCCATATTTTATAAGGCCTTTCTTAACATCTTTTACCTGTCTGCAACAGTTGTTCTTCCAGTGCAGTCCATGTTCTGGAGTCTCTAAATCAGGTACTTGTTTTATTTTTTGCCACATCAGCCTGCACAGTCAAAGCCACCTCCTCCTTGGCTGCTAGGGTTTTGTATTCACAAAGGACCACAACCCTGGTTTCTGGTCTCACTGCTGATTCCATGACTGTTGTGTTGGCAGCAGAGGTGTTTAAGGTTGACATGAATTAGTATTTATATAAAGAAACCAAGACAAAAATAATAGGCATGTAATTTTTTTATCCCTTTTAAGTGTGATTATATTGCGTTTTTATTCTGCCTGCAGTGAAACAGCAGCCTCAGGCTCTGCTGCAGTCTCCTACCCAGGGAGATAAAATCAAGTATATTAGACCTAAATAATCTCTAATCATAGAACTGCTTCAGACATCTGTTTAACAAGGGCACTGTTTGTGTAAACAGTGTCACAGCAGCTTATTATAAGTTTGTGTGCTCTCTTCAGAGATGATGATCTTGCAGCTATCAGGATGCTGAATCTTACTTTGCTTGTGGTTTTGATTTCCTTCTCCCTTCTCCTCTTGTGCAAACTGTGTAAAATCTATATGATAAGGATAATTTCTGTATGGCTTATGTGTACTGCTCCTGCCATCAGGAGATCCCAATCCAGTAGCTAGGGACTGTGACTTTACTGGGGTGTAGGCATAAAGTACAAATTTTGGTTCACATCAGTTTGAATGAAATCTGGTGCCAAACAACCTCAAACTGTCTTTGCGTGTGGGGAGTTGTTTAGTGATAGTTTTCCCAAAAAATTACTATGAAAATTCTGCTCCTCTGTAAAATGTAATAATAGGGAAAAGAGAGAGAGGAATACAACCCAAAAAGGAAAAATGATGCCCCATATAACTACTTGGGGATGCCCAGTCCATCCTCAGCAGCGACCAGTGCTCTCCAGCCAACTGCCCCCAGTTCCTATAGACAGGATGCTCCAGGTATGGAATATCCCTGTGGCCAGTATCCCTGTGGGTACATTGTCCTCTCTTGTAGTGCTCTCTTGTAGCTTCCTGAGCACCTGCTCCCTGGCAGAGCCTGAGAGAGTGAAAAGTCCTTGACTCAGAGAAGGGGATCCTTAGCAATGAGTACATCAATGTGTTATCAATATTATTCTCATTCTAAACCCAAAACTCACCTACAGAGAAGAAAATAAATTCCATCCCAGCTGCAAGTAGGACACAGAGTATCGGTGTACTCTGGTGTGGTTAGTGTGGTTCTTGCTGTGGGTAGAATATAAATACAGAGAATCCAAAAGAGAAATGGGGTTTGCTCTGGGATTCTGGAATGTGATCATCTGTTTCTGCTGTTGCATGGGGAAAATAAAATAAATCAGTACAATGTGAACTGGAAGGAAAGTGTGACAGTCATTCTTCAGTTAAAGGGAAAGGCAAAAAAAAGTGTGAAATCTTTTTGTTATCCAAAAATGACAGAGAGGAGCATTATGAGCAGGGTCACATATTTCCCCAGTAACTAAATATTGCTTTGGCTTTATTGCTCAATTGACTTACGGAGAATGGATTTGTGGTTAGAGGAAAGAGTTTTAAAATTGCAACCAGATTCCTTTTTTCTTTTTTCTTTTTGGACCATGGAACTTTTGATTTAAAAAATGTCTTGAAGCTTAATTCCATTTTTGAAAAGGAGTTCTTTCTTCAGTCAGAATTTTACAAACCTATTTAAACAAAAAGTAGAAATTATAATGAACTGTGGTTAGTTTTGCTCCTCTTTATACTCATATTTTTAAACGGAGCTTGAAGGCTAAACTAATTAATGAGAAGACATGTATATAAAATTAGTTCAGAAGTACAGAAATACTGGTGTTGCCTCAAGCAAAGTGGTTTCAACACAATGAGTCAAATATAGACTGTTTTACTTGAAAAATTTGAGTCTTAAATTCAGACCTTCTCCTTCACCATCCTTCCTTTCAAGTTACCTTTTTTAAGATCAATCCAAAAGTTTTCCTGAATGATTTGCAGCTTGTAGCATCCAAGTACTTTCAGACTCTCTCTTTCCATTTCCTTAAAGAAGTCTGAGCTTTAAAGGGAATCCCTCTATCTCAGAGCAGAGAATAAATAAACTCTTCTGTCTTGAGAGTCAGGGAAATGGGCTGAGTGAATAGTCAGGAGCTCTTGAAGGCATTGCTATTACAACATCCTTGCCCTGTTCAGACCAAATGCAAATGAGAGGACAAAAAGAAAAAAAAAAAAAAAAAGGGAGAGAAGTGACAAATATTTTTATATAAACTATAAAACTTGATAAGGCATGAAGACTAAAAGACCTGATAGGTCACACTTACTCCTTCCTTAAATGCTTGTGCTCCCTGGGCTATCAGTATTCTTCTTGCGGGCTGCATGTTTGCAAATTCCTGAGTGACAGTGCCAACAGCTGGAAGCCTTGAAAGAAACTTTGAGATTTTGGTGGGTTTTGTTTTCACTGAACATAAATCCAGTCGTCACTGCATATTTCACCCCATTGGTCAGACAATACAAAGTGTGCTTTTTTGCAAGCTGGGCCATGTCACTCTTATTCAGAATAATGGGAACTGAAAAAAACGCAGGAGCATTTCTCTGGGCTCTGACTATATTGCCTCTTGAAAATGTGAATACAAATTCACATCTTCACCTAGATTCTTGTTCCTATGCCAGCAATACATTTGATATCACAATAGAAAGGAGCATTTTACTTATTTTAGAGCATGACTGGAATAATTATTTTCTTACAAGCAGCACAACCATAACTTAAACTGACAGTGGTAAATACCATGGTAAACCTGAAAACAATTCCTTTGTTACTTGATAAATTAAACTGACCTAAAATAAGAATCGCATTCAAAAATTGTGTTCAAGTTATTAACATAAATTTGTCCAGAATCCAGCAATGCTTAAGCAGTAGACCAAGTACTGTTTTGATCCACCTCTGACTTCAGTGACATGTTTCTCCAGTAGGTTTCACAAACATAATAATGAAATTAGGTTAATAAATATTTCCTTTCATATATGTCTGACTGGATATTGGGAAAGATGGGATGTGCTTTCTGTAGCTCCTGCTGGCTATGTGCCTGTGCAGTGCAGAACTCCTGCACCTCTCTTGGCAGCATTTGAGCCTGACTGCAGCCAGCAAATCTATCCAGGTTGTACCACTGGATTCTCCAAATCCAGGTAAATATTTCATGGCAGCATGTAACATGATTTATCAGGTAGTCTGGGATTATACAGGTGTGGCCAAGTTCTTCCCTCCACTAACTTCCTGAAGTGTTGGTTTAAAAGGATTAGCAGTGTAGAGATGCTGAGATCCCCCTGGGGTGGGAGTGCTCCTTGCTTGGCTCTGGTTCCATTTATCAGCCTGGCCTGTCTCTGGCAATGAGTTAACGCCTAGAGCAGTCTGGGATTTTTCTGTGCCCTGCAGACATGTGTCCCTGTGTTACACAAAAGGGAAGGGTGAAAAGGATAGTGGCAGAGCTGCAGCATCCTACAGCCATGGGAATCAGGGCTTGGAAAAGCTGGACAGGGCATGATGGGAGCAGGAGCAGAGACAGTACTTGAGCAATAAGCCCTGAGCCCCCAGGTGGCTAATGTGTGCTGTTTTTGCAGGGAGAGATTCAGATAGGAAAATAAGACTGCTTAGAGTGTGCTTTTGTCATCCAGAAACACTTAGGCTGCAGGAAATAAACTGCATTTGATATGCCAAGGGCATGAATAACTCCACAGACTGAAAGGGAAATGCATTAGCTTGGATGATAACCAGTGTCTAGGCAGCAGGCTCCCCTGTTTTCACTGGAGTTTTATAAAACAGGGAAGGAAGAAATGTCCATAATGAGAAAGTGGGTCAGACACCAGTGAGAAAGAACAAAAGAAACAAGAATTAGAGAGCCCATGAGCTGCATCCCATGAGCTCTAAATCTGGGGACAGAATCTGTGTAAGCACAAATGTCACTTTTCTTGACCTTAAGAAAACCTGACAGACCTTCAATGTTGCTGTAAAGGACGTTGGGCTTGTCTAGCAGCTTTGATAAGTACAGAGCCATAAATGCTGCAGATGATGCCTCAGATTCTTAAATCTTGATTTCTGACAGTAGAAAAGTGCTTTTTTTCTGTTAAGCAGGGCAGGACTCTGACCTGGGAAAATCCTTAATCCTGCTGATGACAGTTCCTTTTAACTGCCTGGATCTGGTTTAAAATACTCTTTCTGTGAAGAGAGTTTGACGGATGAAAACAAGGTTGCTCCTCACTTCATTGTGCAAAGTGAGCTTTCACAACTGTTTTGTTTAAATCACAGGAACAGCCTCCTAGCCTGCAGCTACCTGTCTGTCTTGCATGGAGCAGTGTAAAGACTTGGCCCACTGCTGTAAAAAGATATAAGGTGAATATATTTTGTGCTCCAGGTAATGCGGTATTTTGTAGGCAGACCTAGGCCACTCAGGAGGTGCAGCATTATTCCATAGCCCAGAAAGACAAAAAGCCTAATAAGAAAAGGAAAAATAGAAATGGCCTAGTAGAAAATACAGGTGGAGAGCTCTTCATCCATCCGCCACAACACAGAAACCCTGCCTGGGCATAATTTAAGGTGTTTTCTCCTCTTGCTCCCCACTATGCTCTCTGAGCCTTTCCTCCCTTGGCAGAGCTGATCCCTCTTCTCCAAAACATCAAAAGGAGATGTTTGTAGAATACTGTTGTGAGTCTTTCTTGTGCCACAGGCTCCCTGAGCAGACTCCAGGCACTCGAGGCTGGGGCTCTTTACCCTGACAGTCTCCATCCCAGAACCTGCTAGTGGGAAGGGACACTTGAGCAGGCGATCTCTGGAATGTGGCTCTGCTGTTCCCAGTCGTGAGCTGGCTGCCTGTTTGCTGTCACAGCCAGATCCCCTCCTGTGCATCATCCTAGCCACAGAATGGTAAGAGGGATAAGCTCTTCACTTTCCACCTCCTCTTCTAGAAGGATGTTAAATTTGCAGTGGCTTGTTGGGATCCTGAGCTATAAATCCTTATCTTGCCATGTGACAGTTACACAGAGACTTTAAAATGACAGTTCAGTATTTCCCATTTTCCCTCATTTCATTTTGTAATTGCATAAAACTTAAGATCCCATTAGCAAGTTTCTTGTTTGTGGATTTTTTTTGTCTAGAAGTTGCAGCCTTTTGATGGATGTGTTACATACACGCTGACTGATTAAATATGACAGTAAATGAAAATATATTCAATAATCCAGGCTTTGGATGGTGGCCAAAGTACTCCTGTATAAACCTGAAGAACGATAGAGGACATGTGGATTATACAGGGCCCTGCAGCAAGATCTGCAGTTCAAAGAATGGCAAGTTCAAAGCATCAGCTTCACCGAGGTGTTTAGTGCAGTCACATCTACAAGGGTTGGCTTGTCTGGTACTACAGCTCCAGTGAAAACTCCCTCCTGGGTCCTTCTCAACAAGAGCCTGAATTCTGCCTGGGCTTTTGTTTGGTTGGGTTTTTTTTTCCTTGAGAAAATGAGCATATGGAAACTAAGTCATGAAATGCAGGTGAACCCCAGGACCAGGTATGGTGCTCCGCAGCCCCTCTCCTTGGAGAGTCAGTCCCACTGCTTCCCATTTCCCCCAAACTTTCTGTGGTATTGAAGGACTATTTGTGTCACAATAAAAAGCAACTTGTCCAATTAAATCCTCTGTCTACCTCGATTAAAGTCATTGTGGAGCTGTTGCTGAAGCCTGTTTACTAACCGTGAGTTGATAAAGAACAAGCAGATCCAGCGAGACCTGTTCTACTGCAGACACTGAGAAAGAGCATTAACACTTTCCCTGTCAGACTTCAGGTGGTTTCAATCTATTTTTCTTTCATACAAGAACAAAGAAATACAAACACAGGGAAATTGTGATGTCAAATTGTAATCCAAGGTCAAGATCAGGAAGTTTTTACTGTCTTGTGGTATCTTAGCACCTGCATCCTTGCCCCCTCTCCATAATCAGCAGTTTGCAGAAGGCTGTAAACCTTTTCTAAGCAGTTTAAATCTTCCCATGACACTGTTTTACATTTTATTTCCACAAGTCCCAATTTTGCAAAGCTACTAAATGTGCACTGTTCATTGAGGGTGATCCCAAAGTTCCCTGCAAGTGATTTATATGCCGGAGTAGCACCTTTTCCTGTTGGAAAGCAGTCACCAGCTGAGGAAAAAAGTTCGTTATACTTTTGCTATTTCAATGTTATAGTTTGGAATAAGCTGAGAGTTTGGGTTCAATAAAAAAATATACAAGGAAAGGGAAAAGAAACTTTAGTCTTTAAGTTAGAATGGCATAGACTCTTTCTGTCCAGTTTAGCACTTTCCCTGGCAGTGACGGGGACTTTTTTTGACAGATATGCAAGTATTTTGTGATGTGCTTCCCTGGCCAGTCCTTGACCATCTTCCTCTCCCTCTACCCACCCAGCCCTTGGCTGGCACAACTTTTCCCCCTCTCATCCTGGCGCAATCCAAATTATCTCAGCCCCTGGCCTGTGAGGAACAAAACTCAGTCAGGGCTCAAACATAGCAGAAAGAGGAAAAAAGTCATAAAGGGGAATTTAATGGCCCAGCAAACCCTCTTGGGATCTTTACTGAAATGGGTTGGTTATTTTGGCCCTATCACAGCTTGGATGGTTTCCTTGTTGCTGCTCTTCCTGGGGAAAGATCCAGGGGAGGAGTCCCTGGATGCCTGGCAGGGGGCTTGTGAACCAGGGCCAGCCTGTGGCATTTATCCTTGCATCACCTCGCGGTTCTTCTCTCTGCTTGCTCACCAAAGTTTCTCCATCAACATCAATGTGTCTTGAAGTGCTCATTCATTTTGAATTTATCAGAACCTGAGTGCTTACAATTTGTTCTGGGTACAGCAGGCTGGTCAAAATGCTGCTGTAGAATAAAAGGTTGCTGACAGGAGTTACATAATAATATTTAAAAATCCAGCAGTTGTGGCTGGTATTTTTTCCAGAGGTTTAGTTTTGTGTCTAGTTTTCCTTTGCAGTAGGTTCTAAATCAGTTGCAAAGATCACTTTATATAAATTTATTGGACTATATGCACTTAAACAGGCTAGCCTGGATCTATGGATGTTCACATACTTATAATGTAGCTCTTGAATATAAACATGTGGCTTTCTCAATTATATGTACATTTTAATTAAAATCCAGAAAAAGCCTTAGTTTTCCTGCAAAATGTTGTGTAATACAAGCTGTAAACTTTCTGTCAGAGATTAATTCTTTGTTTTTGTTGACATGTGGTGAGAGGACGCCTGAATAATTTTGCAAAGAGTGACATGTCTTTAATATATCCAGTTATTTGTCCTTATTTTAAGTTTTGAAGTCAGATAAAGAGCAGTATGGAATTGTTTTTTGTTGTATCTTGCTTGTCATGAGCAAGCTGAGAAAAAATCAAACCATAAATATATGGTTTTGCATAGAATAGCTTGCAATATAACAAAGTCCTGTCTAGACTAGCTCTTCCTGGCCCACCTCTATCACTTGCATTAATTAAAGCATTCTGGTTGAAATGCTTCTATGCTTGTAGAGCTTTATGAGACCCACATTACCAGCATTTTGTTTGACATTAACTCTAAAGCCCTAATATTTGCAGAGATAAGCATATACAAATATTTGACTACAAGCATCACTTTCAGGGCATGCAGTTCGGTTTCAGTTCAGAAAATGCCTTTCCATGTTTTATTTTCCATCAAGGATGTGAAACCTTCTGTTAAACCATCAGACAACTCTGGAATCTCAGGGCTGGTGCTTTTCCTTGTTGTGCTTGTTGGGTAATAATTGATGCAAATACAAAGTAAAATGTTCTGAACTGGTAATTTTAAACTTCTACAATTGACTACACAACAAGTAGAGGAAGAGGGGTGAATAGTTTCCTTATATATTAGAGCTGACATTTGACTAGTATGAGACCAGAGGAGAGCAAAAGGGGAAGGTTATTGTTAATTATTCTTTTGCTGAAGCTTGGGGGCTTGAAAGACTCTGGTGAACTTTTTCCTTGCCATCTCCTTTTGCTGGGAATGCCCTGTATGTGTTGCCCTGTGCAGCTCCTGCAGCAGTCTAACATTGCGTAGCAACAGCTGAAGTGACACTGGCAACGTATAGATTCGATGTGTCCTAATGACTTCCAGATCCAATTTTCTCAAATTGCAAATAGGTCTTGTTTTTCTAAGTGTATAGACCTTACAGAAGAGTTGGTGTCCCACCAGCTGCCTCTCCAGCATCTCTCTGCAGTTCCCTTTTTATTACTGCCACTTCTAAACTACTTGGTATTGCAAAGTGAGGATGAACCATGCTCAGGCTGCAGAGCAATTTTTAACATGAATTGGGAAAAATATTTGGAGGCCAGGTGCACAGAAGGACACAAAGGAAAATAAGAGTAGATTGCCGGTTGCCACTGTGATGGTAGTAAGCCTTGTTTCAGAAGATTAAGAGGATGGATTTAATATAAACTGCAGAAATACAATGTTTAGGGTAGCAATTCATCATGAGAATTAGAAAATATATTTAGCCCTTACAAAGGCACTGCATTTAGAGCACTGTATTTTTAGACTTTCAGTAAGCCAGGCACACACTGTCTTACATCCTCTGACATCTTCATTATTTGAGGCTGGCAGTGGACATAAATATTATTGCAGAAAAACAAAGCAAAACCCGGTGAAACCAACTCAATTTACCTTTGAGTTTTAATAATTAATATTTATGCATATATGAGGAGAGTAATGACACAGTTTTACTGTAATTGAGCCAGAACTTCCCAAGAGGCAAATCCACAAGATCTTTGGCTGGAGACAGCATTTTAGCAGCAGTGGAAGCCCCCCAAGGGACCATTTGGGAAAACCTGAAGTGCTTGAGAGAATCCCAAGGGCAAGGAATGGGTCAGGTATTAAAGCATATGGATAGGCATGGCCCAGAGGCTTGGTTAGTGGATTTTAATGGGATTTTGCATCTCAGACAGACTGTTTTCCCTGTTACCCATTACTGAATTTAGCATTCCCTTTAAAGCACTTGAACAGGTTTGGTGTGGGTGTCCTCTGACCCAGCTGTGCCACCAGCAGCAGCTGCTGGAGGAGAGACTGAGAGCACTGGGAGGCAGGGTTGGACACAGCAAGGTCTCCATTTAAGAGACATTTAAGATCCAAAACCAGTGGATGTTGTTGGGAAACTGTTGGATTTCTTCTGCCTCTCATCTGAGTGCATCATCAGTGATGTCTGGCTACAGGAGCAAAAGAGATATGTGGAATAAAATCTATCTTGCCATTAACTTCTTTAAAGTTTAATACAAAAGGAAGTGCGCCAACAGGAGCAAATTATAAAAATCACCCATCCCTGACTTTGATGGATGTTCTCCTCACAAACTCACCACACAGTTTTATGAACTAGATTATTTGCATAAGTCATCAGCTTATGATTGATTAGAGAAGCAAAATAAGGGCATAGTCACTTCTACATATCTTGCTTACTACCAATAAGAAAGTTTAGTACAACAGTTTATTAAAAGTTGATTAGATTAAAATAAATTGTGTAGTTGGAGCCCTGACAAATGGTTCTTTTGTATTGAAATACTCGGTGGTTAAGTGGTGTTAGCATAGCAGCCAGTGAGGACTGGCTCCAACTATTTTCTGCATCCAAGTGCTGGGGCAGGAATTATTTACTATGGGAGTGTCCAGGAGAAAACAAGGAAATTCAATTTTTGTGTCTATTCCATGCCAACTGCTGATGACATCGCTAAAATAATTATTCCTTTGAAAAGTCAGGAAATGTTCTTTCTCAGTATTTTTTAATAAGTGAGAGTGATGGGATTATTGACGTGGAAAAAAATCATAAATTGTAATTTTTCAGAGCTTTGTGCTGACAGCAGTTTTTAAATGTAGACATCCTTTTAACAATATAAATTCCAGGTTTGATGAATAAATGCATATATCTTATTAGAGTGTGTGGAATAAAATGTTTAATCTGAAATCTAGGAATTAAGATGGAACACATTTGTTCCTCTTTCCAAATGGTTTGGCATGATGTATTTGAGCCCGAAATGTAGAACAAGTACTGAAGTAATATAATATAACTTGTCAATTTTAAGGGAAAAAATATGGTCATGCTAAGCAAAAGAGATTAAACACTATGAAAGATCAAACTATATTGAAGAGCCATATATTTTAAGAAAAATATGCTCCCAAGGTATCCAAAACTGATTCAACTTAATCTATAACCAGTCCTGAGTAAGAGGGTAAAATTGAATCTTGAACATTATATGAATAAAAGGCATCTTTGGGCAAGGTCCTGTCTTTAACAAAGTCTTATAAACTACTCAATTTACTTTCAAAACTCAGTCTCTGTCTTTCTCTCCTCTTTCTCAAATTGTGAATGATGGGGAAACAAGTAAAAGGGCCCTGTTCTTCATTTGGAGAGGACAGATTGTGTCCCTCATCAGACTCTCAGTGTGGGGATGGGGACCAGGTAACGGAATGAGGGATGTGAATCCTCTACCACCTCCCAGTGAGTGCAGAAATGAGTCACATATTCCTGAATCACACCCAAGAATGCAGTCATCTCCAAAATTAACTTGCCATTGCTATCTGAGGTCTGGATATCTCCACTGTAGCAGGAACCATCTTACTGCGGCAGAGCCACCAAATTCAAATGAAATGCAGTCATGGCAGAACAGAAATAAGACATGGTGGAGGTATTTCAGCTCTTTTCTTTTTAATAGGGTCTGAAACACCGTGTAAGCAGTCCTGATAGGATGAAGTGTTAATGACTGATTTGGAGTGTCTCTAAATTGAACACATCTTTCACACTGAATTAAAATCACACTGAGTTGTTTTAAATAAAAGGGATAATTTAACTTAAGTAGACCTTTTACTGCATAGCATGGTAGATTTCTTAGCAAAATCAAGACATTTGTAAGCTCTTCCAGTGATATTTTTACCAAGCTCCTCTTTTCTATGAACATATTTTCAGTAGGAAAGGAAAATACAATAGTATGTTGTAAGAACTTGAGTAGTTTTAATTGTATAGCCTTATTTACTAGCTTTAGATGCAGAATGATTTCTAAGCATGTAATTAAACTTACAGGCACTGATGGCTTCTTACTTAAACCACTTAAAATTAAGCATGTTGTTGATTGACAGACTGGTTTACAGCAAATCTTAACAAGTATGCTTAACCATACAGCTGGCTGCAGGCTTGGCATGGCACAGAAAAGGAAATTATATCTATAAAGATGCTGTGGTCAGGGTGTATTACAACCCTATTTTATTGCTAGGAAATTATCAATTCTACTCTTGTTTTAATTTTTTTAAAATATTTTTTCTTTTAATAGGGGAGAAAAATACTCAAAGCTTTATTTGTGTATTTTTATATTTCTTTCAGCTCTCTATAGAGTCTGTCTGTTACCCATTATAAAGAATTCCAACTTGTTTCATATAAAATCAGGCTTATTAATGTCTCAGTGCTGTGTGACACATCGTTAAAGCTCAGATATAGTCATTACCCCATGCTACAGTACTTGGGATTATTAATATTTCCAACACTATGAGGGACATGTTCCCCTGATGCAGGCATTTCTAAGCCTTGTAAAGGATTAAAAAAAGGATGCCTGGATACAAAGCATAATAACACTGTACTGGTCTTTTTTGCAGATTTCTTTCAACATTCAGGGAGGTTTTTCTGTTGTTCGAACAAGTGTGTGCTAATTAAATCAATGGGAGGACTGAGAGCTAATTGATGACAGGATGGGTTTCCAGAAGTGCTGTGCTAAAGGGAGTAATGTTATATTTGCTGTTGAAAACTATGGGGTTTAAGCTCTGACATGCAGGTTCAATAGACCAGAGACTGAACAGGACCCAGTCCCCACAAACTCAGCAGGGAGGCTCTCAGGGTACTGAAAGTTCATCCCATAGTTTGCAGCAGATGTCCTGCAGAGAAGAGAAGGCAGAACACATGAAGGGGCACACGAATACTGCATGAGCCACATGGACACTGGAGAACACAGATATGACATCTGAGTGCAGTGGAATTGTGCAACTCTATATCCTAGACTAGGAATTCCTCCCTGGACTCGCATAGAAGAGGCAGGTGCATGATGTTGGACACAGCACACTGACACTTACAAGCAGCAAGATGTTGGGTCACAATGTTGGGTAATAATTTTGTACCACTGCACGGTGCAGTGTGATAGGTACAGATCTATGGTATACACACGTCTGCAATGGGGGTGAACACAGTGCTGGAATGGGAGAAATCCCTCCAAAGAGGGATTTTTGCAGCATAGTTAAACCTATTCCTCAGCTTAGAACAGATTTCAGTTCCAGGTTGCTTTAAGTAGAGGAAAGTAGTTGCAATGAGGTTTGTAACTCTGTTGAATATTACTTCTAGGCTGGATGAGATAAGCAGAGGGTTGTGTCCCTGCCTGGGCACTGGATGTCCTTTCTGTCAGTGTGACTAAATCCCCTTTTTGTTTCCAGTTTTGCTTAGGGACAGAAGAGTCTTTAATATGACAGAGCAGATTTTTATCACTAGCTGACATGAGAACTTTAGTTCAGGGTTTGACCCATTGATATCTTCTTTGATAATACACAATGGTCTTATAATTATTAGTGACTGAATTCTCCTTTTCAATTGTATTTTGCTGACAAGCCAGATGTTCTTATCTTTGATATCTTCAAGATACCCCTTGAGTTCTCTGTATTCTCTCCTTGCTGCAGAACAAACTTTGATTATGGAAGTTTCATGTATAAAATGAAGGAAAGAGTAACCTTGATAGAAAAGTGGTTTCAGTTTGCCAATTTGAGATTTCCTGGCCAATGCACTATTTTATGTGGTGGGTCAATTTTCTGCTATGAGATAGGGTTAGGAGAAGAGCAAAACAGGCTTAAACCTTGAAAGGTATAAAGAAAATTTTATTAACAGAACTAAAAGAAGAATAATAAGAATCAGAATAAAACCTTCAGAACACTTCTCCCTCTATACCTTCTTTCCTTCCCACTGACAACGTACAGAAACAACACAGTTCTCAGTCAGTTTTCCACCTCTAGAATAGTCTTTCTTCAGTTCACTTAGGAAGAGGAGTATGTCTCATTATGCCATGGATAATTCTCCACAAGAAAACAGTTATCTTGTGGCTTCAATTTCCATGAACAGCAGCTGCCCAGGAATCTACATTCATGAAGTTCCTCCCATTCTCACAGCCTTCATCACAGCTGTGCTTCTGGGCCATGTCAACTTATGGGGTATTCTTTTAAGAATGAACTGTTCAAAAGAAAAAGTTCTCTTTATCTATCTTTAGAATCATCTTCATCTCAGGGAACAGATCTCTTTCTCCTCTTCCTCCTTCTTTTTTCAAAGGCAAAGGCAAAGAGTCTTTATCACTTTATTTCTCTGTTCAAGCTTCTCATGGAATCACAGTCACTTCAACATCTGCTTAATTTAGCACTAAATGCCTTTGCTCAGGTCTACAATTTGAACGGTCCATCTCCCCCATACCTCTCCATGATTTCAAGGGATATTCAGTATATCATTGTCCATCACTATGGCTTACAAGAGATTTTCAGCCTAAAAATAAGGCATCTCCTCATACTCCTTCCATCTGGGACCTTACTCCTTCTTGACTGACCTTGGTGCCTTCCTGTTGTTTCTTTACACATCTTCAGCCTGTCCTTTTCTCTCACTTGAAAGAGGATTGAGGTCTGTAGTCTCATCTCTGCACTGAAACAGTCAATATCCTCCCCCTGGCCTGCAGAGCTACCCCTTGGCCTCTGCCTCTGCTCCAGGACAGCCCCTTGGCCACTTGTGGCCACACTGGGAGGTTTCTTCAGTAGCTGCTCTGAGAGGGAGGGGAAAAACCAGCTTGGATCTCCTCAGCCAGGCTGGGCTCAGCTGCAACACGCTGCAGGCCGATGGCTTCCCCTTGCCTTGCCCAGCCCCGCTGGGCTGCAGCAGAGGGGCCTGGCCATCCTGAGCAGCTCTCCCGGGCCCAGCCCGGCCCTGGCTGGGGCCTGCAAGCTCCTTCCCCACGAGGCCACCGTTCGTTGTTGGGAAGGGGCCTGGCCCCACAGCACAGTGGCCCCGTAGGACTCTCAGGCCAGACTGCTACCGCTACCCAAAATGGAAAAGAAAAAGAACTATTCCGTGGGTCTTCATCTTAAAATGGGTATTCCCAAAGGTGTATCCACCCTTTCATTGGTTTAATCATGTGTCGATATTTAAAACTGGCTCCTGATTGGTTCTCTGTCATGTCCACAGGAAGCTAACAAGGCCCTAAACAGAGGAATGGGGATACAATTCAGCATCAACCCAGGACAGGAGAGAAGAGAGCTCTGAGACACTGGAACTGGAATTTAATCACACTGAAATAAATAAAACCCAAGAGACTCCAAGTTAAGCACTGATATGCACTGTATGTTCTATGTTGCATTGTTATACTGTTTGTTGTTATGTATTGTATTGTTTGAAGTTATGCTGTCACTTACCTGTTGTTTCATATTGCTTGTGCCAACACTGTACCCTCACATCATCCTGGTCCCCTGTATTCCAAGTTATATATTCCCTTCTTCCCCAAACCCTGAGTTTCCCCTTCCCTTCCATTGGGTTAGGCCTCTGCTGCTCCCTGCCTGCTCATCAAACCACGAGACACTGCCCAATATGTAAATGAAGTAGACTCCCATAATGCTCAGCTCCAAGCAGAAGTCCGGTTGGCACCAAAAAGTCCCTAGAACAACGAGCCCACTCAAAATCAAGACTTATGAAAGACACTGCTGTAAGGGCGGGACTTCCAGCAACCAAAGGATAGTCTCCAACTTGTTGACATGTTCTCGCCATGACCTTAAAGGTGACCGAAGAGAAGGACACCCCCTAGACTGAGGCAAAAAGTGAGTTCCTGGGAACCCCTGTGAGGCAGGAATCCCAACCCTGCAGCAAGAGCTGCAGGAACGACTTGCGCCTCCTCCTCAGCAGCAACCAGAGGGAGCGGCGGCATAGGCGGCATAGGCGGCATAGGCGGCATAGGCGACCCCTCCCCGAGCTCCCCACCTAAAAGAGCTACTCAATAAAGGCACAAAAGGAGTTAAAACCAATCTCCTGCCTTGTGTTTCTTTCAACACCATCTCCCACACCAGCATCTTTTCATGTATTTTGCAGAGTTTAGAAAGTAGCTGGAATATTCATTCTCTCTTCTGAGCTTTGCGTGTTGTCTTTTCCAATAATCTTTTACTGATGTATTTTAACAATTAAATTAAACTTCTTAATTGGCATTTTTTTATTCCCCCTGCATAGAGGCTGTCAGGACTATATTCTTGGGTGGCTGATTCTGCCTAAACTCTGTTGTGCTTTAGTTGTGAAGTCTGTGGATTTCTGCTATATTCTAGAAGAAAAATCACCATCCTATAATAGTAGAATTTTTTTACTATTATTACGAACTATTTTTGTTACAGCACAATAATTTCTTTTTCATTAAATGCTGGGGTTTTGTCATGGGACTGAGTCCTCCTTCTATTGTAAAGGGAAGTGGCACTACTTTCCAAGAACCTCTTAAGAGGAACTGCACCAAACACATTTTGACCAGCACAGAAAGGAAAAGCAGCTCTATAGAAGTGGTAGTGGCTATTTTCCATCTTTGTGAGATGAAAGCAATGCAAGGGAAAATGAGGGGAAGGCAAGAACAGTGTCATGGGATAAGGTATACACTGTCCCATGTTGCCATGCTTGTGCAGGGAACAGTTCTGTCTCCCTCTTTGAGACAACACAGCATCCTCAGAGGAATTGTTCACCTCCAGCAATGGATGATGTCTGGACCCTCTGAGGGTCCTCAATTAAGGAGAACTTTCCAAAAAATGGGTTTGAACTCAGAGATTCTCATTAAATTTCTTACTGTTTAACTTTTCATTCTGCAAAATAAGTTCTTGCCTAATGGCCCACACATCCATGTTTCAGAGAAACCCAGAGTACTTTGGCATCTGGCCCCCATTGACTTTGCACCTTAGTTATAATATGGGTTAATCCAGATCAGTTCCATGAGCATTGCAAAGCAATCAGCTCCCTAGATCAGCTGCTCATGCTGCCGTCTGTGTTTATTGACTGGTGACAATTTCAGAACAGTTTTCTATTATGATTCCTGCAGCTCAGCAGGTAGTAAACATTCCCTTTACTATGGCATATTGAACAAAATTGGTATGCAAGTCTATTAGCAAAGCTTATAAACACTTGACTAAACTATGTGGCTCAATTAGCAAAGAATAATGGAGCAATAAGTAAAGTGTGTGCAATTTTATCAACTCTTTTCAGCTCAGTGAAGTCTACAGCATTATCAGGAAAGCATAAAGAGCAATTGTCAGTATATCTCACTGAATCCTTGCATATTACCTTTGTCTAAAACAGAAAGGTACATCAGAAATTCAGAAAAAATTATTAACAGCATCACCACAAAATGCAGCACAGTCAGGTGCATTTGTCATTATTTAGCAAACATGTGTGACTTGGTTAATTAAGAATATTAAAATATGACATCTGAAGTGTGTTATTAAATTATTGAAACAGCAAGGCTGATCACTAACAGACAAACAGCTCCTTCATGTGTATGTAAAACACAATTTTAAAATTATGTAAATATGAGTGCTTTTGAAATAGTGCTTTATAATCAGCACATGGAATGGATGCTGCCAAGAACTTCTCTATTGGATCCAAGCTCAGCTTGGCCTAAGGATCAGGCAAACATTCGAAGACTAAGATTTTGATTCAGCTGTAGCAAAGCACAGGCAGCTGCTCTCAGCATTTCATTTTCTGCCAGTGTTTTCAGTTGCTTTTATACCTGTTTCATGCAAAAGCTTCATTTTTTGTTTTTATGGTGTGGATGAAAATGAAATCTGCAGGCTAAAGCCTGTGGTATGTAAAGCTCTATTCCATCTTGTGCTGATTGCAGAATTGCTCTTTAAAGACTTTAAAGATGTTGCAGTTTTGTGCTGCATTATCAGAAGTCTGATATTCTTGGCAGACTGCCTGTTGCAATGAAGCTTAGGGGTGTGCCAAGAAAACCAAAGGAGAAAAGAATGTGTTGACCACGAGTCCTCGAGTCCTGCAGAACACTTGGCTCCCTGCAGGATGCTGTACCCAGGTCATCTGAAGGAGGATTATAGACCCTTTTCCTCCCACCAACAGTAAATCAGTACCTGACTTCCCCATTTTTAAAGATCTTGATGCCAGCCCAACTGTGTGCAGATCTGTGATGAATCTCTCTGGAAGCATGGATCAAAAAAAAAAAAAAAAAAAAAAAAAAGAATGAAGGTGGCATCTGTTTTCTGCATCCCCCAAGGAACAGTCAGTAAAAGGCTGTCCTTGCTGCGCAGCCTGAGGACCACCCTTTCCATTATTGTGCATGTCTAAGCTGCCACTGTAAGATCAGGGAGAAACACCACCAAAGGGACAGTTCAGTTTTAATCCCTGACCCTCTTGAAAATAAAAATCAAGATCTGGTATAATGTAGAAGTTATAGGTGTATAAAAACCTCCCAGGACTATTGAAGACTTTTGCAGTATCTGTACCAGGAAGAAATACATTGATGGTATCAAGAATTTTGACTTTAAGACATTTAAAGATCTGCTTCATTAAAGGATTAATAGCCATGAGATAACTGGAGACTTTTGCTTCCCTTTAGTTTCTCTCCCCACTTTCCTGCCAGCCTTACCTGGCTCAAGAGCTGGAGAGTGTCGCTCCCAATAAGAGCAGTAGTATCAGATAATAATGTTAGATGGGCTGGGATCTCTATCTTCTGTCCCACTTCTCTCATACTTGTCCCTCCCAGCCCATTTCCCTTTCCAGGAACAGAGTTCACAGGCAGGCTGGCAAATCACCTCAGCTGTCCAAAGCCTGGCCCAACAGTAGCCCAACAGCCCTTATGACTTTAGTCTGATTTTCAGCTTCCTGAGGGAGCCAAGTCATCCCTGGCATGGCATTTCAGGTGGAAATAAAGCAGAGAAACTAAGAGAGCACAATATTCAGACTTCATTCACTCGCCCTGAACTTGCACAGAAGCCATTTCCAGTGGTGCCATCAATAAGGAAATTAGGAACACTGTTTATTGTGCCCTAAAGTGGGGTGAATTTAACGCCTACTCGTTCATCAGTTGAACTGTCAAGTAGAAAATGTTACCTATTTACAAGCTCTATTCCCATTTGGTTGAGCTATAGGGCACATTCACAAGTGAACATTTCAGTTAACCAAGCTTTTCTGCAGAAAAATGGAGGCTGACTGATCCCAGCCAGGGCAGGGATCTGTCATGCTGCATTAGGTGACTGTATTTCTTATGACAATGAGAACAAGATTCCTTAAGGACAAAGTAAACTGCCAGGCAGACCTCTGGAGCACCATGGATCTTCAACCTGGGGGGCTTTTTCCATCCTGAAGCCATTAAGTGTGGCGTCAACTACAGCATACAAATGGGTTCCACAGATCATAGCCATAGGAGATACTGGAAATGTGCCCCCTCTTACATGTTTGCAGAAATGCGCCCCTGTTATGAGGATTTATGTTTTCATTATAGAACAATTCCTGTAACAACAGCCATTGAATAGGAATGCCTAATGTGGAGTATAGGAGGAAAAAAAATAGAACTATGCTTCAAGTAATAAGTTTTGATTGAATGAATGGCTACTTTATAAACTTTCATTACTATGATTTGGTCTGAGGGAAATAGCAGCCTGTCAGACTTTTTCCAATGGAAAATTTAATCAACAGGAAATGATGCATTAATGTTGAAGCTGAGCAAAAGAGTTAAGATTGAAGTAGAAGGCCATGGGAAAACCCTCTCTGGTTATGGAGAGAAAAAGGCTCACTCCCAGCATCCCCTGCAACCTGTATGCAAATGTTGCTGGAAAGTTCTCTTTTCCCTGCATTGCTATTGGTTTAAAAAACCCTGCAATTTTTTGCATATTCCTAATCCTTCATTCCTGTTGGACCCTCACCCTCAGACTCCACCCCTATCCTAAGTTATATAAGTTGTGTCCACCCTGGCCCTTGGCCCTTTTGGTGCATTCCCTCATACTGTGAATGTCTTTGCCAGTTTGTTGTTTTCATATTAATAAACCTCTTTTATTTTTGGGTCACCAAATTTTGCCCATCCCTCATTTTTACTGCTGCAATCAGGACTTCTTTGCCAATCTCCCGAGGTGGTCCACGGGTCTGTCCATCTGGGCCAGACCCCATGTGCCCATACATTAAGAGGATGAAAGGGCTGATGACATCATTCTGCTGGACCTCACAACTTTTCTCTGCCTTTAACAACTTGGGGTTTTGGAATCCTGCCCCCTTTCCCTTGCGCTGCTACTGGGATTTTTGTGCAAGCTGTGTTGGGAGCTTTCACAGAGCCAGCAGAAGCTCTTCAGAACATTTTTTACTGTCCTCATGCAAATTGTGATGTTGAGTCATCCCCAAGACATGGAGACTGACACGCCTGAGTGAACAGCACTGTCCTCCATGGCTCTTTGCTAAACCCTGATGGACATGAAGTTGTCCAAGGTCAGGTTGGGTTTATGCCCATGCTGGAGTCTCCAGAGCCTGTTTAGTTCCTTTCTTAGCTCAGTGGTGCTTGGCTGTACTCAGTCTTTGTTTATGCTGCCTCTGTGTAGAACAGAAGCGTTTTTACTGGGAAATTCATCAGCACAGTGTTATTTTTAGTAGAGCTGTGACTTTGAAATAATATTGAAATATCACTATAACTGCACATTCTGCTTGTTTTTCACAACAATTAAAATTTTTCTAGCAATAATATATAATGCTAGTCAAATTCTATTTTCTTTATGCAATGTTTTGATCAATACAGGGTTTTTCTCTTGCTAAGATATCTGATTGCCAGGTAGATTTTTGAGGATTACATTTTATCCCTCTGATTCGACAACACTTATGTCCCACTCTCCTCTTTATTCTTTCTTTCCTGAAAAGAAGAATTCACAAAGTTTAACCAGATCCTGTATCTCTCCATTTCCTCTAGTTTTGTATTAAGTACATATAAGTTTGTTACTCAAATCTTCTAAAGAATTTTAGAAACCATGTACTTTGACCTGAAGCTTTGTGAGAAGCTGCTTAAAGCCAGCAGAATACAATGAGTAACATAACCACATATCTCCTGTTTTGTAAACAACACGCGGTTGCACCAGCCAGATAAGGAGGTCCATGGGGCAGAGGATGACCCCCAAGCAACAGACTGAGCAAACACAGAAAATATCCAGAAGAGCCATGCATATCAGGAGAAGATCAAAAAAACTGATACTTAAGGAAAACTGCTGCCTTCATCCCAACAACCATCAAGATAATCCTTTAGTAAAGAGGACACATGTGCAGAGTACACCACAGAAAGACACGTCAGCAGGAGACTGGACTGTATAAAATAACCACAAGCTGTATAGAATGTGTGAGACCTTGGCAGAGCGTAGACTCTCTGGCTTCGTCCAGCACTGAATTGCATACTATTGCTTGCTTAATAAAATAAATTTCTTAATTCTCTGTCAGATTTAATTAGACAGCTAACCTATAACAGTTTGAGCAAAGTGGAAAACAGGGAAACATGTATAAAAAAATAAATTCAAACCAGAGGAAGTCTCTGGTATTCCCTCAACTAAAAGAGACCTTGTAATATACATTGGCAGAACATATGAGTGATATCATGCTGGTTTTTCATCTTTAATTTTCTCTTAGCAATTCTTCTACTTTTATTCTGCCTGTCTTTTCCATTTGTATTTCATCACAGGCTCAGTCTTCTTTGTTTAAACTTTTTTTCTATGATTTTCTTCTTTTCCCCATGTTTCTTCTGGTTGGAAACTCTGATTTTATGGCATTAAAGCATTTTGAAAGAAATTTCCATATCTGCCCAAATTCTAAATTCTCATAGCTATTTGCTGGTAAATTTATCTTTCATTTAAGTTGGCTAAATCGTTTCTTTCCCCTTCTGTTGCACTGTCATTTTTTTCCCAATTATCCATCAGTTTCAGTATTTTTGTGGTTTAGAGATGAACAATAACTTCAGGTAATGTGCTGTATTCTGCTGTCCTTATCAGGACCTGGTAGTCTACAAGCTCAGAAATGTACAAAGCTTGGAAATTTAGACTCAGAGTGCTTTTGATCTTAGAACTGTGGATTTAAACACATGAAAACAAGAGGTCATTCAGAGAAATTTATCATTTAAGAAGTTTTTTGGACCAAAGTATTGAAGAATCTACAGCTGGTTATCACAGCACCCTCCAAAGAGCATCTCAAGAACTTCACTCTTGCAAGCTCCTCATGGGTTTTGTCCAGATTCAACATGCTTTTTCAAATTACCTTTTATCTAACAGCTTCTTCCATTATTTTAATTACTGATAGTAAGCTTCACCAGTTCATTTCAATCATGGATATGAGTAATCTACATAAATCTAAATTATTAATATAAATTAGTAAAACCCCACTGCAGCAAAGCAACACAGTGAAGCACATTATAAATTAAAAGCTACAGTTTAGGTGGTGAATTTTACCCTTGTCGAGGTTTCAATTCAAAACCGGGCGGAAACACCAATTTTTGTTTTGGTTTAATTTTGCCAATTTCAAAGGTTCTAATCAAGAGCAAAGCAGGCTTAAGCTGAAAAGTAATAAGACTTTATTAACTAACACTAAAAGAAAGAAAATCAACAAGAATGAGAACAGAACCTTCAAAACACTCTTTTTCCCTCCCCACAATCTTTTTTCTTCTTAACCAACAATGTAAAGACATCAACACTCAGAAATCTTAGTCAGTTTTTCACCTCAACCAAAAATCTTTTTTTTTTTTTTTTTTTTTTTGTTTATTTAGAGAGAAAAGTATTATTTGCTAATGCTATGGAAAGCTTTTTACAAGAAAAGAATTCTTGTGCCTTCATTTTTCTCACAAACCGCAGGTGCCCGAGATCTGCCTTTGTGAAGTGTTTCTCATCTTTCACAGTTTTTCTTTACAACTGTGCTTTCGGTCCATATTAGCTTATTGGGGTGCATTTTTTTTTTAAGGATGAGCCATTCTAGCATCCTTTCACTCATCTCTGGAACAGAGGTCTTCCCCTTTTATTCCCAGGGGCCAAGGTTTCTCATCAAACTTCTAACACTGGTGCCTCTGTTCATGATTGTGCTAGAATGCTACCACCCCCCAAAGCATTCCATGAACTTACTCGGGAAAACTCAGTTTGATCTATCAAGTATATCTGTACCATAGCTTCAAAGAAGAATTTTATAGCCTAAGCTTAAGACAAACTTTTCAAAATCCTTTCAATCTAAAATCTAACTCTTTTTTTACCGACTTCAATTTCATGTAGTTGTTCTTACAAAGTTTCGCCTTCCTTTTTTTCTTAGCCTAAGAGAGAATTAGTGTTCTTCCAGTACAAAGCTTTATAACGCTGAGGAAAAAAAAAAGTCAATTTCGTTTAAGTCTTGTATCAGAAACAAGCTTTGCGTCTTTCTGCTGGCCACGTTCTCTTTTGCCAACTCTGTGTGAGCTCTGCCAGCTGCTCTCAGTCTGGAACGGGGGTCAGGGCTGCTCCTGGCTTCGGGGCCGCCTTTAGCACGAACTACGGGGCGGCCACTGGTGCTGGTTTTGTTGCACAGCTCTTTTGGTGCCGATACAGGTGCTGGTCTTGCTGTACAGCTCCTTTGCTGTCGATACAAGTGCTGGTCCCCTCTGCACAGCTGCTCCCGATGTCGACATAGCCTCAGGCCAGCGTAGTTTGGTGGTTCGACTGGAACAAAAGATTTGCAAGTTCTGCCGGCTCCTTTGAACCTACTGGGACGGGGCCCAGTGGGTTCCTCGGTGAGGGCTCGGCAGCCGCTCACCGCCCCTCCAGGCACGGAGAAGCCCGGCCGGGCCGAGCGGGGCCAGCCCGGGCCCGGCCACATGGGCCGAGCGGGCCCGGCCGCATCCGGCCCGCCGCCGCCTCTCCCCGACCCTCGGCAGGGCCGAGGGAGGGGAGAGATCTGTGCCTTCCGACGGCCGGAAGGAAAGAGACCTTCCCAGGCTTCTTTCAAAGGTAATAAGAACTAGAAAATGCTTTCTCACTAGTCCAATAAAATGCCAATCTCAAACCTAGCCAGCTCACTTCCCTGGGCTGGTCAAACTAGGACAACCCTGTCAGTGGATGTCACCTAACATGTGGTTAGGTGACATCCACTGACAGTGGCTGACAGTGCCTGCCAGCACCAATTCATCACTTTGTATGTGCCTCTGATGAGACCTGGGTCATCTGATGATAAATACATGAGCATCCCACAGCTTGAATTCTGTTTGGCTGCCTGGAATTGTCTGCAACTCAAAATCTTCCTCTTCTCTGGCAAGACGTCCTCATCAAGCAGACAAACCTGTGAAAACCTGATCTCTGGCATCAAAAAATCCCAGACTTTGGCTACCCCTCTCAGCACACAGGGTAGCTTCTGTGCTGCTGGAAGCTGCAGCTGCTCAGCTGAAGTAAAATATTGAAGACATTCATTATGTAGTTGCTCACCTGTTGGGTACATGACCCTCTCAATCACTGCCTTTCTTTATCTGCCTCTCTGGTTCAAATGGCAGGTGAGATCCTGCAGGCTCTCAGCTGGAGCTGAGCGCTTCATGCTCCTGCTGCATACGGATCAGGGAATGATGCTGCAGCTCTGCCTTCAGCACTGCAATTTACTCACTTGCATGGGAAAATAGCACTGTGCTCCAGCTGTACCATTCTATAAAGAAGTCAGGGATTTTTATTGACTCACACTTTTCATGGAAATTGCACATAGACCTTAAATAAAATAATATTTGTTATAAAGATTCAAAACTTTTAACCAGGCCAAATACAGAAAATCTATGGTTTTCTCCTGAATAATTTTGTCTGCTTATAGACCTGAGCAAGAGATACAAACTGATTTCTTCGTATGTTTTTGATAAGTCCCTGACTAACGTGACTGAGATCTGACTAACCTTTTGAGGGCACCATTCTGGCACTGGTGACAGAGGAATTATATGTTCCACGGGATATGTGCAAATTCAGTTCAAACCTCTCCAAGCAGGACAGGAACTAGATGTACCATGTAGCAGAGGAACTTTTTAACCAGTGGCTACTAAGCCCTTCTTCCATGACTATCTGTTGCATCATCTAAAAAACCCCAAACCTTAAAGGTCTCTCTCGTTTTTCATTTTTTGAAAAAAAAACAACCTAAATTTCCAGGGTAACATTGCTGACAAAGCATCTCTTTTATTTTCCATCCCCCCTCACAGCCTCAGGACAAGCAGTACTTTCGTGATCAATTCATTTATTTTCCAGAGCAGCTTTGACATGCAAAACTAGCTGAAACAGAGCTGTACTTTAGCACCTTCTAAGACACCTCTGTCAAGTTAGGACTTAGGGAGAATCAGGAAGTCTGTATGAGTGTTGCTAAATTTAAATTGTGCAGAGAGAAGGAACCACATTTCCACACACCACAGACGAAGTTTTTACATTCATAAACTAAAAGCATATGAAAATAGGGGGATGGTGCCAAGAAGCACAAAACATAAAGCTACAACTTTATGTATGTCTAGCCAAGCCACAGGGTGTCTTTAACAATCCTCATGTAGTTTAACCATCTCTATATTAGGTGAGAAGTTCTCTGCTGTAATTTCAAGATCCTACCCTGGCTGTACAGAGTTTCCTTCACAGAGACATCTCCACTCACCCTGCTCTTCTGAAGTGTTGCAGTATAAATAAAACACCTACAAGGAGAAATAGAAAAGGAAGGAAAGTTGGGGTTATATCCCATATCCACTGGCACTATCAGGCTCCTCATGAGAGGTTTCGCACTGGTTTGTTTTTGAGAATCTCTGTGCAGTGCTTGATAATAATGTGCTTGAGACACCTTTGTCACACAGGACAAAGCTCTTCTAGCAGGAATGGCTCATCTTTCTCAATTGTAATTCCATCTATTTTTTGAAGCATAGGATTTAAACCTATCCTTCAAACCCTTGGAAAAAGCTTCACTGGTATTTGATGGGTGTTTCTTTAGGTGCTGGAAGGATTTTTTACTGCAGGGTGGCTTTAGGGTCCTTTCCTAAAAACTAGAACCTGAGGGCTGCTGTTGCTGGGACTGAGGCAGGTAAAGAGATCAATGCAGCTGAACCCAGTAAACCTCCTCTGTGTGAGCTCCTTCCTAAATCCTCACCCTGCTTGGAAACACCCTTTCCTGTGAAGCCCTGAGGATGTATAATCTCTTCACAGAATTTTTTTAAAAAATAATTTGTTTCAGAGTGTCCTTGCTGAGCTGTGTCAGCCATGCTGTAATTCAGAGAGACTTGGTGTTCATGTGGACACAGCAGCTGTGACAAAACAAGATTTTTCTGTATAGAAACAGATGGAGTTGGGAGCCCTCAGAGCTGTGAGCACAGAACAGGAAAGCTGAGCCTGTGCTCAGGCAGGTGCTGTGAGGCAGGGCAGAGCAAATCATTCCCCTGGGCTGTGGCTACTGGCCCGGGGGCCCAGCTAGCCTTGTCCCCCAGCTGCATAGCCAGGTGCAGCTGTTTTCAGGCTGCAATCAGTCCTTGAATGGTAGAAAGCAGAGAGGCTTTCTGCTCTCTAGGCTCCTGACCCCCCCAGAGTCGAGGTTTGAAGTAAAGGTCTGAAAAGGCACATTTGCAAAGATCTTTATTCTTCTTAAGGGGTGCAAAAAAGAGCCCAGGACCTCGATTTCCAAGCTTTTAAACTGAATCAGTCTGGGGCGTTCCCATCAGGGGGACAGATAAAATGGACAGGGAGTGAGGCTAGCCAGGGACCGACCAAACCCATTGAGGGGGGTAACAGGGACAGACCACTTGGGAAAAAACAAATTGAACATCCACCGCCACACCGGGGCAGGACTGCTCCTTTCATTAGCTGCTGCTGGGATGACAGTCACAACAGCCTCCAGCAAGCTCAGTCCAGCCTTAGAAGGCAGATTTCTATGGGTAGAAATCATCTGTTTATCCCACATCCTTGCGTGTTTAGTATTAAGGGAAGCAAGAGCAAGTTTTACATGATGAAGCTCTGTCAGGGACAAGTCAAGTTCAAGTTAAAATTAAAGTTACAAAGTACTTGTTCACGTTCCCATTACCATCCTTAGGACAAGTAACACAACTGTACAAATTATCACAATCCATATCAAAATTATATATAAAGAAAATCTCCATGTCCTGAAATACACACCAGCTTTTGCTGATAGAACCTTCCCTTTAAAACAAGCCTTTGAAAAGTTTGGTTCGTTTTGACTTCTGTTATTTCAAGGAGATTTCTTCCTTCCTGGAAAGCATTGGGTGCTTTTGGGGGTGGTTCCTGTGTGTATGAGCAGCTCCTGAATACAGGACTTTGACAGCTTATGCACTTTCTTGATATAGATACCCTGACTCTTTCTCACCTCCTCCATCAATCTCCTTGGCAACAGAGTGACACCAGGCCACTCTGTGCTCTTATCTTGGCCTTTTTTTCTTTCAAAGGATTTGGAGTTTCCTGGTTTTTATCCCTTGTGTGCTTATCCCATTCATTGCTCTCTGTTTTTTGTGTTTGATGATTTATTGATAAATAAAATGTGTCCTGTTTTTCTATACAATCTTGATCCTCAACCAAAACACCACAAAGCTCAAAAAAAATGCAAGCCACAAGGAATAAACCCAGGAGATAGGAGCAGACAATAAGAATGGAGAAGGGAATATTCTAATAATATTTTTTCCTAAACACTAACTGTTCCCTCATGCATTTATATGAGGCTTTTTAGACCCAACTTTGACGATGAGATATAAAATACAAAATCATTTCTGTTTCAATTACAAATGGCTGAAACCTCCTTTTCTCCTGGCCTGAATGTAGACATATGAATATTCAAAAAATGTATTCGCATTTCTTTCTCTGCTATTTAATTAATGGATGATCAGGGTCTTAATCTGTCAGTTATATTCAAATTGTTAAAAAAAAAATTCACAGCAGTAGAAATGGTGAAATATCCAAGCTTTTAAATGAGCCCCTCTGTGCAAGCTCTGTAATAAACACACCTTCAACATATTCTGACCTCTTCATTTTTCATTGCAAAGATTAATAATAGGTAGCTTAGCAACGATGCTGTATTGTCAGCGCATGTTGGGGACTTGGCAGCATTCAAGGTCGATCTGCAATAGGCTTAGATTGAATGCCATTAGCTAGATGCTGCTTTGCCTCTGGATTCTATTGCTAATTTTTTATTCCAGGAGGGGTAGAAAATACCATGCTGACACAGTTAATATTTGGACCACAGCAGAAAGGACTGGATCACTTACATGACCTGTGTGTTGTAAAAGCGCTGTAATAAATTATATTTTAACCATTTGAAAACTGAATCTATTTGGGGTAATTTCTGCATGAACTGTCATTGAACTGCATGCAGTTATGAATGCAATGGTTATTGGTTTGATTCACAAGAATAAGGGTTCAAATGACAACTCTGAACCTGGAGAGTCAGGTGCATTTGGTCATCTGTTGGCTGACTCCTCTGGGAAAGCCAGATCCACAAGATGGTATCAGTGCCTAAAACAGGGATGATGTAACTGCATCCAAAACTTTTAACTACAAAATCCCTCTTTAGCTACTGCACAAAAAGAGCCATCGAATAAAACCTGTATGTGGGTGTTTGGGCAATGATGGGTTTTGCTGTAAAGAGTCAAAAATTAAACTGTTTATAGTTCTTAGACCTGCAGAAATCTCAAATGAGAGATAAATGCAGTCATCTTATCCTCATGGCTACAGGGGAGACAACCAGTAAGAACATCCTTGGTTCCTGGTCTTCCCTTCACGATATTTGATTAAGATAGCAGTAAACTTCCATTGCCTTTTGAGGGTAGAGGGATCTCACCCCAAATTTGATCAGTTAAGGCTGAAAAAAGAATAAAACTCTGGAAAGTGATATGGGTTGAATCTTTAAGGGTTGTCAGTCACAAAGCTTTAAACCTGCAGTGCCCAGTCAGACAGGCAGAGCTGTGTAATTCTAGGGTAGTTTTCAGAGTACTAAATAACACAAGACAAAGGACTGGAAATTTCTTCCTGAAGCTTTAAAATGCTGTAACATCTGTCCCTTGGCTAATCCCTGCCCAGTGATAGCATGAGTTCAATAATTCCCTATGATTTTGGAAATGCTGCAATTGCTCATTCATTTTTTACTGCTGCAGGCCTAGACATGTCTGTCTGTGCCCTAGCATTTCCCTTTCCCCAAAATGCCTGTTTTTGCAGGTTTTACGGGGACAATCTGATTCAATTCCAGAGTCAGACATGGATGGGGAGAACAACAAACCTGTTTTGGAGCAGGTTTTTAGATTGTGACACGTGAAATAGGCAGCCCATGACCCTTGAGATAACAAGTGTTAGCTGGTTTCCTTAAACTAACTCAGTTTTCCCCTGTAATTTCCATGTTTCTAGTGTAGGGAATCAATTACTAGTGGAAAAAAATGAAGAATTATTACAATAAAAAAAAGAGAGAAAGTCAGATCAATGTCCCATTTAATGTTCCTGCTTCCACATGGTTAATGGCATGATTGAATTTTTCTTTCCCTTGAAAATGTTTATATTCAGTAAAATGTCATTTCTTGTGCTTGAGATTAGAGAGAATGCAATTATAAATCCAGATCTGATGCATAATTTTCTAATACAGTCAACTTTTCCCACTGTTCCCATACTACAGCCATCTCTAATTTATTTCTCATTAGGCTCTGGCATCGCTAGTTAGGAGTAAAGCATTCAGAAGTAAATCAACAGACCTGAGAAAAATTTTTAGTCATTATTCTTTAGAAATACACCAAAAGTTAAATTATTCAGTCATACATGTGTTTTTTTGCTTTCATTTCTATTTCAGAATTTTAAAAAATTCAACTGCCCCCTCTTTTTTCTTCACAACTATTAATCTGTACCCTGGGTAGACTGTCCCAAGTGCATTTATCATAGATTAGTTTTCTGAAATTGTTATCACCAAAGAAAATAAAATCAAAGTTTATTCCAGCTATTCATGTTATATTTAATATTGTATATTTCCTGGAGACCAGATTATGAGCTTTGAAGTCTCTCTCGAGAAGAAATAGCTTTTCCTGGTTGGCACTCCATCTTGCTTTGCTGGTTTGGAGTCAGGCACATAATAGCAGTTCTTCACACTCTCTGGTGGTGTTTACTATGGACAGGGGTAAAAAATGCAAAACTCAACACACAAACTTCTGCCTCCTCTGCTTAGTCTGCAGGTCCTTGATAGGAACACAGGGTAGAGGACCTGCCTTTGGCCCCATTCAGTGATGCTTTGTGGCACCATCGCCCATCCAACCTAAAAATGCCCATAAAATGTAGAATAATGCTCTGAATTTAATTCCTTGGTTCTATCCCGGGGGAACTGTCCCTGTTGAGTTTATGCAGACTATTGCATTGATGTGTTCATTACTTGAGCACACTTTGTCCTGTTAAAATGCCCATGATGCTTCATCCCATTTGGAATTTTGTTCACTTTATATTTAAATTTAGTGGAGTGGGGCCCCTTGTTCTTTTAAGGGAATTCCCTGTGGCTCTGAGGCCTGAAGCTCCTGCACAGAGGGGCTTCTACTGCTGGTAATTATTAAATAAGAGGATTTTTTTAAATTACTTGTCTTTTATTGGTTCCTCTCACAAATGCTATTTGATTTGCTTCATTTAATTGTATCTAATAGAGCTCTCTCTTTGTGATTTGATAGTGTGTTTTTACTTGCACAACCTTGCTCTTTATGTTCATTAGTAAGTGAAAATATGTGATAAAAACTTGATCTCATATACTTTTCTCTTTTGTAATATGCGTTGTGCACCTTTCCAAAGGAATACATTCAACATGCCTTGCTCATTTTTGCTTTTACTTTAGTCCCTTGCACAATAATTCCTTATTAAAATACTCAATTAGGGAGTTAATGAGGATACACAGGGCCTTACACCTTTAGGTCTCTTCTCTTCTGGTGCAAATTGACAGTGCCGGAGGAGGAATCTCCTGTAAAGAATATTTAGTGCCCCTTTTCCTATGAATTCTGTTGGATTATCTGCCCTGTGTATGACAGTTATGAAGTGCCTTCCCCTCAGAACACAGAAGGTCACATCACTTATTGTTTATTATCCAAATAAACAAATCAGTAAATAACCTGCACTGGAATTTTGGTACCAGTCAAAGAAAATGTTGAAAATAACAAGAGCAATGATAAAAACACTAAAATCAACAATATAACAAAAATAAAAATTAAAACAATGCAGTAGTCTATGAAATCACTGATGGTGACAGAAGAGTATTAAAAAATAGAATAAATAGGCAGTTAACTTTATAACTACACAAACTGTTCTGAATTATTTGTGTATTACTTTTCCCTGTGTGTTATGAAAGCAATACCAAACTAATAGTGATGCATAATATAAAAATAACCTACTGCCAAATTAACATCTGCTTTCAATTGAACAGGTGTATCACAAATTCAGCATATTCATAAGCTTAATTACAGATTGTTATTAGCAGGAAGTAGAGAAATACTCTAATAATTTAACATAGTTGAAGATTATTGCACTCTTTCTTTATAAACTTCCTTTGCTTGTTTAAAATAAATTAACTGTTCTGAAACTGATCGTGTTGTGAAGTACATCCATAATTTAAACAAAATTTGGGAGTGGAAATAGCTTATCTTTAAGATGCACCTTATTTACTATTTTGTGGTTTTTGATTATTGACTTCAGGTCATTCATGCTGTCAGTGCTTTGCTATAGGTAACATCAAAAGCTTTCCTCTCAGAAGGTGGTTAGTTATCTCCCTTGTCAAACACTGAATACTGAGTGTCAAAAGTTCAGCCTCCACAAATGGAGACTCCTGAAACTGGAATTCCTATTAGCAAACATTGACCTTTTTCTCTTGTGTCTCCCTAAAGTCATTTGACTGAAGAATTCCTACATGAAATAGATATTGACCCGGGCTTATGGATTAAAATGTCAGAAATGCCTGAAAAATTTATTGCCAGTGAGTCTTGGTTTTGATGAGTCAGCTTAAGACAACCAAGGAGTCATCATTGCCAAAGGAACAATGGGTTCTGGCAGGGGCTGGGCAGCATCTGCAAGCTGATACAAGAGTTACAGAGAAGCAAAGTCAGGCCAACAAACAAGAAAATAGGTAATGTTACACGCAGTTAGTTTACATGTAGAATTAAAAAAAAAAAAAAAAAAAAGAGCAACAACCTCCCCCATGTTATCTTCTAGTAGAGATTTGCCCAAGTAGCAGAAATTGCCTGCAGAGCAGTTTTGGCCCAGCCCAGCACCTGTGAGGGTCTTCCTTGCCCCCATTTGGACAATCCCTGCATGGGGATGGGTCATTGCTCCCTTGGGTGTTATTTCATATTTTTCTTCTCTGCTGCCACTGGTTGAATTGACGGTCTACTTCACTGCTGTTCAGCCTTCACTGCTGACAGCCCACTTGTGACTATTCCTCTGTGGTTTATGCCCCAGTCCTTATCCTCAGCTGCATAAATTCACTGACTTGAAAACTGCTGATACAGACCTGTTATGATGTTTTCCTCAGCTTTGTAAATTATGTTTTCCAGGTGAAGGACATTGTGTTAATGAACATTCCATATGTGCCTGCTTCACTTCAGGCTGTGTTGTCTGAGAGATGTGAAAAGTCAAAGTGAACTTCATACAGTTGAGCACAAGCAGAGAGAAAGGTAAAACCAACAGCTGAGGACCTCTCCAGTATGAATGGAAAAATATTTAGATTTCCCTCACAGACTGACATCCAAATCTTTTTGTTTATAACTTTCTCACCAAGGAATGAGCAGAGAAAATTCTATCATTAATTTTCAAATTAAATGAGCCTTAATATCATCTTCTCCAGCTACTTCTGCTGTAGTGTATATGCTGTAGGCATAGCTCAGGAGGTTCATGGAGGACTGAGCCAGGCAGCAGCTGAGTTTAGTAGTAAAAGCTGTACTAAGCTCCTGCTTCTCCCTGGACATTAATATGGGGAGAACCAGATTAACCTATTTAATTTCTGAACCTTAATTTCTACTTCCTCTAGTTATTTTCCATCCTTCCCCCAGTTTTCTGTGACATATTGTCGTAGTTTGGAAAAAAATGAGTTTTTTCTGAACTTCAGTGGTCAAACCAATGAGTGCTCAGGTTTAAAGACTGGCACCTGGTGTGGCCACTGAGGACAAGGATCCGCCTCTGAGAACACAAGGGGTTCAAAGCAGAGGGCTCCCCGGAAAGCTCTCTCTTGGTTCCGGTCCCTGAGGACGGAGGGATCTCCCCTGCCCAGCGGCTGGCTGGGCGGGGAGGGGAAGCCATGCGGCCTGGGCGAGGTAGGCTGGAACCTTGGGCAGAGAGGGGGAGAGGAAAATCCTGTAGGATGGAAGGGTGGCAGACAGCCTTCTTTTCCCTTTCCCTCCCCCCCTTCCCCCCCCGGAGGGAGACTGAGAAACCGTGTGTGTGATCTTCGTCACCTTGAAATTTGATATCAACAACTAGACAGCACGGCCGAAGGAGTATGGGGGGGGTGGCGTGAGAAGAGTGCCCAGCAGCAAAGATACCGTGAGAGTTCTGGGGAAACAAAGCCCAAGATTTTAACCCTTTTCGTAAATGATGGAAACTTTATAAATGCTAATCCTCCTGAATTTGAAGAAGAAAGATAGGAAGAATTAAGCAAAGATGATGGAGTAGGAATGCTGAAAAGAATCCTAGGTGGGAGGAGATGATGGAGTGGCTTTGGCTGGACTCTTTTGTATAGCCATGGACGGACTCATTTTTTTTCTATAACATAGAAGCTGTATCTGGGGAGAGGCATTGGCTTGGAGCCAAGAGTGGACAGTAGTGTGAACAGAGATGAGAAGTGTCCCCAAAATTTGAGAGGCTGTCGTTTCTTGGAACTAACCAAAGCATCTTTAAAAAGAGAAACCCTAGAAGCAGCTCTGGTCCATGCACAGTGGTGAGAGCACTGGACATGGAGGAAGAGGCCACGATGTGGTGCAAGAAGGACTCCTATCTCTCCTCAACGAGCTGAGTACTGATTATCGGAAGGGTGGTAATAGACTGAAGATTAATTATCTAAAAGGTGGTAACGTGATGGGGAATTTTCAGTTTCAGTTCCACGTAACATCTCTTTATGTTAGACCAGCCTTTACACAGCGGAAGACAAATAGATTTTTCCCTTCCTTCTTGCCTGGCATACCAGACTTAACTCAAGCAGGAATAAAAATAAAGAGCAAGTGCATGAAATGCTGCCCTTGTTCACGTAAATCTGAGATAGTAACCAGAATAGATTGAATATGGAGTTTTATTCCATAGGCATATCCTTTTAATTTAGAAACCATACCAAATGTAAAAGGGTTGCTGGAAGCAGAATTTAAATTTAATAAGATGTTTTAATTTCATAGTTTCAAATTTTGTTTCACTTCAGTGATTTCAGTGTTTCTGTTGGATGGTTCAGCACAGCTAAGACAATGGAAATGAAATGCTGTGATAATGCCACTGAAACTGTGGGAAAAACAAAAAACTCTCCAACAAAATTTTCAGTGTTAGAGAATGAAGGCACTACTTTATTTTGGTGAGGATATACAACAGAAATAATTTCATCCACATATTGCCTGGGTTGTACAGAGAAAATCATTGCATGACACATGCATTTTACTAGACTTTTCACACATTTTGTACAGTTAAAACCCATAGAAATTCATTGGTTACATGTACATTGGTCTCACGTCATGCAGTTGTTAGTATGAGGTTTTCTGTTGGATACGGATTTCTTCCCCTCCAATGCTAATTAGGTTCTCATTTTTATCTGTTTTTTCCCAGACCAGGTGTCTCAGACCATGCCAGGGGTGATATTTGGAGTTGATGGTCGTTAATGGTCATTAATGGTACTTATCTTTTTGTGGATCTTCTGTGCTACTCACAGTCTGTTGAGACATTAAGCTCGTCAGACCTCGGTGGAGCATACCCTGAAAAGATACTTCAATTCCCTTCCACCAGGGCAAAAGTAAACAAAACTGACTACAGTTACATAAAAGAATTTAAACTTTTTATCATTTTCATAATAACTTTCCACAGAGAAGATTGAGTAATCCGATCTGTTATCATGTGTTCTCATTTTTGTAAATCAGTTTTATTTGGTGGAGCGAAGATCTATAGGAAAGCTTTCAAGCAATCCCCCTGTCTTTGCCCTGAAGAAATGACATAGATTGTATTTCAGACAAACCTTCAGCCAGAGTAACCCAGCTGAGTTACTGTACAAACTTCAGAGCTGCTTTGGACTTCCATGAGCACAGGGAAATCTATCCAATAAATCCATTAACAATTTTTTTCTCCTGTATCCTTTCACCACCATGACACAGTCACCTTCAGTGGACATAAAAATTACTGGTTTATGCACTTTATAATTACCTTTTAAGTACTTAGTTGGCGCTTGCAACAGACAAGTTTAGCTGGTTTATTATAATGCTAGAAATAAACAGAGATATTTTGTTCATTATTCTAACTTCTTGGCCCAAAGGCTCTGATTAGATCACTGCTTCAAACTATTATCTGCTATTCAAAAGGTCTTGCTCTGTCACTACCTCACATAGAGCACAAATTATTTAGGTTTGGGGTTGATGTTAGAAGTCACTGGTGAATAAGATTCAAGTCAAGTTGGAAAGTATTTATTTTTAATATCTTTTTAAAAGAATTAATCAAATCGTAAATACATGCAGTAGTATTTGCTGAAGTTACTTTTTTCCTCCTATTGACCCATAGCCAATTTATAAGGTGCTCTGAAGTCGAATAACGTGAAAAAATTAGTTGTTTTAGGACATTTGGAAGCATCTCCTATTAAAGAGATGCATCTTTTGCATCTCTTAGCAGCAGCATTTGGGTTCATTGGGAAACACACCAGTTTGTCCAGTATTATAATGTAGAGAAGTTCATGAAAACTTTATATAAGGCAGGGTGAACAATCTCATCCTCGTGTCTTTAGTTCAGAACTAAGTGAACTAAGAACTAAGTAGAACTAAACTCTTCTGATGGAGTTTTACAGGGCTTTTATTTCTTCCTACTGTCACCAATAACCTGTATTTTAAAAAGAGAGATTTGTTTGTTTTATATTGTTTGAGAGATTGCTTTAATTTCTATTTTTATTTTCACAGCAGAATGAGTGTTTGTCATACTTCATACAATGACCAAAAGTTTAAACCTGGTCTCACTTTCACAGCTCTTAATTTGGATTGACTTCAAGGGAACACATTCAGACTTGAGTATCTTTAGTGGGAGCAGGAAAACTTGACTCAGTATGGCTTTGATTCTGATTTCAGATGTGGTTGTCAAAACCACAGCTCTTACTTGATTCAAAACCTTGGGTTAAGTGCATTAACTGTGTAGACCCATCCTTTTCAAGTGGAAATTACTGCAGGACCATTTAAAAAAAGTCTTAATCAGGTGCCATACAAACTCCTGATTTAGGTTTTTAAATAACAAACTTGAAGTTAAAACCAGCAAGGCATAAGAAATTCCCAAAGCAGTGAATACAGAATCATTAATCTCAACCACTTTGAGTTTCTGCTCTGAATGTGTTAGAGTGCTTAATTAAATTGTTATCCTGCTCTTAGGAAAGTATCTGCTGTGAGCATGCATTAATTTTTTGCTAATCAGAGATGCTATGCAATAGAACTCATAGAAGCAAGTTGTCATTTTTTTATTTAAATATGGAATAAAAGAATTTTGTGGAAATTATTTGCTTTCTCTTAAGTAGAAATCACTGCAAGATGAGATCAGCAGGAACATTGGTATGGAGGTCTGAATGTAGGGTTAATCTCCCAGAATTGAGAGGACTAGAATGAGGATAGGATTGAGCACGGTTCTCTTATGTCCCTGTGGCTCCTGTTTGCAGTGATGCAAAGCACGATTAACAATGATTCAGTGAAGTGATATCAGTGGAAAAACTAAGTAAACCAAGTCAGAATCAGAACTGAGATTCTTCACGTTTCCTTTCTATTTACCAGCTGGGTTAGCTGCTGTTCCCAACCCATTTTGTAGAAGAAGCCATGACAACAATGCACACATTCGATGCTGGACAGAACTAAAGCAGTGCTTTGTATTTTGGCCAGGATCTACATTTTCAGTGCAGGGTACATCTCAACCTCAGTTTCCTCCACTGCTGAGGAAATACCTCCTGATCCCTCACTGAGAGGCCTGACGTCAGTTGTTTGACTGAGGTTATCTCTATAATCATAGTGATGAGGAGCAGGAGAGCTCCCAGGAACCAAGTTCTCGAGGCAGACAGAACAGGTAGGACACATTCAGGTGGCAAAGCTGCTTCTTCTCTTCAGGTTGTAAACAAATTTTCCTGAGACATCATCTGGAGGAGAGTTGGGATTCTGTGAAGCTCGTTAGTCATCTAAAGAATCACAGAATCATAGAATCACAGAATTTTTAGGTTGGAAGAGACCTTCAAGATCATCAAGTCCAACCCATGCTCTAACACCTCAACTAGATCATGGCACCAAGTGCCACATCCAGTCTGTTTTTAAACACATCCAGGGATGGTGACTCCACCACCTCCCCAGGCAAACCATTCCAGTATTTTTTCACTCTTTCTGTGAAAAACTTTTTTCTAATATCCAGCCTGTATCTCCCTCTACACAGCTTGAGACTGTGTCCTCTTGTTCTGTCTGTTGCTGCCTGGAGAAAAAGACCAACCCCCACCTGACTACAGCCACCTTTCAGCGGTTGTAGGTGGTGATAAGGGCACCCCTGAGTCTCCTTTTCCCCAGGCTGAACACCCCCAGCTCCCTCAGCTGCTCCTCACAGGGTTTGTGCTCCCAGCCCCTCTCCAGCCTCGTTGCCTCCTCTGGAGCACTCCAGCGTCTCAATGTCCTTCCTGAGCTGAGGGGCCCAAAACTGGACACAGCACTCAAGGTGTGACCTCACCAGTGCCAAGAACAGGGGAAGAATGACCTCCCTGCTCCTGCTGGCCACACTATTCTTGATACAAGCCGGGATGCCATTGGCCTTTTTGGACACCTGGGCACACTGCTGGCTCATGTTCAGTCAGCTGTCAACCAGCACCCCCAGGTCCCTTTCCACCTGGGCATTGTCCAGCCACACCATCCCCAGCCTGTAACATTGCAGGGGGCTGTTGTGGCCAAATGCAGGACTCGGCACTTGGACTTATTCAACTTCATCTTATTGGACTCTCCCCATCTCTCCAAGCATTCCAGGTCTCTCCGCAGAGCCCTCCTCCCTTCCAACAGATCGACACACACTCCCAGCTTAGTGTCATCTGCAAATTTACTAGTAAAAGACTCAATACCCTCATCCATGCTGTCAATATAAATATTGAACAGAACTGGCCCCAGCACAGACCCCTGAGGGACACCACTGGTGACTGGCCACCAGCTGGATGTAGCACCACTCACCACCACTCTCTGGGCCCAACCATCCAACCAGTTCCCAACCCAGCACAGAGTGCTCCTGTGCAAGCTGTGGGCTGCCAACTTTTCCAGGAGTATGCTGTGGGAGACAGTGTCAAAGGCCTTGCTGAAATCCAGGTACACAGCATTCACAGCCTTCCCTGCATCCACCAGGCGGGTCACCTGGTCATAAAAGGAGATCAGGTTGGTCAAACACGACCTACCCCTCCTAAACCCATGCTGGCTAGGTCTGATACTTTGGCCATCCTGTAAATTCTGTGTGATGGCACTTAATATAAACTGTTCCATTATTTTGCCAGGTCCTGAGGTCAGGCTGACTGGTCTATAATTACCAGGATCCTCCTTCCCACCCTTTTTGTGGATGGGTGTTGCATTGGTCAGCTTCCAGTCATCTGAATCTTCCTGTGTGAGCCAGGACTGTTGGTAAATGATGGGGAGTGGCTTTGCAAGCTCATCTGCCAGCTCTGTCATCACCCTAGGATGGATCCCGTCTGGTCCCATAGATTTATGGATATCCAAGCATTTCAGCAGTTCTCTGACTGCCTCCTCTTGGATAATGAGGGAACTATTCTGCTCCCTGACGCCATCTACCAGCCCAGGAGGGCAGGTGTCTTGAAGGCAAGTTGTCTTCTCACTAAAAACTGAGGCAAAGTAGGCATTAAGTACTTCTGCCTTCTCCTCATCTGCAGCTACTAAGTTCTCTCCCTTGTCCAATAAAGAACAAAGGTTGGCCTTATCCTTCCTTTTAGCATTAATATATTTGTAAAAACATTTCTTATTATCCTTTACAGAAAGTGCCATTCTAAGTTCAAACTGAGCTTTGGCCTCTCTAATTTTTTTCCTACATGCTCCAGCAGCGCTCTTAAATACTTCCTGAGGGACCTGACCCTCCTTCCAAAGATGATACATCCTCTTTTTGTTCCTAAGTTCCTCCAAAACCTCCTTGCCCATCCAGGCTGGACATTTACCCCGTCAACTTATCTTTCGGCATACAGGGACAGTCTGTTTCTGTGTCCTCAATATCTCCATTTTGAGGCATGCCTACCTTTCCTGAACTCCTTTGTTCTTAAGGGCAGCTTCCCAAGGAACACTCTAAATAAGTCTCCTAAAGAGGCCAAGGTCTGCCCTCTGGAAGTCCAATGCAAGAGTCTTACTTGTGCTCCTCCTGACTTCACCAAATACTGAGAACTCTATTATCTCATGATCACTCTGCCCCAAGCGACCTCCAGCCACGACATCTCCCACCAGCCCATCTCTATTTGTAAACAGCAGATCTAACAAAGTCCCTCCCCTGGTGGGTTTACCCATCAGCTGTGACAAAAAGTTGTCCTCCATACACTCTAAAAATTACCTGGACTGTCTCTTTTCTGCTGTATTAAATTTCCAGCAGATGTCTGATAGGTTGAAGTCACCCACAAGAACAAGGGCTGATGATCCTGAAACATTCTCCATATGCTTATACAATAAGTTGTCCATCTCTTCTTCCTGGTTGGGTGGATGATAACAGACTCCCAGTAGCATGTCAGCCTTGTTGGCCTTCCCCTTAATTCTTACCCATAGGCATTCAACTCCATCTTCCTTAGTTTCAATTCCTACGGCATCAAAATTCTGCTTAATATAAAGGGCCACCCCTCCACCTCTTCTCCCTATCCTATCTCTTCTGAAGAGCCTGTAGCCATCCAGTGCAGTGCTCCAGCTACGTGAACTATCCCACCGCGTTTCTGTGATGGCAACTACATCATAGCTCTGCAGTTGCACCATGGCCTCCAGCTCTTCTTTTTTGTTACCAGCGCAGTGTCCACTGGGTGAGATTAGGTGTTAATGATCTTTGGTGCACGGGAATGGGGATGAACAGACTGTAAATTACTGTTGAACAGCCTCTGTGCTGGACTCTGCAAAGACTTGTCCTACACATTTTCTGCTGCTCTTCTCATGACTCTTCCATGCACTTCCTTAGTCTGGGGTGACCAGCTCCTGTCAATCACTGGGATGAAGGGTGCTACTGATTTCTGACAAAAGTAAAATTTTCCCCAGCACAGAATTGGCCCCCAGCAGCCAAATGTGAGGTTTGTTCCCATCAAAACTGTATCTTCACAGTGCCAAGTGACAAACACAGCCAGAGTTGTTCCGGATGGGCTCAGCATCACCTCCAGAGAATCCCAGCCTCACAGACACAATGATTGTCTGCAGGTTTGGGGATTTTTTTTTCCTTTAATTGTGACTAAACTGGGGAGTTCCAAATGGAAAATTCAACTGGTGTCACTGTGGGCGATGAACAAACGACATGAGACCTCGTTATAAAAAACTGCATCTGACTCCACTTTATTAAAACAACTGCCCTCCTTATATACCTTTTAGAACAAGCTACTCTCATTGGTTAGAAGAGTGCCAGAACTCTTCTTCCCATTGGCCCAAACCAATGGATAGAGACAAGTCCATCCCATAGAAAAGAATGCAAAACATCACTCTTGTTACAATAACTCTTGGGATGTTTATGTCAAGTCTGTAAGAACAAGGTCTTCTGAAACCTAAACACCACAAAGAAACTGAGTTCAGAAACTCAGAAACTTCAAGCCTAAAAAAACAGACTACAAACTGGCACTGACGGAATGTAAATTAAAACTTGGGAAGGAGGAAGAAAGGATTCCCCAGGATGAACTAATAGGTCACTGCAGGGAAGTCCAGCTCTGGAAGTCTAGCAAGACTTAAATCAATGGGAATGTTATCAGTTTGGGCTAATTGCCCTTTCCCTGTGTTCAGTAAATGTGCGCACCATGAGTTTAAGACTGGATTTGGATTCTGTTCTCTTTTACAAATAACTTCTCCATGTGTTGAAGTTTCAGTAATTCAAGGCTCCTGCAAAGTGCCTACTGCTACAATTTCAATTTAGTTAAAAAGGGGTAAGAAAGCTCAGCCCATCCCAGGAGGTTCCCAACTACTATTTGCAGGAATTAAGGAATTTCTTAGACTTCCCATGCAGCAAAGTTCAAATATGCAGCTAAAAATTAAGTTCCTTTTACAAGTATATTTTATATTTCCACTAATTTAAGGAAACAAGTTCTTTACAGCAAGTAAATACAAGGTATGTGCAATGAATATTAGAGTGCTTAAAAAAGGAAAACAATACAATATGTTCTCTGTGTGACTGGAGTATCCCCAGTGCTTGTTTTCCAATTAAATGAAAAACCACAGAAAAGTAAGGGTACATAAAAAGAGTATCTCTGCAGTCACATCCAGGATATTGGTAGAAGCAACAATATTTTTTTTGTCTCAGGAGGGTGTTGTGAGAATTAACTCAGATCTGAAAAAAATGCTCTTAGTTCTGGGATGAAAGACCCCAGACAAATATAAACCCTTTCAATATTTTTAACCAGTCTGGCAAAATTTCTTCTGCTATAACCCAGTTCCTCTTTGCTGGAACTACTTGCACGAGAAGATGGAAATAACAACAAGGATATTAAGGACATTGTATTTTCTTATATATATAAGAAGTCACTGCTTCGTTCAACTAAGAATTACCTATATTATTAGATGGGGTTATTGCTGGTTAATTAAACATTAAAATGGTTCTTGCAATCACTTAAAACACTGTCTTAGGCTTTTTATGGTGCCTGATATGAGACTTTTCACAGACAAGTGAGAATATGACAGCAATTTAGAGATTGGTAGTACTTGTGTTGGTCTCTTAAAGCTGCACACAGAAAAAACAACTGTGTTAAATAAATATGATTTTGAGGCCTACATTTGGAAATATTAACTTTCAAGGTGGGATATTAACTAATTTTCTGGAGGCTCTGTTGATTTGATATGACGGTGCAGAATTTTAGTCTCATCAGCAAGTGATAGTTTGCATATGAAGTTTGCAAACACAATATGTTTTTGTCATACAAAATACACTTAATTTTGCTCACTACCTCAAGGGAAATTTTGGAGTAATTTTATCAACGTGTTCTGTAATGAAATGAATTTTGGGGCTCCCAGGCTCATTAACTTTCTCAGAAGAAGAAATAACTCTTCTTAGTCTCACTCTGATAGTTGCTGGTAGCTATAAAAGTCTATAAATACTTTAAACAGGAACATTTAAAAAGATTAGAAATTAACCATGATAAAATTTGCTGCTGCTTTCTCTCATTTCAGAAATGAAAGAGTGAAAGCAAAGGGAAACAGGTGGGGGAGTACAGAAGCAAGACCTAGAGAAAATTAATCCGCCTCTGAGCCAGGTACAAGAGTTTTAACAAAGAATGTGACTAAATCATAATAATTCCTGCAAGGATGGGTGATCCAAGACATTAGCAGCATGCAGGTATCACATGTGCTGAGTGGCTGGTTTACTGGTGGGTATCCCAGTTTTTATTGCATTTATCCCAGCCCATGCCTGGAAGAATGTCCAAGGCTGAAATCCAGTAGTTGATTTGGAAGAAACCTCTGTCATGTAAATTACAGAGCATGAGATAAGGTGTGAGATGTTTTGGACCAGGAACAGGCTGTCATTGCAATTCTTGCATGAATCCACCTGTCCAAGAGCAACCTGACTTTCTTCCTGGGAAGGCTGTAGCTCATGGAGAGCCTTGCAGCCTTCCCCACAGTCTTCAGCTCACAGGCAGAACTGGGTGTGGGGGGATTTTGGTATTTAAGGAAGGGAGGAAGTCCCTGCTCTCACTGGAGCATGGCCAAAAGCAGTGTCTGTGTACTGAAATGGATACCTTAGGATTTTACATTTTTTCATGTATTTGTAACCGTGCAATTCTTCAGTGTATAACTCTAAACTCCATATAGAGTGTTAGCTACTGCTTTCCCATTTTGGTCAGACAAAACAATTCCTCTCTGTGCCTGGGAATCAAGGACACCTCACTGTCTCAGGCCCTGAGAAATGTAAAAAAAAAGTAATTTGGGGGGCAGAGCAAACGAGGTAATTACTTCATTAAGGGTGGAAGATTAACCCCCAATATGTGTGGGCACTAAATTAAGTGGGATAGATCGTAGCTTGGCCCTGCTTTCCTGCATGGAGATCATGGACCTGGGACCTTGGGAGGCAGGGTGCTGGGGGGATGATGGTGGAGTCACCCCAGGATAGGTCATGTTTCTAGCTCTACCTCTCTGGTTCAGGACCTTTCACATATATGGTCAAGTCCCTGTCCTGTGTTCCGGATTGGACAACTGTCCTCAGGTAACCCTATGTATTGTTAGGTTAGCCACGCCCCTCAGACATGGTTAGCATCTTTGGAAGGAGCCCCTCAGGCCACACAGTCCTTCTAACCATTAAAATCTATCTTTGGCTACTCCATCATACCCATCCCAATTTATTTTAGCCACCCTCAGCCTGGCCGAACTGGATCTGAGATCACAGTATCCCTCTACAATAAATATGCAAACAGACCAAACTTAGAAAAGTATGAAAATCCGTGGCCCATCATCCTTTTTTGGGTATCTATTTTTCATCTGCCCTAAATTTATCTGAAGGCCCTTCAATAAATATAACCCCTATTTTATTATCTTTATTTTGTCTCACCTCTGTTTTCGGGTGAGCCCAAAAATAAATCAGCGTGAGGCAGGACTAGAGGCATAGCCCTGGTAAGGCTGAGGACTAAGGATGTGTTCCAGCACATCCTGCAGCAGAGGAAAACCTGGGATGGAGGTTTCTCCCGTAATGTGAGAGGGCAGGTAAAATAACCTCCAGACTTTGTGGGAAATGAACTGCCCCTGGTTCCCAGCTCAGATCACCCTCTTTGGATGGAGGCCCTAGAAAGAACCGATAGTGACATATGTATAACACTTTTATTTTCAAATTATCTGAACTGAAATGCCTTCTAAAATAAAGGCTCTGGCAATATCTGAGCCTCAGATGAGACTGGCATTTCTGTCCAGCTGCTGGTCTGGGGACACTGGGCAGATGCAGGAAGCTCCCTTTAGAATCATCCTCTGCCTCCACATTTCCTCTGGAAGTTTGGACTTAATTTTGTGCAGCTTTTACAGCACTGAGAGGTGTTATAAAAGTAAGGTTCTGTAAAATGATGCTGCAGAACGATTAAAAAATCCTTATACACAGATGGAATGAGGTGAGGCCCATGTATTTCCATGCCAAAGTTGCATAATCTAAAGCAAATTAGTGTTTGATGATTTGACTTGTTCAAGATTTTTAAGTCCCTCTTTGGGCTTAATCTGTTTGCTCTATTGGCTTTAATTTAACTCATCTGCACCTCATGAGTTTTGGTGATCTCATTACAAAGCCAACTAAACAATTAAAACATTGTTCATGTGGATGAATTACACTGAGTTCCCCATTTCTGCATTTTTGCTATTTCATGTGATCTTGTGAACAAAGAAGTTAGCAGTAAATGTATGCAGATTATTGCAATGAAGGTATTATCCTTGTCAGGATTGATTGAAGGGAAAAGTGACTATATTCTGATTTTTATCAATAATATGCCTCTGCCCATAAGTCCTGGTAAGCATTAAATGAGGAATTGAGCACCCTGCTTTCATTGTCAGACTCTGGATCTCAGACAAAAACTCTTTCCAGAGTGATAAATTATTGGAAACCAGAGTGGCATTTGAGGTGCCTGGATAAAGAGGTAATAAAAATATTTTCTATTTGTTTACATGGAAAAATATCATACTGAACTGTCAAGTCTGAAAAATTGATGCTTCTGACTTCTCAAATATTCAGCAGCCTAATAGAAATGTCAGACGTGTGTGGTTCTGAGAGAGGAAAAGGAGAAATAAAGAAACAATCAACCACATAACAAATGTTTGTTTATTTTCATCGGATTAGATACTTCATCATGCAAGTGATAGGTCCAAAGACTGAAAAGTTTATAGAGCTTCTTTTCTTCTTGATTTCAGTGATTTTTGATTAAGCATTATAGAATAGCAGGGTTCAGTTGCAGCTATTTAACATCACCAGTTCTCGTTGGAAAATTGGTGTCCTGTGAATGGAGATTTGTGCTGTTAAAAGCAAGGGGCTTTTATTAATTTTATTAATAATTATTTTATTAATTCCAGCAAATTCTAACAGGAGGAGCACATGGGTTTGGGGATCAAGAAGAACCGTTTTGATTCTGCAAGATTTCCCCCTCTTCACGTGCAGATTGTAGAGTTGTGTTAAGAGTGGGAGGGGGAGCAATCTTCTAATCTCTCATTATTTTAAATTTCTTTTTGTAACTTACTGTTTTCTGCTTTAGAAAGGAGAAAATAAAGTCGCATAATAGTGGAAGGGATGAATGGATTTTTCATCTGCTTGGCTGAAATTGTAAAGAGTAGTAAAAATGGAACTTCTGAAATGGAGGGTCTAAATCTGGGAATATGGAAATTCTGATACTCTGCTCACCAAGGATACAAAGATGGACCTTGAGGGGAGCAGCAGCAGTAGGTGGAAATTGGCATTTTTGCTGCCAAGAGCTGCCAGAGCTGGACATTCTGCAGTTGTCCCTTGGCTTTATCATGTGCACACAGTGGAAACATAAGAAGGTAAAAGGTCTGAAATTGAAGCCCACTAAGACACAGAAAAAATCATTCTTGCTTCTTTCAGTTTCTTTGTAAACAGCTTTCAGTCCCTAGATGCTAAGCCAAAGCAGATCAGTTTTATGATGGTCTTTGTTTTCTCTGCAATATTTTAGAACAGATTTTCCTTTGGGCAATAGCTATGTTTTGGTGTAATTACAAAATTAGAGCAAATGTAAATAAATCGGATAAATGGGGCATAATCAGCTGTAGAATTTTTGTTGAAAACATAAATGGTGCATATGAAGTACATGGTCTTGAGGTACAAATAATGGAGCTGTCAGCAGCCATTAAGGATGATAAAGTTGCAGCTTTCAAGACCTGGCTGTGAGGAACAGGAAGAATTGGATATACATTAAAAATGCAGCCCCAGGGGCTGGTTCAGCAGCTGGAAGGGCTGGAGCAGTCCCTGCATGTTCTGCTGTCCTGAAAGCACAGAAGGAGATTCAGGTTTGAGGAACAAAACAAACTTCAGCAAGGGACACCCTGGACTTTGGGGGCCATTCATTTTCAAGGGGCTATTTCTGTATCAGACTGGTGTTTAATTGTGATGTTCAATGGAATGCTGGACTTGATGAGCTTGGAGGTCTTTCCAAATCTGAATGAATCCATGACTCTAATTTTCAAAAGGAGCGTGGTATCAGAATATTGAACTAGGTTAAAGTAGTATGTTCTTTTCTCAAGCAAAACTCATTATTTTACTCAGCCCAAGGAAAGTACTGAATGCCTAAACTGTCCCTGGATATATGAAGGACCAGGACAGCAAAACACTGAGATTGCAACTGTGAAGAAGAATTTGTCCTTATTCAGTCCTGACTACCACTGTTCCCCATTATGTCAGCATGGAAAAAAAGACTTAAAATGTCTTTGAATCCTTGGGTAGCAAAAAAACCCTCATTTTTTAAATATAGGCTAAAAATTGCATTTTCACAGGAACTTGTGCTTGTCTTGATTAACAATCAACTTGTGGTTGTCTATTTTTGTATTTGACCTAAACTTGTTCCTAAATTTTATGTATTTAACACGAGTTAAGTCAAAACATACTAGTGGAGAAATTATTGTCTGTATAACTAGTACTCAAATGCATAAAAATGAAATTGCTCATGTAAGAAAAAACTGGAAAAAGAAACTGGTCTCTGATGAATGGATATTGCTGTGGCATAATAGTCCCTGATAGTCTGTAACTTTTTTTTGTGCAAGGCAAATGGCACAATTTTAATTACCAAAAAGCTTAAATCACTGTAATGGATTACAGAATGTTCATGTTGCTGAAAATCTAATTCTTTAATATTTTTTCCAATTTTTTAAGTGGGAACTAATGAGCATCGAGATTGTCATTATCCTGTGGTTCTTTTGAAGAACCTTGGGATTTGCAGGAGAGAATGAAGGCACAGATATTGTTATGCCACAGTCCTTCTATAAATAGCAGATTGGGGTGGGTTTTGCTTGCAAGCTTGGACTTCAAAAGGCAGCATTTTGGTATTTCTTTCTCTGAACATGGATGGCTGCAGAGACAGGAGGGGACAAGAGAAAAACAAATGTCACTGAGCTGCTTCTGGCTTTCCTGTGCACTGTGTGCCCCTCCCTGCCTCTCCCATGTAGGTAAAGCACTGTAATACTTAAAAAGTACTATGTACTACCCTTGGAAAGAATGTCCTAAGTTGAAAAATGGGTGCCTTGGACTTTTGGACTATTAAAAAGAAGAAAACAGAAAAGATTGAGGCAGGTTACATTGAACTGCCTGGAATTCTCTGGAAGTGGTGCTTTTGTAAAAACAGCAGGGGTACAACAGATAAATAAACCAGCAGCACAATTGCCAGCAGGTGTCAAATCAAAACCGGCAGTAAAGCAGAAATATACAGTCAGTATCAGTCTGAATAAGCACTTGTTAAACACACCAAGGACAGACAGACAGTTGTGCAAAGCCATAATGTCACTGGTATTTTCAAAAGACAATTGTTCCTGTTGGTAGCAGCTGGTAGCTGACACTGTTCTGATCACTATGGCTATCTTAATCAAATGAGTGAGCAAAAAGAACCATTAAATCATTTTTTAGGGCAACCCCCCCTCCCCCCCCACAAATATTACCCTGTTAGTTTTGAGTGATGGAGTGATCCTGCCATCCTTTTTCCCCTGAGTTTCCTATAATGGAGTCTGCTAAGAACTGAAACAATCAAGAGGTGACTGCAGCATTTAGGAAGGTATCGATCAGATGGGGACCTGACCTGGCTCTATGCTCTGCAAGGTACTGCTGGGAGTGCTGAAAACATTTTGTTTCCCTACCAAATGTTTTTCCACAGTCAGCAGTAGTGAATTCTCCCAGCTCAGCCTGTGCAGCTATGGGAGTGCTGATCCCAAAGGTGCTGGGTTTTATTAAGAATTTTGAAGATGAATGTTGCCTTGTAAATCCACACAAACCAAATGCATGGTAGAGGGATGACAACACAGCACAGAGGGGTTTAGAGCCTGCCCACAAACAACATTGCCTGATTCCATGTGTGGGTAATGGATGGTGTCTGTGATCAGTCTATATCCATAACTGACTTTTTGAGTTTTCAGGGTTATTAACTCTGGAAGCTTCTAAGGAACCGGGTGTTCCCTGAGCTGCAAACAAGGACTTGGGAGACATGTTTGGGCAGCAGTGAAAGAATAACTGCTGGAAAACAAATGGGATTTCGACCACTTCCCGGACAGTGAATTCTGAGCTGTATTTTATTAAAATTAAAATAATTTTAGTTGGATGAACTAATGATACTGGACAATCTTTCTGTAGTTCTCCTATAGTGACTCTCAATTTTGCAGGGCATCTCTTAATACACATGTTCTAATTTCTGCAGTTCCTGTAACTCTGCAGGAGCAGGTTACCTGAAATGCTCACAGAATAATCCTCCCCAGCCCTCAGACAGGCTGCTTTGATAAGTGTGCTCATGAAGAGCTTTTGAAGCAGAAGCCGGCAGCTGCACACTGCTGCTGCCTCCAAGTCATGGGGAATGTTTCATCAGCTTCTTTTAAATGTGCGACTTTGTTTTCTTGTCTGGGGTTGTCTGATAATGACAATCTAAAACTTTCTCTAGCAGTTGCAGTGAAACTCTAGGCGGAGATGCCTCTCTGTGTGGGGAAAAAAAAAAACCGCCTCTCTAAAAATGTGCAGTTTCTGAAGCCAAGCCAGGTTGAGAGAAGCTGTGCTACCAAATGTGCATCATCAACATTCACAGGGCTTGTGGCTTTCTTTCCCTTCCTCTCATCCTTTAGGATTCTGAAGCAGCACACTTCAAGAGTTTGACAAAAAAGAGGCAGATACTCCCTTTTGTGCAAATCTGCTTGATGTTTAGGAACACTGTTCATTCAAAAACTCCATTAAGGTACTCTCCTAGTGGTGTCGCTCTGACAGAGAGAAACAGAATTAGTTCCACAGCAAGGAAAAGGAAATAAAATCAAGAAAAGCCGTCTTGCAAGTTTGTTACTCCAAAGAATATATTAACATTAATTAACATATCCTTAAATTTTAAATATTAATTAAATATTTATTATTAAATATTTAAATTTTAAAAATTATTTAAAATTTATTGTCTAAATGTTATAAAATATATAATATTTAATATATATATTACATATAATATAATATATATAATAATATATAATATATAATATTTTATATTTATAAAATATATGAAATAAATTTTATAAAAAATTATTTAAATATTTAAATATTGATTTTTATCTAAAGGGGCAAAATATGTGCAGAAATTCAAATAGGACAGCACAGACACAGATTTCCCTACCAAAAGTTGTGTGGCCCTCTGGAGTCTGGTCCAGAGCCATTTGTATATCAGATATCATTGTCCTGTGCAGTGCAAGGAGTGAAGCAACTCTCTGAATCCTTCTGGCAGAAATCTAGTCAACAGGAACATAATATGGGCTTTTCTGAAACCTAACTCCCCACTTTAGGCACTGGAATATTCCTGTAATTGTGGAAAATTTGAGGCTCTCTTTTGTACGAAATTGATATTTATATCATCCCAATGAATGACAGATTCCTTAGAAGACCTGCTGGCCAAGATTTACAAAGTTTGGAAAGGAAGTGTATTTATTTATTTATTTATTTATTTATTTATTATTTGCACAGGGACAGTTCCTCACAGCACAGCTCCAGCCATTCATCAAAGGCACATTTTATGTGGCTTTGCACAAGAAAGAATGAGTCATTCCTCTGGCCCCAAAGCCTTCTAGTTTACAAAAAAGGAGACAACAGGCAGAGACAGCCAGAGGAGTAGTAAGACATGACAGAGAATTTGGTCAGCATTACTCAAAATCACAGACCTCAGAAAATGCCCCTTTTGAAAAACTATGTGTGAGAGTGGAGCTACTCCTTTAGCTTTGAAATTAAGATATGCAACAAATAGCATAAAAAGCAGAGATTTCACCTGAAGACACAGATTACTTATTTCACTCTATCAAAATGTTTCTGTCTTATTTTTTATCTTGAAATGAAATCTGTCGAAATTGGCATATCCTGCACAATTTTTCAATTTTGCAGAAAGCTTCTTTGTTTCAGAAAACTGATAGTTGGATTCTTTGTTCTTCTTGTCTTTGTGTATCGGTATTTTACCATCTCCTTTAAAATAGTGGGAGAATACTCTGATCATATTTATCTTATAAAAAATATGTATTTATAAAAAATAGGTATATATGTACAAAAATCAGCTTATTCTGTATTTAAAATTATAAAGCAGAATTTGTGGTTTGATTAACTTTACTGAGGTTTCTTGCACCATTCTTTTGGAGAGTTTTAATAGCTTTTCGTGACTAATGAGCATTTCCATTAAAGCATATGTCATTGGGAAGACGTGTTTCTCCATAGTTACACATTAAGCTACCTCTTTTCAGTTTAGAATAACACATCTGTTATCATTTTTGAATACATGGCAGGTAATGCAGCATAGTTGTGCTGGGGAAAACATGGGGCTGAAAAACTTTAAAAATACAGTGCTCGAAAACCCAAAAAAACTACTGTCTCTGTATATATTCCTGTGTATTATAACTGCTGTGGCTTTAAACAGCTCTCTGAATAATTTTCAAGGTTAAAGTTTTTACTACTGCAGCTATGCATGTCCAAATGCTCAATTATTTTACAATATTTTAAATCAATTATCAAGTGATATATCAGAAAACATTTTCTGTCAACTCACTGTACCTCTCCAATGGAATGTGAGTGAAAAAACACATGCATTGTATTCTGTACAATACTTCTAATCAAAGAGAGGAAAGAAAGAAGCAGACATACAGAAAAGAACTGAAAAACAGACAGGCAACAGAGAATTGTGTCTACAGAGTAAAGGATTGTTGGCAAGGATTAGTCACACTAACCAGGGTGCCAAATACATATTCCCATCTTTATGTGTACTTTGTTACAAAAAAATGAAATTAATTGGCCACATTACCTTTTGTTTGTAGGCTAGGATCCAGTGCTCGAGTCTCTGCCTACAGTCACTGAGGGCCTTTTTACAATCCACAAGGAGTTTCCAAATGGTCCTATGTGAAAATTTACTTCACAAGTCTCACATCTCTTTTTTAAAAATGAAGAAAAACCCCAACACGCCAGTTATTTTTTGTCCAAAGTTGAACTAATGTTGTATTTAGACAGAAATATAAGTCATATGTGTGACTCTTGAGGGATGGGAGAAGGATGAGTGCTTGGATCTCTGCAGTACTGGGACTCCTGTGCACAGCAGCCTTTGGTGTGAACTCAGGGTACCTTGATTCTTCAGTCCATGAAAGTTCTTTACCCTAGCAATGAATATGTAAATCTGTAGTGCTGTTCTCTGGTTTGCCATAGAGAGAATCAGATCCTGAACTTCTACCAGTATTAATCCATCTGGTTTGTTAACATGCTGTGCAAATTAATGAAGCCTTTTCCCTTTCCCTGTCTTAAAGCTCAGATTTAGAGTTCACCCCACTATTTAGGTTTTACTTCTTTCCTAAATTATGAAGACTCAAACGTGGAGGAATTTTCATCATGACAACCTTGAGCCTTGATTTTTCCATAACTCATACCATAAGTCATGGCTTAGGCACTGTGACAATGCTGGGGGGGAAATAATGGCATCTGGGATTTTCAGCTGCCTGTGACACATCTCAGGAATGTGTCTTCCCTTTAAACAGTTACAGAGGTGCAGTTTCTTCAAGGATCACACTATGCAATTACGTGGTTTACTTCTCCACATCGGTGACAGATATACTTGGTTTGGTTTTCTTGCACTGCTGTGGTAGAACATGGGACATCGATGTGTCTGTATTCTGGAAGCTCTGATTTCTGCTCTGTTCCTGGCTCCCCATGGCAGTTCTCACTGGGAGCAAGCATCAGGCTTTCCCTGGCATTCTGATACCCAGGGGTGGAGCAATCACCAATTGCCCAGATGACAGGAGACTGCTGCATGCCAGTAAAGGCATTGCTATCCTTTCAGCAGCTGTGGTGATAAAGCCACTATTTTACCATGTGATTGAATTATTCATTAATTACCTTGTTTCCTGTGTCTGTACATCTCTTTCCATTCATTCATTCCCACCTAAATGCTTTCCCCTCCATATATGTAGTTATTATTTTAGTAGCACCTCAGAGGCCTAAAATACAGGAGGCACCCTACTGTTTTAGGGAGAGTTAATTAAGTTTCTCTGCTCTCTCTTTTCCATGTGTTTAATGCCTATTAAATATGTATTATCTGGCACATAAGAGTACCTGGCAATGATACAGAACCCCACTGTGGAAGGTGAGGCTGTTTTATTCCTGCTTTATAAATTCTGAGTAGATAAGCTGATTTAGGTTGGGGAAGGACAGTCTCATTGTGGGAACTACTAGTTGGAGAGGCATGGAAGTTAAAAAGAGTAAATCTATGAGTACCTAGCTGAGAATGCACTTCTCAAGCAGTTAAATTTAAAGAAAAAAATATTCTTAGTCATCCTTGGTGCCCTTTAAACCACTAACCTAAAGAATACAGTCTAGTGTATATATTGCATTGCAATTTTTGTTTTGCAGAGGTGACAACTTAAAATCTGTTTCCATTGGAATGAAGATGATGGCATTTTCCTTGGATTTGGCTAATGTTACATGATTCCAAACATAACTAATGCTACCAGGAAAGCTGGGTTAGAAATTCCTGAGGACCACTGCCTAGAACAGCTTAATAATTAAAGAAACTGGGGTGAAAGAAAATAATTGAGTATACTGAAAGAAAACTAGCATTTAATGCAGTGCGAGGTCATGAGTGATGATCATTGTACTGAGAATTTTATCTCAGACTTGTTCAATTCTCTTACATGATCCTTTTGTAATCTTGCTAAAATAAATATATTTTTTGAGGACCATGACCTGGTTTTATCAGTGCCCACACCCTGAATATGCTCAGCACAACAAATTTTTGTCCCAGATCAGGATCCACATGTGGGCCCAACGGATTAAATTGTAATTGTTTGTGGGCATGTGTTTTCTCCTGCAAATGCATTTGTTAGACAGGCATTAAGTGACATGAGTGAAATGTTAAATGTTTCGCTTTCAGAGGCAGTCAGGGAAAACAAATCTGAATTTATGAATTTGGTTTTGTTTATCTTTCTAGCTAAGAAAAATATATTAATTTGTGCAAATCCAAGAAGTTCCAAATAAGAATACAGGCAACCTTAAAAGGTCAGGCAGAGTATGAGCCAAACGGTATTTTCTGCCTCATACCTACTTTCTCCCTAATTGGAAGGATAAGCAGATATTCTGTGTCTGCTTTTTACAGTTTGGGTGAAAACACAGTTGGTTTTGGTAAAAACATTACCATCCTAATGATTGCAGTGCCATCTGGAACTGTTTATGTCCCCGGCACACAGAGTAACTTCAATTCTTCTCAATCCTTCTGGTTTCATTGGTGGATGGCAGGATGGCAACCCAAATGCCAACCAACATGCCTGCTAATTGATTTTTGCAATTTTCAGTGAATATCACTTTTTGGAAACTAGCTCCTGCTACTGAGAGGAATGACAGATTTGTCTTTTCAAACAAGCTATGGGTCTACTGGTAGATAAAACCAGCACTGAGTGGTAAAAGAAACAATGGGAAGGATTCCACTGATTGATGAATGGAAAAAAAGACATTTGCCTTTACAAACAAACTGTAGGTTTGCTGATAAATGAAATTGGGTACTGAAAGATGAAAGAAACAATGGGAGAAAAAATAAATTCCATAGGAATTAAAAATTAAAAGGGAGGGTTATACATTAAAGGGAAATCTTAAGTATCAGGCATTCCAGGAAGTCTGCACCTCTCAGGTACCTCAGCCAAAGGGGAAAGAGAGAGGGAAATGCAGCGAGGAAACTGGGATAAAAAGGAGGCTATGTCCTCCAGAAATTTGAGAGACCCCAAGGGAATGCCCTATGGTCTCTCCCTTTATTCAAATAAAGTAAAAGGACTCATCTGTCACCTTTTTAGACATAAACCTCTGGTGTTTGTGGATTAATTTTGCTGACACTACCAACAGGAATGTCAGTTCAAATTGTGATGATTCTTCTGAATTTTTTGTAGTATTTCTAGCCCTTCCTGCCTCAATGGTGTGGGCTGACTGCCACCTGATAGGTCTTGGCATCCTTTGAAGGCAGACATGGGAATTTCTGGTCAGTGACTAGGCAAAAGAAATTAAAATTCCCAGTGCTCAATGGCAGCCTATTTTCAGCCATTATATATTAACTTTTTTCTTATGTGACCACATATGAGTCCATGTGAATTTTCTGATTTTGCTGTGTCTCTCCTCTCCTGACTTAGGTGTTTCCTTGCACTCTTGGGTTATTTGTTTGGCTGAAGGATAAAGGAGTGGAATGTGGCCATCCTGGGAAAATACAAGGCTGCTTTTGGCTCCTCCTGGTGCACATGCTGGAGAAATACTAAGCAGGAAATAAATGCCTTCCATTGGGCTCACCTGAGAAAGGCTTTGTAAAAATGAGTCAACAAAATTAAATACTGGGAATGCTAAAGGACAAGGATGCACAGAGGAGCTAGTGAGAGCTGACTGTCACTGTAGAGGAGACAGACCTGCAGATCTTTCTTTTAGGCTTTTTTTTATTTTCTTTAAGAAAAAAAGATGCAAAGAAAGAAAATTAAAACATTGTTTTATTGGCAATGGTGAGGTGAACATGAGTTCCTTTACTCATAAACCCTTACAGATCTTTAGGTGTTGTGACACCATTTGTTTTAACTTGTTTACAGTGCAGCCTGTGGATTGAGTTCCACAGGTACCAGGTCCTTGTGGATCTCCCAGAGAGAGAAATCAGGGACTGACTCAGTACTTGATGTAATTGTTTATAATTTGGGAATCTTCTTATCAGGAAGGCAAGTGCCAGCTCAGATTTACGAATTTCACCTAATTATCAAAGAGAGTATCCTGAACAAGTCTCTGCATTGGCTGTTGAATTAAACACAAAGGAAACACCATTGAAATAGTTATCCTTCATGAACAACAATCTTGTTGGACTCTCCACTCCTGAATGCCTCACCAGCCATAGAGATGCATTTCATCCCTGCCAGAAATCGTATTTTTCATCCTTTTTTCTTATTCTTTCTGAAGATGTCTGTTAATGAACCTTCTTGAACAGTCACAGAGGAGGATGAAAGGCCAGGGCAGGGTGGAAAAGCAATGCAGATTGGAAAAGACAGAAAGCTTATTTAATTCTTTCTTTTCCTGATCTCAGTTCCCTTGAGTTATCTTTAAAAGGATGCTTAAAGCTTCCTGTTGAAACTTTTCTACATTTAACTGTAATAATTAGAAGCAGATAAGGTAGCACTCAGGGAAAAGATGACAAATTTCACAACTGATTTCAACCACTGATGGTCATGTGTTTGGGGGTGGATGGGATCTTGACCAGAGTTCACAGCTGTCTTTTTAACTTGGGTTTAATTTTTTAATCTGTTTTGCTTGAATTTCACTTGTTAAGAATGAAAGTCTTCATTTTGTGTCTGTTACTTGCCAACCCTCTGAATTCTAAATGGGCACTAATGACTCTCAGCAGCAGCAAGTTGAGCTTTATTTGAGGATGGAGTTTATGATTCTGCCAGTAAAGTGAAAGATGTGGGTTGAAAGAAGGAACTGGGGGTGTGGGAAAAGTACAGTGATTGAAACAGTCTTGATCAGGTCCCCAGGAAGTGGAACTGCACTTTGCATGCTGCTCACCACGTGGATCACCCTCCCAGTGGAATTATCAGGATTGATTGTTCCTAATGAGAACATAAACCCAGGATGCCTACATCAATGACTAATTCCAGTCACTTAAAGAGGATATAAAAACCCTCTAATGAATCTACTGATTCCATAAGGGAAGGGAAGTGCTGATGTGATATTCTAAATACCAAGACATAATTAAAATTCATTCTCAGCCATGCTTTTCTCAGGATTACTAAAGTGTCTTAAATGTAGACTAAGACTGCTACAGGTGAATGTCTTCATCTTTTGCCAGGGTAGATGGAAATCACTGGTCTAATGGTTTCTGGTCAAGCTGATTTTTTTTATGTAGTAGTAACTCAAGGGCTCATTTAATTCCTGTAATATCTTAGACCTGAAGAAACAGGAAAAGAGTGAAATATTTCTGGACAATGGTCACTAGAATATGATATACAGCTCAACTAGGGGTTAGAAATAAGGCTTTAGGGGTTAGAAATGGGCTTTAGGAACAGGGAATAGGGACAGCGTATGTTGTGGTGGGTGGGTGGGAAGGGAACCCTGTAAGTACTACAAAGTGTCTTTAAGAGCTTTGAGAAAGCTGCTCTGAGCAGAGCTAAGGGCTACTGTAACCACACTCACACACACCTCACAACCTGTCTGCAAAGAAAGGCAGGAAGGCTCTCCTGTGTTCAAGCCAGGTTTATTGTACAACTCGCACCAGAGGAGTCCAAAGTCAGCAGCAAATCCACTCCAAAGGGAGCTAGGGACATAAAAGTGCGAAACAATGTGGGGTCTCAGGTTAAGCAGGGTCAGGGGCCAATAGTCAGAGGGCAGAGGGGAGGTCCAGGGGCAGGGCAAAGGGCAGTGACCTCTAGGAATTGCGGCCATTACCTAGTGCGGCAGGGAAGCCATGGAAGGAGCCTCCTGGGTCAGCCTAAGCTACAGGGAGCATACGAAGCAGGCACTTCGTATGCACCCTGGCAGGCTCTTCCAAGGCATAGGTACTGTAGCCTTCACAGGTGACAGCTGTCACATATGTCCCTATCCTTTACAGTAAAGTTGATGTCCACAAGAGTGAGTGACTTTCTTTTTTTGGTCATTGGGTTGGGACAGGAGAGATCTCTGCAGGTGAGGGTTGGAGGCAGTGAGGCTCTGATGAGGGCTCAGATGGACAGGGTGTTGTCAGCAAGCACAACTGGTCTGATTTTTACCCTGTGTCCTGTAAATTTTCTATTGCACCTTCAAAGAAGGAATGTCCATAGAGTCCCAGAGTGGCTGAGGTTGTATATGGAGACTGACTGCCCAGTCCCTGTTGAGACCAGGCTCACCTGATTGCTCAGGACCTTCTCTGATTGGGTTTTCAATTTCTTCAAAACTGGAGACTGCCAAAACTGGCTGGGCAGTGTGTTCATGTTTTCTGGATGTGTTAAACAAATAAATTAATCCTTGCTGTAATTCCTTGGAAAACAATGAAGTTAGAACTGGCAGGTGTTTCTCTGAAGTGCTTGTTTCTCTTGCTTGCACTTTTTTATATGCCTTGCTTAACCAAACTATTAAAAATGTCTTTTCAAAAATATGGACACAGTTGCACAAATTTATAAAAATACAGTGGGATTTGTGTCCAAAAAATAAATCCTAGGAACCAACAGGTTGCTTGCAAGAGTCTTTCTTAGAGAAGGGTTCAGAAGCTGGTACATCTCTGAGTCTATGGCAGCAGGTTGGTTTTATTTGTTCTGCTCAGTCCCATGTTATTACACAGCAGTGAAACTGCAACTGAAAAATTGTGTGCTGCTCTTTTTCCCTAGTGCTCACAAGACAAACCTGTGGGGCTGGCAGCTCTAGAGACAAGACACTTCTGGAGTTCCAGCAGCCACAGAATCCTCTTGTTCAATGGTTTCCAGGTGCTGTCTTCTTTGGCATCAGAGCACTGCCAAGCCTGTGCCTTTGTTGGAACTTGAGGTTGCACAGGACCTTCCCCATGTACAATTTATCCCATAAATCAGCTTTTATGGATAAACACAGCCCTCTCACCAAAACTGAGTGGGTCCTGCAAAGGCTTCATGATTGCAACACTAAAATCCAATGGCGTTGTTTCAGTCCGATTATTAATGTTTCAGAGGTATAATTCTGAATTTCTGATTTCCTTTCACTGCCCCCTTACCGGGTCCTCAAAAGGAATATTTTGGGATATATGGGATTTTTCCCCTGGATTTTACTGAGCTGAATGGCAGAGGACTGAGCTGCTGATGCTCAGAGAAACAGGCCCAGAACCACCAATTTTTATGAGTCAGCTCGGCCATGGCTTTGCCTCCAGGCTTGTCTGCTGCTCAGTCCTGAGCTGCTTGTCCAGGGAAGGCGCCAGGCCAGGTACAGGAACAGCAGCCAATCTGATAAGGGACAGAAGAGCTACATCCTTTTTCCCAGCTGCTGGTGGATGAAGAGCAATAAGGCTTTGCCCAGGCTCTTTCTTCTGCTGCTCCACAGTGAACATTTCTAATGGCAAGAACTGGGCAGGAATTAGGGGGGAGGTGTCATGCATTTTATATGTATGCAGAGATCATAAATAATGCCTCATTAATTCCAAAGGGGACACCAGTGTCAAATGACATCACTTATCAAAGTCAGTCTCCTAAGATGCAGATAAATGTAATCTCTAAACCAGAGACTCTGTGTTGGGTCCTTATGCCCAAATTCTGATTCAAATGCTGATGGATTTTTACCGTGAAATACTTCAGCCTGGCATTACCTCTCCCCACTGTGCTTTAATCCCAACCACACATACCACTGTTTCTGTATGCAATAATTAATATTATAACATTTATAATAATTAAATCTTCAAGTAATCTGGTTATAACATAATCTTCAGCCTGTTACTTCAATTATGTGTGAGACAAAACAAACCAACAGATGATTTTGAGACTCCTGAAGTTAACTGTTTCAGTGAGGATTTTCAGTCACTTCAACATGGAAAGATTTAGCTAGAAATTTGGATTATATGACAGAATGTGTGTCTGGATGCTTTTAATGAAGTACCCTAGGGATTATTTTAATGAAGTTATGAGACTTTCCTTAAGGCAGGAGTCTTCTCACAGAGCTATGTAGGTCTTCGAAATTTGTAACAGCAGCTCATTAGTCAGCCTTATATTAGATATCAGTGACAGATAAGCCCTTTCTGGGCCTCTGCAAAGTGGTTCATGGTAACTGCCAAGGAGCAGTTGGACACCATGCATTGCCTACACATTTATTCAAAACCATCAAGTTGGTATTAAATCAAGTGGTTCCATATGTGGAGCTCTCCTGTAACTGTCCCCGCCCCCCCCCCCCCCCCCCCGCACTGTCTCACCTGGAGGTTTGGTTTCCATCTAGCCCATCAGCCAGACTGTTCTCCCCCTTTTTCCCCTTCTTTCAAACCCTAAACTGCCCCATTTTCAAAACTTGGGAAATGTGGTAGGTCCTGTTCGGAAATTCTGCACGTGTGCTTTGGCATCTTATTCACAGGGATTGTCAAATGCCTGCTTGCCTTGGATGGATCTTTTGTGTGAGAAAGCAAATTTGTGTATTTGGCTGGCTAGAGGAGGAAATTTCTGTGTGCATATAAACTGACACCTAATATTACAGTCTTCCAATCCCTTCCTAGTGCATATCCCAGCACTTATCAATACAAAAGGGAGAATAAGGGAGAGGAAATGAAGCTGACCATATCCTGAACACTAGTGTAAAACTGCTACTCTATATGGAAACGGTTTTAATTTAGGGAACTCTTACAATTGGAGTGAGGGTAAAGAAGGGATATTTCCAAAGCTTAGAGTGCTGTTTGCATTTGCTAATTAATTCCTAATGAGGGCAGAAGCACTTAAAGGAATACAATAAAGGTACATTTTCTCTTTTCATTTTGAAACATAACATCTGAGAATCATTTATTAGCAAAACACCAACTCTGTTTGCACATTTCTAAATAGAATGTTAGAGCAACTGAATTTTAATTTTCATGCCTGTAATTTGTTAATACAACTAATCTACAATACAGTTAGGTGCTTTCAAATCTTTCAGTGTTAATTAAAAAGCTAGTAACTTGAAAAGCTATAAATACTGGGGTAGAGGGGCTAGTTCTTCAGGGAGATAACCCTTTATTTGTCATTTAGTAGAGATCCCTTTACTAAAAGGCCAGGCTTTGTACTGCATGTGGCACTTGGTTACTCCACTCCTCTGTGCTATCTGGTAGATACTCCCACAAACACCACAGGGGTTGATCCCTAGAACAGATCGGCATATTCAGAGTTAAATGCAAGCAGAAAACAGAATCAACTCCACCACTTCAGCCTATGAAATTTTCTTCCTTCTCTCCCTTCATCTCCTCTGACCCACCTGCCTGTCTGGATTGACTGATGCTTAGAACAGGGTGAGTTCTTTTCTGACTCTTAAAGCATATCCAGCTCCTCTTGTAGTCTGATACATAGGATCTGTGAGAAACTCTGAAATGCCAACAAGCCCACAATGAGCAGTGGGGTGTGCTTGTCAGAGGATATGTCCTTGAAGCTCTGAAACTCAGGGGAGCAGTTTTGGGAAATATCCCTTGATCAGAACTGATTGTGGTATTTTCAGTTCTGGGGGGAAGCTTTCATGTCCCAAATTAAAAAAGGGAAAGGAAAATTAAAACCGAAATTCACTGGAATCTTTGCTTCTGTGGTGGTTTCTCACTGGAATCTGCTTCTATGAGTCTCCTGAAAAAAGTCATTGGGGTTCCCAGCAGTGCATCGTTCCCTGGGACTTTTCCAGAGGATAAAGTTCCACTTGAACTGCTACGTCTGTGTGGATGTGCAGAGCAGCCCCCACAGGACTAATCACAGCTGAAGGGAAAAGTACTTTCTAATCACTGTGCAGTGTTCAAAGCAGTGTAATTCATGTTTTATTGCGACAAACAAATTGTGGTAGGCTAGAACATGAATCATTCCTGTGCTGTGTCTATTCTTTAGTCAGTGAATGGAAAGATTTTATTTAAAGGTAGTGATCCTGTTCCTAAATTAACTTTATCTGAATGTAACCTGGTTTAATACAGTTACTCGTGAATTTACGCTGGTGGGGGACAAAAATGCTTTTTATTAGACATAGTATGGTCTGGCACTGATTGTTTAAAATCCTCTAAAATAAGATATCTGTTTTAACCAAAAATGGACTTGCTCTGCAGTTATGTAAATGAAGCACAAAAAGATGAGGCTGGGCCACCTTGCAGAAGGAAAATCTGTGTTTTAGATTTTAATGAAATGGTGGCTTCAAGCCCCATACACCCAACCAGCACTACATACACTTCACAAAGAGGTTGAGGCTGAGTTTTAAAACAATCCAACAAGACAAATTCTAGTGCTGGGGAACAACACACCCTCTTAATGGTGCACCTCAGCATCATCTCAGCACACAGTCATTTACCTCATGGAAATCATTAATTCTGCCCAGCCTTTTTGACGAATGGTGTGATGATGAGCTTCCTAAAAGGCACTCAAAGGAAGGCCTGCATGCGGTTCATACTGTTTAATGTTTGTCAGACCTGAATTATGTTGGAAGATGTTATGAGTAATGGATTCTCTTGCTATTTCCACATGGGAAAGGCTGTGTGGCTGTTCCATGTGCTGTTTATTGCACTGTATTATGGATGAGGTGGTTTTGCCAGTAGATACATAAACACAAAAGGGGGTGTTGGGGGTTGGGTTCACTTGTAGAATTTTTTCTTTTTTTTCTCTTTCCCATAAGTTGCCAGGTAACTAATGTCTGAGTACTTAAGAGTAGTTAATAAAGACAAAAGAAGTGGCTGAGGTGAGGGGAGGGGGTCTTTTTTCGGGGGTGTCCTGGAAATCCGGGAGGGAAGCGCGGGACTGTCTCGCCGGGAGCCGTGCCACGGCGGAGTCCTGCTCTCTCTCTCCCCTTCGCTGTTTTCTTCGCTCCTGCTCCAAGTGTTTCTCCAGCACCCCGGAACGCTGCACCCCCTGTCCTGCCGGGACTCGTGCTGCAGCTCCAGCCACTGCCAGGGGAGCTTCTGATCCATCTCCAGCACCCCGGGACTCTGCACCCCCTGTCCTGCCGGGACTCATGCTGCAGCTCCAGCCACTGCCAGGGAGCTTCTGATCCATCTCCAGCATCCGAACTCTGCACCCCTGTCCTGCCGGACTCGTGCTGCAGCTCCAGCACCACCAGGAGCTTCTGATCCATCTGCAGCATCCCGGAACTCTGCACCACAGCTGCTGGTGCCAGTAACTGCACCAACGGGGGGGGAGGGTGCCAGCGGCAGAAAAACGCTGTGACTGTTTCCCTGGTTCTGTCTGTTGTTCATATCATAGTTATTGTTGTTCTGTTTTACCTTGCTAAACACAAGTAAAGAACTGTTATCCATATCCTCACATCTTTGCCTGAGAGCCCCTTAATTCTAAACTTAGAGGAGTTTTGGGGATTTGAGAGGGTCCTGTTTGTCCTTAACGATACCTGTCTTCCAAACTGAGACAGGGGGTGAGAGAAGAAGAGCACAAGAGAACAAATTAATGTATTGCCCAATATACAACTCTTAGCAATAATTTAGGAAACTTCAAAACACTCATGTGCAAACTGTAGCTCTGAAATGAGTTCTTTCCACATTCATGCACAGAACACGGTGGCTTTACCATGAAACCACTTTTCTTTCTGTTAGAATTATAGCTACTGCACTGCTGCTACAGGACACCTGCAATCCCAAACAGCCTGGCCTGAAAATGTGACATCACATCCTTAAAAAAGAGCTGTGCTCTTTCATTTCTCATTGCTTTAAGGGAATTTTAGATGCTAAGTCCATTTCTTGTGGTGCTAATTTCCAAGCACCCACCACGCATGGATTTCCAGCATGCATTAGAGAATGCTCTGCTCAGGGATTTACTGGTAAATCCTACTGGGCTGCCCTGTTGATAGTCAAATCACTGTGCTGGACTGTCTGTGAGTACTCACAGGAGATGCTAGAACCTCGCATTGCTGGGTTCTCCCAGGCTGGCTGTAAATTCCTTTCTGATCTGCCCTCAGCTTGTCAAAAGCTGTTCCAGCTGGTCTGGTGAGGCCAGTTCCAGTCAGCACAGCCTCTCAGGGATGACAGGGGAAGGGTTAGGATGCTGACAGTCATTGCTCACCCATGGAAGAACACAGCCATTCAGCCTGGCAGTGCAGTAGGACTGATCAGAATAAATCACCACTTCAAGCCAGGAAGAGTGTTCAAATTTGGCTCTTTATCAGTTGTTATGTACCTGGCTTTGAACTTGGCATCCACATAGCTGGGAATCACCACTTGTGTTGACCATAAGACATTGGCATTTTGTCAGGGCAGTTACTTGGCTTTCAGAGTAACACCTAACTTGGAAGGCTTCACTTCTATTTCTTTAAATCTCATGAATGCTGTGTAGGACGGAAGGTCATTACAGTTTTTCTGGATGAGCTGTCATGGAGAGCAAAAGGCAAGACAGCACATTGCAAACCAGAGGTAATATTTAGACTGACTATGAAATCCAGTGGCAGAACCTGTGATTTCTCAGGGAGCCTGTATAAACTCAAGCACATTGTCAGTTTGTTAGCTCTGGAACAACTTAATGGATGAGCACTGCTAGGACACTGGAGCCAGGGGCACATTTCATGGAGTGAAAGGGGCCTGACAGCCAGCACAGTGTAAGATACCAAAGCTGCTTCTCCAGACACACTTCCCTTGTAGACACAATGTATTCTAAATAGCTGTAATATTTTTAGAATCTAATTTTTTAGCATTACCTAGTACTTACAGTGTACTACTTCACATGAGACTGTCTGAATGTTGAGCACAAATATAGCCCTTTTTAAAAATTAAGCCTTTTGAAAGCCATTACAGATGCAAAAGATTTTTTTCTATGATTTGCATAAGATGGGTAGAGACATGAACTACCTGTCCTGAGCTCACGGTTTTGGTTCAGTGGAATTAAACCTCAGACTCAAAATATTACTCCTTTCCCAATCATCTTACCAAAATTTCAAGACCCTGCTATCCCTACTGAGAAAGAAGTGAAAAGAGAGCTCAACAGTCGCTTGGGTGAACTCTAATTCAGACCCTCATAGGCTTTTGAGACTATTTATTCTCAAACATTATATCCTCAACCCAGCAGAAGAAATAAACTTAACCAACCTAAACCATTTCTAAACTATATGAGGCAAGTTGGATCCATCCCTTCTGCATGTTGGAATTATTACTAATATACTTACAAAATACTAGTCCATGGAAGAAGCAGCTTAATTCTAGACAGCGTTAATATTGAATGTATGAGTATAAAGATTTACAGTCCTTGTAATCTCTTATCTAAACATAGAAGAGCTGCATATGCTCATCATAAAACACTGAAATCAGTCATCATAGTGGCAGGCAGGTAATTGGTAAGCAAGCTCCTGCTTGTGAAGACCAGGGGAGGATAAGAGCCTTCTGCAGGTTTATGGGGGTTTTTTTCAAAAATTATTCCCTGTCTCAGGTTTCAAACTTCAAAATCTAAAGCAAGTCACTTAAAATCCTTGAATGTGAACACTCAGAAAGACAGTATGGCTTTCAGAACTACATAAACCTTGTGCTCCTTGCACAACTTCAGAGAGCATGGGGGTTATCCAGCACTATAGGTAGAAAGGCCTGGAAAAGAGGGGAGCCAGAGCTCAGTGCTGGCTGCTGACACCTGACTGCAAAGAGGGTTCAGAGTTGTGGATCCTGGCTAGAGATAAAAAATCAGTAGTTGTCTGCATTGTCCTACAAGTAGGATCAGATTTTAATTAAGTCCTTTGAAATGTTAAGATTTCAAACAATTATGTGACTGCACTCTGCAATTTTGACAATCAAGGTTTTGTAAGAGGGATCTTGGAGCAGTTAAGAACAGCTCTGTTTACATGTTCAATCAGATGAGGATAGTCAGAAAGACTCCATAATTAGAGTTTGTTACTAAAAGCCTTCTCCATGTATTAAACATTAAAAGAATCTTCTAACTATGAAATGAACTAGACCTAACTATACTTGTACGAATTAGCACTATTCACTCTCTGATTTTTCAGATTAGTTACATTAATTTTAAATACTGCATTCTGCCAGGAAGAGGCTGGTAAAAGCTCAACACTAAAAATTGACTGTGCCTCATTCAAACATTAAGAATATACTGTTTGCATTTTTTTAATTTTGGGGGGTTTTGGGCAACTCATAATCCCTGACTTTCACTAACATTGCTGGCATGTATCCTGTTTTATAACAACTCAAATAATTATTTTGCTTTGTGTTTTATAGCTTCATAATATGAATGGAAGTTGTTTCCATTGCTTAGAGAAGAAGAGTTTTGCTCCAACAGGTGTCTGAGGAATTGGCAATAGTCCCACTTCTCTACACAACACTATACAAATTTTCTCAGTCCCTCAAATGGGAGAATTTACCTGTGCTTTCCTAATTCCAGAAGAGCAGGATTCTAGTTTATCAAGGCATGTGGTTTGTTCGGAGCGTTTATGGTCTGTTTTGTTTTGTTTGAATTTTGTGTGGTTTGATTTGGGGTTTTAGTGTTTTTATATGGTTGGGTTTTGATTTTGTTGGGGTTTTGTTTGTTTGTTTTCACAAATTGTGTTTAGGATTGTGGTCTTGCAAGGAGTGTGCATGTGGGCAGAGCATGCGCATCCCTTCCTGTCCCCTGAAGTGTGAAATGCAAACTGCTGTTTGCCTCATCACGTCCCATCCTAGTGCTGGTTTTGGCAGGAAGGACTGGTAGTATTAACGTTGTGGGTTGAAACCACAGCTTTCCGCAAGTAGAACAAGCTGACAGTTAGCTGGGTGGCAATGGAAAAGCAACAGAAGAGATGAGAGAATTTTACTTCTTTATACATCCTGTGACAGCAAAGCATCTTCTTTTCTTCTTTTAACAGACTGCGTTGAATCTTTGCTGTTGCACGTTGCATTTATTCTCCGATGACTCATAGCATGATTGCAAATCCTATATTTTCTTTCTTAATATGGTGGTATTTTTGAAAGTGCAAATAAAATAAATGTCATGTAACTTTTCAAATTACTTGAATAAGTTACCAGGTTTTAAGCTGTTGCACAGTACATGTTAACATTTGTTTCAGAGTTTCTTTGTAGGTAAACAAAAGCTCTGGAAAAAGATTGGCCCTCTTCTTTCTCTGGAGACACTGTCATATGACGCAGTTGACCATAACCCAGGCTAGCTTATGGCACACTGGCACCATACCAGGGGTGGGGAACAGCTGAGGCGTGGGGTTTGTGCCCTCAGCTGAACCTTAGGAGCAAAGGTTCCTAAGCACAGACAGTCTCACTGCATCCAGGGTTCAGGCAAAGAAGAAAGAGAGAGGCTCTCCAAGGCTGAAGTTCCAACCAGGATGATTTATTAGAGTTGAAGGGGACAGACACGAAGAGAGCCCCATGCAGCTCTGTGCACAGGATTTTATATGGGTACAAAACAACGGGCGGGTACAACACATTATCCAATGGGGTCAAGCCGGGGCAGAGTTAAGGGTTGGGTCACAGGTCTCAGGACGAATCAGGGTAAGTGGGAGGAGGGAAGGGGTCACAGGATTGGTTCTGGGGAGGATTGACATAGAAGGAGCTGGAACAGAGGTGGAACGAGGGGCTGGATAACTGGGATTGACAGGGAAGGGACTGGAACATAGGCGGGAAAAACCATAGAGGGAAACAGGGGGAGGACACAACTTCGGTAATAAATCAATTTGGGAATACACATAGGGGCGCAGGCTCTGCTGGGCAGCAGGACAGCCACAATGGCCAGCAGGGAACTGAGGGCCAGCAGGGCACAGCCACCCGCACACAGCCCAGCACTCGCCTGCCAGGAGCTGGAGGGGATAGGAAGGCAGCGGCGTAGGCAGCCAGGAGGCCGGTGGAGAGCAGCGCCCAGAAGCAGCCGACGCCGCTGCACGTGGTGCGCCAGTGGGGCAGGGAGCCCGCGCCCGCCACCGGCACCAACAGCATCGGCGGACCTGCCCGCGCCCCTGCGCACTCCCTGCGCATTGTCTCTGAAGCCGCTGGGGCCAGTGGAGCCATGGCAGCCGCGTGGGGGTGGCCCGGCACAGCGCCAGAGCAAGAAACTAAGACAAACGTAAGTTGCAACAGTCGTCTCCTTTCCTTTTCACTAATTGCTATCACCAGAACAGAAAACTCAGCCAAGAAAAAGTTGTTCGGTTCTATAAATACTTACATGCTGTTCAGCACAACAGAGTCCTGATTTTTACCTGATGTCTTTAGATGCCACCTTTATGCTGGTCAATAAATAACCATCCCTAAAAATAGCCATGGACATGAATCTTGATTAAACACAGCATCTGGGTCTGCATCAAAATTTCCTTTTGACAATTCTTCAGATGTAATCCAGTATAAACTCTGTGATATATTACAGACTAACTCCTTGTTACCACCATAACAACTCGGCCTGCTATGTCCAGCTGTGTCTTGCTCTTCCAGGATACTGCAGGGAACATGCAGCACTAGGGTAGTAATTTCATCTTAATTTTCTACTTGGAGTCTGAAACCCAGATGAAATTGGCATCAAAACATCCCCTTGGGTCTAGGTTGAAAATGATGTTTGTCCAGAACTGGAAGGGGCTTAGGTCTTTACATGAATTTGGGCCAACATAGGATGCTGCTCTGGTCTCCCAGGGTGATGTGGAGAGCATGTGGGTCCCCTTGGCTCAGATTAGGGCTAGGCCAGAGCCACTCCATGTTTGCCAAGGATTTAAGCAACTCCCCAGGGGTGTATGCAGGAACTCTTGTCCTTTATGAAGAGGATTTTACATTCTGTTTAAAATTACAGGTTAATTGATCATAGCGCTGATTTAACGTCTCATTTTCCCCATCCATGATGAAAGCTGCTTGTAAATGCACAGCCACCAAAACTATTGACATTACCAGAGTTTAAAACACGTAATCTCAAACTGAATACTGTCTTTTCCCTTTTTAAAAGCACTTTCTTTATAAAGGATGCACTGCCATAAATACTAGTTCTGTATAAAGAATCAAACATGATCACTGCAGCAATTAGATGCCCACACAAAGAGTGAGCAGCAAGGCACTGCTGGGCGTGGCTCAGAGTGAAATCCTTCATGAGTTGATGTTGCAGCAAGGCTGAAGGCTGAAAGCTGTAAAATGTAGCAAGTGGGAACTGCTGCACTACATTCGCATGCTCAGGTCTCTTACTGGAATTACGTTATAGCCCTATGCAAATACTGGGGCATAAAAGGGCAAGTAATCAGGCAGAGCTGAGGCCACACGTCAACTAAGGGTCCTGAAGTCTTGAATGGCAACAATTTATATTAGAAAAATAAAAGGGAAAATTTGGTTCTTTTAAATTGTTTAAAATATTTAAATACAAGTGAATTTGAAATGTTTTGTCTCATGGGAAATTCATATTCAAAACACATATTTGGATGTTTATGTTCCCCAGACTGTTCCTGTGAAGAAGGTTAAAAAAGTTGCTCCCCTTTACTGGGTTTAGTTTTTGGTAAGTTACACTGCTGGCAACTTGCAGGTTTTGTAAATAAAACAATATGTAACAATTTTATCTTTTAGTTTCCTTAGCATATTGTCCAGCCATAAGAAATACTGGCATCTTTGACTCCTTTTTTGTATCAGCAGGTTTCAAGTGTGGTTGTTTTATTTACTAATGATATCATCATAGATCTGAAATGATCCTGGCCCCATGTTGAGATTTATTACCAGGTACAGAGTGCCCAGGGAAGTTGTGGATTCCCCAACCCTGGAAGTGTTTAAGGTTGGCTGGAACTCTGAGCAGTCTTCTTATCCTGGCTTAGCATTGATTCATTTTTGGTAGGGAATAGTTCTCTGTTTGGGGCATTGTTAGTTTCCTGTGAATGTAACAGAGAACCAATCAGTAGCCAGTTTTGGATATTGACACATGATTGAACCAATGTGGGGAGTGGATATGCCTTTTGAACACACATTTTAGGACAGAAAGGCCCGGGAGTAGCTCTCTTGGCTCCTGGCCTTGGAGGAGATGGTGGGCTGGGTCCAGGACCAGCCCCACTCGGCCTGCGTGGCCAGACCTGGGCCAGCCCTGCACGGTTCAGCCGGGTTTTCACCCGGGCCCCGGTGGGCGGTGAGCAGCTGCCGACCCTCACCGGGGAGCCCCAGGGCCCTGTCCCAGCAGGGGCCCCTTGACAGCAGGGCCGGGCCCCTTCCCGCAGAGCCTGCCAGTCCTTCTTCACCAGAGCCACTAGTCCATGACAGCCAGAGGCTATATGGACACCAAGAGCAACTATGTGGCGGGGACCTGCACTGGGACTGGCCCCATGGTCGGTTCTGGGGCGGCCCGAGGCCAGGAGCAGCTGTGCCACCGCCGTCTCATACTGAGAGCAGCCCCGGGGCTGGGATCCGAGCAGCCGGAGCAGTGCTGTGCAGCCACAGCCACCTTGGCAGGGCTCGCAATGAACTTTATTCGCTCAGCTGCTTTGAGCCAGCTTTGCTGCAGATGGAAGGACAAAAGTGTTGGCAGCAGCTTTTATCTGTTTTCGGCTCTCTGACAGAGTCTGGCTGGGCATGGCTAGCATGGAGTAGACAAAAACCATGTAGCCAACAGAGATGCATGGTGAGCCATGTTCCCAATGCAAACCTTAGACCAGATTACTTTTACAGTGTTGCAAGACTATATAAAAACTGTTTCAATTGATAATGCTTGAGAACAAATGACTTTACGAACACCAGTTCTCTCCTGAACCAAGAAAAAGTGAAGATACCTAGAGACAACAATATGGGACTCTGAAGTCAGTGAAGAAGTCAAATTCTAGATGGGAAGGGATTGAAGAGATGCTTTCAGGTTGGGCTGAAATTCTTTTGTAAGGCTGTGACAAAGATATATTTGATATATCAGACTTTTTTTTTTTTTCCTCTGGAAATTCATAGAATGCTTTGGGAGCATGTAGCATTCTAACTACAGTTATGAGCAGAGGCACCAGTGTTACAGTGAACAGATGTTGAAGTGGCTGTAATCCAATGAGAAGCTTGAACAGTAAAGAAAAAAGATGAGAAACATTGCCCCAGGAATAAAAGGGGAAGACCTCTGTTCCCAGTGATGGATGAAAAGAACTTTTTGTTTTATGCTACAACAGCTCATCCTTAAAATAGCACCCCAATAAATTGACATGGCCCATGAAAGCAACTGTAAGAAGGCTGCGAGGCATGGGAGGGACTTTCACACTGCAAACAGATTTTCCTTTCCCGAGCATTTGATCTGCTGTGACATTGAAGCCACGAAAGAACTGCTTTTTTCATGTAAAAATGTAGAGAATGTAGAGAATTCTGCATAGCATGACAAGATATACTCTTCTCCCTAAGTGAACTTAAGAAAGGCTATTCTAGCGACAGAGAACTGACTGAGAATTCTAGGTGTTGTTTCTGTGCATTTTCAGTGGGAGAGAGGGGAAGGTTGGAGAGAAGAAGAGAGGTGTTCTGAAAGTTTTATTCTGATACTTTTTCTTCTTCTTTGTTTTAGTTCTGTTAATAAAGTTTTTTCTTTATACCCTTTCAAGTTTGGGCCTGCTTTTCTTTTCTCCTAATCCTATCTCAGAGAAAAAAATCGATCCACCACACTTGTCTAGTGGGAGGTGTCCTGCCCATGACAGGGGAGAGGAACTGGTGGTATTTAAGGCCCCTTCCTACCCAAACCATTTTATGATTCTATAGGAAGTGTACAACTAAGCACACTTGGAAGTCCCCTGTTTTCCGTCGGTATTTATTTTTGCTGAAAATGTTTATTATCAGAACACTGGAAGATGAATCTTGATCCAACTTAAATTCAGTGGCAGCCCCCAGTTGGTTTGGCTCCTTTGAGGAGCCACCCTTCCCCAAACACATCCCAAATTAGATTTCTGTTATGCTTATTTTGGTTATTTCAATGCTTTTATGGAATTGAGTCATCTTCTCTTTACAAGAATACCACTAATTAAACCCAAGATGAGCAACTTCTTTCGCAGCTTGGTAGGTATGAGAGCTGGAGCACATGTTGCAGCATATGTATCCTCCAGGAATATCAGATGGATAAATATTGTTAAGCTGTCCAAGAGCAACTGTCAGATTCCTCAAGCAAGGGCTTGACTGCACTCTGATGCCCATCTGAGATTCTGAAAAGGTCTCCAAGCATTAAACAGAAAAGGCAGCTTGCCACGAGGATTGATTTTATCCCACCCCTCCAGCCTGCTCATGGGACACAGGCCACACTGGCTCTGCCCAGGGGTTCAGACTCTGCATCTGACAAAAGAATTCAAGCAAGGGTCTCTGCTGAGAGAGACAATGTTGCCATGGAAAGCTGAACAAGTTTTGATCTGCCCTATGTCCCTGGCGCTCTGTTTCTCCAGGCTTATCTGGCTGTGTACACGTCAGGGTCTAGCTCCAAAATCAATCCAACAAGATGCTCCCTAGATTTACAAGAAGATTGACTGCTCCACATCCAGGCTGATGTTTCCTGATGGGGACCCAGGAACTGGATCTCTCTCTCTTTCTACTCGTATATTTTCTCCTTGTAAAACTGTTTGGAATTATACTTAATGCTCATTCAAAGGCATGAGGCCTTAGTCAACTACAAGGAGTTGAAAGCAATTGTAGTAATGGTGCCTCCATTTCCAGGCAAAAAAATGTGAATATTAATTGCTCACCTTGAAGAAATTATTACACACTTACTTAGTGTTTTGGGTTCACAGGAAGGTTGGTAAATAAGGACATTTGAGATCCTCTGTATTTTTAAGTTTTGGTAATGTCCTGGGTTAATGCTGAATTGTATCCCCATTCGTCTGTTTAAATCAAAAATGAGTTCTGCACCTTTAAGACTGGATCTAAGAGTGAAGAAGAAGCAGTGGAATGTCTGAGGCGGGTGTTTTCAAAACATCAAGATAAGAGTTTGCAGTTTTGGAGGACACACAGGGAGTGTTGGCTGCAGTGCGGACAGCGGGAGAGAGCTCTCCTTTGCTTTCTGTTAGTTCCTGGCTAGCTGAAGCAGAGAAGTTCTCCAGACTGTGAGTTTCTTTTCCTTTTTTTCCTCGGAACTGTTCAAACCTGCTCTGGACTAACCCCCAGCAGAGCACCAAGAGCTCATCCCTGTGGCCCACTGGGCCTGGCTTGGGCTGGCATTTCCCAGTGCCAGGGACTGACACAGACTGAGCGAGCCGAGCTGCACCCACGGCACAGACTGGCTGGATTTGTCATCTCTGCGGAGCAGCAGGAGGTTTTGTTCCTTGGTGTTCATTTGTTGTGCTTGGCCTGTTAAATAAACACATTTTTTCCACTTTCCTCTAAGGAAATTTTTTTTTTTTCTCTTTTCCTTTCCTGAACCAGTTGGGGGGAGGGGCCATTGGGTTGGTTTTCTGGAGAGACCTATTCAGAGGTTCCTTCCCAAATTTGCCTTAAACCAGGACAGGTATCTCAGACTGCTGCTTCAAGTTAGCAGTCAAAAGGCAAATGGAGATAAATAATTACCTTCTAAAATAAACTTTCTGAACTTGTTTTCTTTACTTCAATTTTATGCAAGTTTGCTGCTGTTTCTGCAAGCATTCTTCTTAGAGATTTTGTAGCACTTAAATATTTTTGTAAATAGCAGTCCTCATCACTGGAGGTCTGAATCTGCCCACCAAAATGAATCAAAAATATTATGTAAGCCAAGATGTTAAAAAATTTCCTGCAGCCAGTACTTTGAAATTCTCTATTCAGAGAACCAGACTGAAGAGAATTAGAGAAATGGATTAAAAACATCATTAGCTGTTCCAGTTATCAAAATGTTGTTAAGTTCTTCCTTGTGGATGCAAAAACACCCATTGCAACTCCATTTTTCTTTTAAGCTAAGCATGATTTCAAGCATGCAAAGGCTTTTATAAGGATTCAAAGTTTACTTTTTAGGCATGTTAAAACAACCTGGTGTTTTCAGCACTTTTGTGGGTCACTGCAGGACAAAAAAGCTCTCTTGAATCCCTGTGTTTGTGTCACCACTATAAATTCCTGTGTCAGAGGCATTACCTTAACACAATGTGACTGATCTAATTAGACATGATGTGTCCAAGCAGCTGCACACCTGTCTGGAGGCTGGGAGAGGCCTTTCAGGTGATGGCAGCTTTATGTGTTCCTTCCACTTGTGATTAAAAAGAGCTGTTTTCAGCCTTGAAGCCAAACCCTTTCCACAGTCCCTTGAGGGATGACAGTGAGACAAAGCTGGGTGTAGGCAGCACTGAGCCCCATGGGGTGTTCACAGCTCCAGCCCTCACCTCACCCCATAGCTGTGGGCATAACTGGGCAATTTGAGTGCATCCACAGAGACCCAGTGCAGGGATGGGCACATCCACCTGGCAGTGATCATGGAGCTCCAGGAAAGCTCTTCCAGCACCACTGTGGAGGAAATTGAGAAAAGGACCAGCAAGGGCAAGCAGGTGGAACTCCACCTTGTCTTTGTCCTCAATCCTCACCTGGTCCCAAAAAGTGCACCCATGACCAGCATTGAGGCCACCTGTGTGAAGTGGCAGTACCCTGACAGGACATGGGGATGTGTATGAAGCTTGGAAGAAGTTGGACCTCACATGGGACCTGGACAACCAGGTCTTCCTCTTTGACCACAACTTTGATTATCAAGATTTATGGGAGTGAATTGTATGACAATATGAAATGGGAGAAAAGGGTAAGAGTGTGGGAAGATGATCCAAATGATGTGGCTGTCAGAGGAAGGAGTCGCCAGTGTGGAAGATGTCATGAAGCACATCAGGCAAGACCTCTGCCAACACTCAGTCCTCCCAAAGCTAGACAGCCTTCCAGACCATTCTCAAGAAGAGTGAAAATTTTGTATGCCAAGTTTTCTCTAATTGATTTGTCTGGGAATGAGTGAGGCACAGACATCTCCACTGCAGACAGGCAAACCAGGCTGGAGGGGACTGATATTAATAAAAGCTTCTTGGCACTTGAAAGTAGGTGGTTAGACCTTATAGGGAAATATTACAGTGTTGTTTCCAGTTATTTTTCATAGAAAGTAAAATTGGGTAGTTATGAAGATCAAACTGCAGGAAAAGGCAAGAATTTATAGAAAGTGTGTCTCACTTTATATAGGCAGGTTTCCCCCTCGTGCCTGTAAAATGCCACACACACACCCCTCTGTAGCTCCCTAGATGGGGCCTGCTCCAGGGTTGTGTAAAACAGCACCAAAATCAAAATCGTTTTTCCAGGGCAAGAGGCATTTGGAGTGATTTAGAAAGGTGTAGGAGTGCAAAGCACTGTCATGTCTGAGCAAGATACATTTGGGAAATGAGGGTTATTTTGTCATGGCATAAGCAATGGCTTTATTACAGCATAAGCTCACGTTATTTTCTCTCTCCTTCTCTCCTTCTCTCCTTCTTTCTTAACTGTTCTCATGAGATATTAAAGGATGCTGGAACGTATCTTCAGAAAATGAGCTAAGGATGATGGCAATTGCCTGGCTGATGAGGAGAAGATGTGCCGGCTTTGCAGAGGAAAGCAGGGGAGTTGGTGCCCTGTATCAGAGGCCTGATGAAAGATTTGCCAGATCAAAGGGTCAGAAAAGCTGCATCCATAAAAGCACCATCTGATAGTGCTTATCAGTGCATGGCCTAGACTGGAGCATCATTCCTGAGGGGAAATGCTGCAAAAACTGTTCTTTGCAGGGAGGTCAAAGCATCAAGTATATATCTATAATTACAATTCAGTTTGGAAATTAATTAGCATGAAATACTGAAATGATAACAAAGAAGTGGATGAAGTTAAACTGTATAAATCATATGTAATTAACTGATTATAATCATCTTCCATTTCTTCACACTCCGACTGTTGGTCCCATACACCAGTTTGTGCCAGCAAATATTTAAATATCTGATGTGAAGTCTGATGAAAACAACAAAAGGACTTTTGAACCAAACCAGAGACTTATTTTCAGTGATGATTATGAAACAGCAAATATTGTTTAAATGCTGGTCATCTCCTAGTAACCATACACAGTGCTTTTCAGCTCCAGTGCACTCTACAAGCATTTATTCATTGGTATCTTATCTGCTTTGGTAGTCCCAGTTTCAGCAGCTCATGGCAATCAGAGAAACAATGAGACATAGGTGCTACTTGCCAGATTGAGAAAAAAATATATTGTTTCCAGAGGGGATTTACCATGAGAGGGTTTTCTTTCTGAAAAGAAACTTCATTGAGGTTCCTTAGAGTTTCCCTTAAATTCTGGTATATGAAGTGCTGGAAGTAGCAGGGCACCACAGGGGCATATGCAGTGGGTCTCAGTCCCTTGCCTGGGTCTATCAAGCTGGGTCCCTGGAAGTGTAGGAGGTGTTTTCCATGCAAGGCATGAGATAGATTCACTCTTTTGGCTGCCTGTGCACTGGTCCTTCCTCCAGGGCTGAGTTCCTGCTGTTCTCCTGCTGTGGCCATGCATTATCTGTAACTCACGAGCACAAACTGCTTCGGCAAAAAGGACTGTGGATTAACTGAATTGGGCACAGTTCTAGAAACACAGTGTTAATGAGCTGGAACAAGGTCATACCAGGATGGGATGGTTTGCAGGGAGTACGAAAATTACGTTCATTCTCTCCCTGTTGACACACATTCACGCAGCTGTTTGCAGCTGAGCTCCGAAAGTGACTCTTGAGCACACCCTACTGCTTCCCACAGCACATGCAAAAGCAATTAACTAAATTAGCTTTTTTCCTCAATTTTTGTGTTTAAGTAAAATGTTGATTAACCTCTTCTCCTTCTCTGACGAACTTGATTTTCATATTTTCCTTTTTATCTGTAAACGTAAATCCTGTGTATGTAGAGAGTGCAGAACCCCTTCTTCCCATTACCTGGACTTAAATGATTTCTGCCTGGTTTCCATATATTCTGTAGCCACAGAATAAATATATTTTGGATTTGGAAATGTAGTTTAACCGTGTTTACATGTGATGAGATAGCCCAACTCATAAAGCTGCAGAGATTCATTCAAAATTCCCTCTAATTTTTACTGGCCTTTGGAATGGAACCAGCATCAAAACATGCTGCTGTATAGGTTTGCATCGCTCTGGTGACCATAAATGTTCAATTAAGTAAAGATCCCTAATTACTTAAAGTGAGGTCAGCCATTCACTTAGCCTGTTAAACAACTGAAACCCTTTTATGGGATGTGATTGTTTATAACTGATTGTAGCTGAATGAACAAGAGAAACAATGGCTGTATAAATAGGACCTGGTTAATCTAATAATTTAATGCCTGATAATTAACTGTAAATACTGCTGTTCTGTTGTGCTTCAAGGTCTTAAATATGTTCTCTTCCTACCTGTGTCATTTCTAGGGGGGATATTTCATTGCTAGTGAGATATTTTACTTAGGAGCTTTACACATCCACATTTCAGATGCCTCTGCTTGACTTCAGTGTTTTTATAAGGGCTGAACACAGACACTTAATAAGTCCGAGCAATTCCCATTGCAAAGACAGACACATAAATGTTGGTCTAATTTTCAAGCTGTTGCCTTCCTAGTTCTGACCTGGGAACAGCTTTGACTGTAAAATATACTCATATTTTCCACACTTCTCTAGTGTTTGCACTTCATTTTGTCAGAGAAGCACTGCAGTGCTCCACAGCTTGATTGAACTCCTTGTTGGGTTTCCTCATTGCTAGTTCCAGCTCTTGTATGTTCTCCCCATGCAGTCCTCAAAGGCTTGAATTTCCTCAGCTGAGGAATGCCCATATGCTCCCTTGAACAGGCAGGACAGTTCAACCCATCACATGTGTAACAGCTGAAAAAGTAAAATTGATTAATCCACAACAATTTTGAAGCATTTAATTGCTTTGCCCTTTACTCTCACATCCATTTGCCTTCCCATCTCCCACTCCTATTCAAGGTGCCTTTCTGGCTGTGACACTCCACACCAGATAATCATCTGCAATATTGTTGCATGTATCTTAGAATCTTTAATTTCAAAATTTCTGCCAGCAGTGCCAGCTCTCATCCCTCACAAAATTCAGGTTTTTTCATTCCCCTTGTGCCTTCCAGAACTATTCAACTGTCAGAATTATACCTAAAGTGATTAATCTTTTAGACTTCCTGGTAGCAGAAAAAACTTGGAAAGATACAATATAAATGCTTATAAAAAGCATTTAAATGCTGAAAAAATATTTACAGAAAGTTAGTTTTGCGAGTTTTGCCATCAGAAATAACACATTTGAAAGCTTGACTTTGGCAAGACAACTCTGCTTAAACTTTCTTGGTTCAGGCACTTCAGATCAAGCCTGTGCAGAACTCTCCTCAGTACCTTCGATAACCAGAGACTTTGTTGACCATTTGAAGTCATCATTATTTGGCTTTGTTTCTGTGCCAGTCCAGGGGGACAATATCCTTTTTGGGGTCCCAGAAAAGCCACATCTTGTTGTGGTGCAAGAGCTCACTTGGGGCACACAGCAGCTCTGATACGAGGTAGCCCCAAGCTGCTCTAGGAGGCTTCAAGGATAGAACTGGCAGTAAAATAAGTGAGGTTTGACCCAGCCAGCAGCCCCAGCTTTCTAAAATGCAGCATCTGGAGTTTCTAACTCAGCTCTGAGGTTTCAGTCAAAATGCGAGCTGTGAAGAATGGATCAAAAAATAATCTGTACCCTGCGAAGACAATCTGGGAGAACAAGACACCTTCTGGTCCTGCCTCTCTGACAGCACTATGCAATTTTCTCCATTCAGTATCAATTATAGCTGAATTTAGCCTTGTATTTTTGGCTTTGTTATTATCTGAGTGTTACAGCTCAGCCTGTTAACGTGAGGCTAACTCACAAGGTTTTACTCAGATTTTTCTCTGCCTTCTGCTCAGACAAAGCCCAAGGCAACTGGGATTTTCCAGAGGAGAGAATGACTTGTCGCTAAGAATAGCTTTAGTCAGAAACATATGTTTAGTGATGCACATCAATATTTGTGCTTTCACAGAGGCTAAGATTTTGTATTTTCCATGTCATCATGTCCATGAGCATCCTTTATTTCAGTGCTTTAAAACTATGTATAAAACACTGGATTTTTATATCTACATTTCCCACTGGCTGTGATTCTTCTGTGCTATCAGGCAGGACCACATTGCAAACCATCCCATTTCCTACCTGGTACCAAACTCCCAAGAATCTTTGAAATATGCACCTCAGCTATGATTTATGAAATATTTGTATAATTTTCCTTTTGTTTTTCTACAGAAGCAGGTAATACCTCATAGGACCTGTTGAAAGACTTCATGTTTTTAAGCAATTAACCTGGTATTCTGCCTCACTCACTCCTTTAATTCTAGAAGGAATATGCAATAAAGCAATGTTGTTATTCCTCAGATTTTTCCTTCAAGTTTTCTCTTGCTTCTACTTTTTTATTGAGTTATTCTTCTTGTGACCTCCTAATAATTTATTCAGCCAGAGACTGGAAGGTGACATCAGGAGAGATGACTTCAAGTGGAGAGGAAATCTTATACTTAAGGATCTTGGTTACATACAAAACTTGCTGTTCTTGGCTAAATAAACACAGAAGTGTTTAAATTTGTATCATAATGTTCTCCAAAGCGACATAGTTCTGCCTGCAAAATAGAAAATTCCTGATGATTTCCTCAGGAATTGGACTGGAGAGAGGAGTTTCCCTCCTCATTGTAATACTGCATAGGTCTGATCAAATTTGCATGGTATAAGTTTAGCATCTTTTCCAGAGCATTGGTGGGTTTGTTTGCAATAACCCCTATTTGTGTGTACAGTTCAGGTGTTCTATATCAGGAAATGAAAATTGGTCTCCTTCACATTTTGGAGGAAAGAGGTTTAATGAAAATCTACCATATGGCTTTCTTTGTATTTTATAGACTTAGGTTTTGCTTGAAGCAATTTATGTTTCCCAAACTCATGGTAAGATGCAAAACATGAGGAACCTCCTGCTCCTCCTGGGCACTGGCTGGTGACAGTACCATGCATCAAAATGCTTGTCCACCTTTTCTGACTGAGTCAGCTGGTCACAAAGAAGCATTTTGTGTCCTGTGTTGTGGCTACAAATGGGCTTCTACAACCACTGAGCACAGAGGTTGCTTTCTTTGCGTGAACTGTGTTCTTGATATTAAAGAGTAGAGTGGTAGCTTGTAGTCTAGTTTTCTAGGCCCGAGGTTTCTGAGTTTCTGAACTCAGTTTCTTTGTGGTGTTTAGGTTTCAGAAGACCTTATTCCCACAGACTTAACATAAACATCCCAAGTGTTATTATAATGAGAGTGATGTTTTGCATTCTTTTCTGTGGGATGGACTTGTCTCTATCCATTACTTTGAACCCATGAGAAGAAGAGTTCTGGCACTCTTCTAACCAATGAGAGTGGCCTGTTCTAAAAGGTATATAAGGAGGGCAATTGTTTTAATAAAGTGGAGTCAGATGCAGTTTTTTATAACAAAGTCTCATGTCGTTAGTTCATCACCCACAGCGACAGTAGCTGGTGAACAGCTGCTGTGTAATAACCTGTCTAGTTTCCTCTGTGTCTCGCCCCAAAATTGATGTTTAAATTCATTCTCATTTGTTAGACTTCACTGGTTTTGTTCATCACCCAAAAGCTGGCCCTGTATAGGTCTTGCTTGCAGCTGAGCAACAGGATACCACACTGCTTCATATATTATTCACAATCTAGTTTTCATATTTTTGCATCATTTCAAGCAGTGTTAAGAATTTTGAAATAGAACTTTAGAGCCCAATTTGCTTGGATACTTAATTCCATCCTCCTGCAGACTGTCCCTGTCTTTAACTGCTGTGGGATGTTGCCTGTAATGCCTCTTCTTCATTTTCTCAGTGCTTATAATTATGTCCTTTCCTTTCGGTCAGTTCTTATGTGTCACCATCCATGTAACCGTTCTAAGGAGAGAGAATAAATACACTGCTCATCTCTTTGAAGGAAAGAAGCCTAAGCAGAACTATTTCCATCTCTGGTATTTCCTCTGTTAAGCTCACCACATCCCTTTTGCTTTTTCTCTCACTTATGGGAAGTGGTGCTATTCTTGTGTGACCAATTTGCATAAACCCATAGCAAAATAGATTTTTTATTTTATTTAAGTTTTTATTTTATTTAGGTATTTCTGTGTGTAATTTTATAGAAGAAAAAAACCGAGGTGCAGGATTCATGTTTAGAAAAGCATTGTGTGTCTGTAAGTGCTCTGGCTTTCCTCTTGACTTAGCAGCTTTGTGCAATGGAGGTTGAAACTACCAATAACTGCAATATAACCCGTTTTTATTGGCATGACAGTGACATCTATTGTTTGACATTATATACATCTGTACCACTCTTAGCAACTGCATAGAGGTATTGAACTATATCAATTTCATAAAGTACAAGCATGCAAAGTCAAATTATTGGTTCAAAGAATTAGGTAATGACACATGTAGTAATGCCATTGGACAGCTATGCAAAATTAAACCTAATTTGTTTTGTCACAGCCTAATTTACAGATCAGTATGTGCTGATGCACAAAAAGAAGCATCTCCTGTTTCGGAGTGTCAGCAGATATTGTTTTGATGTCACACAAGCCATGCTGCATCACCCCTCTGGGGACAGCCAGAGGTTGGCAGCACCCAGCAGAAGAGTCTCCTGGGAAGTCTGCCTTGGCATTGCCCCGCAGTGCAGGTATAGAACAACTGCTCTCTGCCATGCTCACATTGAACCAAGAGAACCCTGGTATTGCAGGCACGGGCACAGGAGGTGAGTGGAGAGGGCATGTGGTGAACAAAGCCTGCCCATGGATTTCACTGAGCATCTGCTGCAAGGCAGAACTACAAACCAGGGCTGGGTCCTGTCCAGGCCAGCAAAGCTGAACCCTTCCAAGCCAGCCCCAGGAGAGTGTGAGGGCTGCACTATGCCAGGTACCATCTCCAGGTATTTTCATATCAGCTTTTGCACTGGAAAGAGAATTCCAAGGCATCGGGTGGGGGGAGTTAAGAGAGTAACTCTTACTCCTCTCTTACTGCCCTCATTTGTTATTTCTCACTTCTTTTAATAGAGAATACAGAATTAGAATGGGAAAGATTATCATATAGCAGTAATGAAATACAGGGACTATCGAGTGTGTCAGACTCTGTGGCTGATTAGACTTTCTGATTCGTGGGCAGGCACTCAAGGGAACAGCAACTGTCTCTTTTACTGCCTTGTCTATGAAAACAGCAGAAGGCTATGTATGCTCATTACTATTCTATGTGATTCTTAACATTAGAAGAGAAATGGAGAGAGCAAACTTATAGAAAGATATTTTTAATAATTTTAATGGAATACTCTGTTTAATTCTTATATAAGTAAATGCTGGATAAGCAATTAGTCTTAACAAAAATATTTGGTACTGCTAAGTGAAGCAACACAGTTCCCTTCTTTTTAAGCCATAAGCTGTAATATAAGGATGTAGAATTGTCAGAAGCATGGCTAAAGGGAACACCTATAACCTGCACTGAAAATAGCACTGAAATATGTGCTAAACATTCAGCTTAAACTTAGAGTTCACTTGGGTACATAAATGCTATCTTCAACAGCCATAGCATATTCCTAAACTGAGGATATAAAGTTGGGCTGTTGCGTAACCCACCAGGTTTTCCATCCTAAAAGTAAATACTGTTTACTTCTCCATGGATCTGTACATAAACAGGCTTTTCCAAAGCTCCAGTCAGCTGTAAAGGCTTCAGGATGAAATATTCATATTAAAAATCTTGGATTAAAATTTACAGCCTTTAATGTATTTTTGTCCACAGTGATGGAAACTTGCTTCTAATTTCCTACACTCCAGCCTCCCTTTTAAGATCTCTCCATAGAGTAGCACCCAGCCAAAAGGTAATAGCAGCTCTGTTTCTAAGGGCCTGTGTTGAACTTCTGTGCTTTCCAAAGAGAGAGAAAAATAAATGTTATAGGAACAAGTAACACAGACTTCATAAATAAACAGGTTCTGGAAATCTCACTATTCCCTCAGTGGAGAAGGAAAATAAGTGTGTGTAATGAAAGCTCTGAGCCTGTGAAGTGTTGGAGGAGCTGGAGATGCAGACAGGCACCACACCCCAGAGGGACAGGTTTTTTTGTTCACAAAAACACTGAAAGATGCCTGTTCAAAAAATTGATGGTTCCACGGGTGAAGAACTAAGAGACCTCATGGTGGCTACAAGGATCTGTGGAGATGCCAAGGAAAATGGCTCTGGTCTCCCACCCACAGATGCCTGAGGGAGAGGACTCTGGGTTTGCAGCAGGCACAAAAGAAAAGCTGCAAGGTTTTTTAAAAGACCTAAGGGATGTGGGAGCCTGTGTCATACTGAATTTCAGAGGGCACTGTGTTGTTAATTCCCCACACATCCCTTTGAGGTTCAAGTCCTCTGTATTTATTTATTGTCTCTCAAGTTGCATCCCTCTAAATGGCAAAAGCTGGGAGTAAATGAGTGATAGTAGTTTCTGAAAACTGTGTTAGCAACAAGCAGGCAGTCCCCAATCTGAGTGGAGGGCAGTAATTTATTATCCATTAGGTGCTCCGTCAGTCAAAAAGGACTAACAGAGCAATAAAGTCTGAAGTGATCAGTTGTGCTCAGTCCATACCACTAGCTGGCTGTGAGAAAGGTCAGGGTGGCAAGATGGATGGTTTCCTTGTCTCCAGACTCTCCATCTTTCTGTCTGGTGACACATGCAACTTTCTCTCTCAGCAAGTAAGATTGTCAGATATCTCTTGTGCATGGAGCCAATTCCAGCCCAACTGCATATTTAACTGTTTCAGAGGAAAGAATACAAAGCTTTTACATGTTGCTGAAACATTTTCAAATGAGGACAACAGTCCCTGTTCTGGTGGTGTTGTAAATGGCCTGCACCCTCCTGTACCAAATTCACCCACCTTGCAAGGCTGATACTCCACAGCTATGCAAGACTCAGGGCAGCAGCCAGGTGCTGATGCAGGGAAGTTACAGGAAGACTGTCAGAAGTTTTTCTCTGTTTTTCCACTACAATCAGTGTGCCAGGGCCTAGATATGAGTATTCCTACTTAGGACTCAAGCCATGTGAGCTTATATTTTTCTTTCACCTGATCCATCAACCTGTGGGCTCCACCAGGGTGAGGCCATGATCATTCTTTAGTAATGACCCTGAAATTCTGGATGAATTAAGTCAGACAGAAATTCATAGACTCCATCCCTGGGAAAGGGGTAAACTTATTTTTATTTATTATTTATTATTATTATTTATTATTTATTATTTATTATTTATTATTTTATTATTATTATTTGGATTATGGTCCAAAACTCGTCAAGTGTTTCATCCCCTACTTGTTCCAGGTAAAACAGAAACATTCCTGGAGGCAGCAAGTAATATGTGTTTTGAAAGGCTCCTCTGAAGCAGGTGCAGCTTTCCCAGCCTGCTGCCCTGACACATTAATATTTGCAATAGACTTCCCTAAACCCCAACCAGACAGTATCACTCCTGGGTGGCCAAGGAAATGCATTTCTCAGTCAGACTCACTGGAGCTCATTGGAGGGCTCTCTCCAAACACTGCACACAGCAGCCTGGAGCACACTTGTGAGGGGGAATTAATCCATGATCTGACACTCTCCTTGGCTCCATCCTTCCCTCCTCACTCCTCATTGCACTGACAGTTGTTACTGTCAAGTATCTGCCTTGCAGCTACAGACAAAAGTGTAACCAAACTTCCAAGCCCCAGGGAGGGAACTGGAAATGGTCCCAGTATCAGATTCCAGCCCAAAATACAGTTCTGGTATTCCCCATTCTTATTGTCACTGCAATATTGTGCCCATGTTTATTTGTTGTGCTCTAACAAGCCATGTGTGAACAGCCAGCTCATTTGTTCTCAGAGGATAGATTAGAGCAGCCAGTCTCCTCCTGGAATAAGTGGAAGTTGAATTATTTATTTCCTTTTCTTCATAAGAAGCTTATAGCATGCTGAATGAAAAGTCAGAAATAATTAAGAAAAATGTTCTGCGTTCAAACAGAAGAAACACTCAGAGAACAGCTAAAATGCTGTGTCGGTGTGGGCTGGGGATAGGAAGGGAACCTCTCCTTGGTGTTGCAGGAATCAGCCTGGAAGGATATAGTGATTCTGTGGATGCCTTATATTATATGTGGACAAATTTCTCCTGTTCATTTTAAGCAGTAAATTTCTGGGTGAGGCTTTTTCCCAGGTGATGTGGAAATGTTTCACCAGACAGGCAATTGCTGTTGTGGTGGGAGTTTTAGAGAAGGCAATACTGAGGCACAAAGAAGGGATGGCATTTGGGGGCTTGGAATATGTTGCCCCTTAAATTATGCTTTCAGGTGTGGCTCTTTATTTTTAATATTGATTTAATAATATTTCTGTTATTTTCCACACAAAGAGAAAGTTTGGAAATACACCTTCTCTTTATAGATGCAACTCTTTTAAAACACCAATGCCTCCTCAGAGGAGAAATTCTGCCTTTATGAATTTTTCTTCATTGGTCCCACACCTTAAGCTGGAATTCTGAGTTAAAGACAACATTTCCTGACAATGGAAGTTAGAGCTGGTTTTATAAACTAACATCCCTTTAAAAAACCAAACAACAGTTGCTTTACAGATATTGAGTTGATTTTACATTGCCCAAATACAGGTTAGATGTGTCAGCTTGGGAGTATTACAAATACTGACAAGTCCTTCAGCTGTGATGCTGATAATAAATGGAATAGGATTTTCTGGAAGAGATTTAAGGAAAAAATAAATTTCAGGGACTAAATCATCAGTGATGCCTATTGCTGGAATTCTGTGTGGGAATAAATAGTCCAATATACCCACTTCATTTTAAGAAAGAAATACATTAGTGAAAAGGTATTTTGAATGAAAAAGTAATCTCCTTTCCTTCAACACAAACTGAGTCTGGCCCACCTAATCATACACACAGATCTGTGATTGCTCATAAAAATGGTTTCTTTAGGTTTAAAGCCAATAGCTGCTCATGTTTAAGTGAAACAGCTCTTTCACCTGAGTATGGCAGCAAATATTCCTCTCAACCTACCAAGCCCTTAGAGTTTAATTAATGGCTGTGAGTGCTTGGAAATCATCAGGAAAAGGTAAATATGTGATGATGACTGCCTTGGCTCACCTGGCCCAGGGGTGGCTGGAGTTGGAAGCCTGAGCTGCTGCAGTGGAGGGGGAAGAGCAAGGCTGGATTTTAAGACCTTCCCCACAGCCCTGTGGTTGTCACACAAGGGACTTGTAACCAGTGAATTACACAAAGGTGTTATTCTGTGCCACAGGCAGAGTCCTAGAGAATCCTCAGCAGGCGATCTAATAAAGCACTTACCCTTGGATCTGGATATTTTTGAGGTTAAAATCCTATTAAAAAAACTTGAAATACATGTATTTTTCTAGAGCTGAGAAGAATCCAGCTGTTCAAAAAGCAGGGATTTTCCAAGCTCCCCAGGATAGCTGGGTACCCAGCTTGTACTGAAGCTCACTATATGCTATTCATAATTTTCTTGGACTCCTCTGAAAATCCTGGAGCTGTTAAAAACTGATTTACAAAGTTTTTTAGATTCTAAGGAAATAATAAAGCATAGTCTGGATACTTCAAACAGAATCCACTTACAGCTGGGACAGATTCTTCTGGTTTTTCTCTTTCAGGTAAATCCTTCTGTATATATTTTAGGCTCCATAATTTATCATTTGTAAACTCCATAAATTACCATTCTAAAATTAGCTGAGTGCTTCCCAGGCAATACAATGTTCTTTGACCACCTTCCTGGGTATCCTTTTGCTAGTGGGTTTCACAAGTTCTTTTAAAGTAGGCCAGTGAAATGCCCTCTCTGCTGAGGGTTTTTTTCCTTCAAATTAACCTCTCTAGAAAAACCCAAACTTCATTGTGAAATCCATCCAGGACATAATATATAGCAGTATATGGGATACAAGATTCATTGACTTAGCTGGGTTAAAAAAACTAATCCTGGTTCCCTAAATCTTTGATGAAACATTATTTTAGCTCAAAATGTTGTGTTGTCTGGCATGTAGTAATTCTTCCTGAGGTATAAAATTTTATTTCTGCTTCAAGCCTGTTTTGGAAACCTTGGCACTTTCAGCTTACTGCAGTCAACTGCCACAGTATGAAAAGTCCTTTGTGATATAGGAAAAGCAAGGTGCCCCAGTGCTGTGTGATGTGAAAACTCAATTAATTACAGGAAGGAACAATATATGATCATTTCAGAATTAAAACATTATCAGTGCTGGAAGCACATAGGTAAATCCTCTGCTGAATCCAATATTCAGAGCAGAGGAGAGACTCACAGATTCAGAGGATTTTTCTAATCCCAGGTTGCTGAGAAATCAGGCCACTGCACAGGTTAGAGGACCTACTGAGAACTGGTGTGACCAGGAGAGGGTTGCATCAAGCTGCAGGGACACGGTGTGCTCTGAAAACACTGTCAAACACTGTCCCACACAGTGGAGACTCTCCCACCCAGGAATGTGGGCAGTTCAACAGCAGGAGAAAGCCTGGTTGTTGTCAAGAATTCATCCTTATTTTACCTGAGCTGGCTCCTAACAGTTGGATCCCCTAATCTGCTTACAGCAAATCATATTTCCCTTACTTTGAAAGTTAAGTTAAAAAATTTGTCAAAATCCTACAAGCTGAATATTTTGGAAACCTTTTAAAGCTAATGTTGTTATAAATGCAAGACTGGAGATTTGGAGACTTCTTTCTTGTTTTGCATCCCACTTAATTGTTCAGCATATCCTATTTTTGATTTGCAGGCAGATGTCCTAAGCTCCAGTATTTGTACTATCCTTATTACCTTTGCACATTCTTGCTTAATTATTTTTAAACATCCTGACCCATTATAGATTAAAAGTCATGAATGAGGTTAATGTATAATTAATGAGAAAGGATGTTCATGGTGACAGCTCAGAATAATGATGAATGAGCTGAACAAGAGATCTGACAAGCTGTCCAAGGTCAAATTGCACATGGGAGTGTTAATGTTGCCTGACACAGCTTTATTTCTTTCTGATTTCGTATTTTAAACATATCTGTTATTCTTGCAGAGCTGTTGAGCCATTTAAAGGGATGCCAAGGTATCCTCTGACCTCTAAGTAAGGAGTGCTCCTTGCTGGTAGTCCTTTATTGTGACAGCTGCTGCTGGTGTGAAGATATACAGATAAATTTGGCCGTAACAGAAACCCAACTCACCTAGCCTAGAAGTAAAAAACTCTCCAGGTGAGGCAATGACAGACTGGATTCAAACTCAATCGGGGGACCCCAGCCAATCCCATTCAATCCTGAATGCAGACATGTCATTGGCCAGTGAGCTGGCAGAACCAAGACCTCGGCCAGTTGGGTGCTCAAGCACGGGAATTTGGAACCCTCCATAAAAGGGGCCTCCATGAATAAATGTTACTGTTGTTGCATGACCTTTGGTGTGTTCAGTTGTGTGCCTGCCTCCAAAACTACAACCCAAATGTAATACTTTATACCATCTGCCATGATGTATGAGATCCAAAATCCACTCTTTTCTCTTGAAAATATCCATTAGATTCAGAGGACAGTTGACTGGGGGGAGAGGAGGGAAGAAGGTAAGAAAAAAACACCTGAAAAAGGACTTAATTATTGACTCAAAGGAAAAAAACTCTTTCCCATTTCCATACAGTGAATACTCCATCTACTAAAATAGTTATTTGGTGACAGACTGCAAACAGCATCCCTAACTGATTTTTCTCAAAATTTTTTTCAAAATTGTGAGGTTTCTGATATTTCAAAATTATCATATTTCTGAATGATGAGTCTCTTGCTGTTTTCCCCACAGAAATCATGACCAAAATTTGATGTGGAGTAGTAGCTGTCTGGTGAGAATGGTATAGAAATAGTATGTTGAAAATTGGAATACATGCAGCTGAGGCATCCTGTTATCCAAATCCTGTCCCATGATCCAAGGTCCTGTTCTGTGACCCAAATCCCACGTCTTCAGAACAAACACAAAAAGGTTTTACTGCAGCAGCAATTAATTCTGTCCTATCTCCTTACTTAAAGGTGGGTTTTTTCACCAGTAGCTTTCCCTGGAGAACAAGGAGGATTTATAAATTGTGTGTCAGGTTTCCTGGGAAAACCATTTTTGCCTGCTGACTTCAGCGTTTGTTGTTCTGGACCATGGATCCAGCCTGGTGAGTGCCTTGGAAATGGGCAATTTGTCTCCTTGCCATGTTTTCCACCATTCTTAATTTACAGTTGCCTGGGGGAGGAAGGAAAGGTTTTCTGTCTCTCCAATCATTTGCTATGTAAGTTGCTGCCACTTAATTTTTTTTTGTTCACTGTTGTCCAAGTTTGTGCTCCTCTCTCAGTCATGCACATCATTAACCGAGTGCACTCCCTGTCTTTCTGCCCTCAGCATTCCACTTTATTAAAAGGAAATAGCACAAAAATATTGCATATTTTAATTTTTCCTGGCCAGTAGAGATTCTGAAAACACTGAGACATTTCAAGCCATTCAAGAACATAAACATGAGCTTTTCTCAGCATTAAAAATGAAAGAGAAATCCCACAAGCTGTAGCCATGTATCAAAAGTGATAATGATGGTGCTAAATTACTTAAGGAAATTGCCACAATGTATGAATTGCACAAATTTAGAAATTGCTTTTATTTTGTCACATTCATAAGTTTAGCATTTGCATAGATTAAGATGTTTTTAGCATATCAGGAAAATTAATCCATGATGCCAGAGTTTTATGTCCAAAAAAGGAGACGGAGGAGTCCTGGAATTTTATTCAAATAAAGGGAGAGGCCATGGACATTTCCTGTGGGGTCTCTCAAGTTGTGGGAGAACGAAGCCTCCTTTATATCCTAATTTCCCGACCACATTTCTCTCTCTCTTCCCCATTGGCTGAGGTACTTGAGAAGTACAGACTTCCCTAATCACCTAATACAGTCTCCCTTCTAATGTGCACCTCCCCACACTTCTTTTTCTTTGTTCTCTGTTCTTTTTCTCTAAGTCCAGGAATTTAGCATGGCCTTGGGTGACCAATAGTCTGTGTCAATTTGTGGAATTACTGTGGAATTTCTGGTTCCTCTCTATTGTTTCTTTCACCTATTGGTATCTGGCTTTATCTACCAGCAGGCCCACAGTTTGTTTGTGAAGACACCTCCCCTTTCAAGCAGAATATTTATCTGCTGGTTATTGCCCATAAATAGGATTAAGGCAAGCTAGAAAACAAGTAACCCTTTTCTTTCCCACTGTTCCATATGCAAAGTGTACTAAACCACTCTTCACACACTGCAGCTGTGTGTGTGTGTGTGTGTGTGGGGGGGGAGTTTCAGTGAAAGGTTAAAAAGTATCAAAAATGGGCAAAAGTTGCAAAATACAGCGTAACTGTGGCTTTATGCATGTCATATTGAGACAAGGGGTTAGAAATTAGAGGTTTGTAGAGGTTTCTTTTAGAGATTTTACCAAAAGCCCCAACTACGCTTATTGCCTAAAATCACTTATGCTGGGCCTGCAGACAGCAGGATGAGACACAGTTCTCACAGTAGATGAGGTGTACGTGCAGAAAAACAACTTGGAGGTATGCAAGAAGGCATGATAAAGGGAAATTGTTTACAAAAATACAAGTGCAGTGTACAAAGTGCAGACTTACAAAGGCTGCAGATAATACAGGCTCATGAGACCCAGACAAACAAACAGAACCAATCTTCTGGCTTGGACTGAGACCAAGGGCTCAGAGAGCATGTGTAGAGAGCCGAGGTGAAAAGTTCAGCTTTGAGGAAGACTACCTGCCTTCCTCCCCAGTGACTACTCTGTGACCCCAGTGGGCACTGTGCAGGTGTAGAAGGACTCACCAGGCAACTTGCATACAAAGTGAGGCTGGGCAGAGCTGGGAATGACTATGCATGAAGGGATTGCACAATTCATATGCATATGGGGATTAAAAAATGGTTATGAGTGCCGTGAAAGTTGCACGTGCCTTTAGAGGAGCTATTTCCCATGTGCCATCAGCGCTGAATAAAGCATACCGAACTTTTAGGACTCTCCCGAGTTGTGGATTTACTTTTTCTGTGTATCAATATAAACAGAGCAACGTGTTCAAGTAAATCAGAGCATGTGAGATTTGCCTCAGGCTGAAACCTTTTTAAGGTTTGGGTCCCTCCAAGGCAGGAGAGTGGCTCCAGAGTCTCTGTGATAGGAGGCATCACTGGGATCACAGCACATCAGACAAATAATTGTCCCAGTCCCTGTTTAGTAGTTCAGGAAGTTCCTTCGTTAAAGGAACATGTGCGCCTTCACTTCCATGGATATTGTTATAAATAATAAAACGATAAGGCTGAATTAATAAAAAAGAAAATAGTTTTTTATTTCATGACTGAGATTCAGTCTCTGATAGCCACAATCAAAGGGACAGTGTTGGGGTCGGCGCTGGGTGAACTCTGATCCGAACTCCATCGCTTCGGATCCCTTCTGTTCACAAATGTCGTCTCTGTTGGGGTAGGTTTTATACAGTTTTTTTGCTGGGGGCAGAGATTCTCCTATTCTTTTGCGGTTTCACATATTCATGTAGTCTCCTTTTCTCTGTGCTGGGCTGGACAAAACCGTTTCTGGGAAACATGAATGCTGTTTATTGAGTTACAGGAACCTGGCATTGGAATGCACATTCCTGACGACTCTGACTGTCTTGATTGTTGATACTTATTGAGTATTCATCGGTTGGGTGTTTCCTGGACCATGCCAGAAAAGGGCCCATCTTTGAATGGAGCCTCATTCTTTCGTTTGTTCATGAGATCTTTCTCTCCACTGCCATCTGTGGTTTCACAATTGGTGAAACACTCTTTTTTTTCCCCGGTTCTGGCTGGTGGTTTTGAAACCTTAAGAATTTTTCTCACAAGCACAACTTTATTTCACGTGTATTTTACTTAAGCACGAATTATTCCATAACGTACATTACAGATACCATCCTGGAAAACACCTGCGGTGTTTCATGTTCACACATCCCAGGACAGATCCTAAATTCAGGTGTTTTTGGAAGCCACAGGGTCCCTTTGCTACCTGGAAGAATAAAGAGGTTCCATGGGCAGAGGCAAACTTGGCTGGCTCCTGCAGCTTCACTGCCTCCTGGCTCTGCTGGGGATCCAGGAAATTTTCCTTTGCTTTGTGCCACAATGGAGAGCAGAACATTGATCCCACCCAGCTCTGCAGCCCTGAGGAGACAAAAGCAGGAAGGAAATTAGTTTACTTTGCTTTCCACTTTCTGTCACTCTAATAACTTCATAGATATGAAATTTTGCCTGGGATAATACACAACTGTGTCACATATCCGACATCAGGGTCCAAGATTCCAAAATATATTTCTTGTTTTCTCTTGCTGGATTTTCCCTTCTTCTTCCTATATTTTCTTTCAGCTGCTAGGCTGGAGACTGACTCAGTATTCAGGTTAGAAAAACTTCACATGTTCTTCTTTGAAGGTGTAATGCTTTATTCATGTTTATTGTTTTCTTGCAGTACTGTTTCCACTACCTTTTTTCGCACATTTTTTGCCATGAAGACTGCTGAAGCAAAATCTTAAAAACAAGGAAGACAAGATAAGCAATATCCTTTCTAAGAAATAATTTCCATGAATTCTGGCAAGTCTTGAAATATGAGTTTACAGAGCAAACATTGTTCTTATTTCTCAACAGAAACTTTCCTGCCCACTTGGGAAAGGGCACTTCCTTTGACATGATTTATTGTCATTTCTTTATGTCCTTCAATAATGACTGATCCAACAGCACCCTCCAGGCATAACATTTTACCTTGATTGGGATGAATTGCCACCAAGCACTTTTTTTTAGGAGGAAATAAGAGAGCACCTGTCCCACAGGTACAACCCCACCTGGCACTGTGGAAGTCATGATTGCAAGAACTGCTCTTTGTGAGCAGTAGCACAAGTGTCTGAATGGATGAAAAAAGCTGAGTGTTTGGTCTGGGCAGGATTGATTTTTTTTTTTTTTTCTTCATTTTGATTTTTGAAGGGAGTTGAATAGGGGGAGCTACATTGGAAACCACAATAAGCAATGTCTCACTTGGAGAAGGTGGCAGCATTTTGGTATGGGCCATGTGGTGCGTATTGGTTGCTAACTCATTAATTCTGAGCAGAGTTTTAAAAGCTGATTTGAAGCCTAAATGGCTGACCTGTGCTCATCCTTCTCTTCTGTGCTGCCTCGTGGCAGAAAATGTTGATTTTCACCATTCTTTTTAGCAAGTGAATCTTTCCTTTACTTTTTGTGTTATAATTAAAAAATTCCCATGTCACCACACCCTGGGTCACTCACCAGGTAAACCACAGAACCACTGCAGGACCTCTTTGCTGAGAAGGGCTCTGTTCATCCCCTCCCATCATTTCCTCTGCACTTGGTATCCCACAGCTGCTCCCCCTCCATGCAGTGTAACCCCTGAATAATTTTTCCTATCCATCTGAGCAAGTTTGAAGAGGGTAAACACTTGTGTGTCTAATTCTGGGGCTGGAAGTTGTCACTGTCTCTTCCAGCTCTGTACCTGGTGTGTTAATCCAAGAAGTATTAACCAGATGGAGTGTAATGCTAATGGAGTGAGCCCTGTGCCAGGCTTGGAACCACACAGGAGGGAGGGGAACATGATTCTGGCATGTTTTCCTCCTCAGCTTATGTGCCAGATCCTGGGCTCTGCCTTGTCAGTAAAACCCTGGCTTCTAAGTAACACTTTAGGGTATTTTTGTCTCTGATGCTGTGAATATTTGCAACAGCCAAAATAATTTGGATAGGCCTGTTGGGGGTTGGGTTCTCTTGTAGAATTTTTTTCCCATAAGTTGCCAGGGAACTGATCTCTGGGAACTTATGGATAGTTAAGAAAGACAAAAGAAGTGACCTGGGGTGGAGGGAGGGGAGGAACACTGGACTTCACTTTTTTTGCTGGGGGGTGTGCTTGTGGGGAGAAGACACAGCAGGCTGTGGCTTTCAGACTTCGCGGTGGAGGGGGAGATTTTTCTTTCACTGGCACCACTGGAGTGGAGTTTGGGGTTTCCTGCCATGGTCTCTTCGTGTGTGTCCCGGGAATCCGGAGCCTGGCCCCGTCTGCCTGGCCAGGAGCCGCGCCGCTGTAGTTCCTGCCCTCCTCACTGTCCCTTCGCTCCTGCTCTGAGTGTTCTCCACGACACAGCCTGCACCCCCTGTCCTGCCGGGACTCGTGCTGCAGCTCCAGCCACCGCCAGGGAGCTTCTGATCCATCTCCAGCATCCCGGAACTCTGCACCCCCTGTCCTGCCGGGACTCGTGCTGCAGCTCCAGCCACGCCAGGGAGCTCCTGATCCATCTCCAGCATCTCGGGACTCTTCACCACAGCTGCCTGTGATGGTAACTGCCCACGGGGGAAGGGTGCCAGTGCCAGAGAAAACTGTGACTTTTCCCCTGGTTCTGTCTGTTGTTTGTATCATAGTTATTGTTGTTCTGTTTTGCCTTGCTAAACACAAGTAAAGAACTGTTATCCATATCTTCACATCTTCGCCTGAGAGCTCCTTAATTCTAGAATTATAACAATTCGGACAGAGGAGGTTTTTTTCATTCTTAATTTCAGGAGTGGGTCCTGTTTGTCCTTAGCGATACCTGTCTTCCAAAGTAAGACAAGGCCTATATTGGTTCGTTACCATGGTCACCTAATATGCAGTTGCTTTGGGAAGCCTTTGGGAAGGTTTTACTGTGCCTTCTGCTGGTAAATATGGATGGGAAATGTGTTAGGCTGTTTCAAGTAGTATTTGTACTTTTGCAAATAAGATTTCCTTAATCCAGACTGAACGTTAGGATTCCAAGGAGTTGTAGCAGAGATACAGACAAAGCTGGAGTTGCTTGTCTGTGAAATGGCTTCATATTAGACAAGACTGAATGTTTTCTCTTTCTCTTGATATTCAGTTTTGAGATAAAAGGCTTAATGCCCAAATTAGACAAGTCAAGTACTCTGTTTACGTTCATCATCCTCAGCATTGAGTCATAGGAGCTGTAGAACATGTGCATACATATTTTTGCATTACAATTTATTAAAATTATATTTTTTTTTTTATTTTTTTTTTTTTTTTTTTTTTTTTTTGCAAGAGAAAAACTAGAGCCCCCTTGTCCAGCAACAGAATCAGCCAACGTTAATGAGTGGAGGGCATATGGAAATGACATTGAAATACCCCGTAGATGGGAAAGGTAGAAAAAGGGAAATAAATCTAAATTCCTGGTTGGGGGGATGGGAAGTTTCTCAGTGTATTGTCCTGCCTTGAACAATGTTTGGTGCATTTAGAGGAGGCACAGACCCTCTGCTTTCCAGTCAGCTTTGGCCAGTTGGTTCCTCTGGCCCTCAGCCTTCTCTGAGTCTGAGCACCAGCACCTGGGCTTGCAGCTGCTACAGGGACACCAGTGCTTTGGTGGCAGGACATGAGCACCCAGTTGTGTCACTTATGTGACTGCTAAATGTGACCTCTGCATAACCCAAGGGAGCTTGTCCTTTACTCTCCAGCTCCCAATTTAATGATGACCTTTTAAGGTTCATCCTGGATTTTTGACTGCTAAAAAAACATGTCCCAAATCACCCTCCTCATGGTTGTTTCTTTTTCCATATCTAGTGAACATTCCTGCACAGTTTGTTTCACAAAAAACCAAAAATATGTATGAAAAGTTCCACTATTCAGTATGGAAGAAAAAACAAATTTTAGCTTGCAAAACAGAAAAGGTTGTAAAATTCATTTTTGGGCCAGCTGTACTTGGCAGTTTCTGTTCAAGTTAGGGGATGCTGAGCTTGTGGATAGAGCTTGGCAGAGTGAGACAGCAAAGCTTGTTTGTAACACCATCATTATTGTGCCTGTTCTGTTCTCTCACTAATTTCATCTATTAAACAAATAAATGAGTGATTACGCCAGATGAGATTTTTGTGTGAGAGTATATTCTCCTAGCTTTGCCATCTTTTAGTGGTAATTATGCAGTAATACAGCTGTTGCTTGCAGGAAGGTTTAAAATAATATTTTTATAAGCTGAATAAATCACACCATAAAAATGAATGGAGATAAGAGTCTGGTCTGAAGACAACAGAATAAAAAAAGCTGGGGATCTGGATTATGGAATACCTGGAGAAATACTGTCAATGCTGACTATAATTGGGCTATGTAGTAACATGATTGCAAAATAGAATCATAGACTGGGTTGGAAGGGACCTTAAACATCATCTGGTTCCAACCCCCTGCCATGGGCAGGGACACTTTCCACTATCCCATGTTGCTCCAAGCTCTGTCCAACCTGGCCTTGGACACTCCAAGGGGTGGGGCAGCCACAGCTTCTCTGGGCATCCTGTGCCAGGGCCTCACCACCCTCACAATAAAGATTTTCTTCAGTAAATCTAATCTGAATTTCCTCTCTTTCAATTTGAAGCCATTTCCTCTTATTCTGTCACTGCAGCTCCTGGTGAAAAGTCCCTCTCCAGTTCCCTGCAGTCCATTCAGATACTGGAAGGTGCTCTGAGGTCTCCACACGACCTCCTCTTTTGGGGCTGAACAGCCCCAACTTTCTTAACTTGTCAAGCCTAAACCAATCAGTTAAGTCTCTGGAGCTTAAAAAACAATTACACAGATGCTGAAGTGTCCACATCGTGGGCAAGCCAAGCATTTTTAATTTCTCTGCTCATATTCACACAGTGTGTGTGGGGAGAGTGGAATTCATGCTGCAGAAAGTCACATAGATGCTCATGTTTTGGAAGATAAAAGCAGACCAGCATAAAAGTGCTGAGAAACCCAGGCCCCTAACAGTCCCAAGCTCACAAACTCCACATGCAACTTTTTGCTAGCACATTGACGCTCACATTTGGATGTAGCTCCTTCCCAACACATAGTCTGAAATGGGTCTCTCCTTTAAATTTCATGGAGTTATTTTATTTATGGTTTGGTTCTTCCAAAGCCCAGTAAAAATGCCTGTTCTCTGTTTATTCTGGCTATTTAATCTGGCAATTATGTAATGTTCATGAAACAGAAGCAGCACATAATTTTTATGGTTCATAATCTCTCCTCAGGAAAAAGGTGGCCACTTAGAGGAATTTTCTTCTCCCAGAATGCTTTTTTGGTGATGACATTTTGGCAAAACCAAACTGCTGCAGCCTGCAGGAAGTCATTTTGTAACCGATTGACTCTTCCATTCTTGTTAATGAGCATTCATAGCTTCCATTGCTTCATTCCTATTTCCTCATTCTTCCTGAGGCAAATAAGAGATAAATGTCTAATTTTGGCTTTTAAAACTGCCACATTTCAGGATGGTTTGTTTGGGGATTTTTGTGGGTTTTCTCCTTTTTAAGAAAGAATCAAAGAGACTGCAGATGAAAAAAGAAAGAAAAAAAGAATTTTATGTCAGTTTAGCATTTCAAAGTGTGGAAAGTTCATGGAAATTTTCTGTCTCCTGGGTTAGAGTTCAGATGTGTTTTCACCATACAGCTGTGCTTATAATAACATGATGATTTTGTTTAGAACCATGGGACACTAATAGGAGGATGCCATCCCAGGCTTGTCTCTCATTTTCATGTAAACCCACAGCAGTTCCATTGAAGCTAAAGAATTAGTTAAAAGGGAAAGGACTAACAAAAACTAGGAGGCTTTTTTATGAAAAGTTTTACCTCTGAAATTTAAGAAAATATAAATTAAGTGGGGGAAAGAGCTGGAAAATTCCATTTATTAGGCTTGTATATGGCAAACGGACATGGATGAAGACGAAACCTTTATTTGAATGAGTATTGCCGTTACTGGGATAAATATTTATAGGAAAGGTGTGAATTATTTATATGTGTTCCAAGATAGCAGAGTATAATAGCATCCTTCCCCTGGATTTATTACCCTGTAATCTGGGGATTGCATACACAGTGATATGGTAACTGATATTAGAGGATTTGTGTTTGACATGAGGAGATTGCAGTGGAAGGAGGGAGAATCCCCATGTTTGAGTTTGTATTAGAAATTTGTGCAAAGGCCAACAAAAGCACACAGCTCTGAGTAAAGAACTTTCAGGGCCCCATAAATCATCCATCTAATGTTATTATGCTACAGTGGCAAATTATGCTGGGTTTGTCTCTGCAGTTAGACAGTGCAACAGATGGCAAAGATTTGCACAACCAGTTAAAATTCTTGGCAAAGCACATTTTTTGAATTTGCAGCTGATGAGTTAGTTGGGATACACTGGAATATTTATACCAAATGGGGGGGGAAGAGCCCAACTTTTTTATAGTCTCTCTTCCACTTAAAAAACTATAATTTTACACATTTCCCTAACAAGCAGCACTGTTACACCAGCAGGTCCCATTCACGTTTGCACTGTGGTAGCGAAAAGTGCCAGCCTCAAATTATCCAGGAAGCTGTTTCCAAAGGGGAAATGCAGAGCAGTGAGAAATTACTGCTTTTAGAGCCATTCAGGAAATTGGTAATGATATAGGCACATCGTGTTCTGCTGTACAGAACAACAGGCTCGCTCTGCTCCTCATTTGCAGATCGGTGGTTCCCAAATCTTTCACTCTGGGCCCAGCAGGTGAAAAGGAAAATTAGACCATATTCCTGAAAGTGGATTCACAAGGGAAATATGGTGGAGAGGTCTACTCTAAACACAACCTGGTCTATATGCTTGTTTCTCATCTTTAATTCATCATTGTGTTACAGTCATACCCTACACTACAAAGACTGAAATTACGTTGTAGTTTAGGTAAAAATTACAACATATTTTCTGTGTTAGTTTCTGCATTCTGTGTTAGTTTGACCAGCCCACAGAAGTGAGCTGGCTGGTTTTGAGATTGGCATTTTATTGGACCAATGTAAAAGCATGTCATTTGCTGGTTCTTAATACCTTTGGAAGGAAATTATGCCGAGGAAGTTCTTTTTGTTCTGGCTTTCAGAAAGAGAACACCTTCCCCCCTGGGCCTTGGGCCGAGTGGGGGGAGGGAGGGAAGGCTATGGGGGCCAGGTACGGCTCACCTGCTTTTGAGAACATCTGCTGACAGAGTTCTGCTTTGCTGCTGGCCCGGGCTGGGCTCTGCCTCTGTTTAACTCTGGACAGAGAGGGGGAGAATCCATGCTGCGGGCCCAGGCCACCCTGATAAGACCAAGGGGTGGAAAAGGGGATCTAGGGGTCTGTCCAACTTCCCCCCACCCTGGCTGCAAAAGAGCAGTGAGCGGATGCCTTTTGGCACAGGTCCTCTGAGATCTGCTCCCTGTCAGCATGGCTTTGTAATATGACACCATGGACTGCAGCCTGGCCAAGATCCTGGAACAGCTCCAGCACAGCCAAAATCCATCAGGTGAGTGCCTTGGCCCAGACACTGCCTTTGTTAACTCTTTCAGTGCATCAGTGCACAGATGGGACCTGAAATAAAAAAAAAAAACCATCCTCTCTCCAGTGAGAGAAAATTAGAATGCATATGTGTAAAGACCACATGAAGTATCTAAGTCAGTCAAGAAAGAGTGAAAGTCCAGATAGAAATAGTATGGGATGCTGCTTTCAGGCTGAAAAGACTCTTGTAAGCTATGGTAGTTGGCTGTAATAATTGAGATATTTCCTTTAAACCATAGAGAAGTATGGGGAAGATAAATAGTTCAAATTGTAGACCTGAGCAAAGGAATGAAATGTTGACAAAGGTGTTGATTCCATGAGAAGTTGAACAGAGAGAGGAAGTGATAAAGACTCTTTGCCCTTGAAAGAAAAAGTGAATCTCTGTTCCCTGAGATGAAGGTGATCCCAAAGATAGATACAGAGAACCTTTGTTTTGAACAGTTAATCTTTAAAATAAAACCCCATACATTGATATGGCCCAGAAGCACAACTGTGAACATGGGAGGAGTTTCATGAATGCAGATCTTCTGAGTGGCTGTTGTTCATGACTTGTTCATGACAACTGGAACCATGAGAGAACTGTTTTCTTGTGGGGGAATTTTCCATAGTGAACAAGAGGTGCTTCCCTCCCTAAGTAAACTGAACAAAGACTGCTTTAGAGGTGGAAAACTGACTGAGATTTATGAGTGTTGTTTTCTTTACATTGTCAGTTGGGAGAAAAGAAGTTTTGAAGGAGGAAGAGTGTTTTGAAGGTTTCATTCTGATTCTTGTTGGGTTTTTTTGCTTTTAGTGTTAGTTAATAAAGTCTTATTATTTTTAAACTTAAGCCTGCTTTGCTCTTGCTTAGGAAATTTCAAATTGACAAACCCAAACCAGAACATGAATTGGTGTTTCTGCCTGGTTTCAAATTGAAACCACGACAGCACTTTAATACATAATTATCTGCTAGTTAATAAAGCTGAACAGTTACGTTACGTGTTTAGAGGCCTTTTTTATTCCAAAGGAATAATTCTGTGTATGTGTACCAAAAAAATCCAGTTATTATAACAAAACCATACTGCTCCCATGATCATTCTCTGGTGTCCAGTGAGGGGAACTGGGGGTAGTTTCAAAATCAGTGCAAATCCCTGTTTAACAGCAGTGCAGTTTCCCAGTGATGTTTGAGGGCATTTTGCTTTGCTGGTTGGTTCCTGCACTGACTCACATGTGCAGAGGTATGTGGGACCTGGGTTTGGTCCTGCTGTAATTTGCTCTTTCTTGAGTGGTCTTTGCAGCGAGAACTGTGCTGAGCAGCACATCCAAAAATGGTGTGGAAAGTAATTTTCAGTGCCAAAGGTGACCTGACCTCCCCATATTCAATGCCAGGGCTGAGGGCACTGAGGACCTAAACTGGAGAAGCTGGCACGAGGCTCACATGGAGCTCTCAGCAGACATTGAATAGAATTATGGAATCATTAAGGCTGGAAAAGAACAGAATCACAGAATCATTACAGTTGGAAGAGACCTCCAAGATCATCAAGGCCAACTTTTGACCCAATTCAACCAGCACCCACTAAACCACATTGTAAAGGGTTGGATATCACACAGGCTGTTCTCATTTCCTTCCACTGCCAAAAAGAATTAGACAAAAGGTTTGGGGAGGAATGTTCAGTCTTCTCCATGACCAAGGCCTCACTTGCAGGTGAGGTGCTTCTTCCCACTGGTGCCTCAGTCAGGCAACCCTGAAAGAATTGAATGGACCTAAAAGGTCCCCGAAACACTTGAGCCATCCAGCAACACCCTGGCAAGGGCTTGGATTGGGGCAGCAGTGGGACTGCAGGACTATCAGACCTCAGGAGGTTTCTCCAAGGAAGATTCTCCCTCATGCACAGGGTTCTGCCAGTGCCCCATGTTTATCCCTTACCCAGCTGTGGATGAGCAGTGGGGTATGTGCCACAGAGAGACTGTCACAAAAATATCAGAATACTCATTCTTCGGTGGAGAAAAAAATGGGCTGTTTTCCCTCTGAGGGCCATCAAACATGTCTTCAAGCTAGGGCTGCACAGATAACTCGTTTCTCTTTGATTTGGTTTTTGTTTTGTCAGTAAACACTGCACTGCTGGGGAGGGGGAATGCCAACCCTGAGATAAAACAAATTATATTTGTTCATTTCTCTACCAACTTGCCCTCAGTAAGGAGAGAGGTGAGCAGCCCAGTGTCACTCAAGAGAGAGATTTTTCAGCACTTCTAATAAATTTTTTACAGAATTTCTCTCCCAGTTCTTCTGTATGACTGCTGCATGCAAAGCAGCATTTTAAGCTTCACTGGATGGTGTGCTCTGTGCTGCTCTGTCCAACGAGCCAGCACACACCTCTGCCCAGAGGATAGGAAGTCCTTTCTGCCTCAGGCCTGGATACAGCTGAATTCAAGAATCCAACTCCCACTGAAGTCAATGTAACCTTTGTGTCTAAAAAATCTTTGGGAGGCTGTGTCTGCATGAGAATACGTCTCTGAGACAAAAGAAAGAAGCTGCTGCCTAATGACGTGGTGAAATAGAAAGCAAAATTATTTTAAAAAATATAAATTAATACAAATAATTAATTCTAAATTGTGTGACTTCATAATGACACAGAGAATTTTCCTGTTTAATATCCCTCCTTCACACAGAGTCTTCATGAGTGCAGACTCAATGTTAACCTTTATTGCACCTGACCATTCTTCCTGGATTTATGTGGTGCTATGCACTTTGTAACCTTTATATTTTTAGCTGTAGTAAATGTTGAGCCTTAACTTCCCTTTTCATATAAGCTCTAGGTGGAAAAAAACTTTGCTAATATTTTACCCATTTTGTTTCATTGGAACAACCCTATGGAACAGCTCGGCCTTATGGATTTCTACCTAATATTTTCCACAACTTTAAACCACTTCTCAGCATTGCTTCTCAGCTCAGACAAAAGTATTAAGTTTTGAGTTTCCTCAGTCATCTGTTTGGTTACACACTAGTGATTTCCACACACCTTTTTAGGTTTATAACATAGTCCTTGGATTTTCATCTGACATATTTGTTATTTCAGTTAGTTGCTGTGGCCTTACATAGCCTTCTACTGAATATGCAAATACTTTCCAGGCATGTTCTGGTAATAGATTTAGTAGAAAAAATAAATGTATCTTTTATTCTCAACTAGAATTTTATATTCACTTTTAAGCAAAGAATTAACATGATACTTTTTCTACTATCTAGCTGCAAAATTAAACATTTCACATTTGCAGTAGAAAATATACAAAATAATATATTCAGAGTAATGGAAAATAAAATAATTTTAGGCTGGTTACAAGAATCCCTAAAGCTTTCTGGGGCAAATGTGCAACTAGAATTCTCTTTTAGCTGAGAGTTTAAAAACACTGTTTGTATCACAACTTGTGATTCAAAACCAATACTGTTTGTATAACAACACTGTTTGTATCCTGTTTGTATCACAGGATCTCCTAGTGACTGCCCTCAATAAAAATCCAACTGTAAAAGGCAGAACAGACATTGCCCATCATCCTCTTCTTCATTTGAACTGTATATAACACTTTTTTTTTTTTTTTTGGTTGTTATTGCCAGAAGCTAGAATAATTAAATTTGATGGCATCACAAGAGTTTCTCAGGTTCATATGGATTCATCTGAGTCTAATATGATCCAGCTCAATTTCCAATCCTCAGACTTTCTTGTTCCCTTTTTATCACCAACTTGCTGTGCAAGGAATTTATCAGTAACCTGGAACCTGGCCCATTTTCCCCCTTATCTGATAGAGGAATATCTTGACATGTTCATAGGAACAACTAGGGGGAGATAAAAAATACCACAAAGTGCAAAAACTTACTCAGCTGGATGATGTTTTTCCAGTATTGTCATGAACTTCACTATGCACAGCTGATTCCTCTAAGGACATGTATTCCATTTAATTTGAGATCCTGCCCAAATGTTCAGTGCTGTAATTGAGGTCTTTGTTAGGGACAGGGGAAAAACAAAAAAGAAATGTACATAAAGCAGTAACCTAAATGAGCAGATATTCCCTTACAACACTTCTTTTGATAAAGTAACTTTAGAGAGAATCTATTAAAACTGCATTCTTGTGCAATTCAAGAGATGGAACTGAAAATAGTTCTTGTATAGGGTCAGATCCTCTGAATTTGTATTAGTGCTTAAATCAATCTGATTTTTGGTTGGAAAAGTGGGACATCCTTCCTGATTTCTGCTATTTTTTAACTTAAAAAAGCTGAAAACCATTCTTCTTTTGAACAACTTATAAAAAAAGGTAAGAGGCACAAATCATTGTTTGTTTTCAGAATGAGTCAGTTGAGAGAGAAAGACTAAAAAGAAATCCTCAACCCTCTTAAGTAAGTGGGTAACAAGATCAAACTAAACAACATGACCCAGGAGGGCCTGGGGAATAAATTCAGGTCAGCACATGTGTGAATCCTGGAGTTAAAGAGGGCTAAGAAGGATGCAGGGCAACAACTGTCCAAAAAAATGAAAGCTTTGGGGGCTGGGAAGTGGGTGCTCTGTTGTTGCCTATCAAAGGTTTTTTTTGATGGGCTTCTTTTTAGGAAATAAGATGCTCCCTCACCACTGGTTTCTTGTGCTGCCTTAATGACTGTTTGGTTCTCCCAGTAAGTGCTCGAAATGTGAATCTGGGAGGGAAGGGTGGAAAAGAAAGGGAGATAGGTGAACGAGATCAATGACTTTTAATTTTCTCTGATGTGTCTTTGGATAAAAAATTAAATCTCCTGGAACTGAATTTGTTAAAATAGAAATCGATACTGCTATTCTTCATCCTGTGAGACTTTATTTACAAGAGTAGAAAATCTATTTCTTCCTATTATGGCAAGAGTTCCATTTTTAACCTTATTTCCTAAGGGACCAATAGTTGTCTCTTCCTTCATCCCCCACTCCTCTCCTCCATGATTTGAGTACATTGAGTGGGTCCAGCCCAGCTGGCAGAAAGGGTCTCAGAGACAATCAGCTGCTGGGGATGTCACAGGACGAGGTGGCTGGGTGAAGTCACTGAGAGCACTCTTCTGAAGAAGGGGCTTTCCATTATGGAGAGTTCAGATCCTTTTCTACTGTCAAATAACCAGCACAGACAAAGGTGTTAAGACTAATTCAGCTGCAGGGAGAGCCTGCAATTGGACAAGCACCCACAAGGTGCAGGGCCAGAGCTTTCCCTCGATCACTGCTGCTCATGGGCAGCCCTGTGCTCTGTAGCCAGGGCTCTGCAGGTACTTTGAATTTTCACAACTGTCCACAAAGCTTCTTGCTATCCCTTTCTGTCAACCTTGTTTTGGACTGGTTGCTAACAAAAATTCTAAGCAGGATTTCAAAAGGGGGATGTTGGCACAGATGAAGCATCCAGTTGTTGCAGTGGAATAGAGGGAGGCTGGCTGAAAGAGGAGAAACCACATTGGCACTCGGGGATTGATTTCCTAACTCACAGATGGCCTCCTGAACTCCTCAGAGAGTCTCATTATCTTTTGACTGTGTTTCCCACAATAGAAAATTTGCTAAAAGCACCAAAAGCTGCACTAGGCAGGGATTTTGGTCAGACAGGATTGAATTTAGGGGTGTGAAGGACTTTCTGTCAGGAATGGCTCTCTTCTCCTGTTCTGGCAGTAGGGAAAGGGGAATGAGAAAATCTTTTCTCCCCACTGCAGTAGCATGAAATTAACACCACTGCCCTGCTCTCTCGTCTTCATGGAAGCTGCAGGGGCTGAATCCCTCCAGCCAGAACTGAAAAAAAAGCTGGAAAACCTTGTCCAGTTATTACCCAAGCCAAAAAGGAAATAAGTCTGTTGTAAATGGGTAAAATTCTCCAAGATAAGTGCCTGGGAAGGAATAAACTAATAAAAGTGTCTACCCTGAGGAAGAATACTTATCGTTTCTAAGGCTGAAATACTTTCTATGCTTTGAAGGATGGGGCATTTTGAACAACACTTAAGCTAAATTGTCTGGCTTATAATATGAGATGGTAAATCCCATCCTCCTCACAAATTAAGTCCATGCCCTGAAATATGTGAAGTAGTTAGCTTTTGAGTTGGGTCTCGTTAGGTCAATAATCAAATAATATCTTCATATCTTTTTTTCATGTTTCAGAATAATTATGCTTATAAGCATAAATATTAATTTCTGCTCAATATGTATGTGCTTTTGAGTCCCTAGGTGTGAATAACATTATCTAATTGCAGAAGCTAGAATATTAATTAACTTCTGTCAGATAATTTTTAACTGGGTGTATTATGAGTCAGATATGTGCCAGCAGGAGGGTTTTCTGCAGAACTGTGGAATGTTCTTCACAGTTTCGCTCTGGCCAGGAGGATATCTCAATGTACAGCTGATGGCATAAAGGAAGAAAAATAAAAAAGGGCTTTGTGGGCAAGAAAGCCTTTACATTACTGTACCAGGTATGTTCTGTGTAGTTAATTCTACTTCCCTAACAGCATGATTAGTATCTTAAAAGCAGTAATTTTCAAAATATTACAAGTTGAGCAATACTGAGATAATAAGGTTTATGTGATGATAAATCTATGCTCTTCTAAAACTGATGTAATGTGGGTTTTGTGCCTTTCTCTCTTTACCCAAAATCTCCAGAAACTTTGCACACTGTGGAGAACAGCAAGGAGAACAGTGGTGATGAATGTGTACACTCATTTTCTTCTTAGAAACAGATTAATATGCTAAAGTCGGTTTTTGGAGTGCTTTCTGAAATCATAGGAAATAAAACCTACAGGTTTTACCTACAGGAAGGAGCCACCCAGACAGTGTAAGGTCTGTCTGTTACTGCTCTCTGATATTTGACTCACATTGCTGTGACACTTCCTTTGTATTTATAGAAATATACAACTTATTCATTTGCTAATGAGCAATACATCTGCATAATTAATAGCCCCAGTGTTTATTTCGTCTCTCTCTTTCCCGAGTCCAGATTCCTGCATAGAAAAAACTCGTGGCAGAATCCTATAAATTCAGACACTTGGTAACTTCTGTTTTTGAACTCCTGAGGTTCTTGTCTGAAGCTCGACGGGATCCTTCCCAAACTGAACTCCCAATATGTTCATTCTGGCTGAGTGTTTTAGCTCTCAGAGCAGCCAGAAGGTGTTTGTGACTTGGTAAACACAGCACAGCTCAGGCAGCACATCCCAATCCCACACCACTCCCTGTCTGCTCTATGCTTGGCAGTCGTGCCCACATTTGTTACAGCTGACTCATATTGAAGCGAGATCCATTGATATATATTTATTTGCTTTTTCTGATGGAAGAAACATTAAAGAAAAAAAATATTCCTGTTCCATATGTTGTCGAGGTTTTCGTGGGTCTGGGTCTTCAAAGAGACAAGAGCAGTCGTTGTGTGCAGTAAAGTTGTTCATTGCATGAATACATCAGTCTCAAAGGCAAAGAGTTCAGACTATTAAAGTCTGTGGTAAAGCTTTCTGGCATAGTGTCCCGAGCAGAAGCAGCAGCAGCAGCAGCAACAGCTCCCTCACCCTTCTTCTTTCTTTCCTTCTTCTTCCTCTCACCCCAATACAGGGGATTTTATTCATAATCATCCAATCAGCTGAAAACACAATTTTAAAATGTTCTTCCTACACCTATCAGAGCTCAATTCTTAAGTACAAAAGTAGTGTCAGTCCTTACACACAATTTGCACATATAGTTCTATGTATTCACATAAATGGTTCTGTCTCTTTTATCTAGAAATGCAACCAATGTTCTGCTATGTTTTGGTTATGTCTGGAGCTGTTACTAAACTTTAAACTAGGCTTTAGTGTGGATGCAGACAGTGATCAGCAGGGTGGACCTGGGAAATTAGGAGAAAGAATGTAAGCAACCTAGCACCTGGTGTTTTCAAAGACCATGCAGTGTGTGGGAAACGTGCTCTCATTTACCAAAAGGGCAGTGGCTTTCTCTACCAATCAGTGTCTACACAGCGATGTACATTATACAGGTACAGTTCACTTCAATAAAGTAGTTCTTTTTTGCCTTCTGAGAATTCTCCTTGTTTCTTTGCTGCTCTACGGCAACACTTTAGGGCTTTTTACTCTCTTACAGCACTTAAAGTATATCCCTACTTACTTAAAACTAAAACTTACACATCTGCTTCATGTCTGTTGGCTTAATATATTTTAATTTCTCTAAAGACTTTAATTCAATCCCTGCATTCTTTTCTCTCTGAGAGACTCAGAGAGGCTTCTATTTTATGCACTCCAACAATATGTAACACAAAAATAGATTAGTTTAAGACAGGAGTTTTAAGGAGAACATCTGCTAGCCTAGCTTGGTTTTGGTTTATTTCTTTTTTTTTTAATATGCTAACAACAATAGTTACCTGATTTCAAATTGAGATGCATCATGAGTACCAGGCTGTTTATCCATTTGGACCAGTTGTCACTGTTTAGCTCTCTTATTCTGTTCACAAAAGGCTTTGATTCATTCTTTTTTTATGAACCTCTTTGCTCAAATCTTTACTTGCCATACCTGTGTTTTGTTCCCTTTTTACTGTTTGCTGCTTATATGTGGTGGCATCCAGCTGGTTAATTGAGTCAGGTCACAGTGTTTCTGATTTCTGACTAAATGCCCCAAACTTTTTAAACAAGGAGTTAGTGGTGAATTAGCAAACAGTCTGGCTCCCCCAGGAATATCTTTGTTTGCATGAGTATATATATACAGCCACTCCCCAACCATTTGTGCAAACAAAACATGTTTTCTTGAATATTCATGAACAACACAGGACACAAACACTGCTGAACCAAACAGCTGCTCAGAATTCATGAACCCGTTCTGTAAACAGAGTTTGGCAGCATTTGACCAGCTCTAGGTATTGCTGTCAGGCAGGAGCACAAACGAGCTGAAATGTTGACAGTAATAACAGCAGATTCAAAAATAAAAGTAATCAACAATGCATTTACATGCCCACTAAATCTTACTGTTCGTAAAGGCCGATTATGATTATGAGCCTAATTCCACTTTTTTTATCTCTTTGATGATAGAATGTACTAACAAAATAACACATCTCATTGGGAGACTTTTCTTAGGCTACTTGGCTGTCTTATCTCTTCAAGTATTTCCCTCATTATCTTATTTCCATCCTGCAGTCTTGATTGCTGGGATAAATTTTTTGCTTGAAAATGGCTCCTTTATTAAATATTCTGCTTGTTTTCTTGGTCCTTTTCTGCCACTCGTGCCCATTGTTCCCAGCAATGAGCAGAATAATGCCCCAGGTCTAGGAGTGGAACAAAAATCACCTTTTTAGTTTGTGCTGTCTCATCTATCTCTTGTTCAGTTCCCCAGGATGGTGCTGCTCTGCTCAGAAATGCCAGTATTTCAGCTAGAGAGAAGCAGAATGCAGCTCTTTATCAACAAACAAAACTTTCCAGGTTGGTGAAGAAAGTGGCAAGGAAAAACAAGTATGTGAGGGCTGTGATGATTAAAAAGACAGACAAGTTTTGAAGAGTAAACTGGGAACTGTCCTCAATTAATTCTTGAACTGCTGACTTCCCAAACCAATTTAGCCATTCATCCATGAAGCCAAAAGGATTTTAGTTGCTGTTTATGTCTAGGAGAGTTGTGGAAGGGACTCTCTGGTTTTTTTTGAGGGTTAGTTTAATTTCTTTGTTTGTTTGTTTGTTCTGGGTTTTTTTGGCATTTTGTTTGATTTGGGAGGGTTGTTTGTTTTTTGTAAATCTGCATGTAATCACTCTGCCTGCTGTGGTCTTTTTGTGCACAAAAGTGCAAATTAAAAGTGTTTTCTGTGATTTCTGGAGCTTTAAGTTAAAATCTCTGAGAGATAAATGAAGTCCATTGCCCTAAGCTGAGCAGATCCTCATTTCTCTGGTATTTTACAAATAGAAATAAAATGCAGTGTTGTTACCTGAGGGATGTGACATTGTTCAGTTGGTGTGATGCTGACCTAATAATGGGAAGGTCTGTGTTTTAATAATTGTTCCATACCCAATTTTTTGTGTTGGCTTTTGCAAAGTGTCGTTGCCCATACACAAGAATAGGGAAAGAAAACTGTAATTATTTTTATTTGATTCACATGAAGCAAAATTAATCCTATAATTCTTTGTGTGTATTGTCCAAAATAAGTGAAAGACAAGGCTCTGCATGAATCTCACTTGTGACCCTCTGGGGATTTTTCCTCCCTTTCAATCCTCCAAAGTAATCTGTGTTAAACAGGAAAATTCTTGCTCCATCCTCACTGTCCACTTCCTGTGGAGCACCCCACATTTTTTTTTAATGTTCAGTTATCCTGCACCAATATTATGACAGCAAGGCAGAAGCAGGCAGTTACATGGTGGAGATCTGTACAAAATAATACAATTAAGATGCTTCTGCTCATGCAGTTTGCCACATTAAGTAAACATTCATGGGAATTATTCAGAAAAAGGTGGAATACATTTGGAAAAAATTGCATATTTTCATAATGCAGTGAATTTCTCAGCTTTTGTGCCCTGCTGAATGTAGATGAGATACTCATTTAAAGAGTTTACAGTTCTGCATCCATTCTAACATCTGTTTATAATAAATAGCTGTGACTAGTTTGAAACAAGGAAGGTGATCTCCACAGCCTTTGGGCATTAACTGCTGCTAGCAGATACATTTTTAGCCTACCCTGTTTATATTGAAATAAGATGTTTGCCATGGAAACCTACATGTCAAAATAAACCAGCACTTTCAAAAGGGCAGGGAAGCTTTGCAGCGAGCACCCAGAATGTATCATCCACTGTTTTTTTTCTGAAATTGCCTGTTCTAAATAGGGTTTCTTAATATTTCTGATTGATTTCATAAGGATTGTTCTGACCACTCAGTTTGTGTGGAGAATGGGAACTCCCATCTACAAAGCATTTGCTTCCTTTAAATCCTCTCCCTCCAAATTCCAGATTTTTCCTCTGAAGGAAAAGACTGAAAAATATTTTTAAATACGGGCATCTGTTTCTTATGGACAGCAAGGAATGGTTTTGCATTTTGCTTTGATTTCCCAGGAGATGATGTATAATTGAATATTAAAAAGTATAAAATAATTGAAATTTTCAGTCTAAGAAATATAGACGTGAATTGTTTTGGATTTGCCCTTATTTTCCTTTTGCTCTCTGATTGAAAAAAATCTAGTGAATTTCACAAACTTCTCTTTCTTTCCTATCCACTTTATGTAATGGAAAACCCAACTTCTAGAGGGCAAGGGGCACTTATCAAAAGAACATAATAAAGATTGAAACAATGGGAGCATGTTTTTCTTCTTTTTCTTTCCTTACTTCTCTCCCCACTGCTCATTTTCCATCTGTAGCTGTCTGATCAAGTCACTCTTTGGAAGATACCTGAGTGGGTCTCTTGTTCTGGTGTCCTGGGGATATTGTGCAGCCCCATGACCTGTTTTGGGAGCTGTGTAAAGGACTCCCATACTGGGATTCCATCTCTTCCTGCACCCAGATGACTTTTCCTGAGCTGCTTTGTCACAGGACTCTATGACAGGATGTGATGGTGCTGAATGAACAGCATGCAGGAAACCTCCTGTGTCAGAGATGGAACAGGACACCTGAACCCAGCCCTCTGAAATCACAGGAACCAGGTGAGGCACAAAGACATCCAATTATACTTTCTTCTACTCCTCTTTCTGCCAGCTGGCACCTCCCTTTTGAAATAATTTCTTTCAAAAGTATTTCAGTGCATGAAGGGGAATCAGGGCTTTGCTGCAGCCAAAACAGATGAATAAATTAAAGCCATAACTCTTACAGAAAGCAGTTAATAACCAGTGTGGCAGACACTGCTGATGTTAAACCTGCTTTGACATCTGTTATGAAGTTAAACTGGGATTTCACATTAAAAAAAAAATTATTTGCACATGCTAGCCCAGCTTTTGTTAACAGCACTGGAAGATTAGATATAAATGATCTGAGGCCAGTAATATAAATGCAACAGTCTGAAGACATCTCTAAAGGAAGCTCTTACAAGACTGGAGAAAAAAAAAAAGTATTCAAAATTCCAACCATGTTCCAATCTTCCAAAGCATATTTCCAGATGCCAAAACAATCTCAGCCAGGAAAAGTGAAACTCATTTTCTCAAGCTTCCCATTTGCTGAGCTTGCCTAATAAGACACTTGAGACCTAAGTTTACATTTTTACAATGAAAATTGGATGGAATGATGCAAAGTCCTTCTTCATGTCTCTTCCCTTGATGTTTCTGCTTCTCTGACTTTGGGTTGTTTAATGACAACATCTCCATCTTCCCCAAACTCTGGGCCGAAATGCTGTTTTGATTACTGCTGGAGGGAAATAATTCCAGAAGTATTGGGATTTTAAGAGAATAATGGGTAATGTATGGAATCTGTCATGTTGTTTTCCCATTTCAATCCTGGACCTGAATTTGAATCTTACCCTGAGTTGGGTAAGACAGATGTGGTTGGATTTGTTGCCTGTCCTTTACCTTCAGGTTAAAAATTCTACTTAGGCCTGGAGTCAGATCTTGGATAAGGTACTTGATTTCAGGAATCTGTATTTAAGAACCTGGGTAAAGAATTCAGTTCTCACCCAGCAGTGTGGGATTCACACTGTGCCTGTGTGGAGGCAGGGACCTCTCCCAGATTTTGGAGAGGGTATTTTTATTGCAGACAGGTTGATCAGCAGCTGAAAGCGAAGTATGGTACAGCCTGTTCTTTGGGGATAATTGTGCCAGCAGTTACACTATTCTTCTCCAAAGTATTGTAGAAACATTTTTTTTTTTCCCCAGAAAGAACAGTCAAGATGAGCAGGGCCTTGGGTAATATTTTGGCATGAAATCACTCTCATTTTAACTCTGGGCAACTTATAGTAATTTTTCCTACCATGAAAAGCTCAAATAACCATAATTCTACTTGGAATTAGACCTGCTCTGTTCTCTTTTTCTTGATCAGTGGCCACTTTCTAGATACCCAAAGAAGGGTTTCTATTCTGAAAACTGTTTTCCATTCTGAAAACAGGTTTGATTTTCTGCAGTGTTTCCTGCTTTTTAAGGCAAACCTGAATTTTGACCACTTCACCAGTCTTCATTTCAGAACAATCTCAAGCAAAAAACAGTACAAACCTAAATTTTCATTCATTGGGGACAATAAGGAATTAAGGTTTTTTTTACTAAATATAATCCAAATAAAAGACATCTTCTGCAAGTAATTATTAAATGTACTACTAAGAATGAAAATTAAAATTGAGAAATAAGAGAATATTAAAAAAAAAAAAAAAAAAAAAAAAGAGACAGTTGAAGTCCTTATAATCCAGTTTTGAAAGGTCTTCATCAATCAAGCTCTTTTGGGCTTCACTGAGGCCCTGGTCCCCAGTACTTCTGATAATCAAATCACTACTGCTTTTAACTGTTAAGCAACTATCAGATGTTTCTTTGCCTGCATCAGATTAAAATGAAAAAAAAAAAAACTGAAAGAATTTGCCTCTCACTGATTTTATCTTCATTTGAAAAATCTTAGTCTCCATGTTTTACTCTAGCTTTAAATGCCTTAAGTCACCTCTTCTGTTGGCTATCTGCTTTTTTTAAGACGAAATCTGATATTTGAAGCACCTAATTAAATGAAAATTTCTTACATGTGAATTTCTGGAATTTTTAGACAACACTTTTGTTTCTTTCCTTTTTTGTTTTTTTAGTGCACTTTAATTATCAGTACACCTTTTTCCATTTTGGGGGCTAGATTGGTTTCTAGCCCCACTCTATCCCTTAAACAAGTTTTAAAACCAGAAGATACAGCACAGTTTTCAATAAATACTTTGATTAAAATTCTGAAATGAAAGTTACTCACATACTTTATGAGGCCTTAGAATAGGATCAGATGAATAGCCCAGTGATTTATTCTGATCACAATCGACATATTAAAGATTTTTTTCAGCACTCTGGAACTTGTGCAGCCTTTCATGGGGACTCTGTGTGTGTCTGTTCCCTGAAATGTTCATAAAGTCAGGCCTTGGGAGCATGGCTGGCCTGAATATAAAGGAGCAGACCACAAAAAGATGTGACTTTGGGTCAAACTGATTTTGTGCTGTACCACTGTGAATCTGGCCTCACAAAGGATAGAGGCAAAATAGAGGGATTCTGTCCAAAATTTATTAGAAACACATCTCAAGCCAAATCACACATCAAGTGTCCCTGTCTGAAAACGCAAAGCCATATCACTAAACTGATGTCTTTGCCATGTCCATCAGTCCCCTAAAAACCAGTGTGCCAACAAGGATGGATGCCCATTCCTATAAAGCTCCTTTTTGTTATAGCTCTCATTTTACTCAAAGTGGTAAAACCTCACTTTGTTAGAGGAAATTATCTGGTAAGTGGGGATCACTGATCCCCAGTGGTTTGAGAGGAAAAGAGTTAGGGATTTTCAACAACTTATACAAATGTTACTGCCTGGCTCCCAGCCTTGGGCATCACACTTGTTCTGGAATTTTGAAAATGTCAGTCCCAATGCATTTATACTTCTTCTCCTGTTTGACAAACTGGAAGAATTTCCACCTTTTAATTGTCAAGATGAGCTCAGTCAGATAAATATGTGTGGAAATCCTTATTTACTGCACTCTGTATAATGCATCCATAATGTTTTAACAGTTAACATAAAACATGATGGTCACTCAGCTATTTTGAGAAAGCAATGAATTGCAGGATGGTTGTCCATTTGATTAAACTGAAACAGGGTTTAAACATTAATTTGCTGCTGGCTGGAAAGCAGAGCAGCTGGTGTGGAGCATTTTGACAATATCCTCCCACAGCTGCTGCAAAGCTCCTGCTGACATTAAAACTCTTGATGGTCAGCAAAGATGTCACCACCAGCACTGGTCAAATAACAGACAACTCCTGGTGTAATTCCACACCAAACTGGGTGAGTAGAACTAAAGCAGTTGGAAAACGAGAGACACCATTAAATGGCAAACTGGCCTACGCTGCAAAGAGGAGAAATGTCCCTCTGAAATGAGGCTTGATTCAAGCTCAGTGAGCTCAGAGCAACTGAAATTACTCCAGTTTAGGCTTTCTGGGACATGTTGCTGCAGCTGGTGGACATTTGCAGTGGCACGTAGGAGGTGTCAGCAGAAAAAGTGTTGTGCTGAAAAGTCTTCTTGATAGGACTACACTTGGAGTGACTCCTTCAGGAAAAGGGGGAATAGGCTCCCTGACGGAGCCCTCTACTAGGAGCTGTCTGTTGCTCAATGAGTTGCTACCTTATGGTCCTTTCATAGTTGGCTTCTGGAAGGAGAGATTCCTCTGACTTATCTTCAGTGTTTACTGAAAGATGAGATAAATCTTTACCTAGAAATGATCTCTCTTTACTTTGACTGGATTGGGTTGGGGATTATTTCAAGTCTTACCATCCAGCTTCAATCAGTTATTTATATTTCAAGACTATGAAAAGGTATGGGGAAAATTTAATTTCTACAGCAGAGGCCAAAGTAATTTTTCTACAAATATGTAGACATCAAGGGAAAGAAAATTACACAGTGAGAGAAATATCATTCTGACTTTCTTCTTTGATTTCTTGTGACCATGAATTAGACTGGAAGGTCCCACAGTTCCTGGGCTCTGTAACTGGACTCTTACCAGAGCAAAATCTCTGGGAATTATTTGCATGGCTCAGGAGAAGAGAACATGATTTGCCTATATAAACCAAGAAAGAAAGAAATACTAACTCATTTGAAATCCTGATACTCGGTGTTTCTCTATGTGGCAGCTGAAATAAGTGGAGGGATGATTAAGCCCCTGCCATACACAGATCTCTGATTTCTGCCACTTGTATCTCCTGTCACCATTCAAATGCTGAGGTGATTTCATAGAGGAAACTTTTCTGTAGCAGAAATAGCACCCCATGGCCTGGGTGCTTGTGGTGCTGGTCCTGGGCACTGCCCTGGGTGTGACTGAGCAGTTGTTTCTGGATCTGTTGCTAATTCTATGTTAAGGAAGGAATCAGGTTCAAAGACAGAGTGGGCAGATATTCAAATCTTTGTTCAGATTGGTATGTTTCATGCCAAAGGAAAAGAAAGGGGATAATAATTAATTTTCTGTTTTGTCCACTCTTCACTGATGACACATAACTGACAACTTTCAAAAATTTTCTAACGTACAAATGCACATTCATATCTTTGCTGACTGTTCATCCATAGCATATGATAGTAGTGATATCTGAGTACATGTTAAAACATGTCCTAAGCCATCTTTTTGTCTGTTTTTTGTTTGCTCTTCTCCATTTTAATTTGCAGTGAATCTTGCAGATTCTCATTTTTCCTCCTTGGCACTTCAGCTGCAGTATTTATCAGCTTCAGCTAAGTGAAAGAAATATATTGGGTAAAGAGATCCATGGGCCATATTGATCTCATACTTCTTTCCCTATTAGTCCTGGGAGATGATGACAAAATAGTAGCAATATCAAATGACAATTTACAATTGTCTTTTCAGAGCATCTCTGCCTCAGTCCTGTCATGTGTAAAATGTCAGTGACATTTTCAAGTGTCCTAAGTGCCAGCTTTCAAGTTCCTCTTTTGATTTACTTAAATTGATCATCTCACATGATGTTTATAAAATAAACCCATCATCAGTCCTTCTGTTAAAAATCAATGTGAGTCTTCATGAACGGTATCACTGTTTCCTTAACATAGGTTAGATGAGAGGCAGCTGAAAGGAAACGTGTCCATTCAAAGGATCTCCATCAAGGACAGTAATTTTAAAAGCAATAGGCATTTGCTGTAAATATCTTACAAAAGTTAGAAAAATTGTAGAACTCCTCTATTAATCCATTGCTGACAACAAAGATCCCAACCATTGCTGCTGGTTCCAAGATTAGTTCCTCTGTGACACATCATCATTCCAGGAAACTAACAGAAAGAAAACAAGAGATATGACATCAAATTTCTCTGAAATCAGATTTCCTGGAAGAAACACTGCTTCCTTGAAAAGATGAGAGTTTCCTTGAAAATGAAAAGATAGCACAGGAGAATGGTATGTATGATTTTTTTTTTTTTTTTTTTTTTTTTTGTTAGAAGCTAATGGCTCCCTTATAACTATGTGTTTTTTCTGTGGCAGACAGTAAAAATAATTTAGTGATTTGACTACTCCTCATGTAGAACCTCCCTTCCCATGAGATGGACCTGATCACTGCAGTGATTATAAAGACTTATTTATTTCCCTTAAAGAAAAAAAATAATTGAAAGCTTACTAAATATATTTCTCAGGGTTTATTTTCCAAGGTTTTCACATGTTTTTTGCTCAGACCCTTTGTATAGCTCTGACTTTGTTGTGTTCCTGTGTCATCTGCCCCAGGAGCTGGCTGGTTGGTGTAGGCAGCAGATGAACCTGGGTGTGCTCCTGCCAGGGACTGGACATGTGCACCAGGCTCTGCTGCAACCCAACCAGAATGGCAAAACAGCTACCTGTGGAGGACTCCTTCCTCTGCCCCAACAAGATCTGCCAGCAGTCCTGTGATTTGGAGCATGGTTTGTGTTGGAGCTCTTTGAATGCACACAAAGCTGGAGCAGCGAGCACTGAGCTTGGGGTGATTTACTCCAATTTATGGTGCACAGAGCTGGGCTCAGAAAGGCACTAACAGAGAGAGTGCTGGGGGAGCCAGGGCTGGTTTAGAGTGGTTTCAGAAATTCTTGGCTCTCTCAGATGATATGGGAGTATGAAAATCCATTCGGATGAGTAGGGACTTTCAGGAGATTTCCAAGAGAATAGGTGCAAAGGGAAGGTGCTTTATGAACAACTGGCACAGGAGAGAGAAAGCAAAGGATTCCCATCCACTGGTGGGAAGCAATTTCTCCAGTCACATTCCTGGCATTTTTATATAAACTGTAGTGCTTGACAGCTTGTCTTTCACCTTCATCCATGGGACTCTTTCAAATAGGGCTTTTTTCCCTTTTACCGGGCTTTTCTCTTAAAGAATAAACAAAAGTTGCAGAACTTTTTCTGAAAAATATTTTCAGCTCTCCATTTTATTAATCTAGCATTAGCTGTCTGGTATTTTGTTTCCTGTTATAAATAATCCCTAAAATTCTCTCAGGCATTCTAAAGCTGCTACAATAAAGGCATAGCTCCTGCCCTTTGGAAGAGACAAGAACCATTTCTGTCTGCAACTGCATCTTGCCAGTAAAGTTAAAAATGCTTTGGAATCTTTTCCACAATAAAAGTTGAAATAATTGCTCTATTCTGGGTGGTTTTTCCTTGTTGTTCTAGTGCTTTTACTCTTAAAGTCCAAATAGCATTTAGAATGCTGAACATTTTTCTTCCTCTTTCCTTCCCTAAAATACATGGCAATGTCTACTGTAGATTTCTGATATTACCAAAATGCATTTTCCTGATCAGTTTTACATTAATTTTAAATAGTCCCTCCTGTGATATGTAGGAAATTATCAAAATCACATGGCTTTTTTGTTTGTTTTCTGTGTGGGTTTTTTTTGTGATGGTACTTAATCCTGTAAACTGGGATTAATTATTTGGGGTACAATAGAGTAACTATTGAGATCCACAGAACCCTGTTCTGTCCTGGTGAGGTCCCGCAACCTCAGAACCAGACCAGCCAGAAGTGGCAAAAAAATAGGGATGGGAACAATGGAGTAGCCCAGAAAATACATCAGTAACAAATACATAAGGTGTCAACTGACGAAGAAACCACACACAGTATAGGACAACCTCCAAAGACCTTTGAACAGGGTAAACTCAGCAATATATAGGGTAACATCTGAGGGCAGGGAAACAATCCTTAATGTGAATTTGAAACATAACCTTATAATGGAGAACACTGCAGACCAATCATAAACACAAATCAGAAACATTGCCTAGTACGGAACTACCTAATTAACATAACTGCTCCCACATTCCCATTCTTCTCACTATAATCTAACTAGATATTTTCCCTCCCAATATCCTGCTTCCTGTGGCCTCAAGCTGGTGCCTCCTGTGTACTCAGCCGAGGCCAAGCCACCCTGCCTTCCAGCCAGCCTGACTCCACACTGTTCTGTGGCACAATTCATCCCACAGCAACACCATGGACTCAAACACTCCTGCTCCATGTAACACTTTTTTTGTTGTACTTCTTTGCGTTCAAGAGATTTAAATGGTCATTTGGGTCCCAAAATTGTGGGATGAGTTTCTTTAAACTGTTAACTTCTACTCCCTTTTATTTTGAAAAGAATTCTCAGATTCTTGGGTATTTTTCATTCCTAGTTTGCTTATGTCCCCTGTGTCTGTAAACCTCCTGTCCTGGCTTTGACTTTAGATGGGTGTCAGGTGACCATTACATCAGCTCATACTAAAATAAGGGCAAGCTAAATGCCCTGAAGTCACATCAATATGTTGTAGCTAATACAGACCACTTACAGAAAAACAAAGTAACCTGAGGGTGCTATTAATTTTAGACCATGAGTGCATCAAGGAATGAAGGCTAATCCATTAAACAAGAATTGTTTTGCTATGATTCTAATGGGAATCAATGTCAGAAAAGTAAATATATTAGCAGCAACTAAGGATTTTTACCAAGATCAAGCCAAGGCTTTAGAGATGTCCTCCTCATTCTAGCGGGTTTGCAATTGTTTTTCTTATTCCTCATACAAAATTAATCAGTAGCACAGGAAATAATTCAGTTCTAGCCAACAAAAAAGCCAAATCTATTTGAGACTCTCCTGATGTCTACACAGAACTCATAGAAAACCCCTGAATTAGGTAATTATATACAAGAAAAGTAGTAATGAAACAAGAATCAAATTTATTTCTTTACTGACAGTTCTCTTAACTACTGGTGCTGGTCACAGCTATAGGGAGGAACATGATTTTAAGTCAGAAATATCCTTTAAATTTTTGCTCTTTATTCTGCATTACCTTTAACTGTTGGAGTGAATCACACACAAAGAGCTGTCCCTGTGAGCCTCTCCCTTTCCCTTTGAAGGTGAGGCCCCCACCTGCCATGGAAGTCTGCAACCACAACCCCCAGGCTTCATAAGAACAGCTATTTCTTCCCCCTTTTCTTTTCTTTAGGGAGAGATGTTTTCAAGAGGAAACCCTTATTTTTGAATATTTTCTTTTATCAGAGCATTTCTAGCAGATTTCCTTCAGTCCTGATGCTGCAGCATATTCAGGCATAGCTAGGGTGAGGTTCCAAACAGCCAGAGCCTTTGACTGGGCACAAAGGAAGAGGTTTCCTTGGCAACTGCAATGCCAGAAAGGTCTCAAAGTAGCACTTCTACCTGCCTGAGATTTCTTTTTAATTTAGGAGTTTGCACATTGGCTTTGTGTGGAAAATTGGGTTCTGTTTTCAGGCTTTATTCATAACACAAGTTGCTTATAGGAATAATGTAGTTTTTGCATATGAATTCATTCTTTGGGCTGGTTTGTTGTGAAGACTGTTGACTTAGGGAGTGACAGAGGATGCTCCAGTGCCATATGGTGGGATTTAGGAAGGACACACAATACTTAAGCTCCAAAAATTAAAGCACTGCATGGCAGAAAAAGAATCTGTCTAGAGAAAAATTAGTTTGCTCCTGTGTGTTGTTAGAAATTATGAGATATGGGAAACTGCCAAACCAGCAGAGATCTTTGGGGTTTACTAGATTTGTGAACTTTTAAGGTGAAACAGCCAAGACAAGGCTATGGCATAAGAAAATAAAACCCCTGGTGGTGTGACAATATTAACACAGGGCCAGTCTTTAATGTGTAATTGCCCCAATTAACCCAGAGCTTGGACTGCCACTCCTCAGCCTCACTGCCAAGGTCCCAGAAGGATGGGCACTTCATAAAGGGAGTCTCTCATGCCCTTCTGGAGTCACTCACAGCCACTCCAGGCAGTTTTTGTATGATGACTGTTGATTTAGCAGAGCCCTTTTACCCCACACAGAGTGCGGCACAAGCATGGGGTCTGCACAAAGGTCTGGGAGCTGCTTCTCCAGAGAGCAGGATAATAAATCAAACCTTGCTGGCTACTGGGGGGGGGTTGTAGATTGCTCTAAAACCTCTGCTACCCAAAGGGCTCGGAAGAGAAGGAATGTTCCTCTAGTATGGGCAGTGTCTGAGGCCAACAGAGCCCCTGGTCCCACAGGGCTGGCACTAGGGGTAACTGGGGATAGTCCTCTGGTCTCAACATCCCCATGACCAGCAGAGACATGAACTAAAAGATGCCATGAATGACACAGAGAGCTGCAGCAAGGAGGGGCAGGGGCAGCCTGAGGTACCCAGGACCTGAACTGAGGAAGAGGAGGTGAAGGAAATAATCCTGAACTTCAAATGTATGTGGAAGCAGAGCTTGGATGGATAGAGCTCTTCCCATAGTTATGAGCTAGGCCTAAGGAATGAAGGTGAAGTCCAAAGTGTTTCTTAAAAATACAGCTGTTCCTCACAGGTACATCTTTGCCTTTCTATATTGTAGTTTAATTTTGTTGGACTGTTCTGTCAAGACAGGGCCCCTCAGCTTTGGCTGGGGCTGTTGCTCTGGTGATTCCTGTTTCTGCTGTGAGGTGTTTGTGTGCTCAACAGGGTTACTTTCATGCTTGTGTGGACTAAAGCATACCAGGACATGCTGGGGAGAGAAAGCCACCATCATTTTATTCTGCTTTTGGTGTCAGGCTCCTTCTCCACCTTGTAACATTTTGTTAAAGGTTTTTGTTACATTGAATTGTCTGTCCAAAGGCTATTTTCCTTTCTAGATCGTGTGTCACCTTCAGATTTATCACTACCCAATTTCATAACCAATCATGGGGGGTTTGCTGCTGTTTTATTGGGGTGAAGTTTTCTCCTTTGTAAGAAATGTGCCTTTGTGCAGTGCCTGGATATCAGATCCTAAGTAAAGAGATTTTCAGTCACTGCTTTTAAGATGGGGAAATGAAATCAAAAGTCATGTTCTACTGCTTTTACAAAACTGTATTTATTTTATAAATCTCTATCTAATATGTCCTTTTTCATTAAGTGCACCTGGGGAGGGGCTGTTTGTGCTGTTTAGCTTTACATATTGCACTCAAAGCAGAGAGGTAACCCCTCCAGCAGCTCTGCTCAGGGCCACAGAGGTGCAGATGCCAACCAAAGCATTGAAGGAGATAACTGAAACTATGTGAGTGACTGTCTCTTTACCAGCCCAGTTCCCAGTAGCCAATTAATATTTCCTGAACCTGAGTGAGCAGACTCAGAGTGTAGTCCTGTGCTGAAGAGGGAGAGGAAAAATTCTTCCCAGCTGCAGCAGCTCTTTCAATCCCCCTTTCACAGAACTGTTTTAAGGTGACACTCTTTCCTCCCTGGCAGGGAAGGATCCTCCTGAATGTAGGTGTATGTATAATGCTCAGAGACTGTGACCTTGATTTTGTTGCTGCTATGGCAATAATTAAAATGTCACTTGTAGATAACACTTGGCAACATAACTGGGTTTTGGTGACTGAAATAAAGTCAACACCAGAAGCAGATTTTCAGACTCCATGTTTAAGTGTGGGTTGAGGGGAGGAGATGTTTCTTCTTTCCCAAGCCTGTACTTGGAGAATGATTTTAGTGCCCAGGGGAAATGCTTTGTCAGCAGAGAAATGGAGGTTCTCAAGTGCATCAGGAGTCAGAGCTGAGTCTGCTCTTCAAAGTACTGACTTAATCAGCTTCTCCCTTCCTGGTCACCCTCATAAGCATTTATTATTTTCATATTGTGCTTTGGTAGAACTTGTGAGTCCTCAGGCTAAATACCAGCATGTGTGATCTCCATGTATTAATGTCTCCCTCTGGTTTCTATGTCACTAAAATACTGCCAGCATGCTGTGTTGTTTGGTTATATATGTGTGTGTATGAAAGAATAAATCAAGATAATAAACTGAGTGACGGCAGTGTAAGGAGAAGGAAGGGAGTTCTCAGCTTGATGGGAGGGAGACACAGCCCAGTAAACAAGGGGGGCATGGAAATGTCCCCTCAGCAAATCTGTGCACATGCTGCTTTGTGTTTAGCAGCTTCAGGGTCTGAAGGGGCTCTGTGCCTCTGCTGCCCCTGCTCAGGGTGACAGTCCCCAACTCCCCTCTGAGAGAAACTGATGGTGCCCTTTGTCAGCCTTCCCTCCTGGGCTCACTGCAGGTACTCTCAGCTGCTTTGTTCTCTTGCTTGGGCAACTTCAGTGGCACAGAACATCCTTCAGACTTTGTAATTTAGATAAAGAGGCATTTCATGTTGCTGGATGCTCAGGAGCCTTCAAAGGAAGCCACAATAATGGTCATATATCTCAGTATCAAGGGGACCCTATTCACGGTGAGACACAAAAATGATTGGGCAGGAGTAATGGGCACAATGATTTATACATTTTTTTTTTTTTTTTTTTTATTTTATTTTTTTTTTTAGTATTTGAGGTTTAACCATTCTAGGTATTCTCTCCTCTGTGAAGAACACATAATACAAGGATTCTTGTGAAAACATTTGATTTGTATCATGTACTCACAGTCCACTTGTTAGTGTCACACAGCAGAGAGGCAGAAATAGCATATTTTTAAACCACGGAGAAAAATGTTGCCGAAATATATAAAGCTCTTGAAAACAAATCTGTTACATAGAAGTAAAAACCACTAAATCAATGCTGTACACCTCTATTTAGTAATTTCTATCTATTTTGTTCTGATACAGAGATAAATATGATTTTAAAAGCCAACGGATGCATGAACATTGTGTGACAACCCAAAATATCTGTATATTTCAGAAAGATAATCAGCAGATCAATAAGCCATCTGAAATGGTTCTCATGCAGCAGTATTGAATTTTATTTTTTGCACCAGTCAGTGTTTTCTGAAGGGATGATTTTCCAGTAAAGCAGAATCATGTCATGACCAGTTGCTGGGCCATGCTTTTTAAGGCTGAAGAAGAAGAAACAATCAGATCAGATCTATCTCCTAATTATCAGGAATCTTGATCTGAGTCCAGAGCTTACTCATAGGAGAACAGGCAGGCTGTCTGAATGGAGAAATTATGCATCTCAAATGACCTTGGATCCAAACCATCTTTCCAGTGACCCTGGTGTGCCCTGACTTCAGCTGTGCTGAGCAGGAGCCGCACCATATGGTGCACAAGTGCTATGCAGAGAAGGTGTCAGCTGATGACTAAAAATCACTTTTTAATTCTGTCTCTAAACAAAAGAAAATGGAGGGGAGGGTGCAGTTCTTCAGCTCTGATTTAATTGTTATTTATACATTCTCCAAACTAGATCTTTTCTTTCCATGTCTAGAAAGCATCCAAGAAGAAAGAGGACAGAATAGCCCGTGCTGATCACTGGAGCTCATTAGGAAATGCCTGGGCTGAAACCATAGGATGTGTCCATGCAATTGACAGATCTGAAACAGTGCAGAGCTGATGGAAATCAAAACAATGTTGACTTTGAGTCTGCTTGTAACACTGATACCTAATTTGAATAAATATCAGATGGGACAGAGGCAGTTTGTCCAGGTCAGTTCGTGGTCCCCACTTGCACAGTTCTGTGCTCTGATAAGGACATGTGTGGGAGCATCCAACAGCTGGAATGCTGCCACAGCAAGGAGAGCTCAGGAAACCAGACAAAATGGGGACAGAGGGAGGAAGATGGCTCTGGAAGAGCCTGGTACCAAAAAAAAAAAAAAAAAAAAAAAAAAGTCTGGTACAGCTTTTGAATGTCTAAGAATAATTAAAATTAATGCAAAATATGCATGTATAAATAAATGCTTTGCTTTTCTAGAAATTGCACTCAATGAGTGATTTCAGGTAGTTTTGCAAACACCGAAAGAAGTGGCTTGGAGATCATGATGCCTTTGTTTTATAGCAGTAGAAATGGAAAAGGGAGTTCAACATATATTGAGAAAGGACATTTAATTAGTAGAAATCTGACTAGTAAAAAATCAGTCCAAATAATGTATTTTTTATTTCCTACCTGGAGACATCAACTATCACTGAAATTTCATTAAACATGACTAGTTTAATTATTTTGTCCTTAATGAAGAGTGTTAATTAACTTGTCTATGATAAATATGCATCTTAATATCATTTGGAATCCCTACAGGTCCTAATTATTCTTAAAGACCAAGGTGTAGACATTTCTATAATAATTATTTTTTAAAGTAAAGGTTTCTTCAAGGATACTAGCGATTCCAAACGCAAGTTGTTTTTTGGGTTTTTCTTCTGAAAAAATAGGAGGCAATTTTTGATGAAAATCTGAGGTGAAATTATGAGGGCTCTGAAAATAACCTTGAAGTGTATATCTTGCTCCTAGCCATGGGTTCTGTGTATGAATTGGAGCCAAATGAAAATCTGCAAAGGGGGATTGGTTAACTGCTAACCATTGTAGCAGCTTTGAATATGTAATCAGTGCATGTATGAGAATAGCATTCCTTACACTTGAAGGGGAAAAGAAGGATGTGGCAAACCCTCTTAAACATCCATCAGGCCTTAATTTGGGGGCCATTGTCTTGTAATCCCTGTGGAGTGAAGACCTTCCTTCAAAATCATTGTGCCCTTTCTGGTGACTTGGAGTTCATAATCTCCCTGACTGTTGGCTGGATCGGTGACTCTCTTATGACTGAGAGAGGAAAAAAACATAAGAGTTTCCTCTGAAAACTTTTTATTTTAATCATCTCTCTTTGCATTTACTAACTAGAAATCTTTTACTAGAATAAACCTTTATGTATTCAAATAGATAGACTACCGATACTGTTGTTTAATCTATTCTACAGTTTCCTTTCTGTGCTTCTTGACAAGAAATCATAAATTAGAATAGATGTAATAATGAAGTCAAGGTATGCTAATTAAAAACTGAGTCAGTATAGGTGGGCAAAGGTGTTTCATGGATTTGCTTGGGTACTTTATTATTGAAATCTTTGTGGCAGGACATGTTACTTTGTGATCCTTGACTCTGTCAGCTAATCAAACAAAAGCATGCCTGTCTTCTAATTACCAAAATAATTTCCCTTGTGGGTGCAGATGTTCCTGTAAATCTAATTTAAGCATTAATTCAATTCAAGTGCAGTTCAAGTTTCTAAAATTCACTTTGGAATAGCAATATGCCACAGTATTAAGCATTTAAAGAACTGTTAATCAATCACTCAAATATTTCATGGTGCGTTGGTGGTTTTGTTTTTGTTTGGTTGGCTGGTTGGTTGGTTTTTGGTAGTAAAAAGGAGTGTTTTGCCTAAATTTTAGTATCATTACTAAAAAGAGTGCTGCAGCCACGTTCTGGCCAGGAAATACTCTCTGTCTTCAAATGAGATAATTATAAGCTGAAAATATGAGTCTGATCTCTCTTCATCAATGATCTTTCACTGGAGCCTCTTAAAATTGCAATAATACAAGGGACATGAAAAGTAAAAAGGATATAAGTGCCTCGGCTTACAATGGTAATAAGCACAACAGTTTTCTGGAGTAGCAGTAAATCAAATGTACTGTAGCTATAAAAAGCTTATAAAACATTTGGTCATGATCCTGGACTGCTCCTGTAACAGAGGTGCTGTGCATACAAATGGGAACCCATCCCTGTCGTGTTTTGGGAAGAACTGCATTATTGAAGCTGGAAGGTTGTTAATAGGAAGTTGTTTCTGGAAAACTACTGAAGCTGAGCTTCCTTCTCTTGGCACCAATATAGGGTAATTACATTTGGGACAACATCAATATCAGTTAAATAGAGAAAATTCAATAAGGAAGGAATATGGAATCATTAAGACTATAAATTACATTAAATTCTACAGATTAGGGCACTGTATATTTGAGCTTCCTTTTAATCTAGTTTTCACCCCTCATTATTTATTTCACTTTATGCTTTAGTACTTTCAACTTTATTTCTTTCTGATGGTGTGGCTAATGCTTATGACTCCTTCCTCCTGCATGCTGAGTTTAATGGAACTTTTTAAACAAAGAAAGGTCTTGGAGTAGACATTCAAAGATCAATGTACTGTATAGAACCTAGGGATGAAAAATGAAAGAAGGTGGACAGGATTGCTAGAAGATCATCTGAAAATTCTGTCAGGAAAAACATTCTGTAGATTAAGGTAATATTTGGGACTTGAGGGGCCTTCATTCAGTACCCACCTCATCATGCCTTTGCTGTATAGCTGTAAAAGCAGAAAAAACTACTTTCTTCTTTCCTATGTACATCATCTTGTTCTAAGTCTTTTAAAAACATTTAGGTTGGGTTACACTCTGGCCGCATTTTAATTAGCATTCTGGAATCTAGGTGTTAATTCCACTGTATGTATTATTATGGCAGCATTTAGTATTGCCACTTGTTATTAATGGATATATATTGTCGATGTTAATGGATATCCTCACCTGAGCATTATGCTGGGACACGGCTGGGACTGCCTGTACCTGGTCATGTCTGGAATGAACTGCTCCCTAGAGTCCATAGTGTCATGAACACATAATGTGATGGATTGGCTCTAGCAATTAAGGGATGAATGCTGTGTGCAGGTTAAGAGGAGTTTTACTGGTGATTAGTTGTGTTGCTGTGCTCTGCAGTGCAGCCAGCCCTGCTCTCCCACATGCAGGCCCCGCGCACGGAGGGCACCACGGGAAAAGCTCCTTGCTGGGGGCGTGGCATGCCAACACCCGACTGTCAATCAGCGTGCAAGGGAGAATTCGCCACCAATGGCTGGCAAAGAAGAGTTGACTGACAGGCTTTGGGCGGGGCCAGGCTGGCGGATACAGCCCCGGTATAAAAGGCTGGGCAGCCATTTTGAGTGTGAGCATGTGCCAGACTGTCCTACATTCCTGGCATTCTCTTTCCTTATTCAGTCCTTTTGTTGTCTTTTGTTAAGGTTTAATAAACCTTTGAAATTTTAAAACCTGGGCATCATTTCTCACAAAAGGTTAGCTCTAGTGGGAAAAACCTATAAAAGCAAACACAATGGCACCTACATTTTTTTTTTTATTCGTTTTCTCTCTAATAAAATTTTAGAGGTTGTCTTGAAGGTGGAAATTCTCAGTATCCATGCAGATACCCACCCAACTGTAGCTGATTTTTTTTTTCAACATGTGCAGACATCTAAAACAGCCATTTAAATTGTTGCAACTGAGTGTTCACTTCATAGATTAGTATGTCAGAAAGTAATTGGTGGAGGGTGTTCCTGTTGTATCAGATAAAGTTTGTCTAATTTGATTTAGCCACGAAACCTTCCTTTTCCCACAGTGCTGGATTTTGAATCTTTTTAGCTCCTCATATTTGGGAAATGCCAGTAGACAGAAACTTGCACTTTAGAGGGGTCCATGAGAAAATATCAGGTGTAATGTGTAGGTAATAACTCTGCTGAGGTCTTTAACAGCTTTATTGATTTTTATCTGGTGATATTTTTATCAGGAAGAGACATCTAATCCAACTTAAAGTGATGTTACATATAGCCCTTGCAAAAATAATTATAAACTGCTTATCTACAGTCAGTATATTTATGTACTGTGCTGTGACTGTGGGGGCTGAAACAGTCCTGTGTACCCCAGAGCATGAGTGTTGGTGTGTTTATGTGCTCTTTATTGGTGGGTTTATATGCTCTTTATGGTATCTTGCCTTGGGGATGTTTTATTATCCCATCCCGTTTGGTTTTTTTTTTAATTTGTTTTGTTTTGCTTTGTTTTGTGCAGGGGTGTCAGTATCCCTGCCCTCCCCCCCATCTTCCCTGGCTCCGGGTCTGGCACGATGAATGGGAGCCAGGCTGGGATTTCCAGGCGCTCTCTTTTGGTGGGTGGTGTCTCTGACCAGAGATCACAGAATCACCAAATGAACTAGGTAGGAAAAAACCTTTGAGATCATCTAGTCCAACTGTCAGGAATGTAGGTGTGATTCGTGTCAAAGGCATATTGTTATACATGGTAGTGTACAGATTGCAAACTAGCATTAAGGACCATAAGGATAAAGAAATGTATTATAGAACCTGATGACTGAACAATGTATGACTATGTCCCATGTATTTGCTTTTACAAAATATTATAGATTGTAACCGTTTCTGCATGTATTTACAATTGTAACCAATTTTGCAGTCATAGTGCAAATTATAATTGTTTTTATAAATAATATAACTAAACTGTGCATGAAAAAAGAGGTCAGAAAAAGGACAATGAAAAGGGGAGGAGCTTCCAAGGAATAGAAACTGACGTCAAACCCAAGAAATGAAAGAAGAGATTCCAAAGAATAAGAGCTCTGTGTCAAAACAGAAATGAAACAGAAGGAGGATCCAAGCTCTACTTCAAAGAAAAAAAGGAGTTGGATCCAAGAGATAAGAGCTTCAAACTCCATAAATAGAGAGAACTTCTGTACTGAAATCGTGTACCAATGCTGGAGGGGTGACTCCACGGTGCACCAGCGCTTTGCTTATCCTTTTTCTTAATAAAATCTTAATGCATAAAATTCAGATTGGCTGGAATTTATAACACCAACCAACAACCTAATCTAGCACCTCACCAACTAAACCATGGCACTGAGTGCCTTGTCCATTCTTTTTTAAAATTTGTCCAGGGATGGTGACTCCACCACCTCCCCAGGAAGAATGTTCCACTTCCCAATCACTCAGTGTAGAATTTCTTTCTAATGTCTAACCTAAACTTGCCTTGGCTCAGCTTAAGACTCTGTCCTCTCGTTCTGTCCATAGTTGCCTGGATAAAAAGACCAACCCCCACCTGACTACAGTCACCTTTCAGGGGTTGTAGGTGGTGATAAGGGCACCCCTGAGTCTCCTTTTCCCCAGGCTGAACACCCCCAGCTCCCTCAGCTGCTCCTCACAGGGCTTGTGCTCCCAGCCCTCTCAGCCTCGTTGCCTCCTCTGGATGCGCTCCAGCATCTCAATGTCCTTCCTGAGCTGAGGGGCCCAGAACTGGACACAGCACTCAAGGTGCAACCTCACCTGCTTTCTGCTGTTTCTGTGGGTTTTGCCCGCTTTTTTGTTTTTTTGGTTTTTTTTTTTTTTGTTTCTTGGGTTTTTTTTGCTTTGGCACTGTGACTGAACTTGCCAGCTGGGCTTGCTTAATTGCTTCCTTAACTGCTCTTCCCTTAACTGCTTCCTTAACTTCCTTAACCTGCCCAGAGACATTGTGTGCCCCACCAGGATTCCCTTGTTTCTCACTGAGGGACTGCCCCCAACCCTCTGCACAGCTCGGACCTGAAGGACCAGCAAGCACCTGTGAGAAAATCCCGAAGAGCCTTCTTCCATTCTGCTTTCAGGAGCCGGGCTGCCCCTGCCCTGCCCCCGCCGTTCTTTTGCCACTGCTCCAGCTTTTCGGTACCTCATAACTCTGCACCCCCTGCCCTGCCGGGACGCTCCGCGGTTCCAGCTACAGATGCAGAGTTTCTGATACATCTCATCTACCACTTCGGGACTTTGGGTCATCCCAGCCATTCCAGCTTGCTTCTCCTGAGGTTCCTGCTACAGAGGGGGCACTTGGACCAGCTCCCACTGGGAGTTTATAGAGGAAACTCCATCCCATCCCATCCCATCCCATCCCATCCCATCCTCCCAATCCCATCCCGCCGGCTGCGACCGTAACTACACCAGAGGAGAAATTGCTTAAAGAGCAGGAAGAGATTGTTTATCGGGTTTTCTGTGCTTGTTGGTTTTTGATTATTGTTGTACATATACACACTAGTAAAGAACTGCTATTCCTTTTCTCATATCTTTGCCTGAAAGCCCCATAATTTCAAAGTTATAATAATTTGGAGGGAGGGGGTCATATTTTCCATTCCAAGGGAGGCCTGCCTTCCTTAGCAGACACTGTGTTTCAAACCAAGACATACTTTAAGTGCTCTTTCCACACATGTGACACCCTGGTGATAAATGGGAGCCAGGTGCATTAACTCCCACAAAAGACTAATTCCTAGATGAGTGGAATATCCTGGAATGGGCATCAGAAAGCCAAATCTCCCTCATAAGCTGATTTTATAGACATCCTTATTGATTTCCTCACAGCTGGTGTCAGAAGGCATCTGAGAATGCCTTGAATCATCCAAGGGGTAGATAAGCCCCCCCAAATTCTCATTCACTTTCAAGAGACATCCTCAAGCTTTCACCAGATTTCTGATTCTGGCTTCAACTTGTCCAGGCTGGCAGGGAACAGCAGGATTTCCTCTACATTTTGTTCTCCTTTAACACTGGTAGGTTTTTTCCTCAATCATATTGTTTGCATCTGAGAGATGCAGAGCAAAAGCCACGAGTGGGCAAGAGCCATGTCCCAGTTTATCTTTTCCTTGTGAACCTGGACAGCACCAAGCGGGTTTGTGGGGAACAGGTGAATTGAGTGCCTGTGGGGACACATGGTAGTGCAGGTCAGGATCTTCTGACTCTATTTCTGGAAGCAAATATAATGGCAATATCAAGTTTATTAATTCCTTTTTATCTACCACTCTGGGGTGTTTTGCTCATTATTAGTGGCTCATTGGCTCTTACAATGAGAAAAGCTCTAATTCAGCCTGTGTTGCATCTGACAGAATGCTTTCTTCCAGCTGGGTATTCTTTTACAGAAAGTATAGGCTTATCAATTTTTTCTTTCAAACTTCATTGATATTATTTACTACTCAAAATACTGTTACTCTCCTGGGCCTCCTTATTTTCACGCCAGAGCTAGTTGCTCTAGCAAGGATGGATACCTGTCATGACTTAACACATACATAAAAATAAATTGAAGTGGGAACTTTGCTATTTGTCAGGAATGGAACTACTGAACAGCAGCATTCTCATATACAGTTTAAAAAATAAAAGGGGGAGGGCAGTTCTTACCTGTTAGAGTATGTAAAAGAAAATATTATTAAAAAATATTCAAGTTTCATCCTTTTTGCTGCTGTTGCTGAGGTGGGCTGGAAGGAAAGCTGGCCCTGTGCCAATGGTGGCGTTGGATACAGGCAGAGTCAGGGTACTGCCACCAAATCCTGATGTCCTAGACGTAGTGATTCCTCCAGACCAAACCTCCTTTGTATGTGAGGAAAAATAATGAGAGAAATTAAGGGAGAAGCAGTAGCGCTACTTTATAATGTCCCTATTCAAATTACTTTCACAGCTTTTCTAAAAATAAATAAATATTTGAGGGGAATCTTTTGGGCTGTTGGGGGTAAATTCTATATCACCAAGAGGGTTTAGAGGTGTTCTGATTGCAAGGGTGGTTGTAAGGAGGAGAAACAAAAGTGATATTAGGACTACCAAATTACTGAATAACTGACATAACCTGAAATATTGTGAGTAAACAAAGGTAACGTGCCCAAATCCTGAAAAACATGCCAAATGTACTAAAAAGAGGAAAATCTAGAATCTCAGCAGAAAAATTGAGAAAGAAGGGAGAGAATCCATAGAGTGGTTTAAGTTGAAGGGACCTTAAAATGCTTCTAACCCCCTGCCTTTGGTAGGGACAAGTTTTGACTATGTAGTCCTAGACAATAATCCATTTTGGGGAAAAAAAAAAACAACATTCAATCATTGTTCATAGAGAACGATTTCTGTTACACACAGAAATGGTATAAATGTATGAAAAGGCACATTAATATAACAGATATACACATACAGCGAGCAAATATCTACTCAAAAATGTTATTGTGCTATTTGAATGGGGGGTTTTTGCTTTTTTTTTTGACCTCTATGTTGATGAAACTGGAACATAAATCTAGGGAAAACATGTGAGAGAAGGAATAAAAAGGAAATGCATTTATTCCATTTATTTGAAACCTCCTAATGATAGTGGTATGCTTCCTGAGATGCTCTTGGTAAAGCAAAGGAAGTAGCAAAATTATTTTGTATAAATGAGTTGCAGCTTTTAATTCAGGACCTTTATCCCTCTCTCAAGTATGTGCAGGATACAGTGAGCCACTCCTCACTTAAAATTTTGAGGTTTAAGGCTGAGGGCATTTGAGGCAGTCACTTCCAGTCAAAACTTACTGTGCTTTACATAAAATCTCTGGCTGGATTCCCAAACATCACATTAAATGTTTATCAAAGGTGATCTGTCACTGTGGTACCTGTGGTTTTAAGGCTGTAAAAGTGCCTCCTGTTGTGTTCAATCTTCTCAGGCCCATGAAGAAGACAAGTGTTACCAGATTTGTTTATTGATGAAGGATCTGCAGTATCCCCTGAGTTGAGTTCCCATAAAACACTCAGCCCACAAATGAATCTGATTATTGCAACACCAGCACTGCTATGCCCAACATCAGGCACAACTCCAGGCTTGGCTCCAGATCCTCTCCTCAGGATGGAGGGAGATCTCCTGGGGTGATTCACTGCCCACAGGAGGAGTGCTGGATCTTGGTGTGGAACTGCTGAGCAGTGTCCCCAAAGTGTGACCCAGAGGGGGAATGCTGATACCCTGCTAATGGCAGTGAAAGGGTTGAGTGTTTCTCAGAGAAAGTAAAACTTGATTTTGCCCAGTAAATACCCAATTTCAAGCTTACCTCAGTGTGCAGCCAGGCTGTTGATTTGTGCTAGTGGCTTTCAGAACAGAGGGTGTTCTTGCTGAAAAACAGAGCCCTCTTCTGTCAACTGGCACCAAGACAGGAAACTCTACCTTTGTGCCTCAGCGATCAGATGGAAACATATTCACAAGCACCCAGAAGTCATCCATCACTGGGCAATGATGCACATCTACCCTGATGCATGGCAGTAATTCTATTATTTATCCATTAGCTGATCCCAGAATATAACCTTTTCCTCAAAATTCAGTGCCAATATTTTTGGTGCCCCTGTTTGTTTTGCAAGAAGCTTGAACTGTGCCTCTCCCTTTTATGTATTTGAAATGTTAGTGTGAACATTTGAGCTCATTATAACTCTAAAATGTTTCCTTTGTTACCAGTAGCTGATAAACCTGTGCACGGTGTTCAAAAAAACAGTAAGTGCTATTTCTAGGATTATATTTTCTTCTCTGCTGTGCACAACAATATGCTCCTGCCTTCACTAATGAAGGTTTTCTTTAATGAACACAATTAGAGCTAGGCAAACAATGCAGAAATATTTTCCATGTATATTCATCTGGAGTCTTAAATGAATTGCCTTCAGTTATGTTGGCACCCATTCACTGTTCTCTTTTAGTGAAATTTTCCAAGATTCGATCTTTGATGCTTGAGTAATGAGGGGGGAAATTGAGTTTAAGCTCAGGGGTTACCCTTCTATTTTCCAAGTTATTATTTACTATGGGGACTTGCACGTCTGCAGGAATATCTTGGTGGGGAATTCATGCTGGACAAGAAATGTGCATCTGGATTCTGACACCGTAAGTCTGGAGGTAGCACAGAGCTAAAAGAAGAGATTTCTGGAGGAGAAAAGGGAGTGAAGAGGTATGTTTAACTAGTTACTCCACGAGTAGAGGAACGGCTGCTGGGGATGGGGCTTCTGTGAAGGTGGAGGTCTCTGTTTCTTTCTTTTTCTTTTTTTCTCCCTCCCTCCCTCCCTCCCTCCCTTCCTTCCTTCGCCACTTCAAAAACTTCAGGTGCTGTCACTACTGAACAGAACCCGATTCAATGCAGATATGCACACAGCACCTTGAGAAATAGTACTTCAGATTTCAGCATTTATGTAACAAAATAAAATTTGAAACTTCTGAGAAATTCTACTGGTTAATGATCTCGTTTTAGGTGTTTTCCTGAAGAGAAAACCAGCAGCAATTAAGTCAGTTACAGACTTTGCTAAATTCTAATGTAGCAGTGTGGAATAGAGTGGAGCCTCAGCTGCAGGTTGCAAGGGGGCTGTGGAACCTTCAATGTTCATGTACAGAGTGCTGGTGCAGCATCTCCTGGGAGACCATCTGCAATGTCAGATGCTGTCAGAGCTGCCTGCTGGTCCATGGGAAGCACCAGCCCATCTGCAGGGAGTGAAGATGTGCCTGACCAGAGAAGGGGAGCTGCTGGTGGTGGAGTCATTCTAAAAGGATCCCCCCAAAAGAGGAGATGAACCACTCCTATTGTTTCTGGATAACTTTTTCTCTTCTTTACCTCTTCAAAACACAAATCACAGCTTCATTGTTACATTTCTATGAAATTTCAATGAAGAAATGGGTTTTCTTTTAAATTCTTCTCCCCTAACTTACACAAGATTTTGCTGTTCTTTAAGTTTATCCTAGGCTTCTCAGACTTCCTGACCAAGAAGATTAAACACACTTCATGTCGGTACTGTAAGAGTTTAGTGGTTAAATCAGAAAATGAGTAAACATAATAATCAAGATTAGGAGAAGAGGCTTCATGGCCCATTTCACCAGCATGTTTAATAAACACAATTTTAAAAAGCAAAACTACCAAACATTTTCAAGGTAAGTGGTTACTGACTGATGGCCAAATCAGCTCCATTTTTGGAGTTTGACAGTTTGGACGAAATATTGAAACATAAATGTGAAGACTTAGCCATAAATACAGAGATCTGTTGCCTTAAGAGATTTAGGAATTAAAGCTTAAAGCCAACCAGCTGATGTATAAGCCAGGTGTATAAAAGCAGATTATTATGCATTTCATATAGAAATCTCCTGCAAGGTCATTTCAAGTTATAAACCATTTGGGTTTTTCAATTTTATGTAGTTTCTTCCAGTCCCTGAGTTCGGAGACATTCAATAAATAAGATATAACAAAAAGATATTTTATTTTGCATGTTTGGTAACTGAAGAAAAATAGAAGAGCTTCTATGGAGCAAAGCTTGACATAGTTTTAGATTTCAAGGTAAATAGCTGCAGAAATCCTCTTCCTGCAGAGAAATTACTAAAATTAAAAAGTACAAATGTACCGTAGATGGCACTGGTGAGGCCACACCTTGAGTGCTGTGTTCAGTTCTGGGCCCCTCAGCTCAGGAAGGACATTGAGACACTGGAGCACATCCAGAGGAGGCAACGAGGCTGGAGAGGGGCTGGGAGCAAAGCCCTGTGAGGAGCAGCTGAGGGAGCTGGGGGTGTTCAGCCTGGGGAAAAGGAGACTCAGGGATGCCCTTATCACCACCTACAACCCCTGAAAGGTGGCTGTAGTCAGGTGGGGGTTGGTCTCTTTATCCAGGCAGCACTGACAGCACAGTCTTAAGCTGTGCCAAGGGAAATATAGATTGGATATTAGGAAAATTTTTTATGGAAAGAGTGATCAAGTACTGGAATTGTCTGCCTGGGGAGGTGGTAGAGTCACCATCCCTGGATGTGTTTAGAAAAAGACTGGATGTGGCACTCAGTGCCATGGTTTAGTTGAGATGCTAGGGCACAGGTTGGACTCGATGGTCTTTAAGGTCTCTTCCAACCTAGTGATTTTGTGATTCTGTGATATTCAAAGGACACTTTAATATTCTGGTGATAGGTTGTGATTTAGCTCAGAAATGAGTTTTGCACCTTTAAAACTGGATCTGAGAGTGAAGAAGTGGTAGAAATGTCTGAGGTGGTTGTTTTCAAAACATAAAGATAAGAGTTTGCAGCTTTCCTTCACATACAGCCTGTGTTGTCTGCAGTGCAGATGGCAGGAGAGAGCTCTTCTTTGTTTTTTGTTAGTTTTCGGCTAGCTGAAGCAGAGAAGTTATCCAGACTATGAGGTTTATTTCCTTTTTCTTGGGAGTATTTGATCCTGCTCTGGGCTAAAACCCAGCAGAGCATTGGGAGCTCTCCCCTGTGTCTCCCAGGCCTGGCCTGTGCCCAGCATTTGCCAGTGCTGAGGGACTGACACAGACTGAATGAGCTGAGCTACACCCACGGCAGAGACTGGCTGAAATCATCATCTCTTCGGAGCACCAAGAGGTTTTATTCTTTAGTATTGTTCATTTGTTGTGCTGGGGAGTGCTTTGCCTGTTAAATAAACACATTTTTTTCACTTTCCTCCAAGGAAACATTTTTCCCCCAAACCAGTTGGGGGAGGGGCCATTTGGATTTGCTTTTTAGAGGGACCCCATTTGGAGGTTTCTTCCCAAATTTGCCCTAAACAAGGATAACCAGGCACTTTCTTTTGGTTTTGTTCATTATCTAGCTTGGTGGAAACTTGTAAATCAACAAGACCGTGGTACTCACTTTTAAATGCTACTTGCATTGCAACCTTGTCAAAAGGTAGTTTAATGTTAAAAGCTGCTGCACTGTGCTCCCTCCTCGGTGAGGTAATTGCAGAGCCACACCTGAGTTCTACTCATGGTGTCATGTTTATGAGAACATACATTCAATGTGGTGAAGGGGGCAGGAAGATCCAGGCAAGCACAGCTTAGCATTCAGTTTGCTCATATAAATCAAATATTTTTGCTGGGGTCACCAGGAAAGGAGGTGGAGCCACAACTGGAGAGGGAATGTTGGGGGTGGCAAGAGGAATGTTGTGGAAGGGGGAGAGGTGCTGCCTACATCTGCCTGCATGTAGTGCAGCACTTAAGTAGGTATTTCTTTTCATTCCTAATGGAGAGAAGCATTAGGAATGCAAATGATGCCACCTTAAGTTGTGGTGGCCGTGAGGTTAAAGCGCTCCCCAAACAAGGCCAGCTGGCAGTGCTGCCAAGATGTCTCTCCTTTCCCTGCTGTCCCTGAGTCCCCCTTATACTGCCAAAGAATGCAGAGAAACTCAAATCTCCCCTGGACCCTCCTTGCCTTGCTGCCTCAGAACCGGTTGCTAAAATCCTCACAGTTTTGCCTGGTTCATGTTGGATCTGGGTTTTGCACACATTGAGAAGACTCATTACCTCGAGTACTGATTGTGGATCTCGGTTGGATGGTCTTGATGGGAAGGCTGGTGTCTGCTTTTGTGCAAAAATAAGGGACAAGGGTCCCCTCTTGACAAAACTTGATGCATCAGAAAGTCTTTGAGGTTGGTAAGAGTGCCTTTGAATGATTTTCAGATTCCTCTGTGTTAATTCTGGCCATGTTTCCCACTGGCTTATTCAGTATCAATAATACAAGCTTTCCAAGAACCTACTCCAAATGGTTTTCCAAGGTTGCTAGATTCGCTTAATTTTTACATCACAAGTATCTTCTTTATTTTCTCCCCTCTGGTTCCCATTTTGTAATTTATGTCCTGGTCAGTCTTTCCACTTTGTGTCAGCCCATTGTCAGAGGAACACTATTGAAGCCTTCAGTTGAGGCAGTTCAGTAATAAACAGTGGGGAGAACAGAAGTGTTTGAGAAAATGTACTTGAGCAGAAAGGGTTTTCCTTGAGTTTTGCTTTTAAATAAAAGCTCTGGCAAACTTCTTGCTATATCAGCAGCCGCTCTCAATTATGTTCTGAGAAAAATGACCTTTGAGAGGGTCCTTGTTGCTATAATGATAAATCTTTTAAGAAACAGACACACAGAGATTGTTTTTCCTAGGGGAAATTTGTATTTGGTAAACTCCAAGGGTTTGTATTTTCTTCATGACAAAAGTAAAAGGACAAGATGATGGGTGCCCTACTAACACTGCTCCAACAAAGAATTTCACTTGGAGTATGACCACTATGATTCAGAAACTACAATTGCTTTTTACTGTGTTTTACTATTTCAGGGTCTGAAGCTGCTGATGATGGGCACTTCTGAAAAGCTCCTCTTACCCCTCTCCAGCAGAGTGGTTTTAGACTATTGCTTTTATAAACTGGCATTTCCTTTTGTCACTATGCATCATGTTGGCTGGGTAGTTCTGAAAGGAAAAATAATCAGCCAGCCTGGCACAATAATGGCTGCAAAGGCTTGTTCTACAAATCATAAACAACCAGTTTCCTGTCTTTGACATGTAGTATCAAAATATGCAAGACATTAGTAAGTAATTACTGCTTTTTATTAAGCCTTCAGCAAAAGATGTGAGCTGTGTTTGTTGTGTAAATCTAGTATAAAAATATCATGGTAGTTTGTGTAGTTACAAGTCATCACTTGTGTATTCCTCCTTCTAATCAATGAGCATCCTTTGTAAAGTGTTTCTAAAGCACTGGATGTATTGTTGGAGCAACGTGAATGATAAATAATACTCACAACAGAAAGATAATAATACGCTATTCAAACCAACAGCTAAATCTCTGAGGTTAGATTATTTCTCTCCCTTTATGCACAAGGACTTGTAACACCAGGCAGTTCAGAAGCTGAATTCCTTCCTTTCTCCAGCAGGTAGAAATACACCAACCTGATTGATGTAAACACTTTTTTCAGGTGTTATGTGGCAGCCTGTGGGGTTTGTGCAGCATCCATGCAAATTTAGGATTTGGGGGGGTCGAGCTGAATTATTCAATTGGCACTTTCATGCAAATCGAATCAAATTCACGTGATCTGCAAACAGCAAAGTTGGGCCATGGAAGGTTTTAAGAGCTTCCCTCAGTTGAGATGAAGAATTGCAATTCCCATTACACAACAAATGTCTTCTGTGTCTTGGTGTCCCTTTTCTCTTCCCCTCCCCACTAATATTTGTGGTGGGAAACCAGCATTTCTGGAAGCTGCAGTCTGGGCAAAGATCTGGGTGTAATTTATTCTCTGCTCAGTCTCTACTTCTGTATGTCTTCCCCTAACAGTACTCTGAAATTACGGACTTTTGTAGTCGTCATCACCCAAATTTGGATGCTGCTTATTTGTGTTGAATGGAAACCCAAAACTCTTTAATTAACAATTATTTTAGTGCTGTGAATTCTCTTTAGAATGAGACTCATGACTTTTTTCCTCAATTAACACCTCTTTCCCCTGCCCCTGTTAAGGGCTAAGAAAGCAACTAAACAAGGAGATATGTAAAATGATGGCTGTTTCACAGCATAAATTGCCATTTTTTACCTCATCACAAAAAGTAATGGTTTCCATAGTGTTTTCCAGAGGGAATACTGACCTCTTCTTTATTTTTAATTGAATTTTTAAACTAATTATGCTTGTTTGCTTCTCTGCACTCTGTTTTGTATTTTCCCTGTGTAATATTTTAGCAAATTAATTAATTGGTTAAACACAGCTGTTGCCATTTGCACTTCATCAACGTCCTAATCACTTCTTACAGAAGCTTGGGATTTGTTCCAAGTCATACCTTTATCAAGCACGTGCCCTTTTTTAATTTCTCTCTATTTTTTTCCCCAGATTGATTTTTTTTTTTACAGTAAGGCTATAGGTCATAGCTTAATTTGAAAACTAACTTTCGGAAACAGTGAATTTCAAGTGAGTGTTTAAATGAAATTAAAGTGTTTGTGGTTTTCTTTTGAGATTTATACTCAAGTATCTGCACTGGTTGCTGCACTGTTGCTAGTCTGGAATTAAGAGTATTTCCTCATATGCTGTCACAGTGCAGCCAGTCTGAAGCAGCACCCCAAACTCAACAGCCTAAAAGTAACCAAGTCCCTGGGTGAGCAATGATAGGATGGATTTGAACACATACAAAGGATCCCAGCCAATCTCACTGGGCCCTAACTGCAGATGTATCATTGGCCAGGGAACTGGGTGGTGTTAAGACCTCAACCAATTACATGTGCATACCCAGGAATTTTGAACTCCCTATATGAGAAGGTTCTGAACAACAAAATGTGTTGTTTGTCCAGAATGCTTGGTGAGTTCATGTCATCCCTGTCTCCCACCTATGATCTCATGTAACAATATGCCCAAATATTTAGAGACTTTTAAATGTGTTCATATGATGTTCTTTTCCTACGAAGTAACAAATTTAAGTTTTCTCAAGTCTGAGCTGTTAGGACTTGGAAGCATGTGGTCAGGGACAACAGATAACTTCAGCCTAGTCAAAAGTGTGTCCCTTCTCACATTCCATGGATAAAGACCAAAGCTAAATATTTGCTGGTGAACACTTCAAGGAAGAAGCCATGCTGGGAAGTCTGTGATCTGCTCCTGGGTGATGTGCAACACACAACTGCAGCTGCAGCTGCTTCTCCTTATTTCCCATTTGCCTTCTGAAGGGTTCATTAGCATGGATTTTTCCAAACCCCATTAGCACACTTCCTTTCTCCCCCATTATGTACTGCTCTTCAGTCATTGTGCCTCTGCAAGCATGTATCAGGCCTGGCAGAGATGTAATGAAGGCACCCTAATTACCCATTAGTATTCACACATTTTATTTTTTTCTAGTTTTACCTCAGGTGTCAGAAACCAGAGGCAAGGTTCTTCAGGCTGTAGACCATGGGTCAGACTGCTGTGCTGCTCCCAGAATGAAGCTTCTCTCAGTCTCTCTAATTAACACAGTCAGATTTACTGGAAAGATAATTCCAGTAAATAAAATTCATACAGAGTCACTGGAAGATGCCACAGTCAATTCAAGCGGTCTGCCAACAAACAGCATTCTTATTCCAGCTAATTATTTTTAATGATGCTATTAGTAATTGGAACTCACTGTACACAGCACCCTCCAGATTAAGATCTCAGCAAGTTTTGCATAGCAGTAATATGATGCCTCACAGAACATTTAAAGTTAGAGTGAGTTTCTTTTATAGGCATTTTTAGAAAAAACTCACAGGCTCATTCTCTACTTTGAAATCCAACAATGTCAGGGCCACAAGCTGGTGCTTAAATATTGTCTTGGCTTCATGCCCTGATCACTGATGGCTGTTTTATTTCATCATCTGGATTTGTTCTCTCAAGGTGCTATTTGTCATTGTCTCCCAAGGACTCCGATGCCCTAGTTCAGTCCTGTGCCTTTCACTGTGCAAGAAATTGGTGCTGGAGATTCCCCTGCTCTGGCAGCAGCCACTTTGACCCTGATCAAGCAACCACAGACAGGGAAGGAGGCCTTTGCATGTAGTGTGCCTGTGATTAATGCATCTGCTTCACCCAGAAATGAACAAGAAGCAAATGAGCCGTGATTTTTGCAAACTGTTAAGCTGCTGAAAGAATAAAATTAAAAACAAGCAGTCTAATGTGTTGTTAAACCGCCCTGCTCTGAGTGCCAAGTGGTCCAGACCAGCAAGGGGTAGATGTGCCTGGGCCCCCAGATGTCTGTGATTGTTATTTATAAATATCTCTGCCCCAGTAATAAATCATCCCTCAGTGCTCCAGAGCAGCAGCCTTTATTCTGACAGCTGGGAAAACCTGTCCCTTATAAACATGTTCATTCATAAAGACTGCAGGTTTGGGGTCTGCCTGTGTTTCAAAAGAGGAATTTTAAAAAAGAATAAGGACAAGCATTCAAAGCTTTGTAACCCTCTGCTAATTGCATTTATGATGACAGATGATTAGAAAAACTGAGATTTTCCTGGTTTCAGAGGACATAGGACCTGGTTGGGACTGAGGATGAGAGAGATGACTTCTCTGCTTGGAGAAATCTGGTTTGCTATGGCTTCTTTCCAAGGCAACAATTCTAGAGATAAATTCAACCTCAGTACTGGAAAAAGGCTTGTCCAAGGACATGTGTATGTATCCAGAACTAAGGTTGTGGATAAGAAGATTCTCTGTTGCAGTAGAGTTAGCTTGGAAAACAGGGACCTGCCATCTGCCTCTTTGTGTTTCTTGTACCAGAGGAAAAAAAAAGCTCACAGCTCTGCTCAGTTCCTTTCTTCAGATATGCCATGCCCTTCTCTTCCACGTTTTTATTCAAACCTATGCAAAGTTAGAAGTTGCCGTGCATGAAGATGCTATTGTCCTTTCCATGTAAAATAAGCTGTTCTTACATTCAGGTCTCAGAATTGAATATTTTTTTTTTTTTTTTTTTTTTAATGGTTAGGCTGGCCTCAAAGCAATTGGTTCTCTAGCAATGTTTTGTTTAGGCAGGCAGAGACATATCTTTCAAGATATTTTCAGTGTTTGAATTTATGCATTGTTATAAATACATATTATAAAGTTGGCTTTTTGCAAATATTAAAATGAATACTATATGTATAATGTTGGCAAAGTTTGCTGTATGAATATGGTTTCTTTTATTTCTGCTATTAACAAAACTTAGAAATAGTACTGTGATAACTATATTTTTCTTAGACTATAAAATGGTAATGTAAAAAGGCTTTTGTAACTAACTCAGAGAATGGTCAAAGATAATCAGGAAATTCTTCACATTCTTGGATTATCCTATCTGGATGGAGATAATGGTGATGGACACTAGACCGCCAAGAAAGAAATTTATTGATCATCCATTATCAGAAAATCTGTGACGGAGTGGAGCCACAAAGAGAAATAAAAGTGAATTTACAAAATGGAATGGGGGAGGGGGGCAGATTTGGGGAACTCAAAAGAATATTTTTGAGTAATACATGAGAGTCTATAAATACACAACATGCTGGTGCATTTACAGAAGTATTTCTGAGATGGTAAGGTGTGTTCTTGGCTGAATGCCAAGACACCTGGCCGTATTAACTTTTTGTTTTATTATCTTGTGTCTTACTGTCTTTTATTAAACTTTAAAAATTCTACCAAGAAAGTGAACCTCGTTTTTCACATGCATGCAAGAAGAAAGATCCATTCACCCTGTCTTCTATACAGGTACTTCAAATTTAGGTTCGTTTTCATCCTTAAGGCATGTTTACACAGAAGGAAAATTCAAGCTTTGGGATTTTTTATCTGCTCACTGGAAAATTATATTCAGAAGTCATGAAGTCCAAAAATTACATCATTTCATTTTAAACCTGTGGTTACAGTAAGTGGTTTTCCTTGGTTGTTAAATTATTTTGTATATCTGTCTGCGCATGAGAGATAAACTATAGGGAGAAGATTTCAGCAATGTCATTCTACTTAACTACTTGTTACCTTTCATGTTGAAAAACAAATCCAAAACACAATAAAGAAGCAAATCAGCTCTTCCAAGAGCAGCCCTTTCTGCTGGTCAGAAGGTTTGCCAAAAGGCAAACACAAGCTGTGGCCACACACATCCTCCTCTAGCTCTGTTAATAATAAATTTACTTTATACCTTTAAATTTTAACCTCTTTTGCCCTTAGAGTGTTTTTTCTCCCAGTCCTTACCTCAACTCATGAGCCCTTTGTTAATTTTTTTTCCCTCTCCTTTTCCCAACTATAGCAGGAGAGGGTAAGTGAGTGGAACCAATGCAAATGATGATGATTCCTCTCTGTGTGTTGGTTGAGGGACTGGCTGCACCCTGACTCAGGGAGAGGGTGAGACAGCAGAAACTCTCAGAAACTGTTTACTTTATTATTCTTGCTGCTGCTTTAGTGTGTGTTTCCAAGTGAATACGTGGTGAGGCACAGTACACCCAGCACTGATTCATTTTTTAGAGGAGGCTAAGCCACCTTAAGAAAATAATTTATATTCCATAGCACTATTGTTTGCAATGATTGATTTTTTTTTTTGTAGCAATGTGCTTTTTAGGTTTTTGGGATTTTTGTATTGTTATATAGTTCGTTCTATGTACCCCCTATGTTCTTCCTCTATTTGAATCACACCACACCACACCATCACACTACCCACCACCACCGGTTTCTGTTACCTGTCAATATTGAGTTATGTAATCCCTGAGACCCTGCCTGTCATTCTGAAACCTCACCTTCAGCCTAGAAGGTTCTGATAAGACCACAAAATGGTTGGATGGGGTTCCCGCTTTTACCCCCACTGTATTCGGGTTTGTTCCCCTACATGTCACTAAGTTAGAGAGCCGTCCCCCGCTTATCCCTAATTGGTCCCAAGTTAGACCCTACCCCGAGTTCCTCCCCCCTTTATAAGCTGCTGTACTCAGGTTTGCACCGAGGTGTCGCCTGGGCTGTCACCCGTGACTGGGGTCCCCGCTACGGGATAAATAAAATCCATGATTTAAGCCCAAGCGGAGTCTCCCTCTTTCTGCTTCCTGTCCTCACCACTCGCTTACCTGCAGACAAACCAAGACCCACGGGTTTGACCAAGTCCGTATCGCTACGGAGTCGTACCCGCGCTGCTGCAGTGTCAGGGCTAGCCGGAGCAGAAAAGATGCAGACACTGTGACATTTTTTTTTATTGTTTTTAAAAAGTCATCTCCTAGATGCATGACCTGCTGTACAAATCTGTTCTCCCTCAGATACCTGACCTGGGATGCTCTTCTCTCCTGGCTGGTGTTGTCTGTTGTGCACTAATGCCAGGTGCCAGGTCAGATAATGGAGCCAGATCAGTCGCAGCAGCTCTGAAGTGGCATTCTATCACTTCATGGTGCTGCTGATCCATCAGTACTGCTGGAGCCTGCTGCCTCTCAGACATCCATAAGCATTTGCTGTGTTGGCTGATTTGATTTCTTCCAAATGTAATTGGAGTTTTTACATTTGTCTTTACTGTTTGCTTAGTGTCACTTGAGAGAACACACATTAAAGAATAAAACGTTTCATAACTTTCTATGGTTTCTTCCTATTTTTTAACTGTTTTCTGCTTATTCCTTGAGGATGGAGTTGCTGTGCCTTTTGTAGCTGTCAAAGGTGGGTTTTATGCTGAATTTGAGCCAGACTTTTTCAAAGTCAGCGGTGCTGTAGCTCTGAATGGCCATGTGCCCTCTGGGAGCATTGTTCTGAAAGTTTCAGAATGCTGGATTTGTCTCAGCCATGATGGTATTATCTGGTATAATTGGTGGTATTATAGCCTGCTGTGAAAATGGTTCATGGCCTATCAAGATCCTTCTTAAGTGAGCTGTGTGATCTGTGTTCACTCTCTCTTACATGAGGGTTGTAATATAGACTCAAATTTCTTGGCAGCTTTTCTTAAAGACATGAGTAAGTCTCTTCCCTTTTGTCTTGCAAAGCTTCTCATTACGGGGAGCTCCCCCAAACTGAGGTGGCATTAAAGCATGACAGATCTTAAGAAAGTCACCCATCCATGATTTTAAAGAGCTTCTGGTAGCATTGTACAGGCTCCTGAACATTACACCTTGGGATACTTTTTGCTTTATGTGATCTTTGTGTGAGATACGTCTTTAGTCACACTTTCAGCACACATCTACCTGTCACTACCAATAAAGATTTTCAGATTTGGTGTTTGGGGAGTACAAACATAAAAGTGAGAACATACCTTAGAAGAAGTGAAGATGAATGGGTTGTGCTGGCAGAAACTAAGTAGATGTAATCTTGTATTTTACAAAGACTAAAAGCATAGGAACGTTTTTAAATTATTTGCAGTTTTCAGTTGATATTATTATAGGTTAATATATTTTATAGGTTATTACAGATTATTATGAAAGGTTGATGATTAGATAGGAAAGAAAATGTATAAAAGTCTATGAAGCACATGTCAAACATTGTATCTTGGATGTGCAGCCCAAATTACAATCAGTGTATTCTTGGGTATAGAGCTATACCACATATGCCTTTAGAAAGGTTGTAGCATAGCTACATAGTAAACTCTAAAGAAAATATTTCAAAATTAGTGTTTTCATATCAAGAAACTTCAGCCTACATCTTCTACAGAAAATGCCACACCAAGTACTGCTAAATATAGATGCAGAACTGTGTGAGCAGAAACTCCTATGCCTCACCAAGGCATCAGCACATGGGCTGTAATTCAGGAAGGTGAAGTGACCTAAGCTAATTTATATTTGGTAAAGCTAGATTTTAGCTTAGTCTTTCAAGGCAGTTTGCCCAACATGAGTTGGGTTTTAATTGCTCCATATCTTTAAAGCAAGCAAATCTTCACAGGAGCATCTGTGACAAAAATGGACTGAAAATGTCAACTGTTGAAATTAAACAGCCTGTCTTTTCAAGCCTTTCTGTCCTTGAAAGTGCAATTTTTCTCTGTTACACCAGGTCCAGTTCTCATTAGTTCAGATGGAATCACTTTTGAAAGTGAAGGGTATTTTGACCTCATGGTTATCATTATTCCTGTTTTGTCTGCAATTACCAACAGAGATCCATCTGGAAAATATGTAGCTAGTTTAATTTTCATTGACAGCTGAACCATCCCATGTTTCTAAAGGGGCAAGGCCTAATAAACACATTTCTCATTCTCTCTTCTATTTTATTTTTAATGTCACTTGAACACTCACCTCAGTAGATAATCAGGATATCCTTAATTAAAAAACCTACTAAATTGGGACATCTTCCAGGGAAATGAATTAGACCTAGTGGTATTTAATTATGCTACTTAGGGAAGCTTTGGTTTCTCTTATCTACAATTCCATTGACTGTGTTTTTGGAAACTCTGCCCCTACTGAAAATTCTGCCTATCTGGACAAACCCTGCTCATCAGAGTGAGTGAATGCTGCTCTTAGGTCTCTTCAATCAAACTCTGTATTTTCTAGCTCCTTTAGTTATGTGCAAACCAGGATTGATGTGGTGCTGGAGTAAATTTCCCAGCCAGCCCTTGCTGGTCCGCGCTGAGATTGGCCTCTCCCTGCCCACGCAGGGTTAGGACAGCGCTTTAGCAAGGGCTGCTGATGTCCCCAGCAGCAAGGCTGCTCTCTACAGCACCAGCTGGAGACGGCGTCGAGGACTGGAGCAGGAATCAGGGAGGGCTCTTCAGTTTGGTTCCAAACATGTTCATTGCCCTCAGAGGGGCAGGGACGGAACAGCCTTGGACAGGGCTGGGCGGGGGCTGTGACAGAGGGGCGGCCTCAGCGGCAGATACAAATGATCATCCAATGGGGCAGGCAGAGGGAGAGCGCACAAGGCAGGATTGACAGTACATTCCACCAATGAGAGGGCACATGGGCGGGACATGGGTCACGTGGGCCGATGGGGCGTTGAGGATTCGGGGATTTCCAAAGGGGAGGAGCCACCAGGGATTGGCCCAAGGAGGGATTAACAGGGAAGGTGCTGGAACAAGGGGAGGGATACAATGACAGACAGGGAAAGGGGTGGGAATGAAGGGCGGGCAATACCATAGAAGGCAGCTTGGGGGGGTGGGAATACAACACAGGGACAAACCAGCTGGGGAAGAATATAGGGATACATAGGAACATACCAAATAACAATGAAACTGTCAATAACAAAATAATACAAAAAACAAAGAATCAAAATAAACACACCACAACACAGGATCGTATGCTGGATCTGCCAAGGTACAATTTACCCCTGGACAGAGAATTTGGAACAGAGAGATGCTTCACATAATTTCTCAAAGCAGCTGAGGGTGAAGCATTGCCAGGCTCCTTTACCTCTGGAGTTTAGCTGCAGCACTGTACAAACTGCATGAGCTAAATTTTTAGGTTTTAATGCTATTCCTCACAAACTAGAGCCGTGTGGAGCTTGAGTATTGCTTGGTATTGAGTGTTGCATGGTACTGCTTGATCTGAGCTTCGAATTTTATCAGGTCTTTACCTCTGTGATACATAAACTCATATTCAGATCCAAAACTCAGTGTTTTTCAGGATTGTTGTCACACATGTGACAGAAAAAAATGAGAATCTGGGTATCAGTGCTGCTACCAGATTTAATTTGTAGTGCCCAATATGAACTATTGCATGTGATGACCCTGTATTTATGTTAAAAATATTTTTGCAATAGAATAGTGTTCTAATTATCTGGGTCCACTTTCAAATGAAAGCATCAAACTTGCAAATCAAGCAGTTTGTTGTTAATTCCTGCATTTTAACATCTCTGATAATAAAAGATATTGTGTCTCTCTGCATAATTCTAAACATTAAAAATGCTGAACTAGAATGTCTGGAATTTTTGGATAGGTGCTAAAATTAAAAAAACCAAACCCGAGCTTCCCTCAAATTAATGTACAAGAATTTTACTGTTGGAGATGTAGTTTTCTACTAAGAGGTACATACTTAAAATAAATTTTCTTTGAACAGATCTTGTGACATCCCTGCTTTCCTAATTTTCTAGTCTACCTCCAGTAAAAAAAACTTTTTAATGTATCCAGTAACTTGCAATATTTAATTAATTTGAATTCTCTTACTTTTTAAGGACAAACTATGTGCTCAATTTTGACAAAGATCTCTTCACTCTTCATTTAAAAAGTTAGCATTTGCAAAATCAAACCCCAGCAGCTCGGTAATTCCAGTGTCATTATTTGCACTGGGAGCCTTCTTCCTCTCCCAAATGAGAGAGAGAGGTCTCTCCTATACAAAAATCAAACACTGCAACTTACAGCAAGTGCATGTGAATTAGGAAGTGGAAAAGATCCAAGATCAGTTACACACGAAAGTGAAGCCAATTAACTTGGTGAAGGGTAACTCAGAGAAGTTAAGCATCATAGCAAATTTTCTATTAAGTACAAGAGTTATTTTCCTGTTGTAACAGTCACTTTTGGTACCTGGCTGTTATAATTAGTGACATACCTGGCATTTTAAAGACTGGCATGAATAATGTAAAGGCCTTTATTTCAGCCTTCCAGTTGTGATACTTTGCTTTTAGTCTTAAAGACTGCAGGAGATCAGGTTTTGTTAGTGCTTCATCTGCAGAAGAGTGCTGCTCATTTTGAAGAGCAGATGTCCAGCTACACTAAATGTTAAATACTAATTTGGGAAGTGCAGAGGTAGATGTGCACAGTCTTGATACCCTTCAACTCCTGAGCCAACCTCAGAGGCTTCCAGACTGGCAAGAGGAGCTGCTGCTTCCCTGTATAAGACCCAAACCAGGCTCCCAGCTGTGTGAATCAGTTTTACCCACCCAATAAGCCCTCCTTCCACCTCACCCTTACACACATGCTTCTGTGCAAGTGTGTTGTTCATGTCTTGTGGCTTTTGAAGGTAATTAGCAGGAGCAGCCCAAACCAGTATAAACCCAATTTAAACTGGCATTCAGGTAGCCAAAAAGCAGGTTGCACTGGAATGAATTAGGTTTCTGACTGACTTAAAACTTGCACTGATGCTGATCATAAAGGAAGCTGGAAGTCAGACTCAGGTCTGTGGTGTTCCATTTCTAAGCAGCCGCCTCCTACAAGACATTGATTTTTTCACAGAAATCGTCCCAGTGACAGGAAGGGCTATCCTGGCATCAAGAGGTTTGAAAAGCAGCTTGAAGTACATTCAGCAGCAGGCAGTCAGCCAGATTGGTTCATCCATCATTGAACAGAAAACCATGTTTCCCATAATAGTTATGTGAAAACATTAATCAAGCTCACTATTTTGTGTTTTGAATTACCTTGAAAATCAATGTACCTTTTAATCTTTTCAATCTTGGTTTTCAAGAATTGCATTTAATGCTGGTTTTGGAGATGAGGAATTGCAGCAATATCTCTGGACCTGGCCATATCTGAAATTTTGTTTGAGATCAAATCCTATAGGAATGCAGGAGGGAAGGGGCTGGGGGTGACACAGCTGGGCTCGAACTTAGCTCAGGCTCCCCGTGAGTTAGGGCTGCTTCTGCTCCTGTGGTAAAGATTTCTGGCAGTCAAAGAGCACAAATGAAGAATGAATTTGCCTAATTGCATCCTTGCTTATGCACAAGTGGTGCGTAATAGATATTTACAAATCAGGCTGCTTTTCAGATATCAACACAATTTTATGTTTGGAAGATGGAGATGTGCTAATTTCATTTTATACTCCAAAATGAGAATGAGTAAAATGAAATGAGGCTCATTACTGACTCAGTGCAAACCTTTTCACTGTAGTTTGCTATGAACAAAAGAAGCACGTGTCCTGGGTTGATACTGAATTGTATCCCCATTTGTCTGTTTAAATCAAAAATAAGTTCTGCACCTTTAAAACTGGACCTGAGAGTGAAGGAGAAGCAGTGGAATGTCTGAGGTGGTTGTTATCAAAACATCAAGATAGGAGTTTTCAGCTTTCCTGGACACACAGGCTGTGTTGTCTGCAGTATGGATGGTGGGAGAGAGCTCTCCTTTGCTTTTTGTTAGTTTTCGGCTAGCTGAAGCAGAGAAGTTCTCCGGACTGTGAGGTTTTCTCTTTTTCCTTGGAGCTGTTTGAACCTTCTCTGGACTAACCCCCAGCAGAGCACGCGGAGCTCACCCCTGTGGCACCCCAGGCCTGGCCTGGGCTCAGCATTTCCCAGTGCCAGGGACTGACACAGACTGAGTGAGCTGAGCTTCATCCACAGCAGAGACTGGCTGTATTTGTCATCTCTGCAGAGCAGAGGGAGGTTTTGTTCTTTAGTATTCATTTGTTGTGCTTTACCCGTTAAATAAACACATTTTTTCCACTTTCCTCTAAGGGAAATCTTTCCTGAACCAGTTGGGGAAGGGGCCGTTTGGATTTGCTTTCTGGAGGGACCCATTCGGAGGTTTCCTCCAAAATTTGCCTTAAACCAGGACAACATGTAACCCCATTTGTTTGGCCTTCATGGATGAGATCTGAAATAGGTTTTCTTATATGTTGGAGCTTGTGGCACTCTGTAAAGCCAATGGGCTCTAACTCAAAGCTATGAAGGGGTTTTGGTCATGAAAGCTTTGTCCACTGCTGGCTTGGACTGTGCTAGCTGTGGAGCTAGCAAACTTAAAATCTTCAGGCTTAATCCTGGATCTGCTATTTACATGCTTTTTTCACTGGAAGTGTTTCCAAAAATAAAAATACGTGTTCCGTACTGGGTTGAAGGGAGGAAGTGGGGAAAAGTGAGATTCAAACTATTGATTCTTGTAAGAGTTGTTTCAGTGTTGGGGGTTGGGTCTTCTTGTAGATTTTTTTCCCATAAGTTGCCAGGGAACTGATCTCTGGGAACTTATGGATAGTTAAGAAAGACAAAAGAAGTGACCTGGGGTGGAGGGAGGGGAGGAACACGTGGACTTCACTTCTTTTTTGGGGGGTGTGCTTGTCGGGAGAAGGAAACAGCAGGCTGTAGTTTCAAGACTTCGGGGAGATTTTTTTTTTTTTTTTTTTTTTTTTTTTTTTTCTTTTTTTTTTCCACTGGTACCACTGGAGCGGAGTTTGGGGTTTCCTGTCATGGTCTTTTCGTGTGTGTCCCGGGAATCCGGAACCTGGTCCCTTCCTGCTTCGCCGGGAGCCGTGCCACTGCAGTTCCTGCCCCCATGCTGTTCCTTTGCTCCTGCTCTGAGTGTTCTCCATGCCCAGCCTGCACCCCTGCCTGCCGGGACTCGTGCTGCAGCTCCAGCCACCGCCGGGGAGCTTCTGATCCATCTCCAGCATCCCGGAACTCTGCACCCCCTGTCCTGCCGGGACTCGTGCTGCAGCTCCAGCCACCGCCGGGGAGCTTCTGATCCATCTCCAGCATCCCGGGACTCTTCACCACAGCTGCCTTTGTTATGGATTAACTGCCACGGGGGAAGGGTGCCAGTGCCAGAGAAAACTGTGACTGTTCCCTCGATTGTTTTTTTTGTTTTGTTTTTTTTGTTTGTTTGTTTGTTTGTTTGTTTTTTGGGTTTTTTTTGTTCTTCTTATCATAGTTGTTGTTCTGTTTTGCCTTGCTAAACACAAGTAAAGAACTGTTATCCATATCCTCACATCTTCGACTGAGAGCCCTTAATTCCAAAATTATAACAACTCGGAGAGAGGAGTTTTGCATTCTCCATTTCAGGAGAGGATCCTGTTTGTCCTTAGCAGATACCTGTCTTCCAGACGAAGACATTCAGTTTAACTCCAAGTATTGAATTAGGACATTTAACTTAATAATGGATCTGGTTGTGCTGCTTTGTTCACAGCCTTAATTTGGCATTTGTGGGGGCTTTTGACAGAGGTAGTCAAATCCTGGAGGAAGGTGGACAAAAAAATCCAAGCCAAACACACACACACACAATAAATCAGCAATAAAATCTGACATTCTGATCTTAACTATGTGCTTCCACTGAAGATGCTTTGGTGACCCTGAAAACTTGTGACTCTGTTTGCCTTCTCTGCATGCTCAAGCAATCAGGTTTTATTTGCACGAATGCCTTCCAGCAGCACTTTTGCAGCTGTGTAAGAAATAGGCTGTGCTAAAATACAAGAAAGGGAGGTTTCTGAGACAGTCACATCATCTCCTCTCTTGTCTGTTCATACCCAGGTTCTTTCCCCTTTCTTCTTGGCCTCACCCCATCCCTTCAAGTTTTAGTGACCCCATATCATGCAATTTTTTGCTCAGGAAATAAATTCTTTTGAAGGCATAAGAGAGTCCTGCTGCTGTGGATTGCCCTTTCCCCTGTTACAGTGTGTGAATAACTCCCCCGGAAGAGGAGCTTCTCATCAGCTGCAGTGGCAGAGTGGGGTCCCAGGGTTTAATCCAGTGACTCAGGGCATTGTGATTTAAAAGACTTTTCTCTAGAAGGAAAAAAAAATTCAAAAGTGTAATACTCTGTAGAGATAAACTGTTCCTTTTATAGTCATTGTTGTCTTGTTCTGATACATCATCTCAGAAGAAATAATTCAAAGGGCTTTTATGCCCCTCTCTGTGCTGCCTGCAAGCGAAATATTTAAAGCAGGCTGCGTGCTGTAATCCTGAATTCAGAGTGAGGACTTTGCTGAGGTTCGAGCTCACATCTCACTTTTTTCCCTTCCTTTTTTTTTTTTTTCTTTTCTTTCCTCAGATTATCCTAAGGTTGTAGACGTCGGAGCAAACACAAAGTACCCTTTTGAGAGAAACAGAGTTATTCAAAAGGGATGATGTAAAGTATCAGAAGTATTTCTTTGAGGAACTTGTTACTTCGTGAAGTGCTACTTCCTGCTCCTCCCTTCCCACTCAGAGACAGCAGTGGGAATGTTAGAAAAGGCCCAGCATCAATATTTCCAGGGACGTTGTGTTTAAAAAAAAAAAAAAAATCTGAATAGGAATGAAAGCAAAGAATTTCCAGTCACCTATAAAACAAAATTAAATAATTGCAGGTCTGTTGCAATATTTAACATCAGCAGTGCAGCTGTACCAAAGAAGAAATATCTGAGCAGAGCTACCTTTAGTAAAGGAGAAATTCCTTTCACAAAAGAAATTAAAACATTTTAATCTTTATTAAGTGCTCTTATTTTTGTCCTGAAGGGAAGTTACCTTGAAACACTCAGCTACTGGGAAAAGTGTTTCTAGCAAAACAGCTTTGAAGAGGAGTTTTTTGTTAAGAATTCTGAAAGGATTTAAAATATATATATATATATATATATATATATATATTAAGGTTATAGTCTTGTTGTTCTACTGTAGCACAGGAAGCAGCTGTAGAGATTGCCTCATTTTATGGGGGAAGCACCTCTCCAAGCAGCTGATCCCTTAGTCTGTGTTCTCTGGGATGTCTTACATGTCCTCCTAAAGCCACTGGCCTTGACTCTGAGCAGACTGTGCCTTTTTGATGCAACCCTGAGTCCTTCTGTCAGTGAAATCAGCAGAAAAATAAGGGGAAATGTGAAATTTTACTAGTTATTTTGTTCTGCATCCGAGCCCCAGTTTTGAACGTTGACAAGAAGCCATTCTCAGGCATGTCAAACTATCAGGTTGTTAATGCCACGAGTGTGTCAGCACACAGGGACTGTCCTGGATTCCCAGTCCTGCCTTCAGCCAAGATAAACTAGGAAGGGTTTTGGTATTATCCATAGTTGGTTGCAGTCAGAGGTTGAGATCAGTGGTTTGAAAGCAGATGAACAGATTTCCAGTGGGTAAAAAAAAAGCAGAGGATGGAATTGAACAAAGCCTGAGGAGTAAATCCTTTATCAAGGATGTACATATTAAAATGCAGGGTACCCAAGATGGTATTAAAGACTGGGGGAATTTCCAGTGAGTAATGGACACTGACATTATTCCAGCAACCACAGAAAGAGGAAAACTTCATTGCACTTTCAGACTTGGGAACTGAAAGTTTTACATTTGATTGGGACTTAAGACAGGTGATACTTTTTCTGACCTTTTTTGCCCTAAAAGTTACCACATACAATAATCTTTGAGACCTGCAGTGTTTCATTTTAAAAGCTAAATCACATTTAAATTGTGGGGGTATATAGTAGCCCATGGAAATGTTTTCTGCTGCCAGCCAGGAAAAAACTGAGGCAGAGACTCTGGACCCCCATTGAACAACCAGTTTTTTGTTTGTGGTTTGGTTGTTTCTTTCCTTTTTGCTCTGGGCAAGGCACATCTTTTTCACTAATTTGATAAGAAGAAAATTGTTTTGGGGGCATCAGCCCTAATTAGAGGACTTGAGCTCAATCACAGTAACAGCAAAATGTTAATTATGTCTTTTACACACAGTGGTATGGGCAGGCCATATTTTAGGTGTTTATCAATGAAAATTAATCCTCTTATGCATCAGAAATATGTCTGTTCTAGGAAGTAATTGCAGAACACTCCATACAATCATGAAGGATTGAACATAAAGGGATCAGGCTTACAGAAGACTTGAGTTCTGAGTTTGGGACTGCCAAACTGAACTTCATTGGGATGCACCCAGACATGTCTCTAGGAAGTTCTGGGATACACACTTGGGCACATTATTCTTTCATAAGGGTATGACTTCCCTGTCAGACACAGGGTACAAGTAGAAACCTCAGTATTAGACACAGTAGTGGAAAACTTCAGTATTTAATGTGCCCTTTCATTTCTGTCAGTCACCTGTCAGCAGCTACAGGAGAGATCAGGACAGGCTACAGCAGGTTTGAGTGTGCCTGGGAGTGTTTTGAACAGCCAACCCCAATAATTGCAAAATAATTTTCATCTCCCTTTCTATCTTCAAATAGATAAATTTCTTTAAACTGTAACTTTGCAAAAAAGAAAAAAAGCAATAATGCTGTTACTGTATAGGCTGGCTTTATTTTTTTTTTTTTTTAAAGTACTCTAGAAGGAACATATGTTAAACCAGCTAAATAAAAATGCAGTGACTTAAAAGGTAGAAGGCTCATAATGGCACCCTTCAGATCCATACAATCCAAATTCTGTGTTTGTCTTTCTTCTTTTATACCAGTGTTTTCTTTGATTATTTCTTCCTGAAGCCTTGCAGCCACTGGACTCAATGACAGCTATTAGCAGGAAAGGAATAAAGAAGTGAGGCTGGGAGGACCCCCTTTATTTTGTGTAGTTGAAAAAAATAATTAGAAATTTATAAAATTGCCTTTCTGAAAGAAGGAAGCAGTGGAGGGTAGTTTTGCCACACTCCTACATAGCTCAATATTTTTATATGTTCTTAAGTCTCTTCCTATTTTAATAAATCTTCCTTGGGTAAGTGAAATTAAGTCCATGAACACCCTCCATGTAATATATCTTCATAAAGACAAGGAATTTTTAATAAGGAATAGAGGTATCTTTTTAAAGTTTTGGAACCTCTTCATGTAGGAAACTGAGACAATCCTGATGAATCAGGTTAATGTTTCTGCTGCCTGTTTGAAAGCAGTGAATGTATATTTGTTCTAATATTTGATCTTTTGCATATCTGGCTTAATTTTGCATATCTGGCTTAGCTGGATTACATGATAAAACTCTCATTTGATGCCTGATTCCACCAGAGCTCACAGCAGACACTTATGGGTGTTGAGATCAGGTTAATAATGCAAACTACTTTCTGTGAGTCACTGCTAAAAGTAACTCAGGGCGTTGAGAGGATGGGCCTGCCCTCCTCTCTGAAGCATTATTTTCTCTGAAATGATGATTGATTGTATTTGAGATTTGGTCCCAAACCAGCCTCTGTTGTCAGGCCCAGCAACACGCTGGGGGTGAAGACGTGGCCAGTGTGTGATTTGCTTCAGTGCCTTCAACCTCTCCAAGAGAGCAGGGAGGATGAGAGTGCACTAAAAGGCAATAGGTTTAGTGGTGATTCCCGTTAGAAAATGTGTAGGTCCAGATGCTGCCCTGATGGAGCCACTGAACATCAAGTAAGGCTGAGGGAACAGATGGGTGCCCTGTGTGACCCATGTGAAGACTCTTTGTCCTGGGGCTTCAGTACACAGCACAGTAACAAAAAAAATCCCCAGGAATTTGAGGAAGTTGTGTCTTCTCTCCTCTTCCTGGCAATTCAGGCCCTGAAATGACTCCGGCTTTTCTGCTGCTGATGTGAGATGTGACAAGGAAAGTGTGTTTTCCGCTCAGATACACAGGATCCATCACATATCCTGAGGCAGTGCCCTGTTCCCTGGCACAGCAGTGCTAATGAGAACGGCAGATGACAATTAAGCATTCAGGTGCACTCACTGGAATGAGGAGTGTGGGTCAGAATGGCCTCTGTTGTCATTTCCATCACGTTAAATTGTGAGCCTAATATCTCACGTGCCTTCCTCCAATGCTGAACCTGAGTGTTAAGGGTGAGGCTTCTGGGGTCTCCTCAAGCAGCTCTTTGGTTGCTCTGGCTGGGAAGCACTCTACCCACCTGCAATATCACACTCTCCTCACTTTGTTAAATACAGTGAGGGATTTGCAGGCTCAGGCTGGAAGAGATTGGTAGCACAGAGTTTTATCAAGCAAAAAGAAGATTGTGTCCCCAGAGATAACAAACCTTTCCAGAGTTCTGTGGCTCAAAAGGATGCTGGGTGCATGTTTCCCTGCTGTCAGCCAGAATGGAGAGTGAAGCATTCTTGCAGCTTTTCTTATGCTCTTCAAAGAGCAAACACACAGCATAAGCAGAACAAGTATATATTTCTGCTGGTTGATGTTATGTGGAGATTATTTCTTGCTGGCAAGACTGAGTTGTTCAGTTCTCTAGGGACAGACACCTTCTACTTTGTTGATTATGGACCTGCTCTGCCCATGTGCCAAACTGACCCAAGCAATGGTAGGATATCTAAAGAACAACAAATTCTGCTTGAACTTGGACATGTATTTGGTTGTATCTAGCAGAATCTCTTTGCTCAAACAAATAGTTTAAACCAGCACCTACCCTGGCCCTTTGATCTGAGAACTTCCTGGGCAAGTGGTGCTGGTCAGCAAGAATGAATTGCACAAATCCAGCTCCTCATGTAACACCTCCAATCACCCATACGGTATCACAGCACCAGGAGGCCAGGCAGGCTGTTGAATTGAATTGGATCTTGTCCTTTTGCTGTTCTCACTCAGACAATCAATCCCCAAGTGAGTGTGTGCATCTGCCAATATGTGTGCTGCCAAAACACCCATACAGCTGTGTTAAGAGGAAAACTTCCTTTCATTACAAGTTACAATTTTTCTTGGTTACCAGCAGGTTTTTGCTGAAACTTGAAAATAAGACTCAAATTGCCAATGTGGGCCCTGCTGCTTCATGTTGTTCTCTTTCCAGATCTTTCCTTGAATATCAGCTGAGTATTACACTGTTTAACAAGGCTGGCACTGTAAATATATCATTTATTCCCATGAAAACGTCTTTGAAAGAAAAAGTATGAAACAGTGAGAATTAATAGGAAGGCAATATCATGCGTTAATTCCACTTTACTTTTAGCTGTTCTATTGAAAAAGCAATGGGTTTTTTATTTTTGTGACAATGCCTGTGACTTGCCAACATAATTGGTGCAAAATAGACTGCCTGGACAAGCTTCATTTAATAGGATCTAATTCCAGGAGATAGGAATGTTGCATTGTGCAGAATCTAGTTTTTAAGTTTTTGGAGACTGAGCTGAAAAATTTCCATAAGTGATTGGTGAATTAAAGGGTAATACCAAGTTTTCTTTGTCTAAGAATTTTAAAAGCACAAAAATAACAAAACCCCTTTCTTCATTCTTTTAGTTTGCCTCTGATTTGCACAGTTGTGACTTTACAGCTGTCCTGGCTACTCTGAGATCTTCTGAGGCTGAGTTCACTCTGAACTTCAACCTTGAGTTGAAGGTTGTGACTTCTCACAGGAAGGGAAAAAGAAACTGCATAAGCCTCAAACATGGCCTTGGGAAACATCACCTGGGCATGAATAAAGCTTAAGTATTAACCTTCCAACAAATAAATGGCACTATTTTTCAGAACATACAGGTGACCTCCTGCAATCACTCTATCCAGTAGGCAATGTCTCTGCTTAATTATCTCATTTCTATCTTTGAGCTTTCACAGCAACCCCTACAGCAACAAATCCAATTCCTTCCAAAGCTCCATGTGCAACAATTGGACAGGTGTTTCCTAAATACTTTGCTGCTCATAATGGAAGTAAAAGAAGGCACTTTAAAACCAGTGAATGCTTGTTTCCTTTCCTTGATGTGTGTTCCTTCTTTTCATCTTGGCATGCTCTGCTCCAGCAGATTACTTCTGACTCCCTGTCCCCACTGCCTGATACTTCTCTGGGGATAGTGAAATGCCTTTGTCCCCTTTTTGGAATAGCCACCTCCAGCTCATCTGGGGGTGGTGCTGATGCCAGAGCTCATCCTGACTCCAGCAGTAGCTCAAAATTCCATGGGCTCAGCAGCCTGGCCCCAGGGCAGGGATGATTCTGCTGGGACAGAGGAAGGGAGAAGGAAAAGGCTGTGAAGGACCAGATAAATAACTCCAGCATCTGGCAGGAAGTGTAGCTGCACTTTTAACATGTGTTTGACTTCCTGATCCACTGTGGTGTAAAGACACCTGAGTTGGCTCTGATTGAGTTGCCTTCTTTATGTCCTAAGTCCCAGCTGCAGTAGAGCTCCCTTAGCATGGCAGAGCACCCAAATCAAGCTAATGCTGCTCCATTGCCTTCCCTTCTGATGCTGGATCATTTCCAGCCAGCTCAAAGCCTCCTAAGTGCTGTTTTGCATGATACAGGTAAATCTTAAATAATCTGTGCAAGCTAAGTCTGGAGTCCAAGTCCAGCTCAACACAGATAATTCTTTTTATGAGCTATCCCTCTGATCACCAGAGCCTCTAATATAGCATTTTACATATAAGGTAGGTATATTTTGTGCAGCCATTGCTTTCTTGTCAAATCTTATGGAGGTTACTGATCTGAGCAGAAGGGAAAGAGCTCAGATAGACAATCCTGGAGGTGGAAGGAAAAATTTTTCTCAGTGCAGTCATTTCAGTTTAGCTGGAGATTTTTCTTTTTTATCTGTTTTATTTTCTGTGTTGATTTGTCATGGCCTCATTTCTCAGTAGTGGGGGTGGCAGGGGCTACACATGGGGAGGAGGTGCTCCAAGCTTTGGAGCCAAGATTGCCCTGCAGGCCATGGTGAGGACCATGGTAAAACAAACTGTCCCCTTGTGAAGCATGAAGTCCACAGGGGATGCAGAGATCCACTTGCAGCCCATGGGGAAAGTGCTCAGCCCAGAGCAGGTGCATGCCAGAGAGAGCTGTGATCCAGTGGGAGACCTGAATAGAGAGAGAGGGCCCCTGCTTCCAAACTAGAGCAGCCAACCCTTAGACTATATCCCATGGACAAATGACCCACGCCACGACAGTTTTGGGATGGCTGTTTGCACGTGGGAGAGCAGAGGAAAGACTTCTCTCCCTGAGCAAAGAGAATGAGATCTCAAGTGATGAATTGACCAAAACTCTCACGCCCTGTCTCCCTGCACTATTGGCACTATTGGTGGGAGGGAGTGAGGAGATGAGGAGAAAAAAGGTGTTTTAAGGCTTATTTTACTTCTCATTAGCCTCCTGCAGCTCTGTTAATAATAAATTTATTTTATACCTTTAAATTTGAATCTGTTTTGCCCTTAGAGTGTTTTTTCTCCCAGTCCTTACCTCAGCTTATGAGCCCTTTGTTAATTTTTTTCCCTCTCCTCTGTCTAGCTGTATCAGGAGAGGGTGAGCAAACAATTTTTGTGGGTGCCTGGCATTTTGCCAATATCAAACCATGACATTTTCTTACCTTTTTTTTCTCTCCCCTCCTTGATCCCAAATACACTCACCAGATGTTGAGATCATTCATTGTCGTTCCTTCACTGACTTGAAAGCCTCAGGTATTCAGTGGTTCTCTAAGCTGTAAATCTGGGAAGCCCCTTTGGAAATAGCAGCTACAATATGCTAACAGTGACTGCATCACACAGTGCATCAAGATGAAAAAAAGATAATTTCCTTGATCTCTCTTCAGAAGACTAGTGTGTCTCTTGGCAGAACTCATTTGGATGTTGCTCTCTGTAATTAAAGAGTATATCATCATGCACACAGGAAGATCTCCAAGAGGCTGAATTCAAGTTGCACAGACAACCTCAATTTTGGCATTTTCTGGCATTCAATTACTTGACGGGAAACTTTAATAGTATTTCCCCTTAAAAAATTATTTATAAGGAGTTTCCTAGAGGAATTGATTTTCTTGTTAACTTTCAGCTGCCAGTAAGTAGCATGTAATTCTTGGTCACAAAAAGTATCAGCAGGGATGGACACATTTGTCACATGTGTTGCTGATGGCCTAACCATGGCTGTAGGCTGTCATTCCATGATTGGATCCAGGTTAACTGGAGATAGGCTCTTAGTTGTGGATTTAACAAACGATGAATATCAGAAGTTGAGAAACTCAGTTTCTGGGTTTTTTATGCTGTTTATGCTTTTTAGCCAAACTCTGACCCAAATTTTTTTGTTATTTTGATTTTTTTGGGGGGGTTATGAAAAATTACTTTCACAGTTTAAGACCAGGAGTTATGAATGTCTTTCATTAAAATATACGCTTCTTCATAAATCTGGAAGAGCTATTTTCACCTTTCTGCTTGTATCTGGCTTCCTACTTTACATGTTTTTGAAATATTCATGATTATTTGTGCTATCAGCCCTCTTCCTTCTTGGAGAGATTAATTAGAATAGTCCTCATTATTTTCTTTTGGACGAACAAAACCAGCTTTAAGTAGGTAGGAACCAAGGAAAAATGAGATACCAGATCAAGACCTTCTTCTGCACTCCAGTCAAACAATGTTCACATATTTACAATGTACACAGCAGTTCTTTTAAAAGTAATACAGCAATAATTCAATGCGTAAGCATGAATTTTTTCAGTAGCAATATCTAGGATGTAAAACTGAAATATGGCTGCAACATTGTCTCTCTCTATTGCCTTATATCAGAGATATTTTTCTGTGCAGTGCAGAAGCTGCTTCTAATTTGGTGGTTGGTAAGTGCAGTTCTGTCGTGATGTCTCATGGTGACTAGAGCCAATATCACACTAATGATTCCCAGATAAATGGGAAAATGCAGTGTGACTGCAGGAGAAACATTGTGATGGAAATGGATTCAGTAGCTTTATGCTGCATCATTTAATCTGAATCCCTGAATGGAGGTTTCATCATTTCTCCCTGGTTAGTTGATGCAGGAATACGGGGGGAGGATTGAGGTGGTTCAGGGTAACATGGAAAGGGCAGTGAGAGGTCAGGAAGTACAAGGCTGAAATCCACAATTTAGCCTAATAATTTTAGTTAGGGCTTTTAAAATTGAATCACATGAACAACACAGAAAAATAATTTTGAACTCAAAGCCCACTGTGTCCTATGAGTCGTTCAATCTGAGGTAATGCAGCATCTCCTATGTCATCCCCTCTTATCATATGTAATCAATGTTATACTTAATGCAGCATGACTTAGCAAGTTATTAAGGACCTGGTGGGGACATTAACAATGTAAAACTTTATTTGCATTTACATTAATGATTTTATAATGAGAGTTTTATTATATTAATGGAGACTGCTGATAGAAGAAGGGAAAAACAAAGCTGAAACTCCCCTCATGTCTTTCTTTAATAGAGCACCCTCTGCTAGCACTTTGTTGACATAGCTGCTTATTTGCATAAAGAAAAATATAGCCATTTGGAACTATTAATTATGGAAAGGTTAATGCACTTGGTGCTAATTATTACATTAATTGAGTTATTTTAAGAGGGTTGTTATGGAAAATTTATTTATACAATAATTCAGAGAGGAGAGAAAAAATTTTAAAATAGCTGTACTTTTATCTTAATTGGTACCATACCTCAATAACAAAATATAAAAACACCTGTGAGAGCAGCTTATCTTTAGATAGATGTATCCAGGAATACCATGAAGAGCTGCTATTCCTGCTCTGTTGTTTCAATGAATTACAAAGCTTTTTATCCAGAACAGAAATGTAGTTGAGCTGTTGCCTATAGAGTCCAAGCACTGCTGAACCCCCAGAGAAAATGAACCAGCCCTGGATGTGACTTCTGAAAAGCAACATCAGCTGCTTTGTGCCACTTCCAGGTGTTGCCTGAAGAAGAAATTTAAAAACCAAAGAGTAAAACCTTGGCCAAAACCCTTTTAATTATTGGGATGGACTACAATATCCTTGAAGCAAATTTTGTCCAATACTAGATAATGATAATGTAAGAAATAAAGAAGCAGCTCCATGTGATTATTTTGATTTTTGCAGTGCAACTCTGAAGCTGACTTCTTGCAAGTATCTATGCCAGAAGTATGCATTAGTTTCATGAGATAGCTTTCCCAAAACTCTTCTCAAAAATAGAGATCAAAAAATTATCTTTCCCAAAAAGTCATCTCTCTTCCTACTGTGTCAGATGTAACTCTGGCATGAAAAATGGAGATGTTAGTAAAACAGACAACCCCTCTGAGAACGATTTAATTGTTTAAGACAAAACCTACCAATGTTGTTTTCATTTTATTTAATACTTTCACCTAAACTTTCTTGCTTTCATTTTCCTCCTCCTCCTCCAATGGACCAGCACAGTTTCTACCAGCAAGCTGGTTTTCTGTGTTTTCTGCAAATGACTGGTTATAGCAATTAGGTTTCTTGGCAGACAGCCCTGAAAGTTAGGTTGTTTTCAAGAGACTTAATTCCATTGCCTTGTACTCTACCACCGATGATGTGACCTGTATTAATTAGTATTGCTAGGAACAGAGCTGGGGAATTACAGATACAGTCAGGTGTTGCAGGACCAAAAGGTTGCCCGAAGATACAGAGGTTTGGAGCATGAATGTCTTGACAGAAGCAGGGAAAAAGATCAGAAGTTCCTACAGGACCCCTGTATTTTAATCAGCCAGTACTCTGCACTAATGGGGGTGGTGCTGTGGGGAAAGACATTTCAGAGAAGGAATGAGTGACAGTAGGTGGAATTGGAGGAATGGGCTGGCTCTTGGCCAGGATCTTCAATGACAGACAGCAGGAACGGGAGAAGAGAGAGTCCAGAGTCCAAATTATGGAGAAGAGAGATCTCAAAGGCCAAATTCTTTTGAGGTTTTCTCTCAAAAGTATAAATCTCCATTCAGTACAAGGGACTCTGAAAGTTGTAGCTCAACTTCATCTATGACATCTATGATTTATAGCTCAAAATCAAATATTCTCTGGGTGTATCTTTCAAGGACTGCTAAAGTGAAGTCAAAGATGAGTTAAATTCAGAGGTGTGTCAAGCTTTGGTAGAAAAAGAAAAGAAAGACCCTCACAACCCAACTGAATCTAAAGAAAATAATTTTGTTGGCCTCAGTGGATGAGAATTCTCCATTCTCAAGTTTATTTCATAGTTTTTCACATATGAAACAATGATTTTAGGCAACAAGAGGTATTTTCAAAGAAGTTGGTTGCAGCATAGAATCACTGTTATACTAAGTAAGTCAAATTCTGGAAAGGGTTCTATTGAAGTAGTTCCTTCACTAATTTTGAACTTGCAACACCCTTTAATTAGGCTTTGTATCAGACTGGTTCTCCACTGGCCTCCCTCCTTACAAGAGTCTTATGTAGGAGATTTCCTGCTCAAGTTGCCTGAAACAGGTCACAATTGAAAACCAACTTCTCAGTTTAGTAAAGGTAAATACTTATGGTCCCCCCCAAAAAAAGTATATCGTCATTTCCCATCTACAGCTCTGTATAAACAGAGCATTTAAGTGGAAACGCAAATGCTTCTCCTGCACTTCTGTGAACACCTGAAAGATATATAATAGCAAAGTGCAGGTTTTTTTCTTCAGGATTTCTTGAAATCAGTTTAAACTTCTTTAAAGATTCTAGCAGGAGACAGCTGAGAAGAAATGAAGAAGAGTTGTGCCAAGAAAATTACGTTACTGTCATTGTTAATTTGCTTTAAATATCTGTGAAAAGAAGTAGTCTATTCTCTGTTAAAATTTCCCATTGGCTTACAACCAAGTGGTAAATATCATATTTTATAGACTCTGACATGAAGATTACATTTAAATATTTATCTTTTGAACAGCTATGTTTACAGATAAAACCTTCCTTCAACTTAAAATTCAGCAATAATGTGATATATTCCTCTTCTGAAGTTGTTCAGATGAAAACATATTAGCTGGTCAGGCTTTATGAAGTTCTGCAGATTATTTGCTCAAATAGAAGTCATTACTTTAAAGGTCAAGGTGAAGACATGTAGTGGACCACCCTTGCTTGTGAATTTGAAGGAGATATTTGGACTTTACCATGGGACACAATATTGACAGTATTTTGTATAAATTTCACTGCTGGGTTTTGACTAGACAGAAGAAATTGAAGCCTTATTGATGAAAACACATGGCTGTGCTTCTGGCTTGGAGAGAATGAAATCAATAAATTGGTTTTCTGATATTCTTCTCCTTAATATTTGCATTTTCCAAACTACAAAAGATTTGTGAGTACCAAGAAAGAGTTTTGCCAAATAAAAAGAGTGCTGTCTCTTCCATGCCATGTAAAGGAAGCATTGAAAAGTGTCTATGTCATATAAAGGACCTTTTAAATTCATTGTATCTATGACTGTGGTTTGGGGAACATGCTGAAGCAGAGATAAATTTTGGTGGAGAGTCAGTTGGGCCTCATAAAGATGCCACAGGGAAGGCTGCAACTCTACAGTACTAATCTTGTTAGTGTTATAATATCAAGGGAAGATATAAATCTGCTTTAGGTGCTGCATCTACTCCCTGTACATACGAGTTCATTTGCCACTGATGCTATGGTTACAGTGCCAGCCACAAGGAAATCTGGAAAGATTAAGCAGGAAAATATTTGTTTTAAAAGAAATATTCTCAGCACCCAGTTCAGAATAAGGGATGTGGCACAACCCTGTGAGTCCAGGGAGGCCTGGCAAGATGGGACATGCATGGGGGGGCAGCAGGGACCAGGATGGTTTGTGTTGTGGCTGATATGGTGGAGGACGGATTAGGAGGACAGATCCAGGCCCTTTGCATTTCCAGTCTTCAAGCAGCCTTTGCCAGTGACAATTCCAGATCCTCAGGATCAGCCAGGGGACTGTATTTTATTGTTGTTATCTGGAACAATTAAAATTAAAATGCCTTTTCCAATTAGGCTTCAAATATTTGATTTTGCATGCAAAGGCACTTTTCCCAGCTGAGAATGTTTATGGCCAAATACCTGCACGATTTCTTTTGCTGCTTGCTTCTTTTTCCTTTTTTTTTTTTTTTTTTTTTTTTTTTTTTTAATATAGTGAATCATCCTGTTGAAACTTCTGGATGAACTGGAGTATCAGGTATCAGCATGTGCAAGTGAACTTCACTGGAAGGCAAGGCCTTACTTTTCTCCAGATTTTTCATATCCACTGCTAGTGAAATAAATTGATTGACAGCAATTAGTCATTAATAGTAAAAATGCTAGCCTTACACTGAATGGGTTCTGCAGGCTTTGACTGATTGAATTTGTGCCTTTCTAGGTTAATCAAATATTTCAAAGGAAGGTGATGGTGAACAGTAAATTCTTTGAGTCTATCAGTATTCTGAACAGCTGTTTCTAGCTATGTAAATTCACTTCAGCTGATGTGAATGGTATTACCTGAAACATTTATCACCCAAATAAGTTTGGGTTTTTTGTAAATGCAGTCTTTCTGCAACTAATAAAGCTCTTAGTAGATGCTTTGGCAGGAAGCAATGTCCCTCACAGAGATATTGTAGCAGGCCAACTAGCTGGGATAAATCAAAATTAGCCCAAGTTATCTGCACTGGGGGAGCAGGAGGCTGGGATCTTGGACTTACAGGGTCAAGTCCCTGCCCTACAAGCCATGATTGGACACCAGGCAAACCCTCTATCTGGCCAGGTTAGCCATGCCCCCTGGTCTTTGGATGCAGCCCTGGAACAGGTGCCCTCTGGAAGAAGCTCCTGACCATGCAGCCTGGCTGCTGCCTGGAGAGCACATGGTCACTCCCATGGATTAAAGAATATCTCTGGGCCATCCATCACACCCATCCTGTTTTTACAGCCACACTCCCCCAGCCAAACTGGGTAAGATGTAGCAGGGAAATCCCCCCTGGACTGCTGCAAGATACCAAAGTCAATTCGCATTGGAAATTAAACACTTGAGGGAGATATGGAAGAAAATCCCCTGCCTGATGCTTGTAATTGCACTAAGTAATCTTTTTCTTTTTTGTGTATTTTAAATTTAGGTATTTCTTCATTTCAACCCAGTAACTATAAAAAGATCATTCTAAAAGTATTATATGTTCTCTTCTGATATTGAAAATGCTTTTTCACGATATGTCTTTAAATTGCAGAAGTACGTCAAAATATATTTAAAAATAAACAATTTATTCAATAACTTCTGAGATAAAAAATTACGTTTCCTAGGTAAGAATGTGTGAAAGTGTTCCCTTGCTGACATCTCAGAAGTATGCCTTTTTAAGGATTATATAGGTGGAATCTAAGTAAAATCACTTTTGATTCGAGGTATGTTTGCTGTGGTGGTGTAGGTGATTTTTAGCTCATCTATTTAGTCCAGCCTAGAGTTTAGAAGACAGAATTCCATATGACTAATAAATTGTGATATTTTGAGGAAATATTCCCTAATGTCAAACAGCATTTCTGATTTTGATGGTCGGATTTCTGAAATGAAGTGTTACCATGTAATGATGCTCAGATTCCCTTTTTCATCCCAGCTGCTTTGGCCAGGCCAGAACAGTAACCTCAAAAAACACAACTGTCTGGCTTTGTGCCCGTTCCAGGGCTGGATGTGGGACTGGTGAGAATATTTGGACCCCTTGTTTATATTCTGAGTTGAGGACCAGCAGATGGGTCCCTCTTTATCTTAGAGAGAAAAATTCCAGCCAGACAGGTGAGAATTCTCTTCCTATTTACCAAGGATTGCACTGAAATAAGTAAAAGTTAAGTAAGAAAATAATTTTATTAATTTCATTCAATTTGCTTTGTTTTAACAAGCAATAACAATTATAAATAATTGAAGACCCAAATAAGCCATGTGCTGGTGGATTATTAATGCAGGCCCAGGGCTCATTGTAAGTCATGATCTTGAAGGCAAATTGACTTTAATCAAGGGGCCCACATTAATTACTTAGTCATTCTAAGCCATTTTTCTTGCTATGATAGTATTATTTTGTTGTTGTTGTTGAATTTTGCTTCACATGAGCAAACTCTTATATTTTGGGTCAAAAAATCCCCAAACCCTAAAAAGTCTGCAGTATAAGTTCATGTAATTAAATTTACTGAACTTGAGGCTATTACAATCCCCAGCCACAGCTCATGGCTTTGCAGCCTTGGTGCACAGAATTTCAGATTTCTGGAGCACTCCCAGTCCATTTGGACTGTTTTGTTTATTTGTTTATTTGACTGCTTTTATAAATTTGTTTATAAGTTTTGGTCCATATTGGAGTCAATTGTCCAACTATAGCTTCAGGTTATGAAGCTCCATTCTCCTTTTTTTCTTTTCACTTCACTGTTGTGTTTTGTTCTTGGACCTGAAATTTTTATCAGTTGTCCTTGGTACCAAGTTAGAAGGTTTTGTCTACCTATCCTGTGAAGAGAGCTCACTAGCACTTAATATGAAAGGCAGAACCACTCACTAAAATAGCACAGAATCTGAAAAATATAAAAGCCAAAACCTAAGGCATTAGGTATGTAACAAATATGTGGCTTCTGTGGAACATTATTCCTTCCTTGCTGTGGAATGTGAGGCTTCCTGTTAATTTTGATAGCTTGGATAGAGATTTTTGAAAAATCAGATTGGCAGTGTATTGATTTCATATACTTTTTTAACCATAGAATATTTTATTTATAGTGCAGGCCAATAGCCACTGCTTTTTCTGAGATACCTTCATACATACGTATGCATGTATGTATGTATGTATGTGTGTATACATCTAAGTGATGAAGTACAGATATTAATCCTCTTTGTAATCTCCCAGGTTACTGCTATCATTTAATATATTATTCTGATCCACTTGAAGAGCATAACAGGGAACTCGACAGATTAGTTTTCTGTGAGGCAGCCTGCTATAGGCTTAATTTATTTAAAAAGAGAAGAAAAGAAACGTGAAGCTACTTCAAACTCATTAAAGCTCAACTGACAGTGCAGCAATCAGGCTGGAAATAGTGGCTCCAGCTTTTAAAGGAGAATACATTTCCTGTATTTCCTCTGGTCACTAAACTGTGCTGTCATTGTGGCTTGAAGGTACCAGTGGTGCCACTGGTGTTTCTCTTCTCCATGCAGTGTTGGCAAGGGATGGTTTATATCCAAAAAGGTGTTGCTCTGCTTCTTTTTTTTTTTTTTTTTTTTTTTTTTCTTGTAAAACTGTCCCATTGCTAACAAATCTCACAGCTAGATTTTTATTTATTTTTAAAATCAGTTTAATTACATTTGAGAAACTGAAGGGAAGTAAAGGGGAATGACTTTCCGGAAAGCATGTTTAGGTGAGCTCAGTATTCATAACTGAGGTCTCAGTACCTGCAGAGAAACATCTGGCCACTTCATTAAGGTGCTTAACCAAGAATTTAGCTCTTTTGAACACCTAGCTCTAAATTCACATAACATGCTAGTCTTCATAATTTGGTTTTACTCACAAGGAAACTTTATGAGACTTTCCGCTTCCTCCTTTCTCTCCCATAGCTGTCCTCAGCATTCAGAGACTGTGGAGCTGTCCAAGTTTTATTGTACATAAGATTAAGTGGGGAGACGTTGGCCCTAAGGGAATGTTACCTGTCTGAAACAGGTATTACTGCTAAAACCCATTACTGCTGTCAGGAGCTTGGAATAACTAAGGCCTGGAGTCCAGCTAAAGAGTCTCTTAAAGAAAGCTTAAAAGGCAAAGCATTTTGGCAAAGCATTTTAGCAAAGCAAAGTAGTTAAACAAGAATAAGATCCTTTCTACCCTGGGAAGTCATCCAAAGAATTGTGATGCAGTACAGAGAAGAACCTTTCCTTCCTCCCTCCAAGCACTAGGATTGTTTCACTTTAGCTGGCACCAGAAAGAATTTGGGAAAAGCAGAAACTATGGAATACCCTTTAATGCAATAGGTATCTATTGCAAAATTAGCAGGAATCAGGATCTTACCGGCTGCATCCGAGGGCAGATCAAAGATAGTACAGAGGAGAAAAATAATTTCTCTGTCATGGAGACAGACTGAAACCCAGTGAAGCAGCTCAGAGAGAGCTGGAGCAGTGGAAAATTATCCTGGAGCAAAGTTATAAATGTAGGAATGATGAGAAAAGTTTCCATAGACTGTGATACCAATAAAGAATTAAAGTACTTAAGCAATATGTGATGACAGACGGTGCATTTCCAGAGAAATAGAGCATGCCTCGGGTAATGCTGCAAAGTGTCTTGACAGCAGGTTCACGTTTAGATTCCTCCAAGTCTTACACCTTTATCTATCAATTTTGAGTGATTTTAATCACCCAAAGAAAGCACTGCCCGGAGTGTCCTGTGAAGGAGTTGAGACAAGTGACTAGAACAGACAATCTGCCATTCTGCCTTCTGTGTTCTGCTTCTGCTGTCATCCTAAAATGTACTTTACTTTTACACATAAAAAATTGATCTCCTGGGGTGCACCTTTTAGATTATTCCAGAAATAAAGGCCAGTAAAATTTTATTTCAGAC